>CM022672.1:15401124-15791124 GCA_012295275.1 Chrysomallon squamiferum | reverse complement strand
CAACAAAAAAAATCAACATAAATAAATAAATAAATACCAACAACAAAAAAATCAACATAAATAAATAAATAAATAAATAAATAAATACCAACAAATAAGAAACAAAACAGTAATAAGATTATTACACAAGATACTATTACTACTACTACTACTAATAATAATATTAATAAAACCTGTAATACTAATATTTATAGATATGATCTCATTTTACATGTATCACAAGTAATTATTACATTCCAACTGCCTTTCATGTTCAGTATGAAATATTTTATCTACAAAATCAATACACATCCATATTTAGAAGAAAACATTTCTCTTAATTTCTTCCTAAAATTATTATTATTACTAAAATACATTCTATTAATAATTCAATGAGCATGACATTTAAAAATGACTAAGTTTAAAAAAATCATAATAATAATAAAAAAGAATTAGGTTCACATCAAAATGGAAATATCTTAATCAGGATTATATTGGTAGTAATGTTATTAAAACCCCCACAAAAAACCAACAAAAAGACCCTCCCCATTCTTGCCATACAATTAACACAGATTAATACTAAGGCCAAATTAATTCATCATATTAAAATATTTATTACTATTACATTAAAAAATGTGAGAATAAATAAATAAATAAATAATAAATAAAAGATACACCTATATATCTATATCCATCAGTGTGTCTGTGTGTGTGTGTGTGTGTGTGTGTGTGTGTGTGTGTGTGTGTGTGTGTGTGTGTGTTTGCACTGAAATAAATGCAAGGCCTTATTCGCTTTATCTGTTCATATTAATTAGTGAAAATTTATTTCTTGTGAATGAGTAATAAGCATTGTAGTGAACATTGATCTGCTTGACAAGACAGAGCCACTGAGGGTATTTCATTGATCAATACTTTTCTCATATTAAGACATACCCACTGTGTTAATGATACAGTGCTTTGACCAAGTCAAATACTCTAATTGCAAATGTTGTGACTTCATATATATGTATCGTATATATATTAATTCCAATTATATAGACCACATCTCACATTAATTCAAATAATAGAAGAAATTTTACGTTAATTCAAATAACAAGAAATATTTTGTTATGTTAATTGAAATATAAGGAATGTTGCATTAATTCAAATACTATGGAAAACAGTTCATGTTAATTCAAATATTATTATGGCATATTCTATGTTTATTCAAATAATATTAGAAATATTCAGTGTTAATTCAAATAATACAGGAAACATTTCAAATCAAATAATAATTAAAAAAAACCCAATAAATATTCAGTTTAAATAATGAGGATTATTTCAAGTAATTTAAAATAACAAAAGGACAAATATCCTGTTTATACAAATACAGGAAATATTTGAAGTTAATTTGAAAATACAGGATTATTTCAAGTCAATTCAGGGAATGTTACATGTTAATTCAAATCAAATATCACACTGCTCATTAAACATATAAATATCGTTTTTCATACTTAATTCATGTACAGACATATGCACATATATTTATATATATATTCAGTTCTTCTGTGAAACAGTTTTTGTGTTATTATGTAAGTCCTGTTTCACTCTTCTCTTTTTTAAAAATATATATTTCAGCTTTGAAAATGTTACTTTCTCTTGAGCAGATTTCCATTATTATTTAATTATTTGATTATTATTATTATTATTATTATTATTATTATTATTATTATTATTATTACTTTTTTATGCTGTTTAATATCATTTATTTAATGAATTTATTATTTTTATTTTTTTAAATTGTTGTTCTTATTTCTCATATATACATTTCAATAAATGCAGTATCATGATACAATTTTATCTCCAAAAAACCCTTCCCCTGTTTCCCCTGAAATAAATAAACAAAAACAGCAAAAAAAATTATAAAAATTAAAAAAAATAAAAAATAAATAAATAAATACTTAAAATAAAAATACCCCCTCACACACACACACATCATATATATATTATATAAAACCAGACTGTTGAAATGTAAAACATTAATTACTCACTTTTTGATACACAACAATATGTAACCAACAGTAACAACAACTCAAAATATAAAGATAATAATAAACAAGACTAGAAGGCCCATTCAGGGATATTAACCTTATCATACATACATACATACATACATATATATACATATAATGTGTATATGATAATGTTAATATTTTTTTTTATACAAATAATGATTATTAAAATTAAAATGAAATAAAATAAAAATTATAAAATTAAAAAATGAAAGGAAATATAAAAATTAAAAATAATAAATTCAAACATAAAATTTTAACACCCCAGTAAAACTGAAACAAAATAAAATGAAATAATAATAATTTTTCTTAAAATATTTAAATATGGAAATGGAAATTTCATCCAGATATTTTGGTCTTATTTATTTTTACACTATTTTATCTGTGTTAATAAAGAATTCAGTAATAATAAAAATAATTAAAATAAATTTAGCGAAAACAATAATAACCAGAAAAACAATAAACAACAACTACATTAACAGATAACAACAGCAACAACAACAACAACAATTAGTTACGATAAATACAACAGCAGAAAATAACAAAGATTACAACAACAGCAATAACAACAATGATAGTAACATTAAAATTAATGCTAAGAAGAAAACTGACAGCAGGAAGATTAAAATGTTGTAGTCTTAGATAAACTGTCCAATAGTGCCTACTTCAACAGTGAATGAAGACAGTGGGAAATTTAAATCTAAATGACAGTAATTAGAAATGACTTTTCAATCAATAAATGACTGGCTGTCTAAAATCATCTGGGAAAGCAGACTTGAACATCAATGAACAAATCACTGAATGAATGAATGAATGAATGAATGAATGAATGAATGTATCAAATGAATGACTATGTGAATGTATTTTTGTTTAATCTTGTATTTCTTTCATATACATCACAGATGGGAAGAGGGAGAAGAAAATATACCATCACTGCAGAAAGAGCTATTTTTATCCATCAGCGAAGGATCTTTTATATAGTGTAGATGTAAAAATACATCTTTTATGAAGTAAAGGAACTGACGAAGAAACTGGAAATTTTGTATTTTTATTTATATACTTAACTATTTATTATTATTATTATTATTTTAAAAATCACCTGAAAATATATTATAAAATGTGTTTATGCATCATGTTAAAACCATTTGCAAATTTGCTTAAACTTCTGATCATGTTGTGTTTATCATATCAACACAGATTTGGTATGTACTACTCCATCAAAATCTGTCTTGCTCGTTAAAATAGCATAACATTACATCTAGCTGTGTATCAGAGCCATTTCACATTATTATTACTAACACAGTCTTCAGTATAACAACCACTGATTAGTAGGGATATATGTTTTCTTATATTTTATTGTATCATCTTTATAAGTCCTTTTTAACACTACTAATTTAAAAAGAAACTAACTTTTTGTTCCTGTATTATTATTATTATTATATTACTGATGTTGCTGCAGTTGTTGTTATTGTTTTTACTAATATTATTATTGTTGTTACTGTTATTATTACTATAGTTGTTAAATTATTGGTGTTGTTGTTGTTGTTATTATTATTATTATTGTACTTATTACTGGTGTATTATTGTAGTTGTTACTGTTGTTATTATTACTGATATTACTGTCACAGTTTATTTTATTTCTATTATTACTGTTCCATTCTTTCTTTTATAACTATTATTATTACAGTTTTTAACTTAGAAGTACATACTTAAAAAAAAAACTCATTAAGACACTGATTTAACATTAGAATTCATGCAAAATATTATCAACAGAACTGTACTATAAAATAATCCAACTATTATACCAATACAATGTATGTACATATAAACTATTGCTATTTAAATTTACATATATATGAACACACAGTTTTACTGTGTAGTTAATTTACTGCTATACACATTTATTGCTTTTACTTACATATTTTCTATATATTATGAAAACAGAGAGGGACATTTATAAAATGAACATTATGAGACCAGAAGGTGAAAAAAACTTGTTCCGCCATTATTTACAAAAGCATGTAAAGAAGGGTGGGGTGGGTTTTTGACAGAGTACTTACAACAGTGTGTGAAGAAATTACAGTAATTTTATACTTTCAAATGTCAACTGTTAAGTTATTAAAACCATTTAAATAAGCATAATTTCTAACATTGTTGTATTCGATGTATTTAGCATTCAACGTAATGTTTAGTTATTTTAAAACCATTAAAGTAAGTTTAATTTCCAGTACTTGTGATATTCAGTATTTTGTATCTGGCATAATTTTAATTCTGAATTTTAAGGTGTTTTTTTTTTGTTTGTTTTTTTAAATCATTAAATTTAATTTCAAATAATTATTTGTTATAATTTAGTAGCACCCCAACTTTGAATAATAAATGCCAAGTTGCTTTTTTGTTTTTTTTAAACAATTATTTTAAATGAATTGCTAATACATATTACATTCAATGCATTTAGTACATAGACAAAATTTAAAATGTCAGTTTATTAAAATCATGATTCCAAATCAATGTAGATTAAAAATATGTATAAACGACAGTTAAATTTTGTAAAATTTACAGCTGTATCATTTTATAAAATACCTCTGCAAATTGGTGTAAATTGTAAATAAGTATAAATGATAGACAAATGAAGGTCATTAAACCTTTGTGTGTTATATGGTTCATTTTATTCTACAGTAACATGTTACGTAGACTGGCTTAAGTCAAATTCATCAAGCATTCTGTCTTTTGATACAAATCTTCATTTATTTACTCACTTATTATTTATATATTATTATTATTATTATTATTAAATTACTATTATGAATTTATCTTTATTAATTCACTCATTATTATTAGTGTTGTTGTTTTTGATGTTTTCTGTTGTTGATTTATTCATATGTTATTTATTTATTTAGTTCAGTTTTTTATTTACTTTACTATTTCAGTTTTTCTCTGTACATTTAGGTGAAGACTCAGATTGAGATGGCTGTTAAAGACTTTCTTTTGGTAATTAAATACAGACAGACAGACAGACAGTCACAAACAGTCTTGCATTTATTTCCAGTTAACAACTAATAACATAGCAAATATGTTAGGGTTAGAATTTAATAAATCTGGTAAATTTTTAAAACATTTCAACAACAACAACAACATCAATAATAGTAATAAAAAGAACATGTCTGTATAAAAGAATTTTTATATTTCTTCAAATATAATATATTGAAATAAAATAAATTAATAACAAAAACTGATATTAAAATAAACAGAAAATTGATTTACCTGTGATAAATTGAATTGCTAACAATACATTTAAAAACTATTCACATCTGGGTTTTTTCTTACAAAAAAAATAGGTTTTACTTTTAGACTATATCTCAAGCTAACTTAATAAATTCAATTCTGATATATCTAAACATTTAGTCAGTTTAAATCTTTATAAATATATTACACTGAGGTAGGTTCAAAAATAAAATCATGAATAATCTCTTATTGCTGACTAAAACTGTATGCAATGTTCATTTTTTTCAAGATTTGTGAACTTGTTTTTATCTGTTTTATAACATTAACAATGACTGAGACATAACAGGATACATGATCAGTTCTCTTTTGAGGACCTGTTAATCTATTTCAGATTCCAGCAAGGGCTCCATATTTTTAATATATATTTTATTATATAAAATGTGTGTGTGTATATTATTTTTAATATAATTTTTGTTTAAAAACAAATTTAATATATTTCTAAAGGCAGTTTTATATATCTATGTGTATATGTATGTATGTCAGTGTGTGTGTGTGTGTGCTGACATTATCAAAAATCGGACTAAAGTAGTGAGTTAATACAAACAAACACTTTTTTGAAAACTGTAATGTACTAGTCTGTAAAACTAAGCTGCATGTAATTTCAACAAAGTTTAACATTTTTCTGTCAAGATGCCCTGACATGCAGAATATACTTTATGTATCCTGAAATCACTATAAATAGTGGCAAGTTATGATAACTAGATAAATGTCTTTATTTTTGGTCACTGACAAAAACTATACCTTTCTGGGATGGAACCATTTTTACTTTTGATAAATTAGTATTTAAAAATATACAGAAGTAACTTGGAACTATATATAGATAGATAGGTAGATAGATGTGTGTGTGTGTTTAAAAAATTGTTTAAAGTATTTAATTGCTATCTTAGATCTCGAAAACTCTTTTTGGTATGGTTTTCATTTAAAAACTAACAAACTGTTATTTAAGAACCGTTCTCTTTTGAAGTGCAAGTTTTGTAGGTGACACTGAAATAAATATGTCTCAATCTACTACTCTTGAGAGCAGTGAGTTAAGAAATAAAAAGATTACCTGCAGAAACAACTGGTTACTGTTATCCTGCTCATTTAGCAACTTAACCTGTGCAGATGTTTTAAGACAGTAACAGTTATTGCTCAACATTATTTTAAATACATTACTGAACTCTGTTACACATCTAGAGCCCCTATGAACTATATAATCACGAAACAGTGTTTAATACTGTAACCATTATTCTAATAATTTCTGTGACAGTAACAAATTCACTAGATCTACATTGTATTTTAATACCATCATTAAACATAGTTATATATCTAGTGGCTATGATCACACATCGGTTGTTTAATACTGAAATCATCACTCTGGTAATTTCTCTAGATGCATCCACTAAAATCTACAGCAGTGAGGAAGTCGAGACATCCGATATACACAGCCCAGTGTAAACAGTTCTGCTTCAGGATTATTCTGCTAAACCAAGCATGCGATTATGTGCCTGGCCAGATAGCAATACCCAACTCCCTGATAAAAACTCAATATGAAAATTGTAATAGTTATCTCGGATAATATAATTTTTGATTTTTGCATTGTAATTAATTGAATTAGAAAATAGATATTATGTTTTTCTTTTTCTTTTTTTTTTTACTAGGTCTATATTTTTTGTGTTACATTAATGAAATGTAAGCACATGTTAGCTGCAGGTAAATTGTATGCATATGTAGATATGTAAATAAACCTAACTAATGATAAAATTAAAAAAATTAAAAAAATCAGTAATAAATAAATAAATAATATGAGAATGAATATGAGAAATATGTATATGGGACACAGAAATCTGTTTGGATGGACAGAACAACAGACAAACCTACTAATTTTCACCAGGAACACAGTGTAAGATGGAGGAGGAAGCCATTAAGAAACTGATGCATGGTCAGTGCTGTCAGTGGACTAGTGAGGTCCTTTTTGGGATGTGTAATTATTTAATAACATTAAATATAAAATTAATAACAACAGCTATTATTTTCTTTAAAAAAAAAAAAAATAATAGTAGCAATAATAGTAGCAATAGTAGTAACAATATAGGCATAATAATAATAATAATAATAATAATAATAATAATAATAATAATAATAATAATAATAATAATAATAATAATAATAATAATAATAATAATAATAAATAAATAAATAAATAAATAAATATATAAATAAATAAAATATAAAAAAATAAGAAAATAAACAAAGAGAAAAGAAAGGGAAATGGTAAAATAATTATGAACATGCGAATGATCAATAGAGTTAATTAATATTTTATTACAGAATAATAAAAAACCAAAATAAAATTGTCGATATATTCACATTTCAGTCTACTTTAATTAGGATTTTTTTTTGGCGGGGGGTTGTTAATAACAATATCAGAGACAATACAAACAGCAAGGCAGATTTCATCTTTAAAATCAGTAACTGACTGGCACTATTACTTTTAAATAATAATGTTAATTTATCTGTTTGTTGCTGTCACAATTTTTTTTTGGAAAATCATTATAATTTTTTTCAATATTTTTATTTTTTGTATTATACAATTGTGTGTAATTTATTATGAAATAAAGGAAAAAGGTTTACACAAAAAAGAAACACCACCAAATAAATAAATATACTAATTTTAAAGTGCATTTGTTATACATATCACATTAGTAAGAAAAATAAGATTGTTATTAAATTAAAAAAATATCTGTTTTATGTATATTCTGTATATTTATTACAAAATTTGAATAACAAAAAATAAATAAATCTTATTTTAATGTGCATTTTACATATTCATTAACTAACTAACTAAATAAAAGTAATAGAAAAAACAACAACAAGAACAATAGTAATAAAACAGAAACCAAATACATAATTATTAATTAATCTCATTATAAAAGGTATTTCCTCCACCTTAATCAGGCCTCTGGACTTAATCAGACTGTAAATTACATGTAAACTGTAGGCTTTATTTCAGCAGCTGCTGTGTTTTTCATCATATCAACAATAGCTGTCTTCCATTTCCACAAATATCTCAAAAATAATATAATTGAAGTAGTGATTGTACTAGTAGTGGTTTTAGTAATAATAGTAGTAGCAGTAGTAGTAGTAGTAACTATTGGAAGTAGTACTTGTAGCAGTAGCTTTATTTTCAAATAATTTATTTTCACCTATTTTAAAAATACAATAAAAATAAATAAATAAATAATTGAAGAAGTAGAAGAAAAATAATCCTAGTCCTTATCTTTAACATATAGATTGTGTGTATGTAAATTAGTGTAAATGTAGGTGTGTCTGTGTGCTTACAATCTTTATTCATGCAAATATAAAAAAAAAAAATATTAAAAAAAAAATAAATAAATAAATAAAAGGAACAAAGATCCTTATTAAATAATTTAATATACATAATTACAAAACTAATAATTTTATTACACTTCATAAATATCCAAATAAAAAGCAAATTTAAAAACGTCCATTAATAATGAAATCTTAATTTTCATTTTTTTTTTTTCTCTCTCTCTCTCTCTCTCATCAATGCCAGCAGAAATAAATAAATAATTCACAAAAATGTTTCCACTGACATTACTCAAAGTAATTTCATTCAAATTTAGATTCATTAAAACAAATGGAAAATATTCTAATCTGCCTGGCAGTGGTATTTTCAAGTCATTACAAGGCTGGAAGAAGGGTAGGGTGTTGGAAAACAATGAAGCTAACTATGACTTCTGTAACACACAGAAACTCCACAAGCCACTGCAATGTGGCAGTGTTCTCTTTATATGTAGTGAAGTAGCTGGGCCCAGTCACATGAATCAGCAAGCTTAAGTTGGTGGGGAGAGAGAGAGAGAGAGAGAGAGAGAGAGAGAGAGAAAGTGAGAAAGTTTGGCTGACCGTTTTATTTTATTAGCATTGTTTTAATTACATTGATGGTTATTTGATTAAATTGTTATGCTTAAATACATTTAAATTTAAATAATTTTAATATAATAAAGAGCAATAATATAAAAATGAATAATAATAATAATAAAAAATAATAAATAAATAAATAAATAGATAAAAAAAATAAATAACAAGTCCAAAAATATTTGAAATTACTACTACCAATTTTAATCAATTTTAAACCAAAAACAAATTTTTTCTTTTATCTATTAAAATTCTCCTTAAAATATTTTCTAACTTTAAAATAAAACAGCAGAATATTAACATATTATTTTGTGATTTAAATTTAAAAAAAAGAAAATAAAAGACATTTTTTTAAATAATTCATAACTTCATTAACTGTCTTATTTTTATTTTGAAAGGAAACAACAATTCAAACTGTATAATTTATGTCATATGCTGTATATATTAACAAAAATTAATTCATTTTCCTATTTAGTAATTAACTTTATTATTATTTTAGTAATTTTAAGTATTCCATTATTTTAATATTCATAAGCTTCCCCATTTATTGATTTATTTATCACCAAGCAATGAACTAAATGATGAAATCTTCATGTACTTTTAAAACAACTTGAATAATATTTCAAGATAAATCTATTCCATGATGTATTTTTCACAGTTCACTGAATTCAGTACGATAGTAATTTATTCTGGTTGTGAATACTACACACTGTGCGCCTTCATATACCTGTGCACCAACATATAGGTAACATAAGTAAACAGATTTATTTAAATACAGTTGTATGTGTCTTGAATATATATATATATATAAGCATGTATGCTCATATCTGGAGACACATATACCTAAGTATGTGTCAGAATGCTCAGTGTATTTATAAAGATTATTTCAATGCAGAGTAAATACACTTATATAATTTTATGTATAAAGACAATAAGTATAACAGTATGAATAGTAATATACAATGTATCTATTTATAGAGAAAAAATATCTTGTATTTGATATTAATGTTTAAAAAGTACATGAAGAATAAGTAGGTGATAAAAAAAATTAAAAACATTACTTGTTATGTAATGTTTTCTTTTTAAAATATAAAGTTAATACTATAATGTAATAATTTCTAGAGAACAGTAAGGTTATAGTGTTTTTGAGAGAAAACACCTATAAAAACTTTACATTATAATACTTCAATATGACGAATAAACAGCTCATAACAAAATTAAATATTGTTAAGTAAATACCATGTAATGTTTTCTTTTCTTTTTCTTTTATTTTTTTATATAAAGTTAATATTATAATGTAATAGTTTCTATAGAACAACAACTTTACTGTGATTTGGAGAGAGACAAAAAAACAAAAAAACAAGCCTTACATTATAATACTTGAACATGAAGAATAAGTAGGTCATAAGAAAATTAAATATATTAAATAAATAGAGTGTTAACAGTGTCTAAATAAAGCTCTGTGAATAATAACAATGGAAAAGTACAGGATACAGATTATATTTACCCTAACTCTGAACTGGGCAAAAAGTAGGTCACGACAATTTAAATATATTATTATTTTAAATAAATAAAAAGTGGTAAGTGATAATTTATAAAGTGCGATTTTGAAATAAATTAGTATTAAGTAACAGTATTGAATCACTCAATCACTCGCTGTCTGCCCCTAGAACCAGTTTGGGTGAAATAAATAAAATTAATTAACGAGGAAATAAATATTATATTAAATAAAATATTAAAGATACATAACTTACTTTTAGAATAAAAGTAAAATAAATAAACAGTAGTCATAGTAACAGCAATAACAGAAAAATAATAATAATAATACTAATAATAATAATAATAATAATAATAATAATAATAATAATAATAAACAAACAAACAAATAAATAAATCCATAGTTTCTATGCTGTTCTCAACTGTATACAGAAAAACGCAAATGTCAGATAGAGGCTGTGTAGACTATTTCAACCAAGACATTCTTGATTCCATCAACCCTGTACCAGCAGGAAAATGCAAAAGAAAATACAAAAGTGTGTGTGTGTGTGTGCACGTGCATATTTTCTACATGTATATGTTGTGTATGCATGTCTTTGTGTGAATATTCATACACATATTAACTAGAAATTAAATCTTCAAAGCTCTGTTAATGTATGGTTGTAAGCTTACATATCCCAAATAATTGTAGCATATTTATTAATAGAAAGCCAGATTAGTTTTGATTAATTCTATGCGAAATGAATTTAATAACACTTCTCGACAAAACAGCCATATTGAATTTAAACCTGAAATAAAACTTTCCAGATGTTCATATCCAGTATAACAACCAATAAATACGTTCTGTTGAAACCAGCAGCTGTTGGGATTTGATCCACTGAATGCTAAATAATCAATACAGAAAATCAATTATATAAATATTTATATAAATAAATAAATAACACTGAGATGAAATAATTAATTTTTTAAAAATTCATTAAATAATTTTAATATCAGAGATAATTAAAAAGAACCACAATGTTTTGAGTCAGTGATTTTAATTAAATAACTACTAAAAAGATTTTGTATTAATTTTAATACAATCAAACAAATATAAAAATAATGATTACATTCTGAAAGTTTAATTAAACAACAGAAAAAAAAAAAAAAACAATTCATCATGGGAATAATTGTTAAATAATTAAAATAAATTAAAGCAACATGTCTAATTAATGCCGAAAACGTCGTTTAACGTCGTTTATTCACTTGGTTCACTTAAGTTAGTCATCCAGGTACATTTCTTTCCTCTCATTCCGTCTGGCTGAATTAAAACCCTTTCTGCAGCAGTAGCTTCTCATAATGACACTGTTCTGGGCAATGGAGTTGTTTGTTCAGAGGTCAAATCATAAAGATAGTTTTCAGGTTTAGGATGGTGATTTTGTTTTGCTGTAGTTAGTTTAGTTACATGTTGAATTTTCAAATGATGCTGTCATTCTGCCCGAGTTCAAATAATAAAGTGACTGTTTTTGGTCTGTTTTAGTTGTTAGAAATCACAAGGTGATTTTTGTTCATATGACAGTGATTTGTACTGAGGTGATGACAGAAATGTTTTGTTGATGTATTTAAATATATTCACAATAAAGTAATAAATTGGTTGATGCTTTGAAGTATATTAGTGATAAAATAATTTATGTATGATACATTTAGTATACACACGATAAAATAATTTTTCTGTTGATGTATTTACATGATAATGTAGTTTTTGTGTTAATAACATAAGTAAATATGTAATAAAATAATTTTTGTTTTAATGCAAACACATGATAAAATCATTTCTATATTGATGCATTGAAGTATACACATAACAAAGTTATTTTTGTGTTGATGCATATAAGTTTACACATGATAAATTAATTTTAGTGTCAGTGCTCTTTGATAACCTTTGAATGTCTAGTTTACAAAACAACAGCATATAAATTTTTGTAATTTTTTTTTTTTTTTTTTTTTTTTTTTAAACTTATGATTATTATTATTTTTTTTTTTATAGTGATCTATATTTTCTGCTAGGTGATATACTTATTTTAAAGTTCATATGTTCAGATGATAAATGCATTTTTTTTTCTGTGTATAACTGTAAAGTGAAACAGGACTGATGCCTTATTTATTTATAGCAAACAAAATAATTAAATTTTAAATGACAAGGAAAGAATTATGGTATTATGTTATTCATTTATTGATTATAATACGACCCAGTGATGTAAAAAAAAAAAAAAAATAAAATAATTTTCTTGAACAGAACTGAATAATAATTAGTATCTGTATTGATTTTAAACAGGCTGATGCCCAAAATATTCTAAATTAAATGGTTTATTTGAAATGAATTGAATAATGTTCATTAATATAAACTTGCATTATTAGTTATATGTTGTTGTTATTATTATTAATTGTATTATTACAATTACTATTATTGTAATTATTTCTTATTAATATAGTTATTTATCAATTTTATTATTATTATGGTAATTATTATTATGCTGTTAAATTGCTAATTTTTGTTTATTATTTTAATATTATCTACTTCATAAGGATAATGCATTTGATATACACAATATAAATTTAATATTTAATTAACTTTTTTCACACATTACTAAATTGAAGATAGTTAATTAGGAAAAGATTTTCTCTATTGATTATTTAGCATTCAGTGGATCAAATCCCAACAGCTGCTGGTTTCAACAGAATGTATTTATTGGTTGTTATACTGGATATGAACATCTGGAAAGTTTTATTTTAGGTTTAAATTCAATATGGCTGTTTTGTCGAGAAGTGTTATTAAATTCATTTCGCATAGAATTAATCAAAACTAATCCGACTTTTTAATAACAGTATAATAATAATAATAATAATAATAATAATAATAATAATAATAATAATAATAATAATAATAATAACAATAATAATAATAATAATAATAATAATGACATATTACTGTTACCCAAACGTTTATGAAATATGCTTCTTTGTTGTTCTGCTTTGTTTATTTATAGCTGCCTATTCACGGACAACAAACAGATATACTGGATGAATTAATGAATGAATATTTTCTTATCCTATCTCAATTGATCCAACAACACATTTATTTTTTTTATCAGTCTGTAATACGAGTTTTCTGACCTAATTTGGACAGTGGTATGTACAGACAGGTAGGTGACTGTCATAGTTTTGTTACTATTGTTATAGTATTGCCCACTAAAATTATTTGCAGTGTGTGCTCAAAATATTTTTAAAAGTTCATGTGATAAAAATGAATAAAGAATCAATAAATATTTAGATTTACAATATATATCAAAGAATGGGTGGGTGGGTGGGAAAGGATTCAAAGACTGATTCAGTGAATATAAAGTTTATATTAAAAGCTCATTATAGTAAAATCTATCATGTTCTTCTTAAATGAGTATTTATTGCATATGTAAAATATGTAGTTGCCAAAACCTGCTGACTGGGTAGACTGAATACATTTGTGTGTGTGTGTGTGTGCGAAGTGTGTGTGCATGTGTGTGTGTAATGTATGTGTGCTGTAATGCACATGCTGTATGTATGTATGTATGTATGTGTATTGTATGTGTGTAAATGTGATAAGTATGCGTACATACTGTATGATAATGTATGTATAAAAATTAGAAATTTGAATATTTATTTTTTGTAGTGTGTTTTAAACACAGAAAAATAAAAAATAAATAAATTAAAAAATTAAAAATTCTCCTGCTAATATATAAATGAAAGTAAGTCTTAATAAATTAACGAATAAATATAAAACACATAAAGTTCAATTAGAATAAAATCTACCATATTTATACAGTGTGAATACCTGAAAAATACACATGGTAATAAAACCTATCCTCTACACAGAGAATAATGAACAAATAAGAGTATGATCAATATTTAATTAATAAATGAATGATTAATATTTAATGATACTTCCACAGCATAACATATGATAAATTGAGCTAGTAACAAAATCTATCATTTTCACTTAAAATGAATAAATATTTCTCGATGTGGAATGAATGAATATAAATGAAACATAAAAAACAACACACACAGTCAGACAGACAGACACACATGGACACACATCACTTTGAAAGAAAATTTATGTAAAGTTGTAACATGACCTGTTTTATCAGATTTTTTACTTTATGTTACTTATTTATCTGACTGAAACCTATCTTACATGTAAAGTGCTACTTATTTCGTCTACATTTTGTGATATCTGACACTGCAAAAAATAAGCTCAATCTGAAATTCTGAGCTTGGAAAATTCACAAATGTATTTTTACTTTCAGAGGAAAGACAAGTAGATGAAGAATGAGCATTATGTATGCATACATCTGCATTTCACAACTGTATTTTAACTTTTGGATTAAAAATAGATGAAATGTGTGCATATGTGTGTGGTGTGTATACACAGATATGTATGTGTGTCTATACATATTTAAACAGGATTGATATTTGTTTAGTATGTTATCATGTAATTATTATATGCATGAAATTATAACTCACTGAAAAAATTTATATTGACATTAATTAATTTTTATTTTAACTATTTGAACTGCTTGCTGCAGCAGTTTACAACATCTGTTTCATTCGTTATAGTTTTCACTTTTTCTTAATTTTTTTCACGTTTTACATCTTAAGTAAAGTAATAATCAGCTTTTATATTGCTGATAAATGATGTATGACATGATCTTGCTAATACATTTTACAAAACATAAAAATATAATTTTAATGACATGTTTCACTGTAAAAATATAAAAGTCTTTTAACAAAAAGAAACAAGTTAATAAAAGTTAAACTGGTAAATAAATAAATAAATATCAGAATATTAAATAAACAAACGACAGAATATAAGTAAATAAATTTACAAAGAGCAGTAAAATCATAAATAAATAATAATTCACTGGAAAAAAAATAAAATTACAAGCTGAGTAATAGGTTAAATAAAAAACTGATTTAGTAAGCGAGAAAACAACTGCAGTGTAGGTGTGTTTATATACAAATTTTAAAATAAAAACAGGCAAACAAATAAATAAATAAAATTCCTGTGGAGTCACATTAAAGATTAAAACTATCCTAATTCATCTCACAACAGATTCAGTTTTCCTCTAGCAGTAGTAACGCAGGTTTTCTGACCTATTTTGGACAGCAGTGCGTACACACAGGTGACTTGTGTGATTTTACTGTTACCAGGCTGGACTTTTGTATTTAAAATTAACCATAAATAAAATTCAGAAATCCATTTTGTGAGTCAGAAAAAAAAAATACAATTTTACTCATGTATGTTTGTATTTGTGTGCATACATGTATATTATGTGTGCAAGCATGCACACACACACACACACACACACACACACACACACACATGTATGCTTGCATTTCTATTTGTAACTTTCCAAAACAACATTCCAGTCGTTTATATAGAACTAAAATTCTTTTAACACACATTTAGTTTTAATTACCAATTAATATTAATTTAGTCTTATGTTCATTTTCAAGTTATAACTTAATAATCTAATCCCTCTATGCAAAAACTCATTCAAATTAGAAGCACACACACACACACACACACAAACTTTTTCATTTATTTACATATTTCTGTTTATTTATTTATTTATTAGTTCATTTATTTATAATACCTTTTTAAATAATAATAATAATAATAATAATAATAATAATAGTAATAATAATAATAATGATGATGACAAAAACACTTTATTAAAACTAATTTTTTCTCAACATGAAAAACAAAACATTGATTTTCAATTTTTCATAAGCACAAATTTACAAATTATCATTTGAACACAGCATGAAATAAATAAATTGGGGAAACATGACAAGAATTTTAAAGCAGTGTTTATACAAGATTTATGCAACCAGGCTTGCTGACTCAGAAATAGACCTTTGATTATAGAGAGCTATCCAAATACCAAATGTAACAAGTGATTCCTTTCCATGTGAATGATTTTTGTATCATTTACTATAAAAGTATTAAAATTCTTAAGAATGCAGAATTTGGTGAATAATGAAATTACTGCAGATGTTTTTTTTTCCCATTTGTTTAACATTTTCTATTTTTGATGTAAGAGCAAAAGAACCTTAAAATAAACTAAGTAATTAATATGTATGTATCTGTGTGTGTGTGTGTGTGTGTGTGTGTGTGTGTGTGTGTGTGTGTGCATGCGTGTGTGTGTGTGTGTGTGTGTGTGTGTGTGTGTGTGTGTGTTAGTGTTATTAAAGAGTCAGAATTTATTATTTCCTAAACACAACTTGGCTAATATTAAAAGTATTTTTTTAATTTAATTTTATTTTATTATTATTATTATTATTATTATTATTATTTTTTCTTTGACATATAAAAACAAAGGTTGTAACAGAGTTACATTTTTTGTATGATTACAACAAAATGGCATCTCAACCTAACAGGTTAATATTTTGTTAATTTTGAAATAAATGGATTTTTATTTTATTATTATTTTTACTTTTTTAATGTTTCATTTCATTTGGAATACAAATAAAAGAAATATAAAATAAACTGAAAAAAAAACATAGAAAAGAAAAAAAATGCAACAAAAACAAAGTATATTAATAAAATTAGATGATTTTTATATTATCACTATTAAGTCTTATTAAAAATAAAACTTAGAATTTCTAGAACTAGGCTATATTTTATTATTATTATTATTTATTTATTATTATTTTTTGTTCATTTATTTTTATTATTTTATGATCATATGTAGTTTATATATATATATTTTTTGAAATGAAACAAATAATTAAAATATTCTCTGACATACTAAAATGTCTTAATTTGAATGATGCAATTCACATTGTCTTTTGTCAGATACAAAATGTCAAAGTTTGTAATAAAATGTCAGATTGCATAAGAGAGTGAGTCATATTTCTAGCTTTTAACATTTAATAAAGATAAAAATCATGAAAAAATATCAGTAGCAGTAAAAAAATAGTTTAAATGTATGTAAATAAGAAATGTGAATATATATCAATATTTGCATGCATATATAAACTTATACACACAACTCCTACAAATACATACAAATTTATATGCATGTATTCACGCACACACATTCAAAAGAAAAAACATTTGAAATTTGTAGTTTTATAAATGTGCTTTAAAAAAAAAAAAATTTAAGATTTGAAATAAAATCTACAATATCAGTTAAAAAAATATTTGTTTAAGATATTTATTTCTGTGTTTGTGCATTTATGTTTGTACACATGTAGGTATACATAGGTGTATGTGTGTGTGTTTAAAATATGTAACACACACATACAATCATCAACAAATAAAAATATATAAAAGTGTATATGGTAACAAATTTCGAGTACTTGTATCTGCATGTCATATGTAACATAACAACATTTTAATTATCTAGGTGAAGTTACATAAGAATCCACTGTACATTCTTAATGCAGGGGTTTGTTACATGTGTATTCAAATCCTACAGATGTGAATAGTATGAGTATGTGTTTATATTTCTGTATCTGTATTATGTGCACATTGGCAGTTTATATATTCGTATGTATATACATATATGTATTTGTCTGGTCTGAATATAACTTTGTATTGTATGCATGTGTGTGTACGTGTGTAGGTGTGTGTAGGTGTGTGTGTGTGTGTGTGTGTGTGTGTGTACGTGTGCCAGTATATGTGCTTTGTGTCTGAATGACTGAGGTGTGTGCATATGTCTGTATGTGTTTATATATACATGTGTGTTATTATATATATATATATATATATTACTATATCACTCTTATCACAAACTGCAATAAACACACACACACACACTGGAACACAACTATTTAAAAATATATATTATAAATATATATATATATATATATTTAAGATGACTTCTTAATCCACAAATACGTATTAAATACAGGGTTCTATGAAGGAAGAAACAGTAAAAAAGCATGCAGTTACTGAAGTTGTTTTCAAGGAAATGATTAACTCAGCTGCTTGTAACATGAGCACACGACAAAAACACTTTCTTAAGCCAGTTTACTTTGCAAGTTAAATCAAATTTTAAAAATGTTTAATTATAATTAATTATAAAATTATGATGATGGTTTCACACACACACACATCTATATATACATACATGTAAAAAAGTATCATATAAACACACAGTTTACTCTTCAACAACAAAAAAATAAAAAAATAAATGAAATAAGTATCGAAATACTTGATTAAAATAATAATAATAATAATAATAATAATAATAATAATAATAATAATAATAATAATAATAAAAAAAAAAAAAATAATAATAAAAAGATCAAATAAATGACACCAAAAATAAATAATACTAATAGATAAAAAAATAAATAAATAAATAGAGAAAAAAAACTGAAAGATTAAATGAATATTTAATGAAACTCAAATAACAATAAAAAAATATTTTAAAAAATCAGTTACTGGGTAGTAAAATGTGTTGATCAAAATGATACAAAGTCAGTAATTTTGTTTTATGAGTGTATTGCCCCATGTTATACCATTACTAAAGTATTTACTGTCACACAGCTCTAAGATCTGGTGTTTCTAACATTAATCATTTGACTCACGTAATATAATTCCCTTACAGTGCTTTACTTATTTTTGTTTTGCATCCAATAATTTACATGTACATAAACTGGGACTCTTTGCTAATCATTTGGGGTTTTTTAAAACCTAAGAAAATATAAGTAAAATATGACTTTTTTTTTTATTTCACTTTCTTTTTCTTCCTAATTAATTTAAGAATTATTTACTTATTTCATTGTTATAATTTCAGTAATGATAATAATAATAATAAAATAGTAGTTGTTTCAATTAAAAACTGATCTTGCCTACAACACAATTAATGACATTTCAATCATCTCTTAATCAAAATACATTAAATCTGTCCCAAAAAGGGTCTTGTTTAACCTAATGTAAACCTAACCAAAATACAACCCAACATGCACCTTTTAAAAAATTACTCAACAGAGCATCATCAGAATATCTCAGAATGCACTTCTACAAAAATTACTTAACATCAGCTTCATCAAAATACAACCTAGTGCAGGCCTCATCAGTATACATTAAATTTTAGAATGTACCAGATGTAAACAATTTTAAATAGAGTGTCTTCTATTTTGCTGTTTTTCACTTCAGTTAAATAATATATAGGCCTGTATATAAAAAAATAAATTACATAGCACATGGGCGTACAAAATCTCACACACACCAATAAGCACACACATACACTGAGACAAACTTGTGTACACACACACACACACACACACACACACACACATGTACGTTATCTTACAGATAACATTTAATACTTTGTTGCTGAAATAATTATTTGGATTATTTTGCATATAAATAAATGGGGAAAGTAAAAGATTATAATAAAAAATAGAAAAAAAATTAAAAACCCACCAAATCTTGATTATGTCTAATTAATATAACTTCTAATACACACACACACACACACACACACACACACAAAAATATATATATAAAATAGTAATAATAATAATAATAATAATAATAATAATAATAATAATAATTAAATTATTTAATATTTTTATTTCTATCACTGAGTACTGAGTTTGTGTAAACTAATGTAATTAATACACATGAATGAGGCTTTCAGTTGCGCTACTGCAACAGTGAAAAGACACAAAGCAAAGACACCAGCAATCTGCCTCCAGATGGACAAGCGACCCTCGCCAGACCAGTCACGTCCAGTCCAGCCCATTGTTTATTCTCAGGTGATATTGACCACTCAACACACCTTGGGTATCATCTGCATGTTGACACAAATCTACACATACAAGGCAGTGAAAACTGAAATATCCCACACACACGTCCTGGTTTATTTTACACTTAAAATATGATTTAATTATTCACTTATAATGTGGGTTAAGATGTCTAACAGTGATGAATGTTAAACAAATTCATGTAGGCAGAGACAAAAAAATATATATATCTCACTGATTTTATTTTTACGTTAAATATGATGTAATTACTGAATTATTTTACCAGAAATAATGAAAATAAAAAAAACTTATATAGACAGAGAAAAATACAGTTATCAGTTTATTTTACTAAATCTGATGATATAAATTAATTATGTTACAGGATAGAATATTTACAAAAAGTGATGAATATTATTTTTTTATATACTGACTACATTACTGAGTTAGGTAGGTTACAAGCTTAAAAAGTGTGAATATATAAAATATATATATATAATAAATTCTAGTACATAAAATAATTAATGGCTTAGGATGTTTATTGAAACTATAAATAAAGGGGAAAAACAAAGTACAGATATATTAAATGTTACAGAGCAGATAAAATCATGAAAAACAAGATATTCAAATATTCAAATACAAGCAAAAATTTAAAACATGAATAATTACTGGATCTGCCAACAATGAAGATTATCAACAAACTAAAAAAGAATTAATAAAATAAAATAATATAATATAATATAATATAATATAATATAATATAATATAATATAATATAATATAATATAATATAAAATAAAATAAAATAAAATAAAATAAAATAAAATAAAATAAAATAAAATAAAATAAAATAAAATAAAATAAAATAAAATAAAATAAAATAAAATAAAAATAATTAAAAATCATAATCAATAAATAAATAAATAAATAAATAAATAAATAAATAAATAAATAATATGAATATAAATATATACATGTGTGTGTAGAGAGAGAGAGAGAGAGAGAGAGAGACTTTATAAATTAAAAAACTGATAACATAGAGAAAGACTGAGTTTGTATTAAATGGGTTTGACTAAAGTGTAGACCGCAAAATAAACTGACAAAACAATCTCACAATACAAATATATGACTGTTATTAACAAGATACATTCATTTATAAAAAAGTCAATGAATGCATGGACATAACCTAAGACACAACAGACTGCAATAATCTTGATAAATTAAAAATGCTAAATTCATCTATATTGTTAAGGCATGGATTCAGCAGCCTATGACAAAATAGGCTACAGAGAGCAGATCTGACATTTATTAACAGTGCCAAACCAATAGGGATGGTTAAGGCATGTATAACATGGATTCGCTGTATGACAACACTGCAGTGAGCAATACTAAACAGACTCACTTGAATATTTAAGGAAAGGTGAGATGTGTTATTTTTTTTTGACTATTCACATTTAACCAGTCATCAGGCCTGACTTTTTGTCAAATTTTAAACTGAGTGCCAGACATCAGTGAGTAATCAATCACCAGTCTATTTCAATAAGAGTTTTTATTTGACATTCAGAGGGAAGTAGAAATCAGCTTGGACAATACCATGTTATGTAAACACTGATCTGCAACATCACTCAAGTGTGTCAGGACAGAAAAAAGTGTTCATTCAGAATATTTCCTTTTGGAAAGTTATTATTAGTCATCATTATAAAAATAGCATATATCAAAATCTGCTTTTGTTAAATATTTTAAAAACAATGATAATTATTATAACAATGCAATAAAACAACGATGAAAATATTTCCCCCACTTTATTACTAAAAGTAATAAAATATCAGTTTATGCCTTTTTTTTTTTTTTTTTTTTTTTGTTTAAGGGATTTTTTTTCATTATGAAGGCTTCATTGTGACAAATGTGAGACATGGTTATCAACCAAATGGTTGAGGTCGGTGGCAGATATATCATCAATACATCACTTTTCTCTAAATATGCCACTTATTGATTTGTGTCTGAAGTACGTGTAACATCATTTTCCATACAAATCACCCGACAGTATTTAAAAGTTATGTTAATAAAGGATTGTATTCATAAAGCCACATCTAAAGTTTTACTTCAGAGATTGTTTTTAATTTTATTTATGTATTTATTTTTATTTATTATTATTATTATTATTATTATTATTATTATTATTATTATTATTATTATTATTATTATTATTATTATTATTATTATTATATAATAATGTTTTATTTTCATTTTTATTTTATATTCTTACAATAATTATTGGTATTTTTTAATATTTACTTATAAATATGATTATTGTTTTTTTGCTATTAATTCATCATTTTTATTATTATGGTTATTAATAATGAAAACCATCATGGTCAATAAATCAATCAGCTTGAAAACATCCAACATCATCATCATAATCATAATCATTATAATCATTATTTCTCAGTATTATTAATTTTAAAAAATCTCATTATTATTCAGCCAGCTGTACCAGAAATCGATATTATTATTATTATTATTCATATTGTATAAAAAAAAGTTCTGTTGTCATTTAAAAGAAGACATGAATGTTTTATTATTATTTCATATCAAGATGAAGCAAAAAATCCATTTTTATTATTAATAAAAGACATAATAAATTAATCATTTATTATTATTATTAATTAGAAGAAAAAAAAAAATTAAATATAAAAAATGAAAATTTTAAAATTAATTATTACTAAGCTCTACATAACCAAATTGCTACATTATTTTTATTTAAATCCATTTTGATCAACAAATCAAACAGTGTCTAATCAGTAAATTAAACCATTTAAATTATTATTATTATTAAATCACAGAGTAGGAAAAAAAGCTGAATATTAAATTGAGTGGTGTCAAATTTAAAACTAAAATGAAGTAACCAAAGAAGGGGTGAGTCTAAACACACTGAGACAAACTCTACTGACAGCTGTCCTAAATTATTTCCCCTCTATCAACTCTTCAGGTTAAAAACAGAAACCTGGCTTGTAACCTTTGACCTACATCAAATAGCTTGGTGCTCCAGTGTGTATTATATAACAACTTGTTACCAAATTATATTGGTCTTGCACCACTAATGGGCTTGGTTTCTTGTGTGTGTGTGTGTGTGTGTGTGTGTGTGCTAATTATTTTTAAGGACTCTAAAACAACTCAAGAATTTATTGTTTTATGCCGATAGATTAAGATGTCGCTTTCATCATATAAAAACAAGCTGTCAGTTTAATTGAATATATATATATATATATATATAATTAACAATAATGATTTTAATTGTTGAATTAAATTCATTCATAATAAATTTTTAAAATTAAAAATGCAATTTCAGATGTAAGTTATTATAACACCTGATTAAAATATTAAAAATGTTTTTGTTAAAATTTTCTTTTTAAATTTTATATAATAATTATTATTATTACCAATAATTACATATTAACTAAAAATTAAATAAACATGATTCTATTTATCAAATCATAAAACAAAATTCTAATATTTCTGTTATTTAGATAATAATCAAATCAATATATTATTATTATTACTATTTACATAAAATTAAAATAATGATTTTACTGTTTTAATAATATAAATCTAAGTATTTCAAATGATTAATAAAATAACATAAAACAATAATGATTATACTGTTACATAAATAAAATTAAATATTTCTATTGTTAACATTAAATAATACTTCTGCTGCCTATATAATATAAAATCTAAACATTTCTACAGACCTTCAGTATAAAATCTAAATAATATTTCAACTGATCAGACAATAACAAAATCAAAGTAATAATTATTCTACTGAAATAAAAATGCTAATATTAGAAATAATTATTTTATTTTTAACTGAATGCAGAAGTGGAAATGCTAGAGGTCAGATGAGTAAAACTCTAGGATATTATTGTGGCAGATTGAATGCTGGGAAGGCAATATGGCAGATGTGTTGATAATCACCAATGTTTTCAAGTTGGCCTCTTTATCTTTAGACAAGTTTATGAAGCAGCCTCAGTGGACAGAAATATTCTAGAAATATTTTTCTGAACTTGGGTTTAATAAATAAATATGAGTATGTATGCTGAATCTGGATTTTTAAACAAATAATTATAGCTTAATGATTTCTTAATTGATTTTGGACTTATTTAAAATTAAAAATAATAAGTATTATTAAAATGAAAATCCCAAAATTTCGAAACTGTTGCATTTAAAATAATTAAAACTGTTTCAGAAATAGTTTTGACTTTATGAACAATTACTTTGGAATTAAAACTAAATTAAATTAAAAGTTTTACGCATTTATTTTATAATTAGAAAAGAGATTAAATAAATAAAAAGGATTCATCATTTTATAAACAAATATTTTTTAAATTCCACAATTTATGTGAATAATGTAAATATTATATATTTGCATGTTCTAAAACAATCTTATGGAAAGCTTATTTTTAAAACATCCAAAAATTTTTTTAATTAAAATTAAGTTATCAGTTTTTGTGGAGGGGTTACTATAAAAAGGTTATTTAAATATTTATCTTTGGATAGATTTTTGTTTTTAAATTAAATATTGAATGCACATATACACTTTGAAAAAAAAAAGATAAACAAGTTATTGTTGAAACATTATGTAAATATACTTGACTTTTTTTTTAATTATTATTATGGCTTTTTTTTTTTTTTAAATTTCAGTTTATTTACAGGAATAAGAATTTTAAAATCTATACCTTTAATCATTTTACTCATTTTAATCATTTTACTTTGTACAGTTTAAAAAAATAAAAAAATAAAATGATTATTAAACTAAATTAGAAAATGATATCATCAAAAACATATTTAAATGTTATAATATTAAATTCATACTATATAACATATATATATAACAGGAAGAAAAGTTTTATTTAACAACACACATAGGAATTCTTAACTATTCAGTTACTGAACACAAAGATCAGGCACACGAGAAAGGACTTGCCTTGCTAACTATATGGGTTATCCTTTTGAATTAGAAAAGGGATTTTTATATGTACTAAAATATGGATAATATCTATCTATCTATCCACACACACACACACAGAACTGATTCTGAACTGAACATCAATCAGATTAGCATCTGTATCACCAAGCTACGTTCCACCCCAATTCATTTATTACGCAACAGTGTTCTCAATTATTTCATTTTAATATCTACATATCTTAGCATATTTTATAATATAATAAAATCAAGAGTAATGTCATTTGCAAAAGCTTAATTGTATTGAAATGTGTGTGTGTGTGTGTGTGTGTGTGTGTTATGTATTTTTAAATATTTGTGCAAGTATTTGTTACCACTTTATACTGTGTAAATAAAACGTAAGTACCATCAATTTAATTTAACAATGCAAGTTTGGTAAGACTGTTGGTTTTTTTTTCAAACAGTACATCATCATTAATTTACTGCAAACTTACTGTTCTAACAACATAATTTCACTGTGATATCTGAGTACATGGAATGTATGAGTGAAACCATTTTAATCAATAAATGTTGTAGAAACTGTTCACTATCTTTAATGGACAGAGAATGACTCATGCTTATTATTTTCCAATACCAAGTGATACTTATACAGTAACAAATCTTAATTCATAATAAGCATACCATACTGTTTTATAATTATCTGTATACATTTTATAATAGTATTTGTACGTTATTTTATGATAATATTTTTTATTTTATGATAATATTTTTTATATATTATTTGATAATATTTTTTATATATTATTTTATAATAGTATATTTATATATTATTTTATAGGTAATATGTAGATATTATAACAGATGTGTACATTTTACCTATTATGTAGATATTATTTATAATGATGTGTGTACCTTATTTTATAACTAATATGTATACATTATTTATAGTTGATATGTAAATATTATATCAAATATGTGTATATTATTTTGTAGCTAGTATGTAGATAGTGTTTTATAAAAAATATGAAGATTTCATTATATAACTAATATGTATATTTAGATGAAATTTTATATATAAAATTAATTAGATTACAATATATTATAATTAATAGTATTAAGTGATGCTGTTTTATAATTTTAAATAATCATCATCATAGTATTGTTATTAGTCATTATTATTGTTATTGCTATAATAATAAATCAGGTTAATACCTATAAAATTATTGTTATGTTTCTGAAAATAGAAAATTACAATAACTATATGAATATGATATTCCTTTACTTATAGAAATTGTTAACCTAAAAAAAAAAAAAAAAAAAAAAAAAAAACCCAATCCAGTAACCATCTGAATCAAAACTAAGATATTCTCAGCGAGTATTTTAATGAAATGATGTTCTCAGGAATTCATATCTATAAATAAGGTGGTGAGATACTGTTACAATACTGTATTTAATTTATTCACCATAATACAAAGATCAGTTCTTTATGTAGGTCAACCATAGAAGTAAAACACTCAAGTAACATTCAAAAAGAATTTCCAGCTGAATACACCATCCACATCAAACAGCTAATGAATATGCACACACACGTAACAAAACAACAGTCAGTAAAAACTGTACAAAAAATTAGAGAACAATTAGTGAAATATTAATTTAATAATAAATAAAAACAACCAGTTTCCAGATAAATGGAAATGATTTGTAAAATTATTTTATAATGTACGATCATGTCCTATGTATATATTATATTTATCATTTTATGTGTGTATGGGCCCACATACATACTCCTTTGTATATGTACTTAAAACACACACACACACACACACACACACACACACACACACACACAAAAGTTAAATCAACAAAATATTCCACAATGCAAATATGATCAGTCAAGCAGAAAGAAATAATTTCAGAGATAAAAATTATCTGTATATTATTAAACTGTAAACATTAACAATGGAATGGAACTAAAAAAAAAAAAAAAAAAAAAAAAAAGACTTTCTTTCTTCTTTTTTTTGATTTGCCAAAATTAACATTAAGTGTTGTAATAGGTCTCTGAATTTTGTCCACATGAAAACAGCTAGGATGTTAAGTGTGCCAATTACATACACACACACACACACACACACAGGCCCATGCTATATCACTGATGTAAAGGCAGGCTGTTTCATTTGCCCCAAGCCTTCTGCCATTCATTTTCTCTTGTAAGCTTTTCAGTGGGCTCAGTATAAAAGAAAAAATCACAGGGGGTGCAGCCTATGCTGAACAGGAAGAGTATGGTGAAATGAAACAATAACTTAATTAATTACTTGATAACTCTGATGATCTATTGTTAACAAAAATTAAAAAATAAATAAATAATTATGATAATAATAATAACAACAACAACAGAGTGGCATGGCTTCCAAGTAAATAATCACCGATATCATCTGTTTACCATATTTAAGTTCTAAAAATAGACACAGTGAGTGGTTCACCATCCAATGTCAAAGCTGAAATCTATATGCTTGGCACAGAGTTTAGGTCACAAATATTGTTTATACATCTAAATACACCTGTGATTACGAAATCTGAAAAGTTTTAATTATTTATCATTTCAGTAATGTACAAAGTAGTACACAAGAATTTATTGACTTTGTATGATGCAATATCACTTAAAAATAAATCTACTGTGAAACTAACATAACTGTTGGTTACATGTAGAATAATTGATACAGGCCTACAGTTTGTTCATTTGATAGTGTGTATATAATTATTTATAATTCTTATAAACTGTTATTTTCATTAAAATAAAATTAACACTATGTGATATATCATTCTGCCTAAGAAATTTACTAAACATTATTCTTCAACAAGTTTTTTTTTTTTAAGATTCTACTGGCAAGTGACTTGTTGAAAAACATAACAAATGATATATATATGATTGAGAATTTAAATAAAATAAATATAATTAAAGATGTATTTAGTGTTTGAAAGAATATATAAAAAGAGTATTTTTATTTAAGAGATTATATACTTTTTTATTTAGTGAATAATGAATTATATTTAATAAATTAATAATATGTAAAAAATTTAAAAACCACAATAAATAAAAATAATAAAAGAAACTGGAAATAATTTCAGTGTTTTTAAAAACATAATAATATTTATAGAAATAATTTTAACATATTAATAAAATAAACAAAGCATCTTAACCCATTTCATTATCTACACTCCCAGAAATGACTATGTAATATAATTCTTGTATGTCGTCAATAAATTGCCCTTGTGTAAACCTAGGGCAGTTCAGTAAATAGATGAAACATGACCCATGACCTTTAGATAAAATATTTCATCACAACACGGTGGTGACTTCAGATTTTTAAAAATAAATTTATTAATAACAATTTTAAAAACTAAAAATTAAAATAAACAAATAAATAAATAAATCAATAAAATTACCTCGCCATGATATTCTTGTTTTCCATCTGGTGTATGTTCGGGTAGAAAATAAAGTCTTACACTTGCTAACAGTTGGTTGTTATTTTTATCCTCCCAAATCAACTGAAGTTCCCCAATGCTTACCGGGGCGTCTTTCAATATTTCAACGAAGAAAAATTCTCCTAAAGACAAAATTTTAGTTTTTCCGTCTTTATGATATTTGAAAGCCTTGTAAAATGTATACGGTCCGTGTTGTCCGCAAGACGCTCCAACAAACTGCAAAGAAGACATTACAAATTGAAATTTTATAATTCACTATCGGCATGCATGCGTGATAGCAAACTGACAAGGCTAAAACATGAGATCGACACACATCTAGGTCACTTGTTCAATAATACGCTCAAATAGAATGCATGTTTTATAAATATTTCAGCGTAAATATTTACCGAGAATATTCTGAAAGATAAAACCAATATTTACCTCCACTTTTGTGGCCTCCATCCCATTAAAAAGTTGATTATTTATCGCCTACCATCGCGTGAACAACTTTAACAATACAAGTTTTATATTTGGCCCTAATTAGTGACGTCACGCTTTGAAGACTTCTCATTAACATAATCCATTCACAGTAATATCAATCTGTAATTAAACAATGTGCCTGATTCCAAAAATGTGAAAATTTGAACCGAATAAAATCTACGAGTAACTGAGAATAGGTTCGTATATTATTTCACATATAAAAAGTTGATTTCGATCCAAATAAACAGGTTTACATCTTCATGTTGCAAAGATGAACCGGTGTCCGCATAAACTGTTCCTGTTTTTAAAAATAACTAAAAGGAACACGATTTATTAATATTCTCATTTAAACATAAGTAATAAATTAAATACATATTGTAACACATCATGTACAAGTTGTCATGTAAATTGTTATACAATTTAATGGAATGATTTGAAACTTAGTAAACAGAATATCTTTGTTACAAATGTATGTTTACCAGCATTTTGTCACAGTGATATTTTTAGGTTCACACACAGTAAGCTCAATGACTATGGCGGTAGGCGTGACCGAAAGTTTGTTTATATTTTTTTAAATGAAGAAAACTTCAGCAATCGACCACTTATTTTGGTAAGAAAGGAATCTGCTGCTGTTCCTTATATGCCAGATGATTTTAATTATTGCTGTCATGATTTATTATAAATGTACTGTCGCTTTTCTTTAGCGTTCCCGATCGAGAAAAGATGAAAAGAATCGGAACAAGGAAGTACGACAAATTGTAAGCGAGGGGGAATAATGAAAAATCAGCATAAAATATGACAAATTTCTCAAAATTATAAATACCGTCTTTAATCAGCACAGCTAAACTTTATAATGAAGTAGGTTTGAGTAAATTAAAATATAAACCTGTTGTAGGAATTCTTAGAAATGTCTCAGTGTAAAAGAGTGGTTAGTAAGAATGAATATAGATTTATTAACTATCTGGTAGCTTAGTGAAACAGGTAGTTCAAAGATTTGATCCCAGAACATATTGATAGGGGTTATGCTTAACATTATGTATTTAAATTGTATATGAAAATCTTATAGTTCCAGTGAGCTAATTTTCTCATTGGCTTAAACCTGGATCATCTGTCCAGTTAGTTAGAGTTGGTATGTTAAACTGTGATTCTTTAAAAAAAAAAAAAAAGTAACGTTGGGATTGATCCCAGGACCTGTGAGTAAAGGGTACAAGTGAATATGTTGACAAAGATTATATGTAGTATGTGTCATAGGTTAGTTCAAAATATAAACATTTAAAACAAACATTTCTAGTAAGATAATGTTAAAATGCTAATTAATAAAATGGTGATTAAATATTAGTTTGTTAAGGCCTATGTAGTTACATATAGCTGAACCCTAGGAATTTCAGTTCAATGAATTGTGTGTTTTAAGGTTTAGAATTGCTAAAATTTGATATAATGAGTAGTGCCTACTCTGCAGCTTTATAGAAACCAGTACAGGACTGTGAACTTAAACCTTGCATGTTGTAGTTTAACTGTGGTTTGAGTGAATATATTTGTTTTTTCAAATTCTAAATTTAATGTCAGTGATTTAACTTTATGATCAGTACATAACTTTAAATGCATTAAAGATATTAAGATTGTTGTTTTCTAGACAAAAAATATAATAACTGTTTCTTGACTACCCTGGTTATTTATTTTAACATATTATTGTATATTAATGTTTAATCTAGATAATTAAACTTATTTCATAAATACTCCTAGATCACAGGTAGCGTTAGTGCAACTGAAATTTGTAATCTTTTTATTATTTATTTATTTATTTATTTATTGTGTTTTGAAGACATTCTGTGAACTACAGGATTATTGTTTTTTAAAAATGACATGAAAAAGTGGTGGTTTTGCTGTCACTGGTGTTACTTTTTATACACAACATTATATTTTGTTGCTTATAAAAAGAAGGATAATAAACTACTGTAAATCAGTTTGAAATCAAAATTAAATAATAGTATTATCCTAAAATGTTATATAATGAATATTATTATTGATATGTTTCTGTTTATGTTTTTAAGAATTATTTTTGGTATGTATTTATCACAAATATTGTCTTTAATAGTTATTTATAGCTAAAAATGAAAGCAGTTATTAGAAATAAATATTGTGTTTCTATTTGTTATTTTTTATCAATGTTGATTTATACTTTTTTTTAAATTTTATTTTATCCTCAAACCAGTGTTATCTGCCCTTAGTACTTTCAGTCTGTTATATCATGTTAATATAACATATGCATTAATCATTTTGAAATAATACTTGTTATTAAAAAACAAAATCATACATTTTGTTGAAAATGAAACACCAAATATTACTTTTTCCAAATTCACAACAATTATGTTTTAATATGAAAGTATTAATATATTAAATTTGTTTAAATCGTATATATAATTTTTTTTAAAGTCCAAAAAAGGTTGTAATATCTGAAAAAATGTGTGTTTTAGGAAATTATATTCAATTGATGTTGATGCTTTCAAATGTAACATAAGAACCACATGTGACATTTTTTTTGGATACTTTACTAAGTGCATACATTGATGGCCTCCCTTTTTCCACTTTGTACCCAAATCATCTTACAGAGGCCCAATTGTCCATGGTACTCAGATGATGTTAGACAGAAGCTCTAATGCAAGCAGCAAACATTAAGATTGACTGTTCACCACCAAATGTACAAGAATGTAATCATGAACAGACTACTAAAGGAAGCATGGATGTCTTACTGTTTGGACAAAGTGTACATCTGTTGACCTGATTCGAAAGTATACATTGGATAACCACACATCTGTTAGGTGATGACAGCTGTCCATCTCTTCCCAGTGGAATGTCATCTAGTGAATCGGCACAGCAGTTTGGTGGCTTTTTCTTGCAGAAGATTGAAACCGTCCGGAATGGTTTGCAGTCTATTTCCAGGCTTTCTGTGGATGACTGTGAAAGAGGTGCAGATGTTACCAATCCCCAAGTGGATCTTACATCTCCAGCACTAGAACAGGTGCATAAGATCATCAGCAAATCTCCTGATAAATCGTGTGAGCTGATAAATCCAGTAACAGTGTGCTTGCTGAAGCAGTGCTTAGATCATCTTGAGACTCTGAGATTCTGGAACGTTAAAATCTCCCCTTCAGTTTTTGGAAAAGTTGTTGCCATCTAGCAACAAACATGCTCCATGAATGTCTCCAGTCAGCCCATATTTTAATATGTGTACAGAATATCCCCTCACAAAAATTAATACTTTTTATGTTGAAAATACTATCTGATAAAAATAAATTTCAAAAATTTCCAAGAATATTTTATTTTATTGAGGAAACACAGTAATTTATAAATAATAATTATTTCTAAAAATTGTCCAAGGAATAATATAGATGTGTGTGTGTGTGTGAATATAATCTTATTTGAAATTATAATTATTATTTTGAAATGATAATTATTATTCATTAAGATGAAATTAATAAAATTAATAAAATCCTGACAGTTTCCATAATGTTTAGATTCATTATTAAGAAGCAGAGATAAAATGTGACATTAATTTTATGTGACTTACAAGAAAGGCAAATACAGTGAATTGATTTTACAGCATTTGTCAGCTGCCCAGGCTATCACAAATCAATAGACATAAGCTCTTTCTTTTATTTATTAATGTCTGCTATTTGGACACAGTTGTGTTTGAATTATGTCAGTACTCTTGTGTACATGACTAGTTACATGGCCAAAAAAACAATAAAGACAAAAACAATATTAAAATCTACAAATTTATGGACAAAGAAGTAAATAATCCATTTTGCAGTAAATATGTTTTCTTAAGACATCATAAAACACTTTAGAAAAATGTGAAATACTTCCTCATAACTAGAATAATTTTTAAGATGAAAGCACATATACAATATTCAGATTAATACATTTAGACAGACAATCCCATTTAACACATATAGCACACACACACACACACACACACACACACACACACACACACACACACTTTCACATGCAGATCATATTTATAATGCACATATTAAATATATTTCATATGTGTCATTAACTGATGGTTTTATAACAAAGAATTTTATGTGATTCAGGGGACCATACACATTGTACACAGTCAGAGAATGTTGCTGCTTCACTGATTCTATTCTCTCTTAAGTAATAACAAGTGTATTAGTGATTTAAACACAGCTATTATCTACCAGTTTTAGTATTCCCTACATTTCACTTAACTTTTCATATTTTTATGTTTTTGCTGGAATGTTAGTTTAATGGAAAAGTATGTTCATGTTTTCATTTAGCAATTACAAGTTAAAAATTACAGTAGAAAGATGCACATAAAACTAGCCCTGTATGAATTTGGATGGGTTTTTGTGATGTTTTTCCTTGCTTTTCTTCTTATTTTTTCAGGTTTCTTTTTGTAAATACTATAAAAATAATTATAATTTAATTTTGGTGAATTCTTTTTAAGGTAGTGTGTTGACAAACACACAAACACACACACACACACACACACACACACACACACACACACACACACACACACACACACACATGTATGTCTGTATGTATGTTTGTATTGTCACATATTCCTGATGGGACCAAGTCTTCTCATTTAGTGATGTTATGATGCAATCAAAATTGAACTCATTTATGTATGTTACCTTTTTACACTGGTTTAGATATATGCTTGTTACAGTAACATATTGATTTTTATTACCACAGATAAAGCATATGTTTAATAAAATAATAGTCTAGGCAAATACATTTAAGGCAGTATATACTTGTTTAAAATATAAATAAATCTGACCCTTAATTTCATGGACTCTGATTTTTCAGAATTTACAAATATCACTTTTGAAACCTTACCTCTAGGTACTATTAAGTTATTCTGAGTCCCACTATACAATCACACTACCCTGTCTTAACTCATTTTCCATCAGAGTAAGAATAAATTGTACAGTTGCATCCATAACCACCCATATTATAACAAACAACTCAGCTTAGCTTACATTTGACTTTACATATACTGTATGACATTTGATTTCAGTGTTTTTGTATCTGTCTGCATTACTGTATTACTGTAATATTTAACTGATGCAGCTGCTAAAGTTTATTGTTTTGGTAAATTTTAGCGTAAATGTTTATATTAACGATTTCCCAGACTTTTACATTTTCTGGACCAGAGCTCCTCTCTATTTGTGTGCGTAACTGTGAAGATCAATAAATATGTAAATATGTAAGTAAATATATAAGTTAATAAATATATAAATAAATAAATAAATAAATAAATAAGTAAATAATAATAATAATAATAATAAAAACACGTGAACATTTTATAAATGCTATATTTTGTTTCCTTTTTTTTTTCATCCTTTTTTACTTTTTTTTTCATTTGATGTTTTATCCAACCTGAGTGTGAGTGTGTTATACTAATTTAGTGAAATGCTGGCTCACACAGTGTTTACTGTTTACTGCACTGATAAAGGCAGTATTTCTTTTGGTGTACTAGTTAAGATAAAAGTTAACAAACATGTTTTGGTTATTGAAGTAGACAAATGCTAGTAAAGGTAGTACATGTTTATCTCTTTTACTAGGTTATGGAGTTAGTTGAGGCAATATTTCCTGCTTGTTGTAATTTTTACTGTTTGTTATGTTTGTTAAAGTTAAACTGACATGAAAAACAAATGTGGGTTTTACTGACATAGTTCAGAGAAGTGCTAGTTAAGATAATATTTTCTATTTATTAGTTGATTCCAGCTTATACATTAAAACACACAAAACTGGCAGACAGTTTTATATTTTTATTAAGTGTTTTATTTTTTTACAGTAGTTTAGACACATACATAAACAGACAGACAGATGCATTGTTAAAAATTATAAATAATACAGATAGCATACCATTTATCCAGCAAGCTTAGGACTAAAATAAACAATGAAAGAATCAAACTGTATTTTAAAGATACAAACTAATACACTTCTAAAGTCGGTTTTCTTGTAACTCTGGATTTCTGGAATCCTTATAAGTAGACTAGTCTGCAGAATAAAAAGTCCAATATGTCTAACTACATCCATATCAAGTATTGACTGTTTTCATGAAAACTGTGTACTGTTTTTATCTGTCTAGTAAAGGAATCATACTTATATCTTGTAACAGATGTTCCGTGATCCTTTAGATAACAAATCTGAATTAACCTTCATTAATATTTCTGTGTCATCTTGTGTTATTTGGAATGTTTTATATTTTTAAATAATTTATATTTATCATGATGTTTAAAAGTTTTGGGTGAATTTGTTTATAGTCTGCTTTTAATGATTTTAAATATTTACTTTTAAATCTGGCAGCTATTTGCTTGGGATTGTTATTATTGTAAATATATTGCATTTACCTCCAGTTTGGAAACCATTTTCTTTTTATGACTCTCTCAGAGACTATTCATTATTCTTAAAAAAAACTTTTTCTAACTTACTGCATTGTATTCTGTTTTTTGTCTTTCAAATTTTTTTTTATCTCTTTTTATCATTGTTTTTAAAATTGTTTTCATTATCTTTCCATCATAATTTATCTGCAAATTTTGTCATTTCTTTGGAGTTTCTTCAATCTATTTTTTGTTATTATTATTTTTTTTTTTTGCATTCATTTTATATATTAACACGTTTTTGCATTTTTGTTTTTCTGTATTATTTTTTTTTTAAAAACAAAAACCAATAGAAAAAATTTGAATCATATTTACTGTTTATATTTTATTTATTTTTTCCTTTTATTTTTGTTTATTTATTTATTTATTTAACACAGACATACATACAGTTAATTCATTTAGTTTAAATATTTATTTTTTCCTTTATTTCTTTTATCAATTTTGTTTATTTATTTTTGATTATTATTATTTTTAAACAACTGACATGAGAAAATGTAGACTCATACAGTTAATTAATTCTGTTTGTATAATATTTTGTTTTTCCTTTTTATTTTTTTATTTTTTTTTTTCCCTTTATTACCTTATTTCTTTAAAAAAATGTCTTTATTTAAAATACACACATACCTATTTTATTTGTTCTTGAGCAGTGATATAAGAAAACATGGAGAGAAATAACTGGAATAATTTTATTTTTTTATTTTTCACTTTATTACCTTATTTTTTCTTTTGATAATTTTTTTTTTTTAAAACACACATATACCTATTTTATTTTTTCATAAGCAGTGACATAAGAAAACATGGAGATAGAAATAACTGTGGAATGTGCTGTGCCGTCACGAATCCCAGATCGGTATTTAAACATTCATCTGCCTGCTGACTCAACAGTTGCGAGTTTGCTGAACAGACTGAGTTCCCAGGCAGGAATACCTCCATCTCCAAACCACATACTGCAAGACAAACACAAACAGATACTGGACAGAGCCAAAAGCCTTCGTCAGTCTGATGTCATTAGTGGAAGCACTTTGCTCTGGACGGAAGAAAGTAAAGATACTCAGAAACACATGCACACACTCAAACATACATTTATACATGTACAGACAAATATACATATACAAATATACACATGAATGTACATACAGTTACAAGTTCACTAATATGTACAAACATACATATCTATATGTAGATACATATACTCAAAAACACAAACACATAATTACACATATCCTTACACACACACACACACACACACACATCCACCACACACACACACACGATGTATTATTGTTATTAAATTTATTTTTGTTATTTTTTTTTTAATTAGTATTGTTATATTTATTACTTTTATTATTATTGTTATTTCTATTATTATAATTATTAATATTATGTTATTATTTATTATTATTTTAATTAATTCTATTATTATTCCAGTTATTATTAAATTATTTTTGCTATTATTATTATTATTATTTTTTAATTAGAATTATTTATATTTATTACTTTTTATTAGTATTTTTACTTCTATTAATATAATTATTAGTATTATGTTAGTATCATTTTTTTTTTAAATTATTAGTCATTATTTATATTTTGTAGTTCTTCTCTTTATTGTAATACTATTTACTGGTTTTTACTGTTTACATTTTATTATGATTATTATTATTATTGTATCATTATTGTGTTATTATTGTTATTGTTATTATTCAGCCGTTGCAGTGAAGACATCATGTTGTAAGTTCAGTACGTGGTGGTTTTTGGCGGCCATTTCATTTCTTATTGGTGCATGTGGGTTGGCTGCAGTTGTGGTCATTGAATCACAGCAGCAATACATATTTCAGGTTTGTTTTGTCGATAACCCAGTCCATTTGTATTCTCAGAAGAAATACTCCAAACATGAAGATAATAAATAGATAAATAAAATTTAAATAGGTAAATTGTGAATTATAATTAATAATTTAAAAAAAAAAAATGACAACATAATTAAATATAATTGATCAGTAGAATTATTTATGTTATCTGAGCTAAAAATTCTGTGATTTAATTTTTTGGTTTATTTTATTTTATAACAAAAATTTCATTTTGTGTTGTTTTCTTTTGTTTCATTTGATTTTCATTTCGAGTTTTTTATTTTATTTTTTATTTTATTTCATTCAGGCCTTGAAGTTAGGCTACACCCTACAAGATTAAACACTTACTGCTTATCTTTGTTCTGTTTTTTTTTTTTTTTCAAATCACATGATCATCATTTGCATTATGCCTACTTTGAATTACAGTAATCAATCCTTGAGTTATAGTTGAAAAAATGCCAGGAATTATTGAAGTAACTTCTGTTGATCTATACAACTTAGGTTAACATAAACTTAAATCAGTAACTAAACTGGCATTATGTATTTTATGACAGATTTTGCATTTATACTTGACAGAGGAGAAACGATAGGGGCAAGTAACTGCACCCAGCATGGCTACCAAGGCAGTCACTATAATGACATTTCAGTTACTTGTGGCCCATCATTACAAACACTATTTCATTTTATTTTTTAAAATGTGTTTTATTAATAGAATTTATTTTCATAATTTTGTTTTGTTCTATTTTAATATTTTGTTGCATTTCAGTATGGGATTGTGTTTGATGCTGGTTCATCTCATACTTCTATGTATATTTACAAGTGGACTGGAAGTAAAATAAACAATACAGCCATTGCATCTCAGTTTACTGATGTTGTCAAACCAAAATGTGAGTTCACAGAAACATTTTTATGATTTTTTCTTACTCTGCCTCTTGCATACATTTAGAAAACATACACACACTCAAAAATAATTTGATATTGCTACATAATAGTAATTGTTTACTTAAGCTGCAGTTCATACCTATTCAGATTCACAGCTATTTACACAGATATTCATCTGTATGCACAAACACATAAACATAATTAAACAAATACATACATGAAGTAATGATATAAATATCAAGTTAATTTACTTTGTCATTTGACTTTTATTTTATTTTTTATTTTCTTTATTTGGATTTGGAATTTTTTAAGAATCTTGTATAAGAAAAGGAAAAACACACTTACAATATATATTACAATAGGTCATGTTAAGAGTAATTGTAAAATTCAAAAGCTAAAAGTGATTTCAGACAAATACTATTAAACACATTAATGTTTACTTAAACTAACACTGCAGGACTGTTTGTTATAAAATATTTCTCTTTAACAGATCCTGGACTGGCTGACCTGAGCAACAACCTTTCCTTGGTTCATGATGTAATTGCTCAGTGTCTGGACAAGGCAAAACAAAGGATTCCACTGAAGAATTACAAGAAAACTCCGGTTTACCTTGGAGCTACAGCTGGCATGAGACTTCTACAGTAAATATTTTATGTTGCTTACATCTTAACAGAATTATAGTCCCTGGTCAGAACAGCAAACTGGACTCTCTACAAATAAAACCACGACAGAGTTATTATCAGCAATCCACACACCATACATGGACTGCGTGGGTCCCAAGACCCGTTGTTTTCCAGGGCAACTGCCTTTCAGAGACCATGATTTAAGATGGCATTGGTTGTTCAACACCATTAACATATAATCTTACTGCTGCCTAACCTCCCTTGTGCACTGCTTTTTTTCTCTAAGTTTAATATCATCAATTAAATTGTATCATTCCTCCTTGTTTTAAAATCTTTCTAAACATTTATCTCTTTTGTTTTTCACTGTTTTTCTTAAACCTGTTTCTCAAATTCTGTCAGTCTCTGTTTCTTTCAGAGTTATTTTCTAGTATCATATATTTGAGATTTTTCTACAATTTTCTCACTTTCTCATTAACTCTCTCAACTGCAGACGGGTCACTCAAATAAACTCACTCAGTTACCTCCCCACTCTTCATTCCTTCTGTCATTACATTTTATGAACAGTTATTTAGAAATGTTTATCAGATATTCTCAATCATGTTCATATAATTTTCTTCACAATATTAAACTGACACGAAAGAAGAAGAAATATTAAACATTTTTTGTTTGTTTTTAGTGAACTTAACAGCACTGTCACTGATTTAATTCTTAACACCGTACGAGACACAGTTGCCAAATATCCGTTCAAATCTAATAAAAATGATAGCAGAATTATCAGCGGTTCTGAAGAAGGAACATTTTCATGGATAACCAGCAACTACATTTCTGGTGTCTTCCATGTGGTACGTCATTAATCATCAATTGATTTAAGTACATGTTTATTTAATACTAAATACGTGAGTTTTTATTACTTGTATTTAGCCATTTTTAATCATCTCTTTGATGTGGTGTATCATTTATTTATTATTGATTAATGCATATGTATTTACTACTAAAATGTACTGCTTTCAGAATTTTGTACAAGATATTCAGTTTAGTTTATTTAATTTGTTCTTCCAGTCACCTCCAGCAAAAATTATCCACAGCACACAAAGCCAAGGAACTTTCGGGGCTTTAGACTTGGGAGGAGCTTCGGCCCAGATAACATTTGTACCACAGAACACAAGTATGCCGGCTGACTACCGTTTTGATGTTGAATTGTATGAACATGAGCACACAGTTTACACTCACAGTTTTCTGTGTTATGGAGTCAATGAGGTGTTGAGACGATTTCAGGCTGAACTCATCAGAGTGAGCTGGGTCCTTTTTTTTATTGCCAAATTTTATTTTATGATAGTTATCTTATTTACATGTATCATGAATGTTTTTCTAACAGTATTTTATATGTTTATTTTGTATTTTGTAAATAACTAAGTTGTTCGTAAAGACATAAAATACAGAAAAAAAAATAACTGAAATGCAAAATTATTAAACTTGGTTTTTATGTACAATACAATATATGTAAGTTATTCCTATCTTTCCTTTCTTTTTCTTTCTTTTTTTTTTTTTTTTTTTTATTTTTATTTATTTATTTAAATGAAAGAAAATTGTTGTTATTTTGTTTTATTGCTCCATTATATTGGATTTGTACAATTTAAAAAAAAAAAAAATTTGTGAAATATTTGTTTTAGGATTTTTTTTTTTTTTTTTTCAGGAACAAAACTACAGTTCTGTAATTTTAAATCCATGTTTACCAGATGGATTTAATAAGAGTATTAAATACAAGAGCATTTTTGATTCTTATTGTGTTTCTGGATTCCATGGTGAAAAAGCATTTGGTTCGGCTATTGTACCCAGTCTAAACGACTGATCAGGTGATATAGTTTTTTATTTTTTATTATTTCATTTTTGTTTACTTATTTCCTTATTAAAATAAATCAATAAATAGAATTATTTATGTATAATAAATTTTTTATATTCATGTTTTATTGGAAATATTTTTTAATAATTATTAATTTTTATTTTTTATTTTATTTAAATTAATTTTTTAAGTTTACATAAAAATAAAATACCAATGTGAATTTATGCAAGGGAGATAACAATTCATAATGTTTGCCACAGTGCTACACTTGTTAAAAATAATAAATGTTTTTTGTTTTGTTTCTACACTTTTCAGAACATGACGTATCTGTTTAAAGGCAAGAGTGATTCAGCAAAGTGTGAAACTCTTGTGTCCAAGTATCTGTTTAATTTCAACAACTGTACGTTTTCATCTTGTTCGTTCAACAACCAGTACCAGCCTCCTGTGCATGGCCAGTTTTATGTGAGTCCCACATTTTTGTTCCTTTTTAATATCTTAATTAAGGTTGTAATATTTATTTTTAAAAATGCACAGGATATATCCTAAATAATAGAAAAAATTCTGCAAGTTTTTTGTGGGTTTTTTTGTGGGGTTTTTTTATAAATGTTCTGCAGTATTGTAATTTGGTAATTTGTTGTGGATGGTTTTTTTTTTTTGGGGGGGGGTTCTCCAGTATTATTTTATTTATATTATTTAATTTTATTTATTAATATTATAATTAGTTTTCTTTCATGTCCTTCCATTTTCATTTAATTTGCTATTTTGTTACCTGCATTTTTGTTTTGTTTATTTTAACAAAATTATAGGCAAAATAATAAAAAAAAAAAAAATAATAATAATTAAAATTAAATAATTGAGCTTTAATTCAATAAAAGTTACCAATTTACTTATCTTATTTCTTTTTTGTATCTTCATTTTATCTACATTTTATTATATCTTATTTAATTAAAATTAATGATTTAATTTTATTATTATTTTATATATATATATAGGTTTTTTTAAATGTGCTAGATACATGTATTTTAATAATAAAAAAGGTATTAATTTAGTTTTTAAATTTGTTTCATTTCATATATTTAATTTATGTTTTAATATTATTTTCATTTTTGAATGATAATATGATAGATAGATATACTTTAATATTCAGTATGTGAACTATAAAGTCTAATGCAAAAGGAAACTGGTTTTTATTTATTTATTTATTTTGGATGTTCTTTTGTTTTATTTTTAATCTTTATTTTTATTATTGTTAATAATTTCTTTTCTTTTCATAGTTTTCTCATTTCATTTTTCTATTTTCTTTATTATCCATGTATCCATTCCTATTACTAGTGATCTATGTTTTATTCATTTTCATTTCATTTTATTTTTTTTTTTTTTTTTCTTTACTTATTTATTCATAATTTTTTTTTTTTTTTTTTTTTTTTTTAAAGTTAACTTATTCCATTTTCCTACTGATTTCATTATTCTTCTATCTGTCTATATTTTTGTGTCTATTTTTTATTTTCCATTTTCCAGGCATTTTCATCATTCTACTATGTGACACACTTTCTCAACCTCACTGATGGAAAGAGACAGTTTAGTCTTGAAGATTTTCAGAAGAATGTGACATCATTTTGTAACAAAACATGGGCAGAGGTAACAGAATTTGTCTTTTTCTAAAACAAAATAAAAAAACTTGCCTCATAAAAAAAATAAACAAAAATAAACAACAAAAATTAAATAAAATAATTAATAAAACATAAAAAATAATTAAATAACACAATAAATGTATATAATTGAAAAATAATAAATATAAAATGACATAAATAACAAATATATAAATAAGTGAAAAAGAAACACTATAAATAAGTGTAACAAAGTAATATAAACAATTATAATGAGCTAATTTAATTACAGCTCATTAAAAACAAAATCCACCATAAATCTAAAAACAATGAAGCAACCACACATAGAAAAACAACTGAGTATTCCTAGTTCCAGAACTTTTTCCTTGGCAAATATGCTATATATTTATTTCTGTTCTTTTACGACACATCTCCATGATTTCTCACTTGTATACAAAACATAAATATTACAAAAATTATTTTCTTAATATTTATTCAAGTGTCCTGCTTTCATAAATTAACTTTCAAAAGAAAGCCCTAATGTTTCTTTGCAAACAAATGATTTACATTGAGAAATGTCCTCAGTAACAGTTTTCTGCTGATTAAGTATTTTTGGAATTTAGAAAATGAATGTAACTTTCTCAGTAGGTCATTTGTTTTTTTGTTAGCATGTGTGTTGTCTCTGTTAGGATATTAATTCATTTGCTTGATATTTACATATGTCCATATGTCTTTTGTGTTTTTATGTGCATTATAAAATGTATTTTTCAGATCAAGACCATTCCAGCAGTTGAAAACAAAACAAAACCATTTTACTGTTTCCAAGCCACCTTCATTAACATTCTGTTGGTGAAGGGTTACAAGTTCAATTCCAGCAACTGGAAAACTCTCAAGTTTGTTGAAAAGGTAGAATAATAAAAGTTTATTTATTGTGCTTCAATTTTTTAAAAATTTATTATTATTATTATTTTTTAATGAATGTTTAAAAGGCCAAAATTTAAGTACTTCCATTAATTATCTTTTCTAAATATTAATATTAATAGTAGTATTAGATGTTAAAATTAATAATGGTAAACAAGAAAATACATTTTATCTTCTAACTATAAATATTTTACAATGCAAACTATACATTTCATTCCTGCAGTTATGATAATATATTAAATATAAACAATGAAAAACGGGAAACTAGATGCCTTTGTGCAATATGTTAGTCTTTTATTAGCAGTAACAGGTTTTTGTGTGAACATTGCCATAGACTGGAAAGAACTTATCTCTACTTTTGGTATTTGTCATGGTATGGGGTAAAGCCTGAAACAGATACTTCTAAATAGTAGTACTAGTAGCAACAGGATTAGTTGTAGTAGTAGTAGTAGTACCAGTGGTAGTGGTGATAGTAGAAGTGGTAGAATAGTAGTGATAGTAGTAGTAATTAATAAAATTAAAAGTGTTAATAAAAACAGTGGCTGTAGTTGAAATACTAGTAGTAGCATCAAAAATAATAACCATCAGTAGTAATAAAAATAATAATAATGATAATGATAATGATAATGATGATAATGATAATAATAATATGATGATGATGATGATGATGATGATGATGATGATGATGATGATGATGAATGATAATGATAATAATAATAATAATAATAATAATGATACTAATAAATGATAACAGTAAAAATAACACAGACAGTGTGTTTTCGATTTCCAGGTTGCTGGTACGAAGGTTGGCTGGTCTTTAGGCTTCATACTGGAAGAGAGTAATGAAATTCCTGCTGTGAAGCCACAGGATTCACTAAACACCTTTACATTCTCAGTGCTAGTTATTTTATTCATCCTCTTCATCTTCATTTCTTTTGGTTTTATCTACCATGCAAAAACACGACACCAGTCAGATAAAATGAACCACTATGAAAAATTCACAGACTATGGCACTGTGTGAGTGTCTGTAGTGAAGTGTGTGTGTGTAAGTCTCGTGGTGGATGTCTACGAGTCTGGATCAGTGAATTAAATTGTGATGATTTTTTTTTTTTTTTAATCCTTTTTAATGGTTTATATATATTTATAAATTGTGTGATGAAAGTCACATTATATAATTTTAACTGAATTTAAAAAAAATTATTTATGATTTGTTATTAAACTGAAAAGTAATAAAGACTTAGATTGTGATTACAAAATCTGGTGCATATTAAAATGAATTGAAATGAAACCTAAAACATCCAGGATAAAATGAACTGCTGTAATATTTCTTTGGAAATTAAAAGGATGTTTAATAAAAGTTTTAATTGTGTATTTATTTGTGTGATATATATATATATATATATATATATATATATACATATACATATATATATATATACAAATATATATAGAGAGAGAGAGAGATGATGATGATGATTACTGGTGTTTAATATTCTTTGTATGTCTCTGTTTATATTTAATATATTTATTTTTTACAACAAATAATTGTGTGAGCCATTAATTAACTTTAACAAAAGAGCAAATACGTGCATGTATATAAACACATACATACATACATAAATATACATATACACATTGAGATACTGAGTGAGAGGAGCACACAGACTATAAAAGCATGTCACTGACATAATTCAGCTGTATACTGTATTTTGCAATTGGTCAGCAGATGTCTGTTATTTCCATCAAATTATTTTTATTAATAAAACATAAGGGGAAAACTATTTTTTATTTGTTTTCATCTGTTACTAATAATTTTATTAACAGAAAGAAAGAACTGAATAAATAAATCACAAACAAAAATAACTTGAAAAATAATTTTGCCAACTTTTCCAGTTTCATCACTTTCAACCACAAAGAAACTGGTATAAAAATCATTAATAGGCCTTGATTCTCTATGAGCCTCACTGCAATTTTTTTGAGGACAATCAACATACATCTCCTTTTTATGCCCTTCATTAATTGAAACAGACTGTATCTACAAACAAGTACTATAGAGATGGATGTCTGTCAGACTCTAGAACATTTACTTAATCTGTGTGTTGCCCAAATGACAACTGCCCATCACTAGTGTATTTCTTTCTTTTTTTTTGTTCAAGTAAATAGGATTGGATTATTCTAAGTGATCAGAAAACCATAATCAAAAGTCCCAAAAGCTCATAAAGTAACTCCTGTCCAACTAATTCAAATGTTTAAAGTTCTCTGAGGTATGTACTCAATCAGAGCTATTCCAAATTTGGATTGCTTTGGGAGAACTACAAAGTCACAGACACAACATGACTTGAGATCATTTCTAAATTCTAAAACAATATGGAGATTATCGAATCCAACAGGGGCAAAGACAAGCTGTGCTGCATTGGCCACAGGCAGGTGCAGACCATCAAGAAAGACTGGATTTGCTGAGTCTGCAACAAAACAACATTCCAGTAGATGTTAAGGTGCTCTGATATCCAGCATTACCTATGAACATGCTAGGTCACAACTATTACAATACAGTTTCAGAGAGGAGAAGATGTCAGACAATACAGAAATCAAATCAGAGGAGACTTTTTGCAATGGATGTTAAATCAAATATCTTGACATTTGTCACATGTTTTTGTGAGTTTATTGTTATTATAAAGCAGAAAGCTGGGGCTCTACTGTACCAGTCCAGCATCAAAATGTATGTATGTATGATATATGTCTGAATGTGTGTGTATGTGAATGTTTGTATACATCTATGAATACTTTGTGAACAATATAAAATGACCTCTATTATAGATTTTATATATATTTACCTATGAATGTATAATTGAATATATGCCGATAGATGTATTAGTCTATGGTTGTTTTTATAGACGCTGTCATATTTGCAGAATGCTTCTATATTGTTTTATATATCTGTATACAGTGACTTTTGATTAACTGAACCTTGAAATTTCTTTCAATCATTAAACAGTTAACTATTTCTATTACTGTGTATTTCAAGAAAAGTTTAAATTTTATTTTACTTTTAGTTTATAAGATAAAATATCTTAAGTCTATATATGATTTATTCTCTTGTTTTGAATTCATATGCACAGGTTAACGATGCCTTGAAAGTTATTTTTCTTTTATGATCGCGCCGATTGTACTTGTTAAAGTGATGATAGGTTGATATGTGCGGCCTTTTTAAAATTAATTTTAAAGTAAAAAAATAATACAAAAAATAATAATAATAATAATAATAATAATAATATATGCCGCTATATGTACTGCACGTTCTGTCGCAGAAGCGCGTGCAATCCGGATGTATTCAAATCAAATTTTTATGCACTGAACCAACGTTATCCAAAAAACAAAGGAAGAATTTATCCCGTTATAATCTATCGCCGACCAGGCTTAAAGGAAAATCAACGTCTTAATGCCATCCACACGTACACGACGTCACTCATAACGTTCGTATTCATGACAGCACCCCATCACGACTGGGTAACTGCGAGATCGACCTCGTTCTGGTAGATTACGATTAACTACTCCAAGGGAAGATAAGTCATCTCGACGTCACAGATTCGAAAGAGTTCCACGTTTAATTCAAATAAATTCAACATCCAATCAGCTTGTCTGTATTTCACATTTTCTACGTAATTGCTAAACTAATTTGGCAGAGTTATTTTCGAGATAAGTCATGCAATACAAGTTCAACGCGCTTAGTTTCATCGATAGACCATTCCCAGACACTTGCTTAGGGACAGCGTTGATCGCCTTCGAAGTTCCTGTATGACTTTCCGACTTTAAACGGGTGATGCCATCAGAATAATCTCCGTAGTCATTAAAAAGTGCAGACTTCTCTTTTCCAAAAAGTATATTTGATCGATGATTTTTTTTTTTTTTTTATGAAAAGATAGAGAATTTTCTTTCTAAATAATATTTTCTTTTGTTTCTTTTATTATTATTATTTGTTTATTTATTTATTTATTATTATTATTATTATTTTTTTTTTTATGGTTTCGAAATAAAGTTATGTTCGATTTATGAATCAAAAACATCATTTTGATCTTTCCGAAGAGACTACTTTTAGCTTTCCTGTGTTAATGGGGAAACCGCGAAATGGCAGAAACAAAACCACGTGTACGTTCCAGTGTGTAAAGGAAAGCACGCCACGCTGTGTAGGCTTAAATGGGTGAAATAGCACGATTCTTCGAAAAAAAAAAAAAAAAAAAACATCGCACACTTTCACTAAAACAAAAACAAGCACTGCTTTTTAAAGAGGGAATGTTTCTCTTTATTGTGGTACACATTACATGTTTCTTTGAATAAAAAGTTTATCTGAGGAAAGACAGCAATTTTCACGTTATCAGATTTTGCAGACAGCTGCCCAGTTCGGCCGCCGGTGCCTCCGATTAGTTCCGATTATAGCCGAAAGTAACATGGTTTTTCAAAAAGGTAATTGTCGTGACGTAATGTCCATAACTACAAATTATTTTATAATTTTTAAAGCTTGTCTAGTAAGTATAAAATTTTAATTTTATGAAAACAATTATTTTCTAAGTGAACAGCGTTTTAAGTAGTTAGGGAGGTAATTGTTATCTAATATGAGACATAAACATTGAATTTCGTTCTTGCTTAAGAATTATAAAACAAATAATTTATAAATTATTTTTGACATATAGGGTTTAAATAATTATTACCTATTTATCATTTAATGCTTGAAATAATAATTATAACTCTAAGAGTTTTGTATTTGATAATTACAGATAGTTCTGCGCTGCACTTAATCCTCCACCACAAGCAAAAAAAAAAAAAAAAAAAAGAAAATGGAAGGAAGCACCAGCTGGTCATTATTGGAAGACATTCTGACAGAATTTCGATCAGAAGATAAATATCTCGAAATAGCTAAACTATTTGTAACTATCAATTTATTTATTTATTTATTCTTTCTTTCTTTCTTTACTTTTGCCAAGGGAATTTGTTATTAATATTTAAATTAGTTTTACTACTAGTTGACAAGGATTAAAGTTCCATTTCACTGAAATGAATTGAAACTTGTGCAGCAACACTATGATGTGTGTGTGTGTGTGTCTCTATGTGGTTATGTATACTCAAAAGTGCTTTTATTTTTTGGTCCGCCATACTGTTTTGACCTATTGTTGTTGTTTTTTTTGTTGTTTTTTATTGAATTCTGATTTATTTTCTGTTTGAGGTTTTCTCTGAATAAAAACTGCTAAAAAAGAAAATCTGAAGTCTTATTTTTGTGTTTATTGCACAAATTTGACCTCGTACAGGGAGGGAACATTTAATTTCAGTCAGAATTGGGAAGCCGCACCTAGCTATATTTCTACAAACGTGTATCGCTAAACACGTTGATACACTATATTTTACATTTATATATCATTTTTTTTGTCAGCAAAATGATCATTCTTTTCATATACATTCAACATTGTCTGACTGTACCTCCACCTTAGTTAACAGATGTCAAACTTATTTAGGCACATCACCTCTTCACACTGTTCATTACAGACTGTGTGTTGGAGACCTTAATTTATTTCAGATCAGTTTCTCATTTGATGCTGTGATTGTTTATTCAGAAGTATTTAGCTTTTTATTTTATTCTTCTGCTTTGTGGCAATAATACTTGTTCTGATGCTGGAATAAATGTGTTCAGTTAGTGTTAGCTGTAAAAAAAATAAGCTTGTTGTATTTGAAACTTGGTTCAAAACATACTACATATATACTAAATAATTATATAGGTCACTCAGTACAAACTTCATTATTTAATCTACTCTTTGGTGGATATTTGTCTCATAAAATCGACTGCCACATTAAAACGGTTTCCCATTAAAATGTATTCAGAAACATATGTACATGCCAGTGAATCTATATTCCCATATATAAGATGTCCATGATATAAAACTGATTAAAAGTAATGATTCATATTATTTACATTATAGTATTATGTAGCATTTGTTGACATTTGGCCATTTCAATAAAAAAAATTACAGTTAAAAATATATATATATATATAGTATTGGATACAACATTTCTATAAATTTGGTGGCCCATTGATTAGAGTTTGGCCTGCAAGTAGGTAAATCCCACCCTGATTTTTGTCCGTGTGTCCTCAACATACTCTTTGAAGACTGCTCTGAGCCCCTCTCTCAGGAGGAAAGGGCACTCAACACATCATTTTTATTTTTATACAGTCTTCACTAGCACTAAGAGATTGTGAAGAAAACTGCAATTTGTCAAAAGATAAAAGATGAACCCTCTAAAAATTAACGTTTCAGATTTTCTAATTTATCCCTTCATTGTCTTGATCTTTTCACTCTGATTAATTTGGAATGAAATCTATATTTGTAGGACAGCTCTGAAGTTACAAATTTTATAAGCTTTTTTTTTTTTTTTTTTTTCTAGTGCAAATGTATGATTTTGCCAGCTTTGGCTTTTTATATTAATGTAAATATACATTGCAGAGTTGTGAAAAAAGTTAAACTGAATATTTCCAACGCATAACATTATGAACTAAGCTTTGTCAGAGACAATCTCATCTTCAGAATTGGCCTTTAATTTATATTTCTTCAAAATGTCCCCTGCAAATGGCCCCTACAAATTAAATTCACATCTTTGGAACTGTTTGACTGACAGCCTTGAATGTGTTTTATCACTGAAATCAGGGTAAAGATTAAAGTCTTGTATTTCCCAAAGAGAAAAATCAAACACACACACACATATATATATAATTATATTTTCAGAATGAAAATTACCTGGATAGTATTGGCCTATCACCGAAAATAAAAGATGAGGTAATTTAAATTACAAACTTTTATTTTACTATGATGAAAAAACGACTAACACAAAAACCCCCACAAAAAAATCTCTTATTCTGGATGAATAAAAATGAACATTTTAATTATTTATGCCTGTGTTAATTATTGGATACATGCTTATTTTCTCAGAAGAACAGTTTTCTTGGTAACACTGGTCTCCAACCAAACAATCTGATAATTGGGTAATTTAAATTTCAAACAGTCCAAATTATGTTGAGTTAGCCAATCCATCTGTAATTATCAATTTACTATTTTATTTATTTAATGAATTTTTCTTTCATTTCTTCTTCTTCTTCTTCTAAATAATTTTTTGTTAATTTATTTTTATTTACTTACATTTTTTCTTTGGGTAGGTATATTTTATTTTTAATTGAATATTTTTATCACTATTAGCTGACAGAATTTCATGTCAGAAAGATGACTGGAAATAAATCAAACTTAAGTAACAACACCATGGTATATATATATTTTCTTTTGTTTCTTTCCCTTTGAAGTATCACTTAAAGAAATCCCCAGAAAGCCATTTGTTATGTGATACATAATTATGTATTCAGAACCATAATTTCAACCAAACCATTGACCGACAGTTGCCAAAGTATCACAATGAAGTAATTTAAATTTCATTCTTATTTTACTTTGATGAAAAAACAAAATCTCTCTTATTCCTAATTATGTTACTATTTTGCCTAATTTTTTATTCATCATTGCCTCCCCTGAAATCTTCCATTTATACTAACACAAATCAAACAAGCTTTATACAAAACCTGTCACACATTTACATCACTATTACTGTCACTATATATGTCAGAAAAGAAACCTTATCAAAATCATATTTCCAGATTAACAAAAAAAAAAAAAAAAAAAAAAAAAAAAAAGTGTAGTAAAATAAAAAAAATTAAATAATATAATTAAATTCTCTTTTCAGTTGGAGGATAATAATAATGGTGAGTGTCAGTAAAAAAACAACAAATAACCCTTGAACAAACAAAAAAACAAAACAACAAACAACTTAAAACTACATAATTATATATCCTCTCTGTTATCATATCTGGGTGGGTTTTTTTTATGTATAGATTTTTGTTTCTTATTCATTGAGTAGTGACAAAAAAATTAACTCTTAACTGACATCTTTAGTCTATAATTTAACTTTAATGTTTTTAACTATAAGAAAAAACTGAAAAAAACAAAAACGAAACAACTGATTTGATATTTTGTAATAAAAATGTTTGTCCATTAACTCGTTCATTATTCACTTCTGGTTGTTTTTTATTCTTTTTAAAAAGATCTTTCTCGGTTTAAGTGGATATTTGAATGTGAGGCTGATGATAAAATGTCAGAGGTAAGTGGATCAAGTATAAACAAGGTTTAATACTTGTTAATATTTGCATAGTTATTTTTTCTATTAATAAAAACAGTCATTTTAACCTTCAACAGATCACTGCAAAGATATTTTTAAAATCTCATGAGTAGAAAAACAAGTGTTTGGATTGTATCTAATATCAGTGAGTCTTCAGAGAGTGTTCTAGATGGTCATTGGACTTCTGGCTTGAGACTTGTTAATAAAAATAAGATACTTTACGTATTCTTGCTGATGGTTATATGTAATCATTAAATAAACAAGATCGTTATTTAAAAGGTAGAATTACATCTTCCATGAATTGCCATAGAGGTGTACTTTTTTTAATTATTGTTATGTTTCACAAGAGATGGTTTCTAAAAACAAATAATTTGGAAGTAAACAAAATGTCAATTTTTTTTTATTCTCAAATTTAACATTACACAGGCACATTTTAATTAGAAATTTTGTTGATTCTGCAGGTACAAACTCAAACACCCAAGTGAGTAACTTTTAATACTTCATAGAGTTATTAAAATATGAAAACACATTACTTGGTCATTTAGAAATCATTGTGTGACATTTAAAATTTTCCCTTGTGTTATTTTCTCATGTTGCTCTTTCAGAATCATTCATTTAGTTAAGATACAACCATCTTTAAGCAGTTGAAGTAAATTAATCAGAAATATTTTACATGTAAAGATAAAATAAAATGTAATTGATAAAATACTGTTAGGATTTGATGAAAGAAAAAACACACTTGGATAACCTGTTGTCAGAAATTCTGAAATCCAGAAACTTCAAAAATCCTCAACATTTTAATGGTAGTTAATTTGCAAACTAAAATTGTTTCATTAAAAAAGAAGGCAGTAATAAATATAGATGAACAGTACTTACTTCACTACATTAGCAGAGCTAAATTCTGTTTGAGTATATTGTTATTTATTATGTAAATTTTCTTTCAAAGATCAAAGAGCAAAAAAAAGAAAATCAAAAAAGGAATTTATTGGCTGGGTCATCTCTTCATGAAAATATGCTGTAAGTTATGCATAAAGAAATGAATACTTGTAGTTACATGATGTTATAGCCACTGTGAAATGCAGACAGTCTAAACCAGTGATCACCACAGTGGGTGATGCTGTCCTCTTGGGGGCAATAGCCATTTGTTTGAAAGGCATTAAAGAAAATTCCTTTGACATTTCTCCATTCTTTCACTCAGAGTGCAATGTAAATAAAAATTCCTTACTCTTATTGAATGTGATATAGAAATATAGGCATGTACATGTAATACTTCCAACACTTCATACTCTTTGTCAAAAATGTATTGAATGTTCCAAGTATTTTGGGTCATAAAAATGTATATCACTGTTCATTTTGACAAAATATGGTCAAAGATCTACCCTTTTATTTCATGTTTCAGCTTGCTGCAAAAATTACTGTTTGTGAGCAGGTGCATATAAAAGATCTCTGTACTTGTTAAGAGTAACTCATAGTGTTATAACAGTTCTTTTCTCTCTTGATATAATCTTTAATAAATACAAATATCATTCTCACATCTAATAACCATTGTTATTATGATATCATTAAACTTAAATTTAAATCAAATCATTTCTTTCTATTTCAGAAAAGGACAAATGAAAGAACAAATTGTTTTTGTTTTTTTAGTTATTTTGTTGTTGTTTTTATTTATTTTTACTTACATTTTTATTATTAATAAAATCAATTATAATTAATAAATTTGTGATTTATAGAAATTTTTAATATGATAGATAAATAAGTTGTTGTCTTTTCGGGAATTTAAAGGAGATAGCTTATTTCTCATAAATGTATTTTGTAAGATATTTTTTAGCAAAACAATATAAATATAAAACTAAAGTAAATATTTTATATTTAATGAATGTGTGTTTAAAAAAATATATATTTAAAATGAAATACATAAATAAATAATATTTATTAATGCATATATACATACATATGTATATTTTATATATATTTTTTTTTTCATTTATTCACAAAATGTGATTAAATTAAAAAAAGGGGAAAAAAAATATGTAAATAATATATAATAATAAATATAATTGTGTGGTTATTTTTTTTCTCAAGATATCCACAACCAAAAAACAGGTACATATTTTATTTATCTATTAAATGTGATTAAACAAAAAATATATATATAGACATAAAAAAACCCAATAAAACTTGATAGTTTAATAAATATGTTTCTCATTTATTTACTAAATGTGAATTAAAAAAAAAAAAATATATATATATATACATTATATACAGTAATGAATATAATCACCTACTTACTTTTTTCAGAATAACAAAAAATAAAAAATAAAAAAATAAAAATTACAGTTTAATAGTTTATTTTATTTATTTATTTATTTTTGGAGATGTATATTTTATTATGTAATGTTTGCTGGGAAGGAGTTGGACTACTGAGCAGTATTTTCATTTGTTGCTGCCTTTTTCTGTGTATGTATTTTGTTGCCTGGTACCTGGAAATTGCCATTTGGTCTCAATACTGATCCTGTGGTGTACTGACAATCTAATGATATCTATCAGTAAATTTTGAGTTTACACAATCATCATACTGTTGAGTAAATTTTTAAAAATTCAAAATCTTTGACAGTCAAGTGCAAAATTATTTTTAAGCAAATTTGAACTGTGTATAAGTGCAAATAATAACTTTGAATTTCTAAGAGAAAAAGACAATTGTTGCTGGATTACATGACATACAGCATGATAAAACAAAATAGATTCCTTATTAAACAAACACATTCAGACATACTAAAAAAATAATTTTCAGTTTACGAAAATATTTCAATAAGAACAGCTACATTTTAATTACGTGGGTTTAAGAAATAAACCTTCCAGATTCTGGATTTCCCAAAACGTGAAACTGTATTGTTCTCTGTATGTATTTGTGTTGTCTGATAAAGAAAAACAGAAAAAAAATAAGTTGAAATAATAATGTCAAGAATAAATGAATGAATAAATAAATGGGGAATGATGAAAAAATAAATAGCAGCTATTTGGATTTCCCAAAATGTGAAAAAAATCAAATAAAATGAAAGGAAAAAAAAAAGAATAATAAAATAAGTGAATGATAATATGAATTTTTTTTTTTTAAATAATAATAATAATAATAAAAATTTTGTTACATTTTCTACTGCTTTCTCTCCAGTGTCTCAGCTCTTCTTATTTGTATAAGACGATTCACTTTGGCTTGCAGAATTTGACGAGATCGTGAGAAAGCTTCACTTTTCAGACTTGGTTTGTAATTATTGAGGCGAAAGTAACGGCCAAGTATGGAACAAATGTTTTTCAGGTAGTACGGCTCATATTCTTTACCATTTTCCTTCTGAAGGCTGAGAAAAAACAATCCTAGTAATGGATCCAGCTCACCTGGTGGGATCTCTAGCATTGGTCGAAATTCTTTTTTGGAATGCAGGAATTCCTGAAATAAATTTTGTACATTAAGAAATCACTGGTGAAGGAATAATGTTGATGATAATAGTAATGGTGGAGTTCAATGACAGTAGTAGTTGTAGTTAGCATAGTACTGGCAGCAGCAGTAGTAGTAGAAGGTTTTGATGTAGTGGTAGTATAAGTAATGTTGATGGTGGTAGTTGTTGTAGTAGTGGTAGTGATAGTATAAGTTCTAGTAGTATTAATGGTAGTAGAAGTAGTACTGGTGATGTTGCTAATAGTGATAGTAGTGGAGTATAATACTGGTGGTAGTAGTGAATGAATAATGATGGTAATAGTGGTGATGGTGGTGCTAGTAATAGTAGTGGTAGTAGTAATAAAATAATAATAATAAATGAATAAATAAATAAACACAACAAAAAACAAATATTAAAGAAATAAATAATGAAAAGATTGGTTTCTGGTTGTTTTTTTTTGTCAATTTATTTCTGCATAACAAGAAAAGCCATAAAGCCATGCTGAATTAATTTAACTAATGAAATAATAATGGAAATATCACACATATACACACACACGAGTGCATATACAAACACCCACACACACACACACACATGCATTACCTCTATATATATATATATATATATATAAAGAGGGAGATAACCAAAAAGACTACAGCATGTGTTTAACTGATTGTGAATAGACAAGAATGCTTTTGTTTTGTAATATTCCACAACAAATGAATATTGTTTTCATTGTATTCTGTGCAGTTTGTTTGATAACTTGTTACATTCACATTTAACTTAAATGGAATGTTCAGTTACTGTCTTATGACAATGGAACAATATATACATATGCATGTGAAATGACTAAAGCCTGGAGACAGAATACATTATTTTTCCAATAACCACGAGAAAAGAGATTTTCAGAGATACAATAACTGATTATATAATAAAAATAATTATAATAAAATTCATGTACTGGTTTATATGCAATGAAACTAGTAGATTAGTGTACTATACAAATTTTATAAACAAAAATAATCATCAGTTTGTACTTAGTCCACATTTTACAGACAGGAATCAATTAACATACTTTGCATATTTTACAAACAAGAAACATCACCTTGTCTGCAGTACACTTTTTACACAAGAATCATCAACTTGTCTACTATGCATACTTTACAAACAAGAATCATCACCTTTTGTACTGTATACATTTTATGAACAACAATCATGAAGTTGTATACTGTCCACATTTTATGAACAACAATCATGAAGTTGTATTTAGTCCACATTTTACAAATAAGAATAATCATCTTGAGAAACCGCCTTTATTGGTCAGTGGTCAGTGATCTGACCCTGTATAATGACAGATTCACATATTTGATTAAATGAGGGATCCATACTCTGAATCTTCTGGTCATCCTTGGTGTTTATTTCTAAGACATCTTATTCTTTTTCAACATTGTCAATAAGCAATGAGTTACTGTAATAATCACCTGCTTTTGTTCTGATTGTGTGTGTTATATATATGTAATGTAATGCTGGTTATTTATGTTTATTTTATATATGCTATCAGATTTTTTTTTTTTTTTTTTTTGACTGAAAAGTTTTGTTTTTTGTTGTTGTCATTATCAATAAAAAAAAAAAAAAAAAAAGGAGTAATTTTTGTCCTTAACCAGTTATCCAAAACAATATATTATGTTTATCATGTGAACTACGATAAAAATATAAAAGAGAACAATAATAATAATGATATATAATAATTTTTATGCAGGTGTTCCCTGAGACATGAAAAAATTTCAAGGGTTCCACAAGGGTAAAAAGGTTGAGAAATGATTCTTTACCCAAATAAAAAAAAAAAATAATAATAAAAAAATAAAATAAAAGTTACTGTTACTTTCCAAGTTAATATCTTTGAAAGACTGAGTCACCGTTGTTTTCCAAAATTTATTGTTGTGCACCTATTTTAACAATTTTAAATGATGTTTCATAACAAATAGATTTGGTAAGAAAATAATGTACTGTCACATTACAAAATAATACATTTTTTATGAGTTTAAACATGTTTTAGTATACATACATAATATGTATAGTCATATGATCTACATAACACAAACATATAACATGCATTATACATGAATAAAATTACTCAGGTTATATAATTATTATAGGAATATCTATATCAAAACAGACATACTTTCATTATTACTTATTTCTGCTTTTATTATTATTATTATTATTTATTTTAAATAAAAATAAATATCATCTACATTTGAAAAACTTCAGAGCCTTCATTTGTATTTAAAAAAAAAGAAACTTAATTAGCTGTCAGTTGTATATCACATGAATTCACAAAGACTTTTCTTTTTTACCAAAATGTTTAAGGTCAAATAAATATATTTGAAGGACAGTATCTTAACTAATATATATATATACATATATATATAAAATTTTGTTGTCATATTTATAAGCATAATAACCATGTTCATTCAGATACACATTTTAGTCCTTGTATTCTGCAAAATGTTACACCATAATTAATATATTTTAAGCACTGTATTTTTATGAAAATTGTTTGTAGTCACTTTCGAAATTGACAAGTTGGTGTCTCTTCTTAAAAAAATTACTGAGTTCAAGATTTTTTTTCTACATTGACCCACACAATGTCTGCATGCAAACTGTCCTGACTGACTTGTTGTAAATCTGTGTACAGAACATCCTCGTTCACTGGGAAACTCTGACTTTCACACAAACAGTCACTTTGTTTCATTTGTTTCTGTCGAATTCGCCATCTGTACATCCTCATGTATGCAGCTCTGTCTCGCTTGGGCTTTCTCATCTTCTCTCTCAAGCCAAGGTTCTACAAATAATGGGAGCAGTTCAGGTTTTTGTTTGATATTTTAACAAACATTTCATACATGGACAATTTAAAACAAAGCTTTCAGCAGTCATCTGAATATCGTTTTAACATTCTGTATTGAGAATTGATCAATATTTCACACATCAACAATTTAAAGTCTTCAGCCTTCTTCTGAATACTGATTTACTGTTTTCAGAATTGATATTTTAAAGACCGTTTCACATTTCTGGAAATAAAACAAAGCTTTCAGCAGTTAAATGAATACTGACTTACTTTAGGTAAAAGACTATATTCAGAATTGATATTTTAATGAATATTTCACATAATCACAATTTGAACTGAGTTTTCTGCAGTATTATGTTTCTCAGTGTGAGTAATGTTTACTTGTGTTCTTAAAGGATAGATACACAGAAGGATTTTACAATATCAAAATAAATTACAATGTCACATCTTTCGGGTGTATACTTCTTTTCAGTCATATTTATCAACACATATACATGTATTCCATGAATTTTTCATCATATGAACTTTTTCACAATAATATTCTCAGTTATTATTATTACAATTTTAAAGTACTATCTTTGTGTATTTTAAACTGGGGAATATTTTTAATTGCCCTATTCCAAAAATTGATGTGTCTTGACATTTAATCTCCATTGTTTTTTATTATAATGGGAGCAATTTCACAACTCTCAGTTATTAATAATCATAATTTTCAAGATGTAAGTCACATAAAATTTGAATGGTGTATTTCAAATATGGGAATCTTTTTCAATCTTGTGTAATACTCTGTATTTATAACAGCTGTTCTGTGAAGTCTAGTTAGTTTTTTCTAGCTGTAGAGTTTAAACTACAATTAAAACATAAATAAAGTATTCAAAACTTTCTAGTAAGTGTACAGTGTTGTATTCTGTTTCTAATTTTGTTTTTTCTATCATTAAAGTATTGATGAAGTATTGAAAGTTGTTCTAATACATATACAAACATACAATATTCCATGTGTGCAAGTACATTATAAGTGTCATCCAAGAAAGAAACCCACATGTAACCAAGGAACTGCACTATAATTAAAAGATTCAGCTCCATTAATTTTAGTTCTGTGTTCCACTTAAGAGTTGGTAGATTATCAATAAGTAAAATACTGATTTTGGAAAACTGTTATTACATAAACCATTGATAAAATAAAAATACTGATTCAGAATTATTGTAAATATTGATTATTTTTTTTAGAATTATTATTCAAGAACAAAAGAAAAGAAAAATAGCTATATTGACAAATATTATATACAAACCATTCATAAAAGAATAAATATTAAATAATTGATAATCAAAAGTTGAATAAACCTGATACATGCAAATTACAGCTAAATAAACATATTTGTTTATAAGTACCTACAAAAACACATCTGTTCCTTTGATCAGTTATGAAAATTATGTTAACATCAACAAATAACAGGTGAAAACTTGCATTTGATCAAGAAATTTATTTAACATCACTGTAACACTGCCAACTTGTTTGTTGTTATTGATAACAATACTGCAGACTAATACACCACAGATCTGTTTTACTTTTGATTATTTACCCAGTTTCAATCTTATACAATCATTTTAGAGTGAAAAAACATTTCTGGACAAAGATCCAATTGTTTTTTCATGTTTTTTTTATTTCTTATGTGTGTGTAAATAATTTATGGTTTAATAGAATGAAATGGTTTATAATAATAATATCAACAAGTTTCTAATAATAATTAAATAATTTTTGGAACCAGTAACATGGGCACTGACATAGAAGTAGATCTTTGGTTGATTTGGTTCCTGAGTCTTTGCTTTTACCGTATTCATTTAAATTTTTTTTTTTTCAATTTTTTTCTTCTGTGGGTTGATTTTAATTTCTTACAGTGTTTACTTTTTGCTAACTGAATTTTTTTTTTTTTTTAAAGTTCAGCTATCATGTTTCTGTCTTTTTCGATAATATCGCAGAGTAGCTTCAGGAACATTGAACCTGCGTCCAGCTGCTCGAATGGAAATCCCTTCGTCCCTGATGGCCAAACAGGCATAATGCAGGGCCGAGCGGGAATACATCCTGCGAAAGTGGCTTCGGCCTTTTGAAACCTGCGAAACCAAAAGAAAATCTTTAAGATTCAAATAAGCTTTCTGTTTTTTTCCTTCTATTTTTAATCTCACTTTCTTGAGTGTTTTATTTTTCGGATTTTTTTTGGTTAAAATTATTTTGTATTTAAATCAGTAAGTAACATTTGTCGTTATTTAAGAGATCTACAAGACACTGTCTTCTTCTCCTATTTTGATTTTGGTTTTGGATTTTCAAATTTAAAACAGAAGCCATGCCAGTGCTTTTTAAAAAGAACTCAGCCATTCAATGTCAAATAGCCTACATGTCCAATTAACACACCAATGCATCAACACTTCAGACATTTTATATCATGCAAAGCTTTTAAGTACTAAATAAATATCACACAAGTATCACTTGTGATCAGTTGTTCAGTTTATTCAACCAGTAGTCCTGGTATGAAAAGATACAAAGGAAATTATAATTTTTGACATTCTTGAAACCTTCATTTGAATATAAAAGTAAATATAATATAATATAATAAACAACATAAGCAAATATAATAATAAAATAAAAATGAAGCAGCTATTTTAAGAAGGTTTTAATAACCATACTCTTGTTAATTATAACCATTTCTGCAAAAAACAGAATAAATGAATAAAATGTGTAGTTTTTCCACATTGAGCAGAAAAAAAACATGGAAGCAAATACAGGACATACTTTTTATTTCTAATCATTAAAATGTATCATCACACAGCCACAGTTTGTATCCAAACTTTAATAATGAAATTCTCTAACTATCCCTGACAGATTTTCTAACAGTAAACCTTATATTTCAGTTTATTCTCCCTTCGCACACTTTTACATGTTTCAGCAAAGTGTATTTGTTTCCAAATTGTTTAGTGCACTGTTGACACACGTAAGGCTTTACGCCCGAGTGGGTGTTCAAATGATCCACCATGTGAACCCTTCTGGCAAACCTTCTTCCGCAGTCTTTGTAAGGACAAATGAATTTTTTCTTTCCCTGGTGGATCAGTGTGTGTTCCCACAGTGACCGTTTGTACTTGTACTGTCGGCCACAAATGTTACAGTAACAAGTCTCCTGATGGCACATTTCCATGTGTTCTTTACGTTCCTGCCTGTATTTGAAAACAGACACACATTTCTTGCACTGAAAACAACCTCTTTGTTCTTCAGTTGTGCTGCCAATGTTGGGCAAGGGACTTGCAAGTTTGTTGCAGTTTGGTAAGGTTTCTGACGAAGGTGACTTTTGGGGCTCCAAAGATACCTGCATGGGAGAAGGTGAAAATCTTTTAGTTAATACATATGGCCTCCATTAATCCCTGCCGAAAACAATAAGCAGCTTTGATGAATCAACAATTATAGGTCAACCCAAAAACAACCCAAACTTTTTTTCTTCTTTTTTTTAAATTTTGTTATTTATTTATTTATTTATTTTTGTACTTGAGTGGTTCAGTGACTTTTAATAATAATAATAAAAAAATATGATTCATTATAGAATGATTAATTTTCCAGTATTTTTTTCTTCTCATCTCAACACAATATAAAAAAGCAAACAGGGCTAACTGGCATCTTTCAGCAATTTGTGTTTTCTATTTTATTCCAAGAATACAACACAAAATAGAAGTTGTCTTCAAAATAAAAAACTAGAAATATCTTCAACCATATGTAATTAATGGCTTTTTTTTACAACTAAACAATGACTGTAGAGTAAAAGTTTGACATTAACCTTGCACAGAATTATTTACTTACTTTTATGCAACAAATTTTAAAGTTACAAATGTAGACAAAATAAATCACAACTTGAAAAAATAACTAAAATTTTGCAGGCTTTACTCTCACATACACTACTAAGTGTCAATGTTTTTGTATAAGACTTTTATAACATGCATGGCAGGCCAAGGTATGAAACAAAGTAAAGATGGATGCACTTATTTGTCCTGTAGAATGTACTTATTTTCCAAGATTCTAACCATTTACTAGGTTGTATTACATAAATAAGTGTATGATTTTAGTGAGAAAGAGAATGTAGGCACTCTAACATGTTATATATATATATATAAAAAAAAAACATTTAAAAAAAAATTAAATAGGAATGCACTGTATGTGATTGATGTTTATTCTAATGAGAAATGGAAAGAATATTTACTGGAAAGTTACATTATCATCATCATAATACTAACAATCATAAAAATAAAAATCGAGAATATTATATTTAATGATATGAATGTGAATTCAGTTTGTAAATATGTTTTTAAACATCTTAGAGTTAAATATACCAAAAGGAATCATTCACTGCATACCCGTAAATTATAATTTACATGAAGAACTGTATTAGAACTATTACATTATCAGTTCATTGCACTTCACATTTCATGGACATTTCATAAAATTAATGACAAAATTTTAACCTTACATAAGTAACAAAATAAATATAAAAATGAACAAGAGCTGGCCAATTAGTTTAATAATTAACTAAACATCACTTACAGTAAACAAACAAAGAAAAAAAAAAACCCACATAAATATGAATATCTATTTAGAACAACAATACACACATACAGAGATTACCGAGTATAAAATACATCAAATATTTTAGAACAGTGCACTAAACAAACAACTTTGATTAAACAATACGTTAACAACAAGTTTTTGTTAAATCTTTCATCAGATGTATGTATGTATGTAACTTAAATTAATAAAATAATGCCCTGAGGTAATTTTGTAACTTGAAATAAGTTTTATCTTCAGGATAAGGGTTTCAGATTATGCCATATAAGTAACAAGACTACGTGTAACATGGTAAAAAGTATTCTCTTATTTGTTATTCATTTCTTTCAAGATTTAGTTTAGATTACTTGATCAGTTGATAACATATAAACTGCAATAGCTCAGAAGCCATTTTTTTTTTTTTCTATTATTCACTTTCTTGAAGAAATGTTTTAGATTTTTGACATGTAAATGATAATAGTCAAAACATACACTAAAAAAGAAAAAGAAAAAAGAACTGTTAATACTAGTCACTGAGAATTTTAAACCTTATTTGTAATTCACCTGTTTTTGATGTGTTTTAGATTCCATGTAAATAACTGTTTACGCATGCCACAGAAAATTATTCACTTGTATTCACCTCTTCCAATATACATCTCAAATGAGTTCGTGTTACATGAATAACAACTGTTTAAAAGGTGCAGCGAAAAGAATTCACTTATTTCTTATTCATCTCTGACTTGTGTTTTAAATTGCATGTACACAGCAACAGCTGACACCAGTCACAGAGAAAAGCAGTCACTTATTCATTATTCTCCTCTTTCTTGCAACAAGTCTTCGAATGGCGGTTAAAAATATACTTTCCTGTGAAATGCTTATGGCAGTTGGGACAAATATATGGTTTGAGGCCTGAATGAGTGTTCACATGGTCCATCAAATGAGATTGTCTGGCAAAGCTTCTGCAACAAGCTCCGTAAGGACAAGGAAACTTTCTCTTTCCTTCATGGTTCACAACACAGATGTGGTCTGAAAAACACTGCTCATCATCAAAACTCCTGCCACAGATTTCGCAGTAAAAGATTTCTGGATGATATATCTGCAGATGTTCTTTGTACCGGGCCAAGTCTCTAAATGTATAAAAACATTTCTGGCATTCGAAACAACTTCTCGTTTTACTGACAACTGTCTCTCCTTCACTGCTCAGCATCATCTGTTGTATTACCTGAGAGCCCTGGGGTGTAATACCTGAAGGTGGTGGTGGTGTATGTGAGTCTGAAGAAATCATCTGGGAATCTGTGGTGACCTGCATGGGAGAATTTAAGAATGTCAGTATCCAGTCCCACACTCTGTGCAAACAACAACACATTTTAGCATGCAAAAAGTGCCCATGTCACAATTCTTAAGTTGACAGTTTTTCTTTTTCTTTCTCCTTTTATTTTTTTTTTATTTTTTTTTTTTCTTTAACCAGTATTTTCTGTATTAGTATTAGAAATTAGAATGATTGCAACAGGTGAAAAAATAACACACAATATAAACATTTCCTTCTTTCTTTCCTCTTTAGCTAATGCTAATTAATAGAATGATTGAAACATAAAACAGTAACAGTTTTAGTTATTTTTTATGAGTTGCTTACAGTACTTTGCACAACAGCCATGTGTCTAAAAAGGAAAACAGAAACTGCTTTTACTGAACTGCATTTTGCAGTATTGAACAAGTAACCAATGAAGTGATGGTACTTAAAGAAATATGTATAAAAAGATGATGTTCAATCATGGAAAATATATACATTTTGGGGTTTTTTTTTTACTGTGTAACGCTACCAAACATTATGGCAATATTGAATATATTAATTATCTAAAAAGTAAAAATGTTAAAAAAAGCTAAGTGTCTTTTGTGAAAATTAATTTTGTTTATAGATTATTTTCCCTAACTAAGATATATTTAAGTACAAAATTTAAGGACAAAATGTCTAAGAAGATGCATTCCTTAGTGTTTTTGATGTCGGATAAACTTAAACACACAATCCTTATAATAACCTTTTCCATTTATTCAAAATTATCTTTCATATAAATATTAGATACTGAGTAATTTCTTAACTTCATTTTAAAACATGTAGTTTGAAATTAATGAAACTTGATACTTCTCTACATCTAAAATATCTATGATATTAGAGTATTGAAAATACTTCAAGAAATAAAGAAACATGCAACAAAGAGAAACCTTTGGACACATTTTGTGGTATAAAAAAATGATAACTATAAATTTTACTTAGAAAAAAGTACAAAAGGAAAGAAAAGGTGAAAAGGAAAGAGACAAACAAAGTAGAATAAAGTACAAAAGGATAGTGCAGAGAAAAAAACATAACCCCCCCCCCCTCAAAACAACACAAGAACCCAGAAACAGAAAAAAGTTTAAAAGGATGACAAGCAAGAATATTTTTAACTGGTACAAAAAAAATATTCTTTATGTTTATTACATCAGCAATGTAATCTACTGTTATTTGTTACTGGGTAAATGTAGTGCATAATCTATCATGTTTATTTCACTGCTATAAGTTAAGAAATAAAAATATATATAATTCTAATGTAGGAATGTATGTAAGTATCTAATTCAGATGTAGGAAATAAGTATTCAAAAATATTATAATATATATATATATACACACACACACACACACACACACACACACACACATAAATTACAGTAGTGCTAAAATTGTTCATTTATACCCTCCTCATAGAGTATTTGGATTTGTGATGTGTTGTTTTACATTTAAAGGCATATGAATTCCCGTCTATAAAAATCCCCAAATTAATCCCTCCGAGTTACTAATACAGTTTAAACTTAAGAGCTTTGATTAATGTTGACAGAAAACCCAAACCATGATCATTGATAAAACTGGTCAGGTGACTTTCGTGTATCCCTTAAGTACAATCACAGTCACATCCCAAATACTTAAAAGTATTGGTAAAATAATACATTCTATTTTTAAAATGGTTTCTTTTTAAGTCTTGATATATCTTCATATTTAAATAATAATCTAGTGTTTTATTAATAAAAAAAGAAAAGATTAATATTGTATGTAATTATAAATAATCATTTGGGAACTGTGTGTGTTTCTGTATATTCAGTTTGAAAATATGTTTAATATTATTATACAAGTCATTTCACTCACAAGGTAATTTGGAAACACTAGAATATAATAAATATATCTATATTTTGTTTACTTTGTGAAGTAAACAACCAAACAAAATATGCAGTTTAATTTAAAATGAAGTGTATCTTCATTTAGTATGCTATTAACTTTCCAATATGTACATCAGAAACTATTAACACACACAAACACACTGAAATCAGCTTACTCCAATATTACAGACTGGTATTAAATCTTTTCATTATTGTTGTTATTTTGAGGTTTGTATGGAGAGAGAGAGAGAGAGAGAGAGAGAGAGAGAGAGAGAGAGAGAGCAGTTAAAATAAACTACAAATGATATCTATCAAGTTTTTGTTTTCAGAAAAGTACCAGTACTATTATTATATTCCTGGAATATAGACAGGATAAAAAATGTATTTAAATGTTCTAATGCTGAAGAAAAATGTTTCTGCAGACAGTATTAAATTAAGCTTTTAATTCTAATTCCATAGTGAATATACTTTTAAAGCCGTAATAAAATGCTAAAATGCTAAAATGGAATCTATTAATAATGAGCAGTGAATAATGCATGTTATTTTGTACATGACTCCATATTCAATTTTTCAATTTATTGTATTCATGAGGCATAATTAGCTTATTCAAGTTCAAGCTTTAACCTGTTTGTTAACTTACAATGACCAAAAATTTAATACATTTATTTTTTATATTAGCAAAGAATATCTTCGAATATCATAGTGTGCGCACATACATACATGCAATAAGATGTGAATAAACCAATACAAATTTTATTAATTATTTTGCCATTAGCATGTAATATAGTTAATTCCTAAGAGTAAAAGTCTTAGAAAATATTACTATTTATTTAAATATGTGTTAATATTTTATTTTTAAACATCTCCTAAAATTGTCATTGAAATTCAATTTATTTTTGGGGTATTAATGACTATAGAACATTTACTGTTTAATAATAAGTACAGAATTCCATACCATGATTTACTCAAACCAAACATATTTATGTTATACTTATAAAAGTGTAAGTAATGAAGTCTTTTAGAATTCTCCTCTTTCAAGCAATAGTTTGATGAACATGTTTGTATTTACACATATTCTTTCAACATAAACCAACTAACTCCTTCAAAAAACAGTGGGGCGAGAAGAAATATCCACCCTGCATTCTTGTACCGTAACTCAGTCAAAATTGTATGTTATTATTATTTCTGTTTAATAAAAAAATGACACATTTTCACTCTCTTAGCTGGAAAAACAAGGCAATGGTTTTGTACCAGCTACATTATTTTTCCCCAAAGGTATCTATGCTGTCTGGATACTTATTCATTATAACCATTACTAAAAATTATCTATTATTTGTTTTGAATGTATAATTACCTGAAACAGTTTCACATGACCTTTCATCTTTCTGGCAGTGTGAGCATTTTCTTGGTCCCCTGGCGATAATGATGATGACGTTGGCAATGTTTCGTTGTTTTCAGTCTGTGCATGAATATATGAATTTTGTGAATTTTTATCACTGTACATCCTAGTATTTTCATAACCCTGCTCATCCATAAAAGAACTATCATTCTCTTCTTTAACTTTGACATTGAGAGGTAAGCGAATAGTTTCATTCACACTGGGAACAGTGTTACAAGTACTGTTTTCTGCAACTGATGCTGATGAACTGGTGTTATCCAGTGTATTTACAGGTAGCACAATACTGTCAGAAGCTGGCTCGGGTAAATAATTATTGCTGCCGGAATGATGAACATTGGAATAGTCTTCACTATTTTCCTGGCTGATTCTGTATGATTCATTTCTCTCTGAAATAAATTTTTTAGAAATGAATTCTTTTGCACCACTATATTGTGAACATATTCTTGTAAATATTAAATAAAAATGGATGTATATTACATTTAAGAGATTAATTCAAATAAGATTCTTTTGAAATGTTCTTTTTTTTTTTTTCAATTAAAAAACCCCACAATAACAAAACAAATTAAAAATCTTCTATTTTAAGTACAAATTTCCAGAACAAATATCCAATTCACTGGTTTATTTCTTTTTTTACATGATTTAAAAAATAATAATTTAGTCTAAAGTGAAGATATACCTCTTTTTGGTGATGACCGATTCTGCCACGGTATCGTTCTTTTTAGGCCTGGTGGTAACAACTTATAAGGATTCCTTTGATTAGTACAGAAACCAGACTCTGTGTTGCTTGTATTGTATCCAGATGTTCTGCTGGAAGATTCACATCTACGCGAGTTTATCCTGCTGATGTTTGAGGTCTCTGCTGATGCTGACAACCGTGTGAGTTCACTGTTTTCAATTCCTCCAACATCACTGGGAAACTTTTTCAATGTTTTAAAAGCTTTCGTGCAGTAGCTTTCACTGACAATGTCTCCTGTGTTTTGAATAAGTTCACTAAGAACATATCTCTCTTTCCGATAGCTGTCTATCTCAACACACAGGTAGCCACTGATGTCTACTGCCTGTTCAAAGTCAAGATAATCTCTGCACACTTTCTGTATACTTTCTATGAGGGAGGCAAAAAATTTCACAGAATATTGTTTGTCCATTGTCTCCTGAAACAGAAATACAATAATCCATACTTAATATCATTTATTATTATAAATCGAATAAAGATAACATATCATGCACAAATGTTTTAACATTTTGAACATACAACAGCATAATCATAATAGCAACTTCAGATATAGGGTGAGAGTTATGATTTAAATTTTAGAGAACAATATCAGGGTTAGGATTATGGTTAGAGTTAGGGTTTTCTTTTGGTTATACCTGTGATTAGTTATGGTTTGGGTTGTGATGAAGTTAGTGATAGGGGTAGGATTATTTGTAAGTTGCACAGATTGTGGGGAAATATTTCTCAGATGTATAATTACTCATTACCTTAAGTGAATAACACTGTTACGTAAACAAACTAACCAACTGTAATGTGCTTTTTTTAATGCCACAGGTTGTGATCTCGGAACAACAACATACAACAGATGTATAAAACATTAAAATTCATAAATTGTTTAAATTAGATGATAAAAATAAATAGAGAAATCTGTTTCAAAATGTCCTTTTCAAATACAAAATACAAATACTAGAATACAAAGCATTTCCATGGTTTCATAAATTTAAATTTTGATTAATTATTATATTTAATTTAATGAATGCGTTTGCATATGTACGTCGTTATGGTAAAATATAATTGTATTACTGATTAAACAATAATTAGGTTTAAAAACAAATGTCAAATAGGTATCTGTATTTTATTTACGCTATCCACCTAAATGGGGCCTCTATTTACGCATTCCAATGTTAGAGCCTGCGCCATTTTGATTACTGTCAGTGGTTACATTTTACCATAGAATACTTCTATCTGTAACTGATCCAAATCGCTTTTGATTTTTAAAGCCAGTTAACATTACTCGTTTAAAGATATCATTTAAAACAACAATTACCTCCAGAAAGAAAGAAAATCGAATGGCAAGAGGCGTCGTCAGACAACAATTTGCGCGATATATTTCATATAGAGTTATTTCCCTTCGAGAATGAAACGCGCTTTATAGGCATAAACTGTAACCACTAATGGCACGTCTGTACTTTCCAAAGGATTGGCCTTTATATAAGTGGTTGACAGTAGGCCAAATTTATGGCATTGTAACATGACTGAATATCAGTGGTATGTCTAACGAATGCTCAGTGGCCGAGGATTGAGTTTTTCCATGCGTCTTAATAAATGACAGTAAAAGGAGGAGGTTTCAGGAAAACGTTGTCAATATTAATTAAATGTACTGAGTTACCATTAAACAAATGTTCACTCACAACTTCACAAAAAGAAAGAATTTTTTTTTTTTTTAAACTATATTGTATACATAATTATGATTATTTTTAAAGTTCACTGGCAACTGTTTTAGCTATTCAAATATTTTTAAATTAATCTTTTTCTTTCTTTCTTTCTTTCGTAAACTGATAAGTTATTTTACGGATAAATCATAGCAGCATTTATACCATATTTATATTCAGTAGTTACTGAATTCTGATCTGCTTTAAACTGATTGTTATAAGCTCGAGGTATTTGCAACGAATCTGACAAACTAAGCTAATAATGAACTGTCCTTTCCATTTATTATATATTGTTACCCGTATGTTCTGCACAACTGATAATATAATTAGGACTATTAGAAAACAAATCTTTTCTAAAATTAATTGTTTTATTAAGCGATTTTTGAAGAGAATGGCGCCCCCAGTTTTCTAAGAGATACATTTTATTTAATCATAGTGCATCTGCCTACGGGCGCCACTAAGTTTTTCTATTTTACTGCATAATCTATCCTCGATATGGGAAAGTAAACAAATTGCAAAGACATATGTAGTCGTCTTCCATATGTAAAGACGAAAACTATATTTCGTCAAAACTGATTCAACTTCAAAAGATTAAGTCTACATCAGAAAGATATTGATTTAAAAAGAGCATTTTGCTGAAACAGAAACGTATTTTTACTTTTACATAAGTAAGTCAAAGGGGTGAAAAAGCTAAACCATTTTTTTTTTTTTTTTTTTAATAATTAAGTTAAAAACATGAATCCAAATTATAATCAGGAAGATAAGCAAAATCATATTTTGAACTTATAAACAATCTGTAAATGTTTAAATTAAAAGAAATTAAAAAAAAAAAAAATCTATAATATCCATGTTCTCAGGAGTTTACTCAAGTACTATAAAGCACGTGTATTTGTGGTACGCTTTGCTGTTTTGACAAAATTTTGCTGACTGTTCAGTGATTAATTTATTCTCTGAGGTCCCATCTAAATAAAAACTGCATGAATGGTGTATCTGAAGTATTGCTTTGTATTTATTGAACGAATTTGACCTCGTAGAGCAAAAAAAAAAAAAAAAAAAAAATCTCAATTAGAAGTGCTTTAGAGTATTCGCCATCTCGTTATGGATCTACGACTACGGAGCTTTCTTCACACAAATAAACAAACGTTCAGTATCTTAGTTTCATCCATATAAAAGTGTTTTCCATGCGAAAGCGGTAGGAGACCTTCACGAAAAGCTTATGGAAAGTAGCTTGACTATTTCCAAATGATTTCATCGGAAAGAAAGAATATCCCACTAGAACTTTAAAGCAACTATACGATCACTCACCAGACGTCACAGAGACTTCACCAGCCGAACTTCGCGTTAAGTCACTGCCGAGTCAGAAAGCGACTGATCAGACCTATTCTCCGCAACCAGAATCTGATGAATTCTGTTTGAAGGTTTTTGTTTGTCAATTTAAATGATTAAATCTGAGTTTAAATGATATCGGAGCCGGTTACGTACAGATTGTCTGACTGTGTTAATATCAAATAATATCACCTTGGTTAATATCAAGTTTATTTAGGCATATTACTTCTCGACGCAGTGTTAGCTACATACTGTGTTGGAGACATTAAGCACAAAGTCTGTGATGGTTTTGGCAAGTTTATTCATTTTTGATGGCCGAAAATGCGAAATATCTACAGTAACGTGATTTATGTTTCTCAACAATTGCTTTGATCTAAAAACAGGCTTATTTGTGAGTGTTTTTCAGTGGTTGTGGCAATGCCTTGGAAAGAATATTTGAACTGATGATGGAACAAGTGTTTAATTAGTAGGAAAACTTAAGCTTGTTATGTTTTAAACTTGGTTCAAATTATATTACATACATAATCAATAATAACACAGTAGGTCACTCAGTACGAATTTCCTTATTCAGTCTACTCTTTGTTTTAATATTTGCTTAATGAAGTCCATTCTTACATTCAAACAGGTTCTCAAAAAATATATTCAAAAGACAATTCAAATAAACGTATGTATGTATATACAAGTATGTATATGTAGATAAGCTATATGACTGTTTCCATGTACATATGTTCGTGTTCGTGTGTGTGTGTTTGTGTTTGCGTTTGCGTGTTTATGTATGTCTGGGCGGGTACCTATATGCAATTTTGCTTTAACAGTGATGACAGGTTGAAAAGAGGGATTTCTTATAATATGAGTGTTGGGATTTTCTAGTTACAACCATTTTTGTTCATTGGGATGAGATGTACCTGGTGACTATATCGAGTTGTTATTATTATATTAATTATAAAAATCAAATAAGCATTAAATAAAACACTAAAGCAATAAAGAAACAGAAATAAGTAAACCACGTGTTAAAATGTTATGTAGAGGTTTTCGGTTTTTATAATGATTACAGACTATAGGTAGATTCTTTACAGTTTATATTATTAATGTGTGTGAAAAAAATAAAATAATTACATAAATATCAGTAGTAGCAGTAGTAGAGGTAGTAGATATAGCAGTACAATTATTAATATGAGTACTAGCAGAGCGAATTTAGTTTTTGCCGACGAGTTCCGATTAAAGCCGAAAGTAATGGTTTTACAAACATCGTGACGTTATCTCTATAACAACAAATTGCTTTCAGTTCTAAAATATTTATCATTTATGGTAGGTAGAAAATTATAATTTTTCGAGGAAAATTAATTTCAGATGATTTGAGCAACATTACAAATATTTAAGGACTATTTCATTATTTGATTTTAGTGACATTTCCTTACATACAGATCTCAGTTTTTATTTAAAATTGTAAAACAATTAATTTATAAATATTTTAAATATTCATATGATTTTTACAAATATTTCTATAATTTATTATTTAATTATCAGTTTTAATAATTGTATAATTGAGTTTATGCCATTATTACTAGTTAATCATTTTAATGTTGGAAATCATTATTATAAATCTGAGCGTTTTGTATCTGATAATTACAGTTCAGTTGGTGAACCACTTAGCCCCAAAATAAATATGGATGGTTGGTGTCTTATGGAGGATATACTAAACGAAATCAGTTCATCTTCCAAATATTCAGAGCTACAAAACCTATTTGTAATTATCACTTTAATATTTTATTTATTTATATAATTTTTGTTTAACTACTTCTTCGTATTTATTTTGTATTATATTTTTTAAATTATTTGTTTTCTTTTTTTCTTTCTTTTTTTTTTTTTTTTTGGGGATTTTGTTATTAATTGAATATTTAAAATTGTTATCAGTAGTACTATTAGTTGACAGGGTTTCATTTCACAAAGATGACTGGAGATAAATGAAACATAGGCAGTACGCAAGTGTAATATATGTTTTTTCATTCCATCTGAAGTAACGCTGACTTGCGAAAATGCCAGTGAATGAATTGTTTTTATCAGTATTAGTCAAGCATTTTTTATTTATTTGTAATTATCTGTATGAAATAAAAACTTAGAAGCTTTCTGATTTCAGGATTAATAAATCTGAAAATTTTAATTATTTGCCTATGTTCATTATTTGATATATATATATAATTAACATAGGCTTTTTCACCCCTTTGACTTACTTGTGTAAAAGTAAAAATGCGTTTCTGTTTCAGCAAAATGCTCTTTTTAAATCAATATCTTTCTGATGTAGACTTAATCTTTTGCCTCGAAGTTGAATTAGTTTTGACTAAATATAGTTTTCGTCTTTACATGTATTCGACTTTCGACTTGGAAGACGACTACATATGTCTTTGCAATTTGTTTACTTTCCCATATCGAGGATAGATTATGCAGTAAAATACAAAAACTTAGTGGCGCCCGTAGGCAGATGCACTATGATTAAATAAAATGTATCTCTTAGAAAACTGGGGGCGCCATTCAATTAAAAAATCGCTTAATAAAACAATTAATTTTAGAAAAGATTTGTTTTCTAATAGTCCTAATTATATTATCAGTTGTGCAGAACATATAGGTAACAATATATAATAAATGGAAAGGACAGTTCATTATTAGCTTAGTTTGTCAGATTCGTTGCAAATACCTCGAGCTTATAACAATCAGTTTAAAGCAGATCAGAATTCAGTAACTACTGAATATAAATATGATATAAAATTTATAGTTAACATTTTTTATACGACAAAATAACTTATCAGTTTACGAAAGACAAGAAAAAAGAAAAAGATTAATTTTAAAATATCTGAATAGCTAAAACAGTTGCCAGTGAACTTTAAAAATAATCACAATTATGTATACAATACAGTTTAAAAAAAAAAAAATTCTTTTTGTGAAGTTGTGAGTGAATATTTGTTTAATGGTAACTCAGTACATTTAATTAATATTGACAACGTTTTGCTGAAACCTCTTCCTTTTACTGTCATTTATTAAGACGCATGGAAAAACTCAATCCTCGGCCACTGAGCATTCGTTAGACATACCACTGATATTCAGTCATGTTACAATGCCATAAATTTGGCCTACTGTCAACCACTTATATAAAGGCCAATCCTTTGGAAAGTTCAGATAGAGACGGAAAGCGTCACATAGGGGTTTTAAAACTATCAAATTCAAATATTTTACGTCCATTTTCTTTTCTTTCTTTTTTTATGATTTACACTAATAAAGGTAAGGATGGTTGTTACTAAACCAAGATGTACAACACCTTTTCTAACTACGTTTTCAACTTAATCAAACTTTTCAAACTGGATTAATATTGTGCAAATGCATGCATAATAAACTGAAATTATACATTTTTTTTATAATATTAATGTATTAATTTTTCTAATTGGCAGTGTTTCTCGTGTCAGAACCAGTGAGAAAGGAACATTCAGGCGTAGTTTGTAACCATTAAATTGTAGAAATCTGGAGCCATTTTCTGAGCAGACACCGGTTTGTGCCGTTACGAGTTACTGTTCCTGTTGGTCCATGCTTTTTGTATCTGACGACATCACTATGATTGTTCCCTGGCTGACTGTTACAAATTTTGAAATTTTCTATCTATTGTTTAAAGCAATAAAATAACACGAATGCTGTATGAAAGATTTTTCATCCCATATGACCATACCATAAAAAACAATACAACTAGAAAGGTCTAGCTCCGTTTATATTTGTATGTTTTTTATATTTTAACTACTTTTTCTTCAATGTTCCTACTTTTAGTGTATAGTACAGTTTACATAACATAAATAGCACGTGCGTAGCGAAATCGCTGTAAATTGTTTCCTATCCCTCAATCCGGGCCGAATCGCCGTATATTTTATGTTCAACTAAAAAAAACTGTCGCTATTTAAAATGATTATGTTTCCGTGTTGTTTATATTTTTTTAATAACTTGTAGGATGCAGGGTTTTCTCCTGTGTTCTGGTTGCTACTGTATGTAAATTATAATATGAATACGTTCAGAAATATACGAATTAACTCGTGTTTTGATTTTAAGGTAAATGGCGAATTAAAAATCGTAAACATAACAAACTGTGCTACAAAACAGTGCAGTGTATTCTGTGAATCTAAGTACCAGTATCACTTTTTTATCGTAAAACCATCAAGTTTTCAGATTTAAAACATAGGCTATTTTTGTTTCAAGTGTTGATTTGCTCCATCGGAGAAAACATTAACAATGGTGATGTGATAGGTAACTTTTGTTTGGTGTCAAATCACAAGTAGTACAAACCCAAAGCCAAGAAAATTCTTTTGTCTGCTTCCAAATGACACTTATCACAGCTGTGCCTTTAACTGTCTTTAGTCTCATGATTTACATACACATTGTATTGCTCCTAATCAACACCGGCAACACCTTTCTGGAGCAGACTCAAAGGATTATCTGAGTTTATGTATTGTTAAACAAACGATTACTGTTAAACATCGAATGCTTGTAGTCTTTTTAAGTAACACATATATAATACATGACAATAACGATAATAATGACAATCACTTTATTTTCATGTATTACAAATGTATAATAACAAAATTAAAATGCACACATATATACATACACATCACAATATTATATCAAAAATGTTATTTGAAAGATGTCGACAAATTGTTAACAACACTAGTTCAGTTTTTGCACTGGCTCATAGTTTTACTTCAAAGTGATTTTTTTGTGTGTTTGTGTGTTAAATGGGCAACCATGTTATTTATCTACCTTCAAATGCAATGTAACCAAAGTGAAATGCATTTGAAATTCTAACATGTTAGGATATTAAAAAAATAAAAAATAAAAAAAAATAAAAAAATTCATCAAAGATTGCAACAGTGGCAGATTTACTGTTCTTCAAACCATAAAACAACAAATAATTGTCAAAATCTAATTAAGTGTTGTTGAAACTACCTAACCCTGTTTTCTCAAAGTTTTGGAACTCAAGGTGCAAAACAAAGAAATATGTTTTTTTTTTTTCTAACATTGAGGAAACAATTAATGAAATGCAGTAAACTTAAAGAATAATCAGACTTGTGGTCAAATACAATTTTATCTTAGCAGAACACTTGCAGAGAAGGAAAGATAAACCAAAAAGTCTAACTTATTTTTCCAACAGAATTCACAAAACCTGTGCATGCCGCTGTTCATAACAATAAATATTATATGTTCCACCGAATGAAAATCTCTTAAAGATTTAAATAAAACTAAAACCGAAATCATCAAAACTTCCATCCAGAAATGGTGAACGTTATGCAAATTGTTATGAAATAAAAATGAAGTGTCTACTCGAAATTTCAAATGGGATATAAATCCAAAACTACTAGAGTTCATAAAACTAAATATTAAACCGTCAGATCAACCTCAGTTAGATCAGCAGAAAGAGCATGAATGTTCATACAGTGGTCTGCTGTATCTGCATACGATTCATTTGTACCCCAGCAGGCTGCAACATATTTCTTCCCCTTGTATGTAATCTTCTCTATCATTCCATTATATATTGTTCTTTCACCATCCTCAATCCATGTATGCCATATGATACTACCGCCTGAATTCCCAGATAAACGTTCGGTTATCTTTTCCAATTTGTAATCAGAGAGAACTGAAAATTCCACAGAGGCTGTCCATGTCTAAATTTTTCAGTTTTTCCTTCAATCTGTTGCTGTACCTGGTCTTCTTTGCCTGGAGCTTCTCAACCTGACTCACGTTTTCTTCTTTTCTCAGTTCTTATAGCTTGATACGCCTGTCCTATCTTTGTTGTTGGGCCATGTAGATTTTATTTTTTCACATACATTTTATTAATTTCTTCAAAAAAATCCTAAGGACATTCTTGCTAACCATTTAGCTTATGTCTTCCTCTCCTGGTAGTCTTTTCCCTTCCTCTCCTACGGATTATAAAGCAGAACATTATTAAGAATCTTACGACAACATTAAAATGCATATAATACACTAACAACCCAAATACCGGCAACTCTAAAGAAAATGAAAACACATTCCTGATTAGCAAGCTCCCTGAACGTTATATAATCTGTATATATATGTGTGTGTGTGTGTGTTTTTATATATATATATATATATATTATTGAAAATTTAATATTTCACTGAAAATATTATGATTTTATATACATGAACTTTTGTTTTTTATTCTCCAATTTATACACAGACTGTTTCAAAAGTGTAATGTTTTTCAGTTTCCCTTGAATTAAAAAACAAAATACAGTTTTATTGTGAGAGATTTAAATAAAAGTGTAAATAACAACTGAGGTATAAATGAGTTTAGTTCTTTACTCGATGTAAATGTTGACTAAATTGCAGTTGTTGTTGCTGTTATTATTATTATTTGTATTATTACCACGACCACTACTACTACTACTACACTACTTATTATTAGTTAATTGTTTTTGATGTTACGTTTTCAAGAGAATTCAACTCCTGAAAGAAGCAAATTTCACAAAGCAGTCGATAAGAAATTAACTTTAAGAAAACAATGAACGGTTAAACACCAGACTTGTTACTAACTTCCACTGAAATAGTAACTAGCATTTATCTGTTTAATTGGTCACTTTGTCATCAAACACTGAAAACCTACTTGGAATATGTTAATACATAGCGAACATATTCTCCGCTTTACACGTTAGAAACATATACATTGTAAAAAATAAACGTCCAAGAAGTTTCAGTTCTATTCAAAAAACGATTATCAAAAATATTCCAGAACGAAATGAGTGTACTCCCGACTGCTGTCTTCAGAATGATACATGTCCATATTTACATCGGTAAACAAGACATCAATTTTGGCTAATTACTTAAACATTTACAAAAACCAACCAATCGATGTTAAAAACAGCTATTTTATAGACAAAAGTAAATCTGAGAAGTTAAATTATTAAAATTTAACATTTTATAACAACGAAACAGCGACCATACTTACAAAAGGTAATATCTCTTTCATGGCGTCTCTCCCAAGACTATCATGTGATGCACGCGCGTGACGATCAAATTTGCTTGAAGGCTTTTGTCTTTTTCATTGAACACATTTTAAAATGTGTAAATTAGTTACAGAATACTCAGAAACATGTTTATTATTATTATTATTATTATTATTTTATTATTTGATTTGATATGATTTTTTGGTTATTTCATTATATATTTATATATAAAGAAAGGGGAAGTAATCAATCTTTGCAAACCTGAACAGAGATTGTGCTTTATTTTCATTATTAATTCGATTGCAATGATGTGATTTTAAGTTTTAGTACAAAATGATATTAACAATAATAATGATAATAGTAGTAGTAGTTGTTGGTCTTGTATTATTAGTAGCAGTAAAATTGAAATTAGAATTAAAAACTAATTTACTACTACTACTACTACTACTACTACTAATAATAATAATAATAAATTAAATAATTAAAAAAGGCACATTTTATATATTTTAGTAAAAACCAAATCAGTTGGTCGAGATGAATGTGTTTACTTACAAATATCAATCTGTGCAACATTATTAATTTTATTGATTTATTTATATGAGAAAAGCTACAGCAGATGTATTTCAAGGCTTTATACACTTAGCAACATAGAAATTAAATTACATAATATATAATAATAATAATAATAATAATAATAATAATAATAATAAATTAAACTGAATGATGGTAAACGTTTCACTAATAAATATTAATGTGTGTGCGTTGTGATCTGAAAGAGACATCTGATTTTATTTTTCTCTGTTTAACTGACTGTAAGAATAATTGTTCAGTTTTAATGGTTACTGTATTCACACTAAATAACAGCCAAGCCAAAGAATAATAAAGAGGTTTAGTAGACAAACTACAAACGCTCAGGCTAGAGTTTCCACTTTGTTTTACAATAAATCAATCACCAAGCTTCATGTATGTTAATCTTATTACTTTACCTATATTTTCTGGCTTCATCATCATCATCATGATTTTATAGATCAATTTATTATTAGCACTGCTTGCTAATGTTTCTCAATATGTTCACAGTTTGTTTTCTGATGAGGGTCAGTTCTTTTCAATAATAAAACTATTTTCTTTCTTCCCAGTGAAGATGCTACGGTGATTCCTCATTCTCTGAATCAGTACACATACCTTATTGCTAGATAAATTTGGATTAAAATCATTTACCAGATTTAAATTATCCTTCTGTCAAATAGTGTGTGCAGCATAAATCTTAATAACATTTCTTTCCATAATTGGTTATAATTAAGTAGCTGTATGTCAAATCAGTAGCCAGGTTTCACAATTCCCTTTAGCTAATAGTGATCGGTAAACCCCTACAATACTTCTTGTCTCTATAGATGGTTCTCCTGCCAATCGACAGAATTCGTATTAATAATTTAAGTGATCCCCACACATCTTGGGGAAAGCTTTGTGGTTAAAATAAGAATTCTTCAATAAACTGGCAGTTATCAATACCTGGATTTTACACACCCATGTATATGGACGTTGATCACCAGCTCCAGTCATATAAACCTAAAGAATTTTCCTGAAAACTGTTTCATGAATACTATTTTCTTTGGCAATTATGTAGTTGTATTTTATTTTGCCATATGACTAACAAAAAACTGAGAACATGGGAAAACAGGTTTTGAAATTGACATTCTTCATTTTCATCAAATAAAAATTCAGCAAAAATGCCATAATGGCTTTTACTTTTAAAATAATGTCTTTCATATACTTTATTTCAAAAAAGATCTTATTAATCACTTATAAAACAATAACATAATTTCTGATTATCTTTAAATTCAAATTAGGAAGAAGATGTTGCTTTCAAAAATCATTCTGAATGAATGTGCTAGGAATGATTCTCACAAGAATGGTTGATGTCTGACGTAATCTGGGTATTAATATTTTGAGATAAAACGTAAAACAGAAACGTTATTAAATGATCCTTATAACTGAGATTAGTATGTAATTTTTAAATTCTTTAGAGGAAGTTTGCTGTCGTGGATTATTATCAAATTGTCCTCTGTTATATTTTTAGCACCATAACTAGACATAATATGTAAGAATTACAAACCTTGAAAATTAAATATAGTAAAACAAATGATAAATTCAGTTATATACTTTATTCAGATATTTATTGTTTTATAATATAATAAGAGTAAACAAATTACTAGTAATAGCCACATATTAAAAATAATGCATTAAAACATCCACTCAATTTGTAGATTTACAACCACAATTTTGATTAAAGAATTAAAACAAATTTAGCAGTAACAAAATGCTAACAATAAAAAGTATTAGCATAAAACACGCACACATCCGGAATGAGTCGCTGCCGTTCCGAAAAAGCGTCAGGGCGAATGAAATTCATCACAGCTCATCCGTTTATTTTCATCACTTCTTACAGATCTCACATTATAAGACTCAAATAACATTTGTAGATATTATAAACTGACTGACATTGACTGAGAATTTCTGACCGATAGTTATATGCCCATACACGTTGTCAGTGTTAAATATACGTCACGTAAAACCTAACTGACGTCAATGTTTGAACCACGTGCCGCATTTACAAAACAAGAACTGTTTACTGTTGTTTATTTTCAAGTTCTTAATCCCTCTTGTTGCAAAGGGGGTGGGGTGATGATAGTACTTTGTATAGTGATATCTCAGTCTAACTATCCTGAATTAATTTGAAAATCAAAGGAGATGGAATATTTATATACAGATATCGATAGATAGACCGCATTTCTATTATTGTTCGCGATGAAAGTAATCTGTTGAATTAAATGCGTGGGGGGGGGGAAGAAAAAAAAAAAAAAAAAAGATAATTTGTAATGGTGTATCCTGTCCGGGCGCGTGCGAAGCGTGCGACGAGAGCGTTTTGTTTGTTGTTCTGTTTTTTATTTGTTTTTTTTTTTTTTTTTCAGAAACCATTTATTTCAACTGCAGCATCCAAACTGCACACGCACAGATCTCGATTACGACATTAGTTCGATAAAAATAGATTTCTGTATATATTAATAATTTCGTCATTAATAATTATAATAATAAATTTTAATCATAAAATTTTAGAAAGCCGGGAAGTAATTTGTAATTCCGAATAAATCTTTGAGGCAAGATTAAATTAATATTTATTTCAATTCACAAAAATAAAATAAAATAAAATAAATAAATAAATAAATAAATAATAATAATAATAATAATAATAATAATAATAATAATAATATAATAATTCAATAAATAAATAAATTTAAAAAAACAAAAACAACAAACAAACAAAAATGCACAGATAAAAATCTATTTACAAGATGAAACAAAACAACAAAGAAACAAAAAGAAGAAAGTTACAAAACAAATGGTATCAAATTTTCGAAGTGGAATGTCTCCATATTCTGGTGGAACATCCCAAGAACGTTTAAGAAAATGGGGGAATTTTTATTTTATTTTATAGGAGCCAGCAGTATCATCGGAAATACAGAATAGGTTGTGAGCTTCAGAAACTTTATCTATTATCTTTCTTTCTTTATCTATTATATTTATCTGCACGTCTATTCTATCTACACCTACCGATCTATTCAGTGTTCTATCCGTTTATCCTGCTTATACTTATCAAACAGAAACATTTACTATCTGCAGTCTCTACACAAAATCATACATTTTTTTTCTCGATAATAACATTGGCTAAAAGAATAACAACAACAACAACACCAACAGTAATAACAATGTAAAGAATACAAGGTAACGATAATTATATAACAGTTCACATGTGTGTGATTTCCTCCAGGTTCAAAAGGCTGGTTATAGTCACTAGAGCATTATAACAAATTAATCTGAATTTTATATAATTCGTGGGGGTCTTTTTAAACAAATTTTAGCAATCCAGGTAACAGTTATGTCAATATATAATTATTTATTTTTTATTTTTTTATTATTATTTTTTATTTTTTATTATTTATTTATTTATTATTATTATTATTATTTCTTATCGTTTTTTCAAAAAGTACTAGTTAAATACTGACATCTACAATGAATTAAAAGATAAATACATTCACTCTGATACTAACACAATAACTGTAATAACTGTCTTTATTTTGTTAGCACGATTTATGAACTGTTTTATTTTAAATATCGGCAGATGTGTTTGTCCCCTGATGTTTGCTTCAACAGAGAAGAAACTAAAAAGATAAGAGTCTCAGACAAGTAGAAAACGTAGATAGGTGCATTTGAAAGTGGCAGTTCAAATACTTAAATGAAATTACCCAAATGCGTTAGAAAATTTAGGGAAATTGAATAACTTATTACTAGTTCAATCTGGGTAAAGGGTCATTCTCTGTTTCAGTGGATCCAAACGTATTTTTTGTGCTTTTACAACAGTTGTAAATTAATATTGTTAATTTAAAAAATAAGAAGAAAAAAATAAATCATAAAAAGTGAAGTTAAATTTAGACTTGCACGTTAATAACATTAAAAACATTATGTTAATGGTGTGTTTTTTTTATACTTAATTTCCTTTTTCTCTTATATATGACTTATTGTAAAAAGAAATATATTTACAGCGAAACATCATAGTCAGTGAGCATGCAAAAAAAGAAAAATTAATTATATTCTCCAGTTTGAAAAGGCTGAAACAGTTCAAAGCTCACGTTAAAACGAGTTATCTCCAACAAGAAAGTAATTACCTTATACACACATTTTGTCAACTGGACAAAAAGCAACTAAGAATATTTTATTTTCTAAATCTTAAATATTTATTTGTAGGTTTCGCCATTGACGAAACCTCACAAGCACGTATATGTAAATAGCCATAAAAATACAAAGAGTAATTACTGAAGAGCTGATTAACGAGATAATAAAATATTAGTAAAAGGTTCTTAACTCCAGATATGAACTGGAGAAAAAGGATGACAAAAAGGAAACTAAAAATATTTTATTCTCTAAATATTGAGTAAATAATATTGTTATTTCGGTATATCGAAGATGAATCTTCTGTGTGTGTGTGTGTGTGTGTGTGTGTGTGTGTGTGAAGGAATAAAATCAAATCAAATCAATAAAAATATACAAAATAAACTGCAAAATATGAAAACGATAATTAGTACTAATAATAATAATTTAACATTTTAGTTAAGAAAATGTAAAATGTCGACATAATAATTCACAGTAGATTATCATTAATTTTTATTAATAAACAATTCTTCGACAAAATTGAAGAATACCAGAACATACCAATGGTTACTCTTGTGTTTTGAAATGCGCGCAAACACTTCAGAGTGAAAGATGAAATTCTAGGGCATTTACCCCCTGGCAATTCCTTCAGTTTGACTCATGGCTTCAGTTACTGTCTGGCTTGGCTTGTCGAAACTTTTCTTGGCTTGCTCTTCATCTGAGAACAGCACTTGACATCTGCCACTTTTGTTTCCGATGGATCATGGTTATGAGCTGCAATTAACTTTTGATCATCAATAACCAAGGTTGTGGTTAGGGTTGCCTTACAGTCAGTAGTGCGTTGTACACATCGCCACCTTATGTTATGAGGCTTAGTTATCTGTTTCGTGTATATGAAACCATTGAATATTAACTGTTGACCACCTTTGTTGCTAGTTATGACTTCCATCGTGAACAGTTTTCTAATGGTATGGTATGGAAACTCTTTTTACGTGCCCACATCCAATTCAAGGTTCAGGCACGCCTATCTCGGATCCGATCTCTGGGATCGCCAGGGATGGGTTCAGGGACAGGAGAATTTTCTAATGAAAGTTAGTGATATTTTCACTGGTATTTATAAGAAATATATCTGCTTGTAACAGAACTGCTCAGTGGGAAGTCACAGGTTCAATTACGAATTGTTTTCGTAAGCAGCACTTAATTGATTACCTTATTGTAATGGACTGATAAAAAATCATCAAGCATAATGTAAAGATACTTAAACACCATGAATGTATCTCAGGTTCCTTTCACTTTGTTTAGACTTAAAGTCCTTGCGCAATATATATATATATATACTCACACACACACATATGTATCTTGTGCTATGTTTGAATTGACTCTGTGTGTGTGCATATATATGTATGTATGTACGTATATGTGTGTGTATGTATGTGTATATGTGTAATACTAAACTCTGATATAATACTGTACTTTGTTAAGCAAAACCAAGTGATTGAGTGATGCTATATGTTAATATATATCTATGTAACAATATTGCATGAATAAACCGTATTTTCAAAAGTACTTTTAATTTTTTTTTTTTTTATCAAAGCAACTATACAAAACAAAAATTAAAAATAGGGTGTCATTTTTTCCAAATCTGATATTGTCTTCCCATCTCTTCTGTTTGCCCAGTCTTGTTTCAAATTTCATGGTGTCTTTGCAAGATGGGTTGGGACAGACCTGATGAACAGCAAATCAGTCCATACAACTGAAGAAATCAAGTAAAGAACCATAATAAATATCTGTATCTTGGGGTCCAGATAAGATTGTGCCAATAACAAATATATTCTGGTATCTCATGCTTAAATACAGATTAATTAATGATTTTCCTTAAACCCTCAAACAGTTTTAAAAACAGAAATGCAATAAAAACAAATAATTTTTTTAAAAATACTGCAGGTTATCTTGATGATGAGCTGAGAAACGCTACCAATCGCTCTAGCAGCTAGAAAGTGTATTAAGAAAAAAAATTTAAGAAAACCAATTTATACTTTATAAAATAAGTAATGACAGTACTTCTGACAGATTTTTCCTCACGTTATACAAAAACTTTACAACAGAAATATATGAAAGTATTTTTCTCTTGAAAGTCAATTTTTTTTTTAATGTCAGAATATTACATCCTTTTTTTTTTTAAAAAAAAAAAAAATAATAGTAACAAAACAAGAAAAGAATATGAGTTAAACCTCGGCCGAGAAGGAATAGACAAAATACTATATTTACAAATATTTAATTTCGCTTTTTTTATCCTTCAACGGATTGTTTCAAATTACATTCCGAGTTTTAGCTGAAACCGTAATTGTTTTCCGTATGGTTTTATATATCTTCTTCAAATAAGAGCTTTTCATAAAACCCGCCATTTTCTAACGACATGCCACCTGCGAGAAAGTTGTCCAATGTTAAAGTGACGTTTGCTGGAGACGACGATGTTGTTAAACATATTATTTATCAGGAATGTAAAAGTCAAGGTATGTTCAGGTGATGTGTCAGATCCAAATAGTGTGACATTTGTTACTAAAATTTTAAAATCATAAGCAAAATATCATATTTAATGTGCCGTCTTTATGTTTTCATGATTTTGACATGATAGAATCACAGATTTTCTTTTTCTTTCCTTGTTGTATGTATAGATGTCAAATAAATTTCTAATGATATTTCACGTTACCTTAGGCTTTTTCTTTCTTTCTTTTTTTTCTAAATTATTAAAATTTTCTGTCTTGGAATCAGTTTCATTTATTAAATAAATACACCATAATTATGTACGTGACAAATATTTTCAAAAATATAATTTTCCTGTAAAAATTATATATCGTCAGAAAGAGAGAGAGAAGTAAAATAATAATTTAATAAATATAATAATAATGTCTTTGGTGGCATTAATATGAAAAAAAAGTTACGATATTTTATCTGAATAAAATTCGCCAGTATTTTTCCTTCAGAATCTGTGGAGAAAGTGATTAATTATTTTTAAATTAAATTATATCAAATATTTCTTAATTATATATTAATTTTTATTCTGTTTTAGTCAGGCATCACAAAAAAAAGATTACTTACTCTACACAGGCAATCAGGTCTAAAAAAACTGACGTGGTTGATGACAGCAGTGATGAAGATCACGTGATTGGACCATCAGAAGGTATCTGGATTGTTCTTTAAAACTGGGCACGCTGTGGGACTTAAAATAATGTTTGTTGTAGGCAGTTTATTTTAGAGATAATAAAAATAATATAATATTAAAAGAAGTTTCAGTTGCATGCTTTTATTGAGTAGATGTTGCAGATAGATATTTTGCACCCCCATTGATCCACTGGTTTAGTTATTCAAAATTTAGGAAAGTTGAGAAATAGTTAGACTAGTCGTAAATGTGTTGCTCATGATGTATTGTACCATCAGAAGATGTCTGGATTGTTCATACATTTATGACAATGCTATTTTTAAACTGTAGGTATGTGTATTACTGCCTGAACTGCGTCCGCCATTTTGTGCTATATCCATGTGACCTGGGTCTCCCAATGGCGAGTGGTGTCTTTGCATAAATTGCTTCTCATTGGTCAGGGGCTGGGAGTTTCGGTTATCCCTGATGGTATAATTAGTGGGAAACTCCCGTATACTCACTCATTTTCCAATTTTTCAGTTCGGTCAATTGGTTTGTTTCAGAGGACAGTTCGAAAAATGTTCTCGTATTCAACATGTTAAAATTGGTCAATTTCGATATCGGAGGAAAATCTAAGGTAGAACAACATTTTATTTTGCTATATGTGAATTTATATTGAAATCTGACAGGAGCCTAGCTTGAAGTGCAAAAGAATATCCCCCAATCCAAGCAGGATCTCTTAAAATGTCAGAACTGGATTAAGGTAAGGAATATGATGGCCAAGCGCAAACAGAGAAGGTATGAATCAGTAAAGAGACTAAATAAAAAAATCAAGAGAAAAGAAGTGCAGTTGTCTAAAGTAAAATTGCAGTTGGACTCTTCTGCTCTTGACAAAGATCTGAAAAGCTACAAAAATTATATCCACTTTAAAAAAGAAACACCAGTGAATTAAGAAATACGATAAAATAAAAACTGCATTAAACTGCATCCCAGACTGATGATGAAAGAGTGGAAGCATTGGAAACGAAACTGGCAGAAAGGGAGGAGGAAATCCTCCAGCTCCAGGATGACAAGCTAAAGCTAAAAGACTGGGTAAAAGAGCTGGAGGGTTTTGTTAAACAAACCAAATCTGATGGAAGGACTTATTCTCCTGAAATGAGAATGAAAGTTTTCAATGCTATTGTTGTTCAAGTACCAATGAACAATATACCATCTCTGATTAGAAAGTTTGCCATTCGCTCTGGAACAACCATAACTGTTGTTCCACACAAGACCACAGTAGAAGCAATAATAAGAGAACTTGGGGCAATAAGTGATCTTTAAACTGCAGAAGCTATTTTAAACAACGACTCATAAACTGACTTCGATGTCACGACACAAGATGGCATTCATTTAAACAGCATACACATCACCACCCATGCTGATTGCTATGTTGTTGCTGCCGATCAGTTACCTGAAGGTACAGCCAATGACTATCACTATCTGTGATTCAGTTGATAACGTTGCCATAGTGTACTGTCATTTCTTTGATTAAGACTATCAAACCATATGCCAGGGATTAATTTCAAACATAACCAACAGTCTTACTGATCGGTGTGCAGCAAACCATGCTGCAATACAGCTAGTGAATGTTTCCTGGGCCAAGACTTTAAACGAGTTAAACTGTCATTTGCACACTTTGGACTCCATAGCCACAAAAGCTAGATCAGCACTCAAGGAATATGAAGGAGGTGCAAAGGGAAATGATTGCTGTGCTTCAAACATCATTGTATAGATGAACAAACTCCGCTTTAATGATAATAAGGGCGATCCCCAGGGGTTCAAGACTTTTCTTGATGATCACAACCTGCCTCGGGTAATGGTCTTCATGTTCTGTTTCACATATGTGGCATATATACTCAGCATCGTGCATTGTTCAAGAAATATTTTTGTGTCAGTAACAGGGCAGGTTGAAATGCAGGTGTTAGGCCTGTTAGGCAAGATGTTAATGGGCCCTTGGATGACGAAATTTTACACTGCATAAAAGAAGATACCATACAAAATCTCTAATGCATATTGCTGGTTGAGCCTGTTATGTCCAGTCCTTAATTGGAAAATGGTAACTTGTTCATAGGTGATAGTCATCGGTTCATTTGGTAAGTCTATAGAGAGATTTAATATGTGATTTCAATTCTTCATATGACACCCAGTTATCTTCCTGTTCATTACCTGCACCTAGTTTTGCCAGTCTGTCTTCATTCTGATTTCCAGGTATGTCACAGTGAAATGGTATCCATTGTAAAACAACTTGGATGACACTACTGATAGATGTTGAGCTTCTGAAAGTCTGTCTAGCTTATTGTTTTCAAGAACCTGGAGTATTTCAATGTTAAAACTTTGGGTTTTTTACAAGAATCCTCCAATTCTCATATGCATGGTGAACAGTATAATATTTGTTATTTATCCATATCACTGTTCTCATTGTATCAAGCAATAGCCATATCTAGGGCAAAGTTGTGGTAAGCTAGGCTTTTAGCAAAATGTTTAGATAACAGTTTAATTTGTTCCAAGCCATATTTTAGATCAGATATATCCCAATGAATGTGATCAGCTATTTTCATTGCCTTGAAGATAGGGTCATTGAAAGAATCCAGTCATTTAATCAGCTGTGTTAAAATTGCTGGGATCAGTTTTGTTCTTATATGTTTCACAGTCTTTTTTTGCTGGTGAACATTGTTGAGAACAAACTTTTCTTTTATTGTAGTAACAACTTTTTCAGCTTGTTGTTTTTGCTTGTTACTCAGCTGATTGTCTTGTTTGAATCTTACACTTGCTGTAAGGTTGGTTGCCTCGAGACCATCTTTGCTGAGAGGAACTGGAAATGGCAGATCACTATCAACAGCAGCAAGTGTATTGAATTCATCTAATGGAGTTGCATTCTGACAAATGGGCAGTTTGTTTCAGAGTGAGTCTGTAAAGATGCATATATGCCAGATACCCGTAAGTCAGTCATGTGTTGAGGTACTCCATTAGTTTAGCCTTTCGCAAACTTTGCTTGAAGCCTGTATCATATTTTCTGCAAGTAAACATAGAAACAAAAAGTTTATGATCATAGATTTGATGGCTCTATAGTTATGAATTTGAAATCGTGTACCAGAAGCTTTCAGTATATGTTGTACTAGAACCCCTAACTGTTCTGCAATAAGTAGCAATATTTTCCAACACATGTCACTAGTCTTGAAAAACATAAACAGATTCAGCATCATGTCATCCACTTTTACAAAGTCACCAATTTCAACTAATGCATCTTTGACAGCCAGTTCAATTCTGTGTGCAGAGCAATGATTTATTAGCAACCATTCCCTGCCTTCAGTTTTCATTACAGTTAGAGCACCATTCAGTTTACCAACATTAACATTTTCTCCATCTGCACAAGCACAAATAAAACATTATGTGTTCTTTTCACCAGTAAAGTCATAATCATGGAAAGCATCATCTATAGCAGGTTTGACACTCTATGCAATTACTCCACTGAAATTGCTCATTTTTTGACATTTAAATAATAGTTCAACAGGCTGGCCCCTTGCTATAATCTTCACATAAATTCATTCTTTTTCGTCCTTAACTTTGCAAGCTTCTCTGCCATCTTGTTCAACTGACATAAAGTTGGCACATTGTATCATCTGTTTGATATCATCTCTCATTGCTTGGGCAGAATTGTGAACAAAGTCCCTACATGAGTGGTCATTGTCCTTCCCACTTATAAACTGCACCCCATTCTTCTGTAAGGCAATCAGGGACTGGTAGTCAGACATAGGTCTCTCCTGCATAACCAACCACAATGCTGTATTGCAATGATTCTTATATTGTTCTTTACTGGGGTTTTTTCAAATTTTCCAATGGAATTAAAACATGTAACATTACGATTTACTTTCACACTATCAGAAGCTGAATTTGAGAGTCTGAACTGTTTTGTGAAAATTTCTTTTTAAGTTTTTTGCATAGTTGTGAAGGCTACCTGCTTTCACACGCCTTTGCACAGTTGATTTGTGTATGTAGCCTGTGACACCATCAATATAGGCAAGTAATCCGTCAAGTAACTTGCCAGTTATACATCTTAACATGGATTCATTTCTTATTGCTGTTATGTTTTCAGTATAAATTTTTCATTTTAGTTCTGATATTTTTTTGTTTTCATTTAATTTGAACCAAAAGTCATTGGAAAAATCCCGTTTTTTAAATATTTCCATTTTAATTAAACTGGTGCCTGGTAATGCTACGTTTAAATTCTTATTCATTATTTAGTTTTTGTTTCAGTTCTGGATGTCGGAAGTTTGGTTGACAATGCTGTACTAGGATGTAATGTTTTCCAGTTCAAAACCCCAAAGAAATCTGGATTAATGGCTTTGAAAGGTAAGCATTCTCTTATTGTTATAAGTTATAAATTGATATAATAGAGTAGTCCGTAACCAAGCTTACCTGAAACATCTCAGTGTACAATTTATGTTTTATTGTTGCTGCCTTAAAAAACCCCAAAATAAGACATCTTTCCACATTTTATCAATTATTCATCAATTTCATGCTTTTGTTATTTAAGTACAAACATTTTTCTGGAAGTTTTGTTTCATCTGTGGTATATATAGCTGTTCTGGTGACCTTAATTTGTTAAATGAATTAGCATCATGTATCTTTACACCTACTGAAATTCTGCACCAGCATTTTTAGTTATTCCTTTATAAATGTAATTACATTTGATGTTGACCTGATTCACCTTTTGTATTTCTAAGTAGAAAATAAATTATCTTTATAATTGTAAATGCTGTAAAATATTTAAAGTGGACAAGTTATTATTAGAGCAAAGGTAAAAACTAGGTCTAACACTTTGTTTTACAACAAAATGGAGAAATAAATTTATCATTTGCATATTATTTTATTGTGCTTATTGGTAAATACTAAGCATTTCAGTGTTTATCTTTGAACCTCATAGATTGTAATTCTGATGAAAAACAAAATACCATCTAATTTTAAATTCATTAATATTAGAAGTTCTGTATATTAAAAAGGGGGGAAGAAAAGCAATTATTCTTCAGATCATTAAAATCTACATATGATATTAGAAAGGAATAGTCTGAAACCTATTCTGCATACTGTCAAGATGTTTTAAGGTTAGGTTCTTTTGTGTCTTTTTTTTGTCTTTCTAATTCTAATTAATAAGGAAGATAACAACGAAAGATTACAATATAAAAAATATCTGGGTGCTTCCATTTCAGATGTCATTAGGTACAAAGTTTGCTGTAAAGTTCGTCAGAAAAATACAGCTATCAGCCTGCCTCAAATGTGGCTGCATTTACATCTTTTATAGCAGTATCATTTTACTGTCATACTTTGTTAGGAGTGATGAAAAGTCATCCTAAGCAGTATAACTTGGAAGTATGATACTTAAATGTTATTTTATCAAACCATTTATCCATATAGCTATAGGTACTCTTTAAAATAGTTTTGAGAAATATCACGTTAACATAATTTCACATGGGTACTTTTTTTTTTTCAAACATTAGCTGAAGAATGCAGGTCTCCAAACAGATTATCTTCAAGAGGAACATCATCATCTTCAAAGAAATCTAAAGTTAATAAGACAGCCAAAGGTAAACTTCAATTTATTGTTATCAGACATATTTATTCATCTAGGTACATGCAAACCAGTGAATATGTAACAGAATTTCTGAACATTTTTCAACAAAATGCTCATAGATTTCACAGGAAACTTTTCACAACCAAATAGAGTTGTGACCGAGTAAGAGATTTTAGTACCTGATAAATCATGGAACTACAGGAATTATTTGGTTGTGAGGATATTCCAGTTAGGTGACAGTCCTAATGGGAGAGGTTTCACTATAGATCAAAGAGTTAGATACTGTGTTGCTTACCCACTTTCATATTGCTTTTTTTTTTTTTTTTTTTTTTTTTTTGAGGGGAATAGAATCTCGAGCTTGTTATTCAGATATTTAGCAATAAATTTCTATATATTTTCTTACCCTTTTTCTATGTAATGAAAAAAAAATATATATATATTTTTGATTATTATATCTCAAATACAGTACAGAGTGCAAACTAGCAGAATACAGTGCTATTAGCAGAATCTGTTAAGTAATCTACTGTCCAAGCAGATTCACTGTACTAAAGATAGATATAAATAATCTATTCAGTTAAATAATGAGAAATAGAAATAGTTGTCTGTTCAGTTAATCTAATGTTGAACCAAAAACTACATCTAATAATTGTTTATAGGGATACTTGAAATGTGTTAAAACAACAAAAAAATGTTCATTGGTTATTTCATTTGTTTTATTGTATTTTAGAATCGGAGAAGACTGCAAAAGAGCAAAGGGAGATAAGTCCTGTAAGGAAATCACAAAGAAAACCTGAAACCACAACACCTTACCGCTTACGAAAAAGAAACATGTCAGGTTTGATTTGGTTTACTTTGCACATGAGATAGGTTTTTTTTTAAAACCCCAAAACCTGTTATAATAATAATGTGTCTTTATATTTGGTAAATAATATATATGTGTGTGTGTATTATTAATTTCATTTCAAGTTGTAATGCAAAAATTGATGGAAAAAGCTTTTTATTAAAAAAAAAAAATAATAATTTTTTTGTTGAGAATCAACAGTGTATTAGTACAAAATATACCAAAATAAAGTTATTTACATATTATTGTGATTTAAAATGTTTGTAAATAAGATGATGATCTATATAAAAGTTTGTCAGATGATGATATATATAAATGTTTGGCAGATGATGATGTATATAAATATTTGGCAGATGATGATGTATATAAATGTTTGTCAGATGATGATGTATATAAAAGTTTGGCAGATGATGATCTATATAAACGTTTGACAGATGATGATGTATGTAAAAGTTTGACAGATGATGATGTATATAAATGTTTGTCAGATGATGATGTATATAAATGTTTGTCAGATGATGATGGTGTTTCTGAGAGTGAAGATTCACTCAGCTCAGACAGTGATGAAGCTTGTGACACACCACCAACAAGAAGAAAACCAGCTAAAGACTTTGAACATGTTAGTTTATGATTAATACATCATGACACAGCATTTTAAAAAAAAATTCAGCTTCTCCTCCCCAAAACATAATCAACACATAAGTCAACTAAAATGATAATGTTTTGATTTTATCTCTGCCTAAGGGCAGTGACAAAGTTTCTGTAGTCACAATTCTTCTTTGCTACTTTCTAAATGGTTTCACACTTAAATACTGCTTTCTTTGTTAAATATTAGTATAATAATATACATGTAATTTCATATTTTTATTGATTTACTCTTACCTTTATTATTGAATTACAGATGTTAAAGTATTGTAAAAGAAAACATAGCATTAGGCCAGTAATTAAAAATATCACATTAAATGTGGTGATGGTGGATCAAAGAGGTTCTGTAAATCACCATTTTAAATGAAAACAATATTTACATATTGCTTATTTTATTATCATCTTTTAGTCAACCAATGCAGAAGATTACTTTGATTTACACTCTGGTGCTGTACAGACTTCAGAAAATACACTGTCAAAACTGAAAACTCCAAAAATGGATCACGAATCTCTGACAACATTGTTGAAGAATGTAGCATGTGGGCACAGGAAGGAACTGCAAGATGTGTTGTCAGAAAACAGAGCTTTTTTCTCTAACTGGATGTTTCTAATGTGGTAGGTTTCTCAATATTGGTTGCAGGTCTTAATGTGGTATGTACTATCTCGTTAAATATTTGTAAGAGAAATTTTATGTCAATTACCCTAAGATCATGTTGCATATATAATGATGGTGCTTTTTTCTGTCCTCAGTAAGAGTATCATTACAATAATAAAGATGTTTTTTAGTTCCAAAATTTACTTAGTACAAACTGCATGCACACAAAGATGTGTACAGAAAAAATGTGACTTTATAATCCATTTACAATTTAACGCATTTTCATATTTGTTAACATATTATATCACTGCTAGACCATTAAATCTTTCTTAAAATATATTATTTAGGCTATTAAAAATGAGTTTGCTATTCTGATTGCATTTCCATTTTTTTTATATTATGCAGAAATTAAATTTGTGTTCTGAAATACAAAAATTATGAATTTGCTTGTGGTATTATCAGTCATTAATAGCCATTAATATTGACTAGTACTTGCTGTAATGCTTGGGGAATAAATTGATTGGAAAATATTCTTCATGAGCATCCAGTTTTAAATTTTTTTAAACTTTTTCCCCAGCAATCACTTTAACATTCTGCTTTATGGCCTTGGATCAAAACGAGGTCTACTAGAAGATTTTCGAAAACAGTTTCTCAAAGATTTCTCCCATGTTGTAGTGAATGGATATTTCCCCAGTCTGACAATAAAACATGTAAGACAATGTTTAATTTATTCACTTCATCCAGTGATTTGCTTTAAAAATTTTAATGTTGAATTGAGATATAAACTTGTATTAGAAAGGTATAAGTCATAATTTGTTTAGTCAGCTATCTTCATTGATCATGTATGTATTTAAAAAAAAGAAATTATGAAAAATTGTGATTTATTTAAATGTTATGTTATAGTTAATAGTTTAAAATTAGTTACTCTGCTGAAGTAAAAAGTGTTCAAGTGATGTGAGGAAAAAATACCATGAGACTGACAAAACCATTTGAATTTTTAGAATGCTCAACTGTATTTAATTAATTTACTGATTTTATTCTTAATGTAACCATTGCTTAGTTTTGTATATTACATCATGTTTGTTTGTTTTTTTATTTATTTATCTTTTATCAATATATATTTTATTTTAGATATCTTTATCAAATAGAATTTTTATTTTGATATGTAGCATTTTTTTTTTTAGCATATAAAGTTTATTTGATTATTTCAGATTTGTAGTTGTACAATAGATGAAATTTTTGACTATTAGAAATACTAGAAGCCAATTTCAACATTCGTACATTTGTTAATTAGTGTATATTTTAGAATGTATTCAGGATAAAAAGTATTTGATTATTTCAGATTTTCTGTTGTATATTAGATGAAATTCTTGACTGCGATGGAAGTCATAGAAACCCAACTGAGCAATATGAGTTGATAAGAAAACACTTTGAAGATGGAGGTAAATGTTGAACAGATGAATTTAGAATAGTTTAGGTTGTCTTTATCTTTTCTGTTTGTCCTTAAAAATGTTTAGGAATAAAGTAATTTAAATTAACACTAATCAAAGTAAAACATTTCAGATTTTTTTTTTTTTTTTAAATAGAGAAAGAAAATAAATTCTGATTTCCTTTTCTAAGTCAGAGTGTGTGTATTACATTTACTTACAGTATGAACTGAATTTTAACTTTAATTATACTACTTGTGATTAAAACAGTTTTTGCTAGTGATATGTTATAATATTTTTACTCTGCAATTGCTATGTTTTAATATTTTTACTACATAAACATGTAAATACTGTAGCATTTTAATGTTTGTGTTGTTGCAGAATATGAAGATTTCTTTTTAATAATTCACAACATTGACGGAGTGACACTACGTGGAGAGAAGACACAAACACTTCTCAGTCTGCTGGCCAACATTCGTGGAGTTCACATTATAGCTTCCATAGATCACATTAATGCACCTCTTGGTGAGAGAATTTTATACTGGTTACAGTGCAATAACTTCAGTATTTTGTACAGGTAATAATACAGTTGTTTCAGTATCTTATCCAGGTAATTATAAAGTAACCTCAGATGATCACAGTAAGAAAACAAAACGTTTACTGAAAACACCTCGTCATTGATTAATTTGAGTAGTCCATGTGACAGTGACTTTTCTCTTGTATAACTGTTCTCTAAGAAACATTTCAATAACAAACAGTAAAACATCTTGTTAAGTGTTGTTATTTCATTTCAGTTTGGGATAATACAAAATGCAGTCGTTTCAACTGGATTTGGCACGATGTTACGACGTATGTTGCATACACATCAGAGACGTCGTACGAGAACTCTCTGCTTGTACAGCAGACAGGAGCCCTTGCGTTGAGTTCACTCATCCATGTCATGCGCAGTCTGACACCAAACGCTAAAGGAATCTTCATGCTGCTTGCCAAATACCAGCTAGAAAATAAAGATAATCCTGTGTATGTAGGTAGGGCAAACTTGTTGTGCTGCCTCTGTTGGGTTTGTTGTTTGATCAGGGCTGGGAGGTCTGTGGCTTTGCTGTAACAATGCAAGGCTGAGATGTGTTGTATTTGATTATATTTTTTTCCAGTATCCTGCAGTTATAATATTAGTTGTTGTGCTTTTCTATCTGCTGAAATCTGGGTATCAAAGATATTACTGCTTGTATAAATTTAGGGACATATAAATATATAAATTAATATTATTTAATTAATCAAATTTAGCAATTAAGTTTTATTTACTGAAATAAAATGTTGTTATATGCATGTAAAAATAGAGGTCTGAATGGATATATATGTAGATTTTAAAATTAATAAGATGATAATGTTTGTTACAGGAATGTCCTTCTCTGATCTCTATCAAAGATGTGGGGAAGCATTTCTTGTTAACAGTGATCTTACACTTCGTGCTCAGCTCACTGAATTCAGAGACCACAAACTTGTCAGATCTAAAAAGGTAGGTAGTCATTTATTAATGTGCTGGTAATAGGTAACTGTCTGTTGTTCAGAGCTTAGGGTATAGGCCTGAAACATTCTATCAGTTAGGTTATTCTGCTATTTCCCAATCCAGTCCTTCAAAGAGAACAGTGGGTCCTTTCATTTCTCATGCTTCTTAGTGATAAAAATGTTGCAGTGAATGGATATTTCCCCAGTCTGACAATAAATCATGTAAGACAATGTTTCCTTCAACTGTTTCAAAATGTTTGCAGTATTAGAAATGTATAAGAATTATAAACTGTGTTAAAAGTACAGATAGAAGTTGATACAAGTCTAAAAAATAATAATCATTAAAAATTTTTTTTTAAATAAATAAATAAATAAAATTTAATGTTTATTTCAGAACTATGATGGAGCTGAACACTTGATTATACCAGTGGACACAGCTACTCTTTCCGAGTTTGTAGAACAACATGAAAATAGCTGAAAATTCAGGAACTACACTGATACATTACTTCTGCATTGTTTTGAGGATGTGGACAGTAGTCAGTTTAATTCTGTGATCTAGATGCACAATGACTTGAACACAAAAGTGGTGTGCATTTAACTGGTGTCTTTGTAGAACACTTCAGAACGAGAACAGTTTAATAATAGTTTATTTTCAACAACATAGATTCATGAGGGTTACCTATTCACAGAAAATGTCGGCAGCTGATCTCATCATTTAAAAAGAATTCACAAAATTTTGAAGTTGACTTCATTTATCAAAACGAATCTCAGATATAAAATCATTGCAAACAAATTAAATCCAAGATTTTTTTGTGTAGATTTTATATTTTTATAAATATTTGTACAGCATACATATAAAATGAAATTAAATATATATATAAATATACACACACATTTTTTTTTAATATGTACAAACACTATGCTTGGTTATTAATAATTCTAAACATGTACAGCTGTAATATTTCCAAATATATATTTATATACATACTTCAATCTTGAGTGTTGCCAATGTTGGTATAATGAAAACTTTTAAAAATGAAATAAATGATTTATTCTCATTTTGTCTTTGTTTTATATTGTTCAGAGTGCATGGAGCTATAAAAGATACCTAGACAACAGCATTCATATCAACACAACACAATTTAATATTAACTGTTATTAGCTATCAATAGTACATTTTTTGTTTTATCTGAAGAGAACATTTCAGTTATTTCATGGACAGTTTTATAAATCAGTAGTCATGTGATCTGTACCAAACAACCAGAAACCATTGTTTTTCATAAATAGTGTGGAAAATGGATGATCCTGGAGATTGCTCACAAAGGAAATATGCTTGATGTTGAGAACAACTTTGTATACTCCCATCATGTTATGTAGAAATTGCAGATATGACTGTTACTAGAATTAAGCAGTAATTATAAAGATAATTTAATGGTAAGTGTAGATACATGTTACAGGTTTACCAATCTACATATAATTTATATTTTGTTTTTAACATTTATTTTATTATGGTGAAGTAAGACATGGACTACATTTTCGATTAGTACTGATGAGTTCAAATCTATTTAAATCAGCAATGAGACATTAACTGGAAAAACGTCAGTATTGACTGAGCTATTGAATATTATTCATTCATTCATTTTTCTTTTTACTAGTAAACATTTTAAAACTTATTTCCATTTATCATACCAGTAAAATATGAAAGTCAAAAGGTGTTTTTTTTTCTCTCTGTACTTACTTTAATTTATACTGCTAAAACCATCAAGATCTACATTTGATCAGATGCAAAAGGGAGGAAATAAATCAAAATAAATAAAATTCTGAAATTTCACTTTTAAAAATCAAGCAATATAATAAATCAAACTTCAGCGAGAATAATTAAATAAAAACTATATGTATATAAACTTAAACTGAAAACGGGGGAAATAAATAATGAAGTATTAATATTCATTTTGACTGATAACCATATAGCTACCAATATATGTATGTATGTTCAGGGAACAAGACCGATACATAGAGACACTGACTGGAATTGTGAAAATGTGTCTGAATAAATCAGATAGGAATATATAATATTATACTCTGTAACGATCACACGAGTAGGAAATTGTTCAAGGTCAAAGAGGAGGAACGATCTAGAAACCTACCAGATCAGCGTTCTTATCACATTTCTATAATTAACAAATCAGGTTTATATTAAAAGATGTTTATTAAAAATATATATCGTGAGAAAACAGTATTAACATTTGTCAGTAAGAATTTTATTGAAACGATGCCTCGGTTAAAAGCTTTCAGTTGTTTTTCATGTGTATTTGTTTTATGAGATACACTGTTTTACATTAGTCTATTCATTATTTGGTTTCAAATTGTTTCGTAGTAATACTCGTACGTATGCACCATACATAGTTTGTAACCTAGTAATATAGTATTCGTTTTTAAATGAAGACTCTTATATTACGATCATACTTTATAAATAATCACTAACTCAGCGATTATATTCTGTGGTTATTTGATTAGCTTGCTATTACAAATCCAAGTTTTAGGGCTATATATTACTTGATAATGATATAGTACGAAGAGAAGTTCGGAGGTGGTCGAGAAGAGATTTTAATTTTTTTTTTTTTTTTTTTCTAAATTGATTGGTTAACCAGTCAGACTTTTTCCCACGAATCATGGTAAAATTAATCATTAACTTGTATAATAATAATAATAATAATAATAATAAATTAATAAATTACATAATTTATTATTAATATTATTATTACAATTATTATTATTATTATTATTATTATTATTATTATTATTAAAGAGGGGAAATGCATATCTTCAATCATTTCAGTTTTTACTCGGTATAGATATTTAATACTTTACCGTGATTCACAGTAAATTAACCGAATTAATAATTAATTGAAAACGATATGAAGACAACAGACAAAATAATTAAAATTTGTTGTTAACCTCAAACAGGCCCCAGACCATATGTCGTGACCTACTTTTATGGATACTGGAGATCGTATGACTGACTGATCGGGAATGTGATCGCTGCTCGATTGTATTCTTTGGAGCTACGTTTAACAGTTTTCATTTGATTATCAGTATAGCTACAACATATACGTGAGTACCATATCATTTCATTTCATACCTAACACCTGAGACTTGGTACAATCGTAACAATGTATCAGCGTAATACGACTTATAAACAAAAGTGGATTAGAAGATACGCCTGCGGAGATCATTCACGATTCAAAATGGCGATTTTCCTCTTTGATGATCGTCTAGAACAAACAAAAAGGTCATGTCATAGTTTTAAGATGTATCGAAATTAGTTCACAGTTATTAATATTATTTTGGCATTCTCTTTTACTTTTTTGGCAGTTGTATCATATATGGGTGACTAAGTATAATTGTTTAAGACTGATATTCCTATAAAATACTTAAATAGGTCAATAATTTAATATGATGCGAAAAATAAATTAATCAATAATTTTTTAAATTTAATTAAATTATTATTATTATAATTTTAAAATTAAAATATGCATTTCGACATTTTTTTTTTTTTTTTTTTTTTTTAAATAAATAAATAAACACAAAACAACAACAAAAAACGCTATATATTTCTGGGAAAAAACCTCATGTAAATGAGTTTTACCTAATAAATATAATTCCATTAAGTTAGCTGAAGTCAAAATGAATAGACGCTTTCAGTCACACACACATAATGTAATAATAATTTCCATTTCATCACTAATATTTATTATTATTATTATTATTATTATTATTATTATTATTATTATTATTTGTTGATTTTAGCCATTATGGAGGTCGACTTTCTGTTTTATTAGCGTCCATGCAAATTAATATTGGTTTAAATTGTTTAATTAGTAAGTGGCCATTTTTATTTTTTTTATTATTATTATTGTTTTTTAATTGAGATTTTTCTTCAGTGGTGTTTGTTCTACTTTTTATTTCTTTTATGGGTAGAGGGTTGACATCCTAATAATATTAAACTATTACGCTATGATTCGATATTCCGTTTTAGCAGATTTGTATGTGTGATGTGATATGTTATGTACATTACGATCGATAAAAAGTCGTTTATCGTATATTTTGATTTTTCTCAATGGCAGCAGATGGTAATTTAAAAAAAATTTTTAAAAATTAGTAATAATAATAAAAAGGAAAGAACTGAAAATAAAGTATAAAAAGTTTTTTTAAAAATGACAAAAAAAAATGTGACTGACTGATATTATATTAATAATCAGTATCAAAATCTTGTGTATTGTAGAGATAAAAACATTTGGTGCAGCACAATTAAGCACATATATAAACATTATTACTATTACAGATATTATTATTTACCCCCACCTTTTTTATTCCTTTTTTTTCAGTCAGTATGGAAAAACAGTATTCTGTGGAATTTTTCGCCTGTTTCATTGACTCTGTACAGAAACTATGTCGTGATTATCTCAATTTTGAACAGGCTGTAGAACTTAGTGGATATCTTTGTTTGGAGATAGATAACAGCAAAAAGGAGCGCTACGTCCTTAGTGAACTGGTCCAGAGTTCAGGAGACGTCATCAGTGAAAGTTACTGCACCAAAGCATTCAAAACAGTCCGAAAAGGTCCCGCAGTATCAGCAGGGTACAGAGGTGTTGAAAACATCAGTCCTCGTGATCGATCGTTTCGGGGACAGAAGGAACCACCATCGAGTACGATTCATCAGCGAGGACAAACTGATTCATTTGTTTCAAAACAGTCCTTTCTGAACGCTGGCGATCGTCAGTACGCATCTTCAAATTCAACCTTGTTTGATACTAATCTCGGTTCCAGTAGAAGTCATAATGTACAGCATTCTGAGGCGAAGTCTCTGAAACGAACCGGTTCCATTGCAGATGCCACAACTCCACATAAACGAGGTAATTTAAAAGTATTATGTATGTCAGTATTATTAATATAAATTTGTGTTCATTTTCTGTTGATTTCAAATGTTATTCTAATTTTTATGTTAACATAATAATAATAATGATAATAACAATTGCTTTATTGATTAATTAAATTCTAGTTAGTATGTATACAAATTATTACTATTTAATATCGCCACAAGGAACAACGATATATAAATGCAATATATAGTAAATAGATGAAATAAATTATATAATAATAACGAACATTTTATACGCGCAACACACGTTAAGAAAATAATGTCAATGGAATTAAATTATTACGCCGGACATTTTAACTATTTTTCTATACCTGATAATTATACGATCTGTCACATTTTCAGACAAACTTAACACATCAAATGCCTCAGTCGAAAACGAAGTCTCTGCCACTCAGGACTCGGTGGAAAAAGAAAGTATTCGCATGCCGCTTACAGTGTCCATTAAGCAGGAAAATGATGTTCCATATATGGTGATCGACAACCCTGAAGACGACCTGCCAGAAGATCAGTTTGAGAACACCGAAAGAAATGCCGGGAATGACAGCCTTACGTCATCACGAGGAAACAGTCACGGAGATTCCCGAGAATGTACGGAAAGGTCAGCATTGATGTCAAGGCAAATGCAGGTCTGTAAAGATTTTTATTTTGATTATTCAGATATATAAGACTACGCGTGATAATATAAGTTATAAATTAGTTATTTAGTCATTATTTGCAGCACTGGTAAATCTTATAAATGGTGCTTGTTATGAATCGTCCTAAAAAATTACATATTGTTATAGTTTCTGTTTAATCTTATTAGTTTAGTGAAGTTCTTTGCTTGTGCCACCATTGGGAATTACAGTTAAAACAACAATCACAACAACAAAAAGCAAACCAGAAATATTTTCCCTTTTTATAATTTCTGATTAGGTTATTATATTATTCATTTCATTCTGAGATAGATTCAGAGTAATTTTGGAATAATTCATCAATACACCTATTATTTGAAAGAAAAATGGCGTATAATAATAATAATAATAATAATAATAATAATAATAATAACAACAACAACGATAACAATAACATTGTTTACCATGCTTCCATTAAAGCTGAACACAAGATGAGTTGATCTTTTTACCCCACTCCTTGAAAAAGAAAATCCATCTTCTTGGATTGGTAATTTTAGACTGAATCTTTACCAAAGTCAATAATTTTCAAAACCCATCCTAGATGGCTGTGTCACAAGTCTGAAAGAACGAATATCGACAAACGGACGAACTTCGCGTTTCGTTAATAGCTTTAGGATAGCGGTGAAAGGGCTCCATGGAGGGAGGTTACACTAACGTACGTCACTTTTCTTCTTCCCAGATTGACATTTCGGCTGGAAGTCGTTCTACGAGAGAAAGAACCCGTGTGGTCCACGATGGTCAGTGGGGTTGGGATAAGAGTGACCAGCAGCAAACCGCATCACTGGCACAGTCTAAATGTTCTTACTGCGGTCAGATATTTCCGAGACAGGCGCTAGTGCAGAAGGAGCCGTATGGAAATCTTTGTTCTAAGTGCAGCAGCGTTCTAACTTTATCGATGGATGTTTCGGCTCCGAACAACGAGAATTTCAGTATTAACTGCACTGACTGCAACGATACGTTTTCCCAAATGGCCGAGCTGATTAATCACATGAAATCAGCACACAACAATGATTTCAAAAATATATCCGAAACGGACTGGGAAAAGGTGTGTGAAACGTCATTCATAAAAGAAAGTCTGTCAAAGCTACCTCTGTCAAAGCTACCTCAAGCCAATCGCGTGCCCAAAAATTATTCCTGTGATATGTGTGATAAATCATACACTTGTAACTCCATGTTACTGGACCACATAAACTCAAAGCATATAAACAGGTCTTATCGGTGTATGTGTGGTGCTGTATTTTCGTGGCGTTCTGGACTCGAGAGGCACAAAAAAAAGTGTGCTCACAACGCACCCAAAAACGTTAGCGGAAATGTCACAATTCAGAAAAATGACAGCGGAGACCAGCTTTGGATACAAAACTTGATCGACTAGTAAAAGTATTAATTAGTTCACGGTTTAGAGGAAAGTTATACACGTGCCCGCTGAAAGGTGGAGATTTTAAAAAGAAATTCGTTGTTGTTGTTGTTCTCCTTAATATGCATTCTGAAACTATATTATGTGGATTTTAATATTTCTTAAAAGGTAATTTACCCAGATGGTGACATAAGCATAGAGAAGGATGTAATACTTAATTTTTTTTTTTCAGTTATAATTTAAAAATTAGATGGATAATATAAAGAAAGATAAAAAAATGTAACTTTAATGTGCGTTATTACATTTAGAAGATTCATTATAATTGATTACATTTCTTCTTTTAATAAACAGAAATAGTGGTTTTCGAAACAGTTTTATATTTTGCACAGTAATTTTGGATCGAATGATATAACAATAATTCTAAAATATATATATATATATATATATATTATTATTGTTATTACTAGATGGTTAATTTCTTATATCTGTGTGTGCGTTCTTTCAGAAAAATGATTAATTTTTGCTCATCAATTTATATTTTTGTGATCATCGTAATATCTTAATTTTTATATTGAAATAAAATGGTTTTTTTTTATATATGTGCCTGTTTTATATATATATATATGTATGTATGTATATATGTAACACTGTTTGTATATATATATATATATATTTCTCTGTAGGAAAGGGAAAGACATACAGATAAGAATACAGATAACAGCAGAAACGAAACTTTCAGCAGCATACAGAGAATGTTCAAAGCCCAGCAGGAGAATCTGATACGAATACAAACAGCGCCATCTATGTCCTTAATGCGGACGTTGTCGCCACTGAGTCAGACATTTTCCTGTGATAAATGTGGATACGTCAGCAAGTGGAAGTCCAACTTGACTCGACACATGCGACTGAAACATGGAGAAATGAAAGATGACCAGAACATTGGATATCCGTACTACCAGGTTCTCAATAATCAGAATGTTTATTCCAGCTGTTCACTGACTCCTTCCTCTCCCCCTTCTCCTCCTCAACAGGTAAATCCAAACACGGTCAACAGGATGAAATCGTCTGTGAAGGCAGCAGAGGGCAAACAAGTGCAGTCCGAACAGTCGGAATCACAAAAACGACGCCAAGAAGACGAGACGTTACCAAGATACCGATGTCAGGAGCCGAACTGTGGACAGACATTTTGGAAAACAGAACATCTCCAGGAGCACATGAATGGTCATTATAAAATTAAGCCATACAAATGTGAAAACTGTGGGGAAGCATTTGAAAGTCATTTTGACTGGAAGAAACATTATTCTGGATGTGAACCGAACCTATCTTCTTCTGCGTCGGATGTAACAAGTGATTCCGAGAAAAATGAAACAGGTCGTAAAAATGAAGAAAATGTTAGCTCAAATTAAAGTATACTAGTTCAGTGTTGACGATGATGATTATGATGAAGGTAGTAATAATAATATTAATAATAACAACGACAAGTAATAATACTAATAATGTATTATATATGTACATATAGGCAGAGATTTGATACTGAATTTTAATTTGTAATTTACAGTTACAACAGACGCAGTTACATTCTTTGTCATCGAATGAATATTTGCATAATACATTACACAAAATGTATTCTGTTATCACCATAAGGGAAAATTGATACATTTATTTATTTCTTTATTTTTTTATTTTATTGCTTAACAAACATTTATTGTATTTTATTGTTATCTGTTATTATGTTCTATTATTATTATTATTATTATTATTATTTTTTTTTTTTATTGTTCATCTATTCAAATTAATTTCAGAAGAAATTGTTTCCTGAATGGTCATTTGAATTAAACAACAGTTTTTCTCTGTTTTCTAGTAAGAATATACATATGTATTATAATTTGTTAACGTCTTATCAATAAAACTGTTTTAAAATTACTTGTTTTCGTTGATTCATCCAAAAAAAAAAGCATCAAACCAAAAACCCTTAATAATTTCGATGTGACATATAATACATGAATGAATGAATCCATGAATGAATGAATGAATGAGTGATCATGTAAGTAACATACTCTTAAATGAAAAAAAAAAAAAAAATAATCCGCTAGCTTACCTACACGCATTATATATGTCGGTAAATGGATAAATAGCATTTGCCGGACAATTTAATCACGTATTTTTCTCTTAAGAAAATTAAATTTCTGATGAATAACACATTTAAAAAACATTTTTTCGAAACAGAATTTCTTAAATCATATTCACATATCCGCCCTATTTCTTGTTACGTTGTAGATTTCATTAATAACTTAAGCGATTGAAGAGATATTATATATTTTCTGCTACAAACAGCATTGACAAAAACGCCCGAAATACAATCACTATTCTCGATTATTTGTCTGTCAAATTATTTCATTATTTGAGAAGTTATTATAAGCACAACAAACATAATTTATAATTATGCCTAATCACTATAATGATTCGAAAAATTTAAGAGAGAGAGAGAGAGAGAGAGAGAGAGAGAGAGAGAGAGAGAGAGAGAGAGAACGTATGTCCTAATGTAAAACATTGATTTTTTTGGTCACTAAACACATTCTATTAATAAAGCTATATTTTCCTTTCCCAAACAATTCAATCCAATAAATTTATCAAATACCAAGTTATCAGCTTTTAGGCCTTCGGGAAAGTGATTAATTATAAAAGTTAGCTGTTTTTTAAAAACATAATTATGACTCCAACTAACTAAATAAATGTTTTAAATAAAACCTTTCTTCCTTCAATCTATTAATAAAAATACAATCTAATAAAAACTGTCTTCGAGTTAATGCCTTATACATTATTTCATGCGGTATGATCATACTATAATTAAATTAATTATCACTACGACTACAATAGTACTACTACTGCTACTACCAATGCTATTACTAACTCACAGTTTACCAAGTTACCACTTCTCATAATTATACTGAATCTAAGTTCTGAATGTCATTTATAGACTTGCTACTTGAACATAAAATTTTATGATTAAAAATTAAAGAAGTGTTTGGTTTAATTTTTTAAAATACTGTTTTAACATTAAACATAATTATTACGTAAGTGACAGGCGATATGTTCATACTCGTAAATAAGCCCAGCTTCATTTTTCACGTTTGAAAATTGACCGCATAAGCCTTACACAACAGAAAGCTTAAACTTTGTTCTTAGTTCTTAAGATTACTTTAAAATCATTCAAATTAATATTGAACGAATAAACATAAATAATCTGATATTGGAAAAAAAACCACCTGAAACTAATACATAACCGCAGTAATAGGGAAATTTAAATTTAGTTTTATTTGGCGGGAATTTGTCTTTGTCGCTTCGGTACTCGTGCCAGAAATAGTATTTGAATCTGCGTTTTATTTAATAAATAATGTTAACAAAAAGCAGGCTTAGTTAATAATATGTGTAATGATCAAAACATGCTTATAATAATAATAATAATAATAAACCTTAGGACTAAGGATAAATAAATAAATTTAAAAAAATAAAATATATATATGTGGCCGGGTGCGTAAAGCACCCTCACACAAAAAACTACTCAAGTTCGATTTCGATTACATTTTTATTTCCTCTGCCCATTTATACACCATGATACACAATAACAATATATCCGGATAAAAGTATAATAATTATAATGCAGACAATTGGCTCAAACGTTTTGCCAAATATTCTCTCTTTTCTTGAACTGTATTTCAACACAGTCACACAGATAACATTTCACACCCCTGACCAATACTGGCAGACCATGGGTTCCTTAAGAAAGCCCCAATGACAGTGTTTACCATATTTTAATGTCCCGAGTGTTTGGTGGAATTTACCAAGTACTTTACGATTAAACCAGGAGAAATAAACCTCACAGGTCAATGGTGTTTATGTATCTTTAGATTGTGCTTTTAGTTCAGTCCCTCAAAAACTCCCCTGCTTAACATTTACGTTTTCGAAAACATTCATAAGATGATTAACTATTCTGGGAAAGAAATAAAATTGTTATTTTAAATTAGAAATTTCTAAAAATTACATATGTTATATTATGAAGTATAATCTACCAACTTCTAAAAAATTACTTATATTTGAAGTACATTTCACTAGATTGTGTTATATCTAATGCAATAGACTGGTTGTTTCTACACTGTCTAACTGATGTTCAGCCTCTATCAAATCATCTTTCTGGTTGTATGTAACATGGCTCATCTCCGACCTGTTCACCACCCTATTGTCTTTGTCATCTTCCAGAGGACAAACTTTGCATAACCTTCCATCTTGATCCAGCATTTCAGTGATTCTGTACAGTTGACTTTTCCAGTGATCTTGAATAATTTTCTTATCCTGGATGTTTCTGTTCCTGAGATTTACAAGGGAATCAATGCTTATATTGATTATCTCTTAGCACATCATCACGGGGAGCCTTCCTCGCTTGTCTCAAATCTGGTATGCTCTCCTGCTTTTTCATAGGCATAACGTAGATTCTCTTGATACTCCAGTATCCATTCTGGAAGTATCTTCTCCATCTTCTCACCGTTGACTCCACCCAGAAGACAGTCAATCGGAAGTTGAGTGTGTCTTCCAAACATCAGATTAAATGGTGAAAAGCCAGTAATATATTTTGTGTCAACTTAAATATTTATTTAAATCAATATATTTAATTTGTAGTGCTTTGTTCCACAGATTAGTATTATTTTGATTACAAAATTTACTTTACTGTGAATTCATTGTTACACATTCAGTGAAATATTAAAATAGTTTATTCTACTAACTTTCTTTTAATTCAGTATTTTAAGTTTTGACTGTTATCAGATTACAACTGATCTCTTCAAGAATCTTTATTTTAAATTTACTTTCTAACCAGATGCCCTTAATTGCTGCCACTCAGGGCTGTTTACCTCACATGTTATCTAAGCCAAGGCTACTGACCATCACTGGCCATAATTGGGTCCACTGGTGTAAACAACTGGTCATGTGAAAGTCAACCTTACTGACTCCAAACAGTTACAGGCCACGCCTCTTTATGCGATAATGGTTTGTCGGCAGATTCCTCAGAGCATAACTTTTACAATTTCCCCATTAATCCCCAGTTACTCATATCAGTTTAAGTTAAAACAGTTTGACTGAGGGAAAGCCAGTGTAGTTCAGTTAATTAATACTGAAACTTTAAGTAATATAAAACTCTCAGTTGTCATTCGTTCACATTCAACAGTTTCACAGTCACCTACCTTTCACTGTTTGTGGCCAATAATAGCAGTTTACATTAAACACGAAGAGAAACAAAACAACAAAATAGCAACACAATTATAGAATCAGTTTGCTAATTTTCCTGATAATGTCAATGTTTATCCACCACGTAGTTTGTTATAATACATCTCTCTCTCTCTCTCTCTCTCTCTCTCTCTCTCTCTCTCTCTCTCTCTCTCTCTCTCTCTCTCTCTCAACATCACACTTCTCAATGAACTAACTGCTCTGTCGTAATGTCTTTTCTGTTCATCGTCATCTATATTTCTGTATTCTTTCAGACCGGATTAGGCATTTACAAAATGGAATAAAACAGTTATATATTAGCTTCTGTAATATTTCGCACATTCCTGAAACGTATCCTGCTTTTTAACTGCTTTAACTGAAAAATCCAGCTGCCTCACATTTTAACTGTGTTTTGATTGTTCTCATTTCAGATTTACCAATTGTCTGTTTTTAAATCTGACAATTGTCTGTAAACTTAAACAACTCACAATCCTGTCGGCGACGCCATTTGTGGCCGGGTGCGTACAGCACCCTCTCACAAAAAACATTACAAGTTCGATTTCGATTACATTTTTATTTTCTCTGCCCATTTATACACCATGATATACAATAACAATATATCCTGATAAAGGTATAGTAATTATAATGCAGAGAATTGGCTCAAACGTCTTTCTCCCTTGCCAGATATTCCCTCTTCTCTTGAACTGTATTTCAACACAGTCACACAGATAACATTTCACATCCTGACCAATACTGGCAGACCATTACTGTCATGGGTTCCTTAAGAAAGTACCATTGACAGTGTTTACCATATTTTAATGTCCTACGTGTTTTGGAGGAATTTCCCAAGTACTTTACGTTTAAACAAGAAGAAATAAACCTCACAGGTCAATGGTGTTTATGTATCTTTAGATTGTGCTTTTAGTTCAGTCCCTCACATATATGTTATTTGTTATTACATTAAACAGAGATACCAAACTTTGTTGGCTGCTGATCATATTATCAACCTATCACAATTCTTCTAATTAAGAAATATCAGAAGAACAAGAAAAAAAAAAACAACAGCAACAAGAAAAACAAAAGTAATAAACAAAAAAAAAAAAATAACAGTAAAAATAATAATAATAATTTAAAAAATGATAATAATAAAAAAATAAATTATTAATAATAATAATAACAATAATAAACTAATGATGATATATGTTTAATTAAACATTAAAACTAAACTAATAAAATATTAAATAATCTAAATTAGTTCTGTGAAGGGAGAGTGTGTTTAATGATCGTACAAAAGAAAACCGGTATTTTGTTTGTTTGTTACTGTTTTTTTTTTGTTGTTGTTGTTGTTTTTTTCCTTTTTGTTGTTCTGTTTTTGATATATTTGTTAACAGTCTAATTTTTCATTATGACAATACTTTTTCATTTATTATATTAAACATTGTAGAATTAAATCCCGCTATGATTGATAAATAGTTCATTGAAGGAATTTAGACAGAAACAAATAAAAATGGCTGACATGTTATTAGTAGGACTTTCTCAAGGACTTAGAGTATCATAATAATAAGACAATTTATTTATAGGAATCTGATGATAAATGATTTCCTTATCTGTAAATGTGCCTTGAGGATAATTATTGTTAATACAGCATTAAAAGTAATATAAATATACAGATTCTCGTCGTCAGCATTTTATTTCCAGGGTACGTATGAAATAATTTATATTATAATTCATTTAACTATGTTTACATCGTCTGCTAGTAAATATGGTAAGGTATGCTCTGCATACGACTTTAATAACTGCGGCTGCCATACTGATTCGTAACTCTATTCATTAATTATTTTTGTACTGAAACGGAATACATTTTATTTATAGCTGTGGTATTGACAAATATTTATTTTTAACACAGTTAATGAGTTATTGAGTTAATATCTTTCTGTGTCATTTTGACATTTAGGTTTAGGATTTAATCATTAAGATAATCATTATAATTATTATTATCTAATTATGAATAAGATTTAATTCAAATAAGAATGTTTATATTCAATTAATTGGTTAAATAATTGTATCTGTTTATTTTTGTTAGAATTTGTAAGAAAACAAAAATGAATGAAGAGACAAAATCAGAAACCTCTGACTCCGGGGGCACAGATTCTACAAAAGATGAAAAAACAAATGTTGCAGAACAAAGAAAAGAATATGGAGCAAGCTGCAAAAATGAAAAACCAACACCAATCTTAAATTCTTCAATTGGTACCCCAGTTGATTATCACAAGGAAAAGCAAGTGAAATTTACCATAGGTCCAGCTGTAAGTGATACTTCATCTGATGAACTCTGCCCCATTCACAGCGAGGTTAGATTTTCATGTTTTTATATTAAATTTACAATTAAAAATATTTTCTTTTTTAATTTACTTTTTTTTTTTTTTTTTTTTTTTTATCCAGCATATGTTAAATACTTACAGTAAAAGTAATTTAAAAGTTTTAATTTATCTTCTTACTTTCATGGTTTTGAAGAACTAGGAGATTTTTGCACTTGAGTAACAGCATAAATGTTTTTGGTCATGTTTGGGCATGTTTGGGGGAAGTAAAATAATAATTAACAAAAGTAAGGGAGGAAAATAACAATAAATAAATAATTTAAAAAGAGAACACCGGAAGAAAGATGAAAAAAATGAATACTTACTAATTAATAAATTAATCCAAAACAAATAACAAAAATCACACTTCAGAACATGTTTTTCTATGTAAAATGTTTACTTGGAAGCAGTTTCTTTAATTTAGTTTTGCATTGTATGTTTTGGATCTTTCAGCGACCAAGCTCAGCAGAACGCAATATTATTGTAGGAGTATGTGCAATGGCCAAAAAATCTGTGTCAAAACCAATGAAAGAGATTCTAGAAAGACTGAACAATTTTGAACGGATAGAGATTTTTGTGTTTCCAGAATCAGTCATTTTAAATGACCCCATTGAAGACTGGCCTGTTGTTGATGTTTTGATCTCATTCTTTTCCTTTGGTTTTCCACTTGTAAAGGCAATAGACTACTATAATTTGAGGAAGCCTTATGCTATTAATGATCTTGAAGCACAATATATTTTAATGGACAGGTAATGTAAAAATATTTTATTTGACCCTTCTTGAGTAAAAATTGATATTTTTTGTTGTTGGCACTATGATAATCTGGCCTTTTTTAATTTATACCAGTTGATACATTTATTATATTCTGTTCTAAAATCTGAAAAACACATTTATACACAAGAAATATATAAGCAGGGTTTTTTGGTGTAAGTGATATAAAGGTTATATAAGTATTTAATATACAGATGGTTTCAAATTTGGAAAAAAGAAGATATGTATTTTTTTTAAAGTGAAATGTTTATCTTATGCAGTCTTCATTACTTTAAAGGAAGAAAACATATACTCAAGCCTGTGCTGTCTGAAAAAAAATGAGTACTTCAGATTTTCAAATAGAATATTTCCTTGCATTTTCATTTTTATTTTGCACATTACTTCAGGAGAAAAGTGTACACAATACTAATGCAAGAAGAAATACCACATCCAAGATATGCTGTGTTAAATAGGGAAGGTGATGAAGTCATGTGTAAGTTATTGTTGAAATAAATCGGTCAGTATACTGAAATCCACTTTACTTTCTTTTTTGACACAATATTTCCTGTAATTGTGACATGACAGGCGCACCAAATGTTCATGGAAACAAAGCTTATTAATAATCTTTTAAGTTGTATACCCTGTATATTTTGTCAAATAAAGTCATTTTTTCCTTAACATTTTTTTTCAATTAAATATATAATGAATGGTAATTGTGATCATTAGTGAAACATAAAAACTACAGATTTGGTCACTGTGAAATTTAGCAGCATCTGTAAATAAAAGTGATATGTGTATTAACCATCTATTTTTTATTTTGTCATTTTTAGGTGATGTGCATGAAACCGAAGATTCCATAGAAATTGATGGTGTTGTCTTCCAGAAACCTTTTGTTGAAAAGCCAGTTGATGCCGAAGATCATAATGTCAATATATACTTTCCAATTGCTGCTGGTGGTGGAAGTACAAGGCTTTTCAGAAAGGTCTGTATTCAGTTGTGAAAATGAATAAAATAACAGCATTTTTGTTTGTCCTGTTTTGGACTATGCTTTGATTTTCTTCTGAACAGTGATAGGATGTTATAACTACATGTTATAATGTATTTATGCTGAAATATATCATTAAACTTTATATTTTCAGTCCATTTCATTGTTTTTAAATTACTTTTGTTTCAGGTCAAAGACCGTAGTAGTTTTTATTCTCCAATGAGCAGAGTAAGAAAATCTGGTTCTTACATTTATGAAGAGTTTATGCCAACTGATGGTACTGATGTAAAGGTGAGGAAACTATTTATTTTAATTAAATATGTTGTTGTGGATTTAACTCTGCTGAATGCATTTAAAACCAAATCTGTATTTACCCCTGTTATTCAAATATTATTATTGTTATACAATTTACATTCTTTTATGTTTCCAAATTCAGACTTTGTTTTTATAGTATTTAAAGTAAACATTTTCAATTTTACTCCAAAAAAGAAAACCACATTTGGTATGATTCAAAGTGGACATATATCAGATTAATAAGTACCCACTATACCTATTACTGCTGCTTTTTTTCATGTCTCTGTTTATGAAATACATTTTTGTTTTATTGCTAAATAATGTTGTATATATTAGTGTAATTATTTAATGTTTATTTGTGGAAGGTTTACACTGTTGGACCAGACTATGCTCATGCAGAAGCTCGCAAGAGTCCTGCACTGGATGGCAAAGTGGAACGAGATCAGGATGGAAAAGAAATTCGCTATCCAGTACTCCTTAGTGCAAAAGAAAAAATGATAGCAAAAAAAGTGTGTCAAGCATTTAAGGTTTGTCATGTTTTTACCTGATACTGGCAGATTTATTATTGAATTAAAACTGTGACGTGATTTTGTAATCAATCTGTAAGAAAGAAATTCAGCTATCTACAGTGTATATACTAATTTTGCTTCTTAGCATTGATCTTTACAAAATATGCATATACATATGTGTGTGAATAGGTGTGTTTGTGTATATATATATATACACACACACACACATACAAACATACATAACAAACACACATATGCATGTAGTTTTCAGATTGTTTACTCATGTAATTATAAATTAATATAAGGAGTTGTTTTCACATTAAATTTTCAAGTTTATTCTAAATAATATACTTGCAATTTCTCAGTATTGTTAATAAATAATATTTACATAGCATTACTATTAGGTTCCTTTTATCATTACACTAAGATTAGTTACATTAGTTCACGCTTTCTCTTTGATAGCAAAATATATGTGGATTTGATTTGCTCAGAGCTAATGGAGAATCCTATGTCTGTGATGTTAATGGGTTCAGTTTTGTGAAAACATCTAGCAAGTATTACGATGACTGTGCAAAAATACTAGGGTAATTATTTAGTATTGAATTTTGTGAAATTAATTTACAACATTTTCAAAAACATTGTTTGACTTTGCACAAACATGATAAAGTTATGTATGTTAATTGTGACATGGAAAATTGTGTTGTTTATCTACCTTAGCATGTTAAAAGTCATTTGAACCTTTGAAAGTTTATTCCAGGATTTAAGTATCAAAATAAATAACTGAAATTCTGTTATTAAAAATCTAAGCCATTGAAAGTTTATATCCCAGAATATAAATGTACTTGGACATGTTGCTGAATTAGACTGTTTCTGTAAAATTGCTTTAATATAAAATATTATTATGATTTTTTTTGTTTTTCAGAACAATGATTACTCGAGCCCTAGCCCCACAGCTTCAGCTTGAGATACCTTGGGTTCTAGGTGCTGCACCAGAAGATATTCCTGTGGTTCCAACCACTTCGGGGCCTATGTAATTACTATTTATCCTTTAAGATAGTAGAGTCCTTGCAGTTAAAAAATTATCGTGTTCATAACGTTTTTTAAAGTAATTTTATTTTTGACAGTTATAAAAAGACTGTTGACATAAATAAATGAATTTGGTATTGCTGTGCTGAGCTAAAAATTCAGTAACTGTCACCATGAATATTTTTAATATGAGACCAGTTACAGGGGTTATTTATCAATATGCACATACATACTTCACCTCCATGTGTATGTATGTATATGTATAGATTTGCCTAGGTGTGTTTGTGTTTAACCACTCATTTCATATATTCTTGTTAATTAAAATAATGGAGCTAGTGATTATTTCTGATTACATCCAAAATTTCATATCAGTTTTTAACAGTTGTTAAATAGCAGCATTCCCACAAAGGGATTAGTAGTTTCACATTATTAGAAACAAAACATTAACTGCAAAGAAACTCTTTCATATTCCAGAATTACTATTATTCATTTAAACTTTAACAATTATTTTGTATTTAAAAGATCAGTTATTAAAAGATTTGTAAGAAATTTAAAAAATGTATTTTACAGGATGGAGTTGAGGTGTGTGTCAGCTATTATTCGACATGGAGACAGGACACCTAAACAGAAAATGAAGATGGAAGTCAAACATACAAAGTAAGAATTTCAGTCTTCTTCTGTACCTTTAAAGACCAGGTTAGCAGCACAATACTTTGAGTTGTAACAGAATCTTCAGTAGATTGTATCAGATTTTTATCAGTCACAATACTAATAAATTGCGTATTTTATTCATTGTTATGAGAAAAACTTAAATAAAAAAATATTTAATGTCATTTTAGTTATGTTTAATTCCAGTTTGTTTCTAATTTAATTTTTATTTATTTATTTATTTATTTATATTATTATTAACATGCTTATTATGAAATTGTAGGCTTCCAAACAAGAAAAAAAAAAGAGATTACACATTTTATTTAATTTTTACACCCTGAACTGTCTGTTTTAGGTTTTTTGAATTATTTGAAAAATATGGTGGATTTAAGACTTCACATTTAAAACTGAAAAAACCGAAGCAGTTGCAGGAAGTGCTTGATATTGTGCGATATTTACTGAGTGAGAATAAAGAATTTATTGATCCTGAGGTTGAAGAAAAGAAAGCTAAGTTGCAGCAACTGAAACTTGTTCTTGAAATGTGAGTAAATAATTTTATATTTTTATAAGAGTTGTACTTTTAATTTAAAAAAATTGTCTTCAACACTGCAATTTTAAACAACATGGAATTATCTAATTTATTTTACTGGTTTCCTTTTTGTAATTAGGGTTAGAACTTTGTAATTTTTTAAATTACCTGTTACAGTTAAAACTCAGTTTCAGTACAAAGTAAACATTTAAGATTTCCTGACGATATTTGAAATACAAAAAGTAACTTATAGTTTTAAATATTTAATTGTAGTGTTTGTTTGCATGACAGGATGCAAAATGTTTAAAATGGTTTCTTATTTTAATAGTTAAATCTGTTTCAAATAATATCTCCCTATACCCTTTTTTTTTTCTTTTGGACACTTTGTGTGATCACTGACTGTGTGATGGTTATTTTGTCTCTTAGTCAATCTGTGTTTTGCATGATTACTATAACCAACATTTTCATCTGAAAATCATTACATTATTATGATGTAATCAGTGTTCATTAAAATTAATTTTAAATGATTGTTCGTACTTTAAAGTTATTTTGTTGTTTATAAAAACAAAATAATTGTAGATTTATGGCTAATTACCCTTTAGATACAGTTTTGCTGCTTTGCACATGTTTATTGAATATTGTTTTGTTAATAGTAAATATTCTAATAAAAAATCTGTACATAATTGTAGCATTTATTTGCCACAAAATTATGTTTAAAAGTTAGAAATCATCTTATAATTAATATTAATTACAGTTAACATTATTCAGTTGAAAATTTAAGTTTTATCTTCAGACATTGCTAAATAAGAAATAATAATCAGAATTAGCTTTTCAGTGTTGTGTCATGTACAAACAGGCACTTGTTTATGATTTAAAATTTATGTCTGTCATGTTTTCTTCCCAACTGTTTTGTCACTGTATTGCAACCATCCTACAAGGTGAATGGCCAATTAAATTTGCAGGTATGGTCATTTTTCTGGAATAAATCGCAAGGTGCAGTTGAAGTATCAGCCTATGGGTCGACCCAAACGCTCGTCCAGTGAGGAGGGTGTGTAATCTTCATATTTCAGTCCTCTTTTTCTTGTATTTCTGTTGCATAATGTGGTCTGTAGCAAAAACTGCTTTTCCTAAAGAAAGTCAAAATGACAAATATCTCTGTCATGTTAGATGTTTCCAGTATTTTGTTAACCAGTGATTTATTTATTTATTTATTTATTTAAAAATTATCAGAAAGAAAATATCTGTTTTTATTTAATATTAAAATTAAAAAAAAATTAATTACAATACTAATAATAACATTTAAAAATGTAAAAACTAAAAAAAGAAACGTTTTTTTTCTGATTATGAAATTGAATTATTTTCTTACACATTCTAATGTGAATAATCAAAAATCTACAGCACTAAAGATCATGAAAAACAGTCTAATAATTTAGCTGTCAAATTTGTCTTCATTTGAAAATTTGAAAATAAATTAATAAGGAAATGAACTGTCATTTCATGACAATAAAATGATTTTGTGAAAAAAATATTTTCTTTTAAAATATTTTTTTTTTAGATTTATACAGTCTAAGGTTTTTATGAAAAGCACATACTGTTACAGATCCTAGACAAAAAATAGTGGCCTTGCATGTCCATGCATGGGTATTTATGATTTAAGTATTAGCACTTTGTAAACACTCGTTTTAGTAGCTTTTAGCAGTCAGCTTCTTCACTAGTCACAGGATTACTTGCACATTCAGAGGGTTTGTGTTAAACAATGGTACAGTTTCAGCATCAGGGCTCACTCATGCCAGGACTAGATTAGTTGACTAATGAATATTTATTTCTTAGATTTCAGAGGATTTCTTTGAAAGAAGTATACACGGTTAACAACTTCTGTAGAATCATCTCTGTATGCTTATAATATTTAAAAAATTAAAATGGCATTGGTTTTAAAAAAAATTATACAATGCTTGATATTTTTGTGGGAAACAACTTTAAAGAAAACAAAAATACATAACTGATATATTATGATAAAATAAAGTACCTTTTTGAGAACTAAGATACTAAATTAAAGCAAATATAAAATACTAATAATAACATTTAAAAAACCTTTGGTTAAACAGCTAAATTAATTTTATAATTCTTTTTTTTTTTTTTAATAAAAATTTATTTTGGAAATGATTTCTATTAAAACAAGCATATTTCTTATTTTATTTGTTAGCTTTGATCCATAACGATGTGGAAATATATTAAAAAAAATAATTATAAATTTAAAATTATAAATTTAAAAGATTATTGGTTAGTAATTTAATGCTAATTTTAAATTATTCAATATTTATTGTTTCTTTTTTAAAAAAACAACAACAAAAAAAAACATACAGAGGATTATTCTACAAATGTAAAACTTTCATTTACTAAACACAACATTTTTGTTCTCTTAAACTTGGATTTTGAATGCACTTTTTCTGTCCGTCCGTCTGTAGGTATGAGTTCACGGGGATCAATCGCAAGATTCAGTTTAAATATCAGCCCTGGGGCCGACCAAGAGGCTCCTCTAGCGATGGTTTGTAATGTTTGGCTTGCTGCCGTTTAGATGTTACCCACACTCATGTGCCACAGCCCTTTTATCTTGACTTGTAGTGCTGTTGAAAACATTGCATGTTTTATATATATATATATATATATATATTTGGTATTATCTGTTTGGTTGAAAAAAACAACCCATTAGATTCACAGTATATAATCATAGCACGAAAGAAGATAAATGTATTTAAAGATAATTATATTACAGTCCACTGCATAATTGATAATCAGTAATTCACAGTTTTTTTGCACATTTATCTCATCCATTCACGCACATCTGTTTTATTATTACAGTGCTCATTACAACTGTCTGGTTTTTTTTATATTTATTTAAATTCTAAAAGCAAAAACTGATTAAAATAAATATTTATTGATATAAAAATAAAGAAAACTTAAAAAAAAATTACAAAACATACAGTTCAGTCAAAAAGACTTTGGCACATGTCTTGAAATTTTAAATTTTAAAATTCTTTTTAGTAACATTTTGCTTAGAAAGGTGTTTATTTTTTTTAAATATTGCATACATTATGGTTTCTTTAGCATATCAAAGGAACATTTTTTATCTCAATTAGAACTTTATTTTTTATTTTATTTTTGGTTGAAAAAAACAGAAGCAGAATATAGAGTGAAATTTTCAGTGAAAATGCATTCATACATCTGTCACTGCAAAATGTTCCTGAAAAAAATATTCCTGTTGTCTGCGTATTATTTATTTTTTGGTTTAATTAATTCATTAATTTTGCTAATTTTTTAGTTCCTGAATGTTAAGAAGCCATATGTTGCCTGACTGCTGTCAACAGTTTGAGTGAAAAAACTAAACATTTTTCAGATTGTTATTATTATTATTGTATTTTAAATTTTGTTTCTAATAATACAAAGATGAATTAAAAGAAGAGTGATATATTTTAATGCTGATTCTTAATTGTAAACTGCTTTTTAGAACATAGATTAGTTTTTAAATGTAAATTTTAAATTAATAACGTTTTCAATGATGTTGTGAGCAGGTAGCATTGCTTTCTGTTTGTGAATTTATCAATTAATTTGTGATGGTGCTCTTTAAATTAAGTTCTAGTTATGCTAGTTTTTTCTTGTTACTGTTTTCATTAATCTTTATATATTTATACAGTCTTTAAGGGTGGTTCCAAAAATATCTTTGAGAAGGTGACACACACACACACACACATAAAAATTAAATTATCCTCAAAAGAGATAATTTCAAAGAGACCTTTGAAGGACATTTTTTAACCATAGCTCAGAATAATCTCAATTATTTTTATTTTAACAAATTGGGAAATTTAACTTCGGTGAATCCATAAACCAATAAACAAAACAAGAGCCACTAAATACAGAATTCAGAGTTAAAAAGGATAAGATTGGCATGAGTTGTCTTAACTTGTGGGTTTCAGTTTCTAAGACCAGAGTTCAGGTACAAATTATCTCGTTACTGATATTAATCAAGACATATATTTGTGTCCATGCACTGACACAGACAGTGAAGATGGTAGTGGTATATTAACTTTTACTACAGCAAATCAAGTCTCCCCAGGTTTTTCTTGTACAAGTTTTTGGAACTGCCCAAATACACGGTTGCTTCAATTTTCAGTTTCTTTCTATTTTAGTTCAGTTTTTCTTTTTTATTAATTCATTAATCTTTCTTTTCAGATGCTACTGGTAGAAACATGTATACATAAATATTTTTATTATTATTATTTGATGATTAACTATTGTAAATGAAAATGAGAAAAGAAAGGAGAAAGTTAATTTCATTGCACTATTTGTTGAGTTTTAGACAGAAACTAATCTTTTTCTTTGGATTTAGGTGAGCAAGCAGTCCAATATGAGAATATAGATGACTCTTGTCAACCCAGGATAGGTATTATTTAACCAGAACATTTACCAAGTTATATCACATTAATGTAGTTTTGCTAGTACAAAAAAAAAATCCCCTAAAACCAAAAGGTTTGCGACAGTCTTCATATTAATTGCATACATTGATGTCTGTAGCCTATTTTCTTACCTAGTATGAAGATGTTTATGCTGCAGTATAATCATCATTGTATTTAACTAAAGTGTACAGTGATTCTAATATATTTTTGTTTTGAAATAGTACAAATAAATCAATCTATTTTTCACTTTTTAGATTAAGATTCTCCAGATGAAGTCTTTCACCTGGAATATAAAAAATAAAAATGACACTATGTGAAAATCTTACATTTTATTATTACAGTAATAATTTCAATAAACAAAATTATTAATTTTTTGAACATTCAAACAGTAAGATAAATGTTAGGGATGTATTAGTTTCCAATCAGATATAAAAGTACCCTTAATTTGGCTGCTGATTTAAGTTTAATAATACAAATTGTTTAAATCATAATTTTACAATGCTCACCCAGTATATATCGGTGATAAAATATTTGTAATATTTCATTTCTTTTTAAAAATACCATTGTACTCTCTGAATGGTCACAATTAGGGATCTTGGAAATCTTAGACATGACATTCACAGTTACACCATTTTAACATTAACAGATTATATCGTCAAAAGTTTGTTGTGGGTTTTATCCTGGAAATTTTGATTTTTCCTTTTATTTGATTTTAATAACATGTGTTTGCCCTCAATTTAAAAATAAATGCATATTAATTTATTTATTTTATTTTTTGATGATGGTGGTTGGAAAATTGCACGTGTTTTTACTAAGTTATTGCAGCCTCAAATGTTATAAGTTGATCAGTTGTGATAGAAATGCTACCATTTTTAAATCTCAAGTACTTTGTAAAAATTATAATCTTTCTTATGCTAAAGTCTATGAATTTATGTTCATGGTATAAATGTTTTTTTTTTCATTTATTTTTCTTTTATTAAATCTATAGAAAACAAATGAAAAATGAAGTTAATGCTATCTACCTGTATTTTAGCATGTATGACAGGTGTTTATGAAATTTCATTTAATGACCTATGTTAAAAGTAATCCTTTTTTCTAGAGGCTTTATTATTACTATTATTATTATTATTATTATTATTATTATTATTATTATTATTATTATTGTTATTGTTATTATTATCAATTATTTATTTTGTTTTTTTTCTGTTCTTGAATTTTAAAATTAAACTGATATAAAAAAAAATTATTACTGTCAAGGCATGGAAAGCTAGTTTCTAAATGGATGACTAAAATTTTTACTTTTTGGCCGGTCTTTAATACTTTAATACGTTTCTAATTTACTAGTGTGTTTTTAGATATATAAATTTTAAACTGATCTACAAGAAACATCTTTGAGAGCATGCAAAAGAGTTTCTCCAAAGCTGTTTTTACTAACTGCTTCTACCTTTCACTATAATCAATTCCTTTCTTTATATATTAAAAGCATGCAAAGGGTTTAAAAAGAACTTTAACTGTTTGTTGTGGAATATATTCTAGAATTTTATGTGACAGATGGGAATGAATGTTTGGTCATCTTTTGTTGAAATGAGTGTCTCCATAATTTTTTTTTTTTTTTTCAGTTTTAATCTTCTGTCTATCATCTTTCTTTACATTTCTGCGATATAAACACTGAATTATTATTTTTTTATTATTATATATTGGAAGTGATATTAATCTGCTGCTCAAACTCCTTCCTTTCTGAACTAGTATAATTAATCCATTATATTTTGTTAATTATGCAAAAATACTATTAAGGCTTGTTGTTCCTGTCTCTGTTTCTCTCCTTTCTACAATGGTTAAAAAGGAAATGAAATTAAATGTAAAAATAATTATTTTTGTTTAAGAAGCTTAAAAGTTAAAACAGTTTATGTCAAGAATTGTAAAGTCAATACACTGTACAATTCATGTATTTATAAAATGTTGACAATTGTTTTAAAAAAAAAAAAAAAATTTTTTCATTTCATAAGATTCATATTTATATAATAATTTGTTTAATCCTTACTTGACATAATATTATTTTCAAAAATGACAGTAATTGATCTCCAAAAGCAGATTTAATTTCTAGTTAGCATCCTAATACTGAAAGAAAAAAATTGCTGAGATAGTTAAAAAACATCAATAAATAATAATGGAAAATAAGAAAACTACAATGCAATAATAATAATAATAATAATAATAATAATAATAATAATAATTAATAATTATAATACATAAATAAATAAATAAAATTATTTTGTAAACACAAATATCACATTTGTCACCACTCACTCACATATGCTTGCAAGATCGATACGTAACTGTAATATAATTTCAACTTGCTTATTGAATCACTGTGTGTGTTTTTCATTTATCCAAAATTAAGCCTCTATTATTTAATTCATTCTGTGTTTACAATGTTGTAAATTACCATGAAGTAAGAACATCAACGATTGAAATGTAAAATGCTTTTTCTAGTTCAGAATTTTGCATAGTAACAAATGACTACATTTTGTGATTCTAATTTGTGTTTGGCACGGAAACTAAATTTCTAATATCCAACACTAATGCAATAGCATTACTGATTTTTTAAAGTTATATACAGCTCATCAGTATTCTCATTTTAACATTGTAAAAAAAAATTCTCCTTATTATATTATTTTATATATCAACATCATCATCATCATCATCATCATATATTTATTATTGTTTTTTGTCTTTGTTACATTTATTATTTATTATTATTATTGATACTATTTATTACTCCTATTTTTATTACTATTTATTATTATTATTATAACATGTGCAAGAAAAAACTAATTTAAAAAGTACTAATGTTTTTTTTAGAAGTGTTTGATATTTTGTAACTTGCCAATGTTGTTCATAGCACCAATCACTAATGATAATATTTTATATTTTTTAAAATTATAATTTTCAAATTATTAACAGCATATTATATAATATTATTCTTTGAAGTTAGTTATTTTATGAATGGTAAATGTATGTATAGTTCATTACTGCTTTTTCCTTTTTTTGTTAGTTTTCATAAGCCATTTATACAAAAATAATATGTGTCATTATATTATGTTTAGTTGTGAAAATTCATCATATCCATAAAGTTTATTTTGTATTTACATTGAAACTGAATATTAAAAAATCTGGTAAAAGAAAGTGTTCTTTTTTATGGGTATATTTAAAACATGAAACATTTAAAATAAAGTTGATATTTAATAAATGCAGTGAGAACAGAAATGAAGTTTTCAGAGAAAATTCACATTCAGCTGTATAAAAAGTAATTGTGAACACAATTATGTCTGCAATATTTTAAAATTTATAAGTAAATTGATGTAACAATGTTCATTACATGTATAAATTGTTGTAATATTTATTATTTATATAAATGATTGTAATGTTATTGTCAGCATTGACATTTATTGTTTATAGATGAAGTTCCCAGAGAACCATCGCTAGTTCTTATTGTTAAATGGGGTGGAGAATTGACACCAGCTGGCAAAATTCAAGCTGAAGATCTTGGAAAAGCATTTCGAACTTTGTACCCTGGAGGTCAAGGTAATCTTTAATTTTTTTTTATTTGATATTGCATCTTAGATAAGTTTAAAATATTTGTTATAGTTCAGTTCACACCAATCTTTAAACCGTTTTGATAGTTGTTTCAATTTTAATAAATTTAAAAACATTGAAAAGACATTGTAAATAAATAACAAATTGCATTGCTTTATTTAAAATGTTTTAATTTGTTTAAGGTAATCTTATCAAATTTCTAAAGATTAAGTAAAAAAATTTCAAGAAAAATAATTATTTTAAAACATAATGATATTAAAATTTTGGTGTGAGTTTTGATGTATTTGTTTAGTCTTGTAATTTTTTGTACAAGTCACTTCAAGATTTTTTTTTTTTTTTTTTCAAATTTATTTTCAAAATTTATATTTGAAAATTTGTATACTTTGAACCTTGACTCATATATTGTACAAAATAGTCACATTCAAGTAAAAAATATGTACAGAAGAAGAAGAAAAATCTCAACACTAGTTATTTTAAAAAACCCACATTCAAGCTGCTCTGTTTTCTTTATTTAATTTAATTTAATTTAATTTAATTTAATTTAATTTAATTTATTTATTTATTTATTTATTTATTTTTTATTTATTTTATTTACTTATTTACTTATTTATTTATTTATTTATTTATTATATTTATTATATTTTTTAAAATTTTTATTTTATTATTATTATTATTATTATTTTTTTTTTTTTTTTTTGTTGGCTTACTTTTGTAACTGTAGCATGCATGAATCTTTCTGTTTAGTCTTTCAATTTGTAAAATTCTTGATAAAAAATACTTTGGTGTTGGTATTCAAAAATGTAAATATTTATCACTGAACATGTCTTATTATATAACATCTAATGGCAGGGCACAATATTATTTTTAAATCTAGATTACCTGTGTACCTCATCATGAAATCAAAGATAATTCATGGAATAAATCCAGGTGTATTTAAACAATTTGGGTAAAGTAGAATATGAGAGAAAAAAATTCTAACAAGCAAAGCTAAAAACAAATAACAAATAAACACATAAATAAAAATACAAATTAAGGTGTGAATATTCACTTATGACTGGGATCAGCGTTGAATCATATATGTTTTGTTTCCAATTAAACACAATCTAACCGTTTCGTCATAAGTGTTAGTAAATATAAAGCAGAACTTTTCAAACTAATAAATAATTGTTACAATCATCAATAGTGCTGAATCTAGCCATTTAATTCGTTTCATTCTTGTTTCTTATAGGTTTTTTTGTGCCTTTACATCATTGGTATTTTCTTTCATGATTATCTGCAGTTACACATAAACTTTTCAAAACAAGAATACAAAAACCTGTATTTAACAGATAAAATAAAACAAGGACTTTTTTTATTTCAGTAAGAGAATTAAAAATAAGTAAATAAATAAATAAAAATATTATGAAATATATATCCTGCAGCAGTTCAACAAAGGTAATCCTTTTATTCTGTATTTTTTTTTTTTTTTTTAAACCATTACATAAATAAATGAGTGTATATACAAATTTTAAAAATTTACAAAAATGACGTTACTTTTTTAAAAATTAGAATAGTAATAATATTTAATTATTCTGATGCTTTTATTTATTTATTTTTTTAATATTTCAGATGACTGTAAGTTGCTCTACTTTTTTTCTTTTTTTTTTCCATAATTTATCATCTTTTTATCTAAAATAACTGCTGTAGAAATTAGATGGGTTGGAAATTATTTATTAAAATGGTTCTAACTTCTGATTTATTGTTCTTATACTTTTTGCTGTTCTGATAGATTTTTTTTTTTTAAACATTTTTTTTTTTTTTTTTTAAATAATAATATTGTAAAACTGCATTTTCCTGTATCATGTAGACATTGGAAACAGGTCTCTATTTTCTTAGTTATTATGCTGCACCTTACATAAGCTATGCATTGGCTTTTATTGTCTGGTGAATCATTATGCTGCTGTTCTCAGTTCAGTTTTATCTTTGCACTACATTCTATTTGATACCCAACTTCTTACCAAGGCTCAATCACAAATGCATGCTTGAATTTTTGTATTTCTCATTTAAGTATAAAGGAAATAAAGTATTTATTCATGCTACTATTTAAAAAAAAAAAAAAAAATTTATTCTATTTATTTACTTAGTTTTATTATTTTTTTGTTTTGTTTAAATTTTTTTTTTTTTTTTAAATTTATTTTTTTTTTATTTATTTATTTATTTATTTATTTATTTATTTATTCATTCATTCATTCATTCATTTATTTATTTATTTTATATTTTGTTTATTTTTATTTTTTAATACTTTTTTTAGGTTTTTTATTTTTTTTTTATTTAAAAAAAATGAATTAACAGCTATCTATCCACAGTGCTTCTCCATATAAACAAAATTTTCTATATCTTTAATATAATATTATGCAGATAAAGTATAAACATATTTTGTATAAAGTTACTGTTTCATTTGTTTGTTCTAAGCAACCTTTTCTAGTAACAATAAAATATAATGCTTATTTGGACATGCCAAGGCAAAATTTATTCTTTTATCATGATGTTATTTTATAAATAGAAGTATAAAGAAAAAAAAAAGTAAAATAAATAAAGATAGGAAAAAGTAAATAAATAAATAAATAATTTTAAATAAGCATTCAAATTTCTGTTTATTTATTTACTTACTTTATGTATATATTTGATATAATGCTGCTTATTAAAATAACATCATGATAAAAAGAATAATATCAGTCTTGAGGCATCTTCACAGCCTTGATTATTAGAAAAGGTTGATGTGAGCACAAATTAAAAAAGTGTACAACATACATGTTTAAGCCATTTGCCTATACTATAAAAGATAATATTTTATTGAATAGACAACTTCCAAATAAATCTTAAATTACTTTATAGCAAATTATTACAATTTTTTTTATAATAAGTTATATAGTTAACAGATATTTACTTAATTAAATTTTTGCAGGGAAAAAGCTTGTAGTTGTTTAAATGATTTATTAATTTGAAATCTTCCAATGAATTTTTCATTAGTGTTGATTAAGTATAAAAATATTTATTTCATCATTTTAGATTTATTTACTTACATATGTTAGAATTATATTTAAAAAACTTTACTGCTATTTGTTATTTTTAAGATTTTATTTATTATTATTATTATTTATTTATATATTGTGTATTAATATATTTTTTTTTATCCTACAGATGCTGTTAATACATAGTTCAGATATTGTTATAATTAATTAAAGTAGTTTATAATTAACTAAACTTCAATACGTTTTTTTTTTATTAAATACATGAAAAATTATCAGTAATACATGTATTTTTAAAATGTTGTTTTTTGGAAATAACAATTTATATTTTTGAGAATCACAAAAAATATTTTAGGATGTTGGCTATCATTTAAGAAGCAGATATCTTACCACTTTCATTGTTTGGGTCAGAGGCCAAAATATGGGTCAAGGTTCAAATTTGTTTTTTGTATTTCACTGTTATTTATTTAATTAATTATTTACAGTTTTTATGATTTTTATTATCTTTTAATAGTTTATCATTTATAATAATGCAAGTATACTTAGACCCTTAAATGTAAACTTAATAATGATTTTTTTTTTTTAATTTTTATATTTTTATATAATCCTTTATTTTTATGATTTTCTTTAAATTAAAACAATAACAGTAATTCATTAATTTAAAATTCACTTTTCTTTTTCATTTCTCATTTTTCTTGTTTTCTTTTTTTAAATGTATATTTTAGTAAAAACAGTAAAAAGCATACATTATTATAACCAATTTTGCAGGACTTTTTCATCAGAAAAATAAAAGAAACCTAACAAACCTCTTTATTTTTTATTCTTTTCACTTTACTATTATTATTATTATTATTGTTATTATTTGTGAAGTATATTACTTGATATTACTTCAAAAGAGTATACATATATACATATATATAAATTTATATATATATATATATATATATACACACACACCCACACAAACCAATTCAGTATTAAACTACTGCTACCCATATGCCATCCCTACAAAATCGCCATGTGTATATGATAAAAACCTAATTTTCAGTTCTAGCTATTTTTGTAATAACCCTCTTGTTGTATACCAGGACATGTACGTGTCCCAGGGGGATGGACCGGGTCAACAGCCTCGCAAGACCACCCTAAATATTGGATCCTAGATAACCATCCAGGTCAGAATGAGGATTTTGTCTAAAACTGATGGTCATTCCCATTTCCCTTGATTTCTCAATTTTCTGTAAAAAAAATCTTTTTTTTTTTTTTTTTTTTTTTTTTACAGTTATATATTTATTAAAAATTTGTTTTTATAAAATGCAACATAATTAATGTTGGTTTAATAATTTAAAATTTGTTGTTTGCTCAGTGTTTTAAAAAAAAAAAGAAAAAAGTTTTAATAATAATAGACTTAAAATAACAAAACTAAAAAATGTAGAATGAGTTAAAATTGATATTCTTGTATATATATATTAAAATTAAGAATAACCCCAAAAGAGCATAAAATTATGTTTCCTTTATTAAAGTCTGCATGATATTTGCTGTATAAAAATTAATAATAATTATAATAATTATAATACAAATTATCTAATAAATTAATATAAAAATAAAAATCATAAGAAACAGTTATGCATAAAAAATATTTATATATTTGGATGATATTTGCTGGATATATATTTGACCTGCATGTTTTTGTAGAATATTGTTGTTTTTAAACCAAATTAAAGTAATAATAAAAAAAAAAAAAAAAAAAAAATCTAATTATTATTACAATTATTTGTATTTCTTATAGTCAAGGCATGGTTTAACTACATTTTTTTATGTCTTGGAGAAAATATTCATAAATATTTTATTGAAAGTTAATTTGCTATTGTGAATAAGTTGTTGATAATTTTTATAGAATGACCAAAACAAAACAAAATTTTAGTTATTATTTTATTTATTTTAACCAAATAACCAAAACAAGTTTTAATGAATTTATGGAAACTGCATGAAAAAAAGAAAAAAAGAAAGAATATGTGCTCAAATAAAAATGGCTGCAGTAAAAAGAGTTGTTTAAAGTTAGTGCTAATATAAAGTTTACTAGATACTATATATAGTTGTAGAGACTAGTTTTAGCCTCAGCACTTCTATTGTAATTTTACTTCATGCACATTATTATAGCTGGGAAAAGCTTAAAGTGTAGCTTTGGTGATACAAGCAAAATGGCCACAATTTTCTTTTATTTATTTATTTTAATTTTTTGTTTGTTTAATAATCAATCTTTGCTGACAGAAAAATATGACAATAATCTGATGATATATTTTTCTCATATCATTTTGTTTCATATATTGAAATGTAATATAAATTGCTATGTCCTCAATTTGTTATGGATTTTTAAAATTAATTTGTTTTTGGTATTTCAGTTGATAAAGATAAAAGGGAATATGTTGTTAATGTATCTTCAAAGCCTTATTATGTTATTTTTTGTTTGTTAATATTGTTAATGTATCTTCAAAGCCTTATTATGTTATTTTTTGTTTGTTAATACTTTATTTTTAACTAAATTGGTTGTTAATAACAAATTAAAAAATAATCATTGGCCATTTGCTTGGGGACACTGATATGCTAATGCTTGTGTGTTTTATTATTGCATAGTAATAGATGCAATAAAAAAAAAAAAACATTAAAAAAAAGCACTATTTTAATTATATTTAGAAGCTGAGATATTGTAATTATTCAGTGAATAATATTATCCAAATTAAGCCATTAAAATACCTATACAACAACAACAAAACAAAAATTTAAATTATAATTATGTAAATATAAACGTTTTATAATATGCTAAATAATGCTTTATTCTTAATAATTAATTTTTATTTTTATTTGTTGAATAAACTTTTTATTTACTTTATTAATCTGTTAGGGTTTGCATCATTTTGTAAAATAAATTGCAATTTAAAATAAAAATTTAAGTAAAAAATAAACAAACATGCACATTTGTATTGTTTTTAATAGGTCTGAATAAGGATAATAAAAATAACTTTTTTCTTCTTTTTTTTCACAGTATCAGTTTTGCACAGTATTAATTAAACATGGTTTCAGTGTATTTTATGCATGGATGCATGCTGAAGAAATATTTTCTTTGATAATGAAGCATGAATTAAAAATATAAACTTGTTAAGTCCTGTTTATTAGACACATTTAATATTTGTATCTTAAACATTTCTGACAATATGTACATAATTTATAATTTTATTATAACATAGTTATTTAAGCTAAGAAATGTGATTAAACTTCATTTTAAAATCTGTTTATTTTCACAGCAAACATATACTTTTATTTAATTTATTTTATATTATTATTATTATTATTATTATTACTATTATTATTATTATTATTACTATTATTATTATTATTATCATCATCATTTTTATTATTATTATTTTTTTAAATGATTCATTATTTACAGAAAAACACACCAATAATTTTACAGTGTGAATAAAGTCCTTATAATTGATATGATAAAATTGTCACAAAAATATATCCTCAGGATTTTTATCATTTACACATTTAAATATGCCTGGCAGCAGTTAGAATACTGTTTTGTTTGTGCACTTTTGATTTGTAATACAGCCCTTGATGCAGAAAAATGCAGGAATCTAATTTTTCTAATATAAATATTTAAAACAGTTTAACATTTATTTTTATTAAAGTATAATCACTTAATTTTGGTTTCTGGCATATGGATAATAACATTGAACAGTAGATTGAAACTGGAAACATCAGATTTCTACAAAGCAGTTAAAATTTGATAATGCTATTTATTTATTTATTTATTTATTTTGTTCTTGTTCATTAATATTCAATTTTTTTTTATTATTTATTTATTTATTTTTTCAAATTATTATTATTATTTTTTTTTTTTTGAGCTGCGTATTTTTGTGATATCCTGGAAAGTTTCTGTAAATAATTGCATTTTAGTAATAGAACTGCATATTAATTAACCTTTATGGCTACTAATTAACTAATAAGTATTTTCTACAATAAACCTGACTCACGAATCATTGCCAGTTTTATGGTTAAAGTAAACGTTAATTGTTAAATGACGTTTTTCACTAATAGTTTCCCATTTCATTTTTATAACAGATAATAAATAATATATATTTTTTTTAATTTTTGAAAAATCTAATTCAAATAAGTAAAGTTATTTTGCCCCTTCTAAACAAATCATCAGCATAACTAAAAAAAGGAAATTAATTTGCAATAGGATTGATTAAATATTAACTAAACAGACATTTAATTATAATCAAGATTTTGATTTTGTTTTTTATCTTTACTCTCCTTTTACATTATTTTTGTCTAATATATATATTCCTCTTAATATAAAATAAACAGTTTTAAGCATTATTTATAATGCATCTAACTTTATTGATGACTAAGCCAGTCCACTTAAACTATTTACACAAATGATACAAAGCTTTTAAGTTGATATTTCTTTGATATGAAAATTTGTATATTTTTTTGTAGGTAACAAATACTGTTATGGAATAAATAAAAAGGGTCATTCCATGTCAAATCACCCCCCCCAAAAAATATATTTTAAACCTGACCATCTCAGATTTTTATGAAACTTGGTATACTTGTTGACTGGGATCCCACAGCACCAAATTTTAGGCCAGTTGCACCAGTGGTGTGGGAGATATGACCCCCCGATTTTTGAGATTTTTGGCCAAAATGGGCATGACCACCAACCTTTGAACCCTCAGGAACTACTGGGCCAGTCTGACCTTTTGACCTTGTGTATAACGATAACTTGAGATGACCTTTCCTGAAATTTAATGTCCCAAATGTTAACTAAAACATATAAAAGTTTCAGAGGTGTAATATTCTTTGTTTAGCAGCAATGCACATTCAAAAATTGCATGTCCATGACAATAACACCTTTTCTGCCATTAACATCTGATTAGCTAAAACCTGAATGATCAATTCCTGATGCTAGGAATCGGCATCTCTCTTGATCTCCAAGTAAGACATTGCAGGCCTACATGTATGATCATATGGTATCAAACTACTTCCTTCATTGCCTTCTCACCAGTTCAGCAGTCACATAATCATTCAGTCAGTCATTTCCCCCATAGTCTTGCATTCTAGCATCATCTGGTAACTCTGTCATATCATCATTGATTTAGACACTGGAACTAACCGGTGAAATTGCTGTGTTCCCTTGACCATTTTGGCCACTTAAAGCAGGAGTTTTGCCTAAACTCAACAGGGCAGAATTCAAATCGAAGTCCTTTTCTGGGGAAACAACAACTTGGAGGTTTGTCTGGCAAGTCATCATCAACTTCTCCCATACTGATACCACCCATACTAAAGCTTTCCTCTGCAGGGGTTTGGACCATTGATTTCTGAAAGCTAATCAGACAGACACAGCCCAACTTGTCTCCTGGCACTAGTGTCTTTGGAGGATTTACTAAATGTTTGTAAGTGCCCATGCTAACAATTCATAAAGATCTAGTGCATGCTTTCTTAGAATGGTGATTAAGGGGATCACAAAACCTTTTCCTGAGAGATGAGGGTTCAAATGTTGGTCACACCCATTTTGGCCAAGCAACTCAAAATTGGTGGGGAGAGATTTGTCCCACACTACTGGTCCAATTGGCCTAAAATTTCAGATTTGGTTCTATGGGATCCCAATCAATAAGTATACCAAGTTTCATCTGACATGGTTGGGTTTAACCCACTGGGTGATTTGACACAGAATGACCCAAAAGCAAAAATCGAAAAAAAACAAAAATAAATTATATATACATAATAATAATAACATGGTCTGTTAATTATAGCATCAGCACTGAAAAACAATAGACACAATTTTAATATCATCCATGAAAAGAAAAAAAAAAATAATGTCTGCTACTGAGAATTTATAAACAATATGACACTCTTCATTTCTGGTTGCCATAAGCAACATTGTTAAAAATAAATTTGTTTTAATTCTGTTGTATAATTAATAATAATGCACTAATCTTATCAGAAAGGCAGTTTTCCGAGCTAAAAAAAAGAAAAGAAAAAAAGAGTCTATTTTCATTAATTTTATTAAATGTTACAAATGATGTGGATGTTGTTTATGTTGTTTTTGGGTTATTATTATTTTTTTTTTTTATTGTTGTTCTTTAATATTCATTATTACTTTTATTTTTTTACATAAATGTCTTTTTTTGTTTGGGTATATTTAACAAAATGCCGTCTGCTCAGTCTCCTGCAGCATTTTATTTTTTTTAATAATATGTTTTACTTTGAATACTTTATAACTTTGATTTCAGGTCAGTTTGTTGATTCTCCAGGTCTTGGTTTCCTTCGACTTCATAGTACATTCCGACATGATCTTAAAATTTATGCTTCAGATGAAGGCAGAGTTCAAATGACAGCAGCAGCATTTACCAAGGTGTGACGTCAGTTGAAAAGAAGCAGTTTCTTTTCAGATTATAATACAGTTATATGTGTTTGTATTTTGGATTGTTTGGTGTCTTGTCTGTGACGTTGAAAAGAAGCACTTGATTTTATTCGTTTGATTACAGTATAATTTTATACATTTTTAAATTTAAATTTTTATATTTTTTATTATTATTTTTTTTTATTTAAGATTGCTTAATTACAAGGCTATGGCATTAAATGAAAATAAAAAATTAACTCATTTTATTCTAGTATAATTTTATGTGTTTGTATATTGTTTTATGTGATTGATGACAGGGTTTTAAAGTAAAAAATATTTCTCAAATAAAATCTTTTATTTGTTACTTAACAAACATCAAAATCATGGGATTTTTAAATTTACTTATTTTATTTTATTTATTTATTTATTTATTTATTTATTTATTTATTTATTATCATTGTTATTATTATTATTATTATTATTATTATTATTATTATTATTATGTCAGGTGTTTTTGTTTTAGGGTCTGCTTGCTTTGGAAGGAGAGTTGACACCAATTCTTATACAAATGGTGAAAAGTGCTAACAACAATGGATTGCTCGATGGCGAGGGAAAGACATCAAAATACCAGTTGTAGTATGTAGATTGTCATTTACATGTTTACTGTTGTACAATGTCTGTCAACAACTAATCTTATTATTCATATTGTATAAATTATTGTTTTGTTTTAGTGTCAAAGAAAAGCTGAAGGACATATTAAATGAGAACACAGAATTCACAGAAGATCATTACCAAAAGGTGGGCTTCAGCACCATTTGTTCTTGTTGCTTTAAAAAAACGATTTACAACTGCAGATATTTTTATTTTTGTTGTTGTTGTTTTGTAAAATGTTTGCCTTCAAGTTAAAACACATAAAATACATGCAGGATAGAGCTATTGTTTGCTTATGTATCTCTCTCGACGCTTAACTAATTGAACTCTATCTGATATATATATATAGATAGATAGATGTGTGTGTCACATACACATACACACACACACACATATATAAATGTATATGTGTATGTACAATAAACACATATAACAGTAGAAATAAAATTAATTTTAAACAATTAAAAGACACTCCAAATAAATTTGACATAAACTAGCTTTTAAAAATTGCTGTTTCTTGCCAGCATTCAAAAACAATACTGGGTTTTTTATTACAGCTTGGTGCAGTAAATAACATTTCTCTGGTTAATGCCATGAGGTTTGTTGAAAATCCTCGCAAAATGTGTGAGAGGGTGCATGAAATGATACGTGAAATTACCACAAAGATTCGAGCCCTGAAGCTTGAGCTGAAAAAAAAAGGTAAACAGAACATGAAAATAAAATACAGCAGAATTATAAATAGTCTACATTATTAGCATGTTTTCAAATATTTTAGAACTTCTCAAACTTTCTTTTTTACGACTAAGTCATTAGAAATGTTTTCTTTTATCTATAATAATATTATAATCAGTTTAATTAAAATTAAAAATAAAAGCCAGTGTGCATGTAGTTTTGACATTTCATACACTGCATGAATTGACAGTAAATACTCCATACAATGTGTTAATGTGAATAATAATAATAATAATGTTAAAAATGTATATCTTATTTTTATTTTTTTTATTATTCATGACTTTTAAGAGTAGAAAAGATGACATTTTGTATAGAAACTGTTAGTGTGTGTGTGTGTGTGTGTGTGGGGTGTGTGTGTGTTATAACTGTTTCTCAGTTTAACTCTTTGTTTTCAGAACTCAAGCTGTACCATGGTGAGTCCTGGGAGCTGCTGATTCGAAGGTGGGCGAAGTTAGAGAAAGATTTCAAAATGAAAAACAATCGTTTTGATATCAGCAAAATTCCTGATGTGTATGACTGCATTAAATATGACTTGCAGCACAACCAGAGGACTCTGCAGTTTGAACGAGCAGAAGAGTTATTCATGTGTTCAAAAGCCTTGGCTGATATTGTTATTCCACAGGTACATTAATCAAATGATTCATGTGATATTATTTGGTACATACATAACATATAGCTTTGATGACATTATAAAAGTCATTCACAAAAAATTGAGAAACAAATATTTATATTATATTTGTATACATTAAATCAGACAAAGTATTAAAAAAGTACTGACAGAAATAAAAACTTATTGTGTATGTGACCATCAATTTTTAAATTAGGGCTTAAATTGCAGTTCAGACTTCTGTCATTGTAAAAAATTATTCTAAAGTCATGATTAATTTTTGTTATGTTTTGATGAAAGATGATTACTTCAGAAAATAAAGTCATGAATTTGGTCAAAATACTTTTGAAGATCTATTCCTACTCCAGAGTCAAGAAGCTACTCAAGTTTGCACTGAATTTACATTTATTCAGATAGGCAACCATAAAAGCGGTTTAGATGAGAGTGACATCAAAATTAAGCTTATGACAGAATTAGTATGATTATTTGCTTATACAAAAAATCCTAAAATGTGACTTAATCCCTAAGTTGACATGCAGGATCACACATAAGGAAATAATTTAAAATTTAACTAATATCTGAGTATTAAAAGAAATTTAGTTTTTAGAGAAAAAAATGTGATATGTTTATTATTTAAAAAGAAGAAAAAAATGAAAGAAAATAATTCAGTTATAACATTTTGACAAGGGCATAGGTGTTTATTTTGACTAGGAATATGGAATAACAGTAGAAGAGAAACTGCACATCTCTCAGAGTTACTGTACTCCACTGATGAAGAAGATCCACAGTGACCTGTTACAGTGTGTGAACCACCACAGTGAACAGCCATACGACTCTGACACTACACGGCTTGATTCCAGGTACAACACAGTACTTAATGTGTGTGAGTGTGAGTGTGTGTGTGTGTGTGTGTGTGTGTGTGTGTGTGTGTGTGTGTGTGTGTGTGTGTGTGTGTGAACATAATATGTACTTAGAGTAAATAATTACAATGTCATAGTTGTACATATTGTTTAGACAAATGTAATGAAAATTATGAAAACATTTATTAATACAGAATATATTATGACCTTCTCAGATATAATTACTTTCTTGAAAAAGTTTAACACTATTTATGTTTAGTCATATAAAATACTTAATTAAATACTTACAACAATTTTGTTTAGATAATAACTTCCAGTATAAATAGATATATTTGGTTGTTAGTTACTGCTTACTGAAGAACCAGCCAATACATCAATTTAAAATATTCATAACATTAAAATAATCTGTTTCTAATAACATAATAATAATTTGCTTTACTAAAATTAATTGTAACTTCCCAACCATCAGAATTTCAGGCTGTTTATATTTAAATAAAAACAAATAAATAATAGCATCTTTTGCATTAAATTAATTCCCCAGTGCTAAAACAATATGAAAGTATCAACTAGTAAATATATAAAATTGATCTTCTTGTTGATAGAAAATATTTTTATTGTGATTTTCTAAAAGAGTATTGATTAATAAATCTATAATTGATATTGTTGTTCATACAGAATATTTTTATTACAGATATAAAGTAGTACTGATTATTAAATCTGAAACACTGATATTGTTGTTGATAAAACACTTTTTTTATTTCCAGTTTTTTAAAGCGTTTCAGTTAATAAATCTCTAATGTTTGAATCAAAGTATTTTTGTTTATAGATACTCTAAAAAAACTTTTGACTAATAAATCTATTGAACTGATGTTGATACAAAATATTCCTTTGTCAGGTATTCTAAAGGAGTTGCATCACCACAGCGCTTTGTACGAACTCGACTTTATTTCACCAGCGAGAGTCACATTCATTCCCTACTCAACATGCTGAGATATGGGGGACTATGTGATGTAAGTCGTCCAAGTTGTAGGTGTTTTGTTTGTTTTTTTCACTAAAGAATACTGTATTTTAATCAGGCATAATTTTCTTTACGGATTAAAAGGTGAGATCATTTTGCCTAAGCTAAGTCATTCATACTGAAAAGAGATCAAATTTTACATCTAAAAGCCATTTATAAATTTTAAATTTAATAAAATAGACACAGTATTAAGGTATTCCTAATAGGATCAGTCCAGGATGTCAGTCTTTCTTAAGTTGACATATCCACAATCTTCTTGTGGTGGACTATTTTTGAGATTGGTATAATTCTTTTTCATTAAAATATATTGTGGGAGAATGACACAATTTTTTACTTCAAAGATTACCACTGTATAAATGACATGATCTTGATGTTTTATCATTGTAACATATTTAATTTTTTGTGATAAGTTGAAAATAGTAATCAACTCTTTTAACTTCAGTTTTTCTTTATATTGCTTAGTTTCAAACTTTATCATTCTAGTATTCACAAATCTTTACTTAGTAGAATAATAACTGAATTCTGATCTTATAATACTCATTACTTCTTTTTTTATATGACCTGTTAATATGGTTTTTTTATGTGTAAATGATTTTTTTTTTTTTTTTTTTAGCAAATCAAGGATGAACAGTGGAGGAGAGCTATGGATTTCCTGAGTGCCACTGCAGAGCTGAATTACATGACACAAATAGTCATAATGTTGTTCGAAGACCCTAGCAAGGTGACTGTTAATTTTTAATAAAACGGGGACAAAGAAAATGTTAATGATACCTACCTATTGCATGTAAAGACGAATTCAGTTTTGGTTGTATAAGTGAAAAATAAAACAGCTGAGAAGTTAATAGTGTGTATATGTAAATATATTTTTTAAAACCTTTTTACCTTTCTTTTTTTAATCTTTTTTTGTGTTTTATTTGAGACACCTATAATCTTGTTTATAATACTTTGCTGTAAGAAACCTTAAATGTTTTACATATTTAAAATTATTTTAGGACCCATCATCAGATGAAAGGTTCCACATGGAACTCCATTTCAGTCCTGGAGCTTATACATGCTGTGATACTGGGCTGGACACTCCACGAGGAATGGGATATCGACCTAATCCCAAGTCTGATATGGTAAGATAGAATCACACTTTAAGGCATAAAACTGACTTTCCAGCTTGTGGCAAAAAAGAAAAAAGAAGTGGAAGAAGAAAACAATTATTTGAAGATTTTTTATTGTCTTGTAAATAATAAAGTATTATTAGCAGAATCTTAGTAAAAAGTAACTTGGAAGTCTTTCAGATATATTTATGTCATCAAAGGCCCACTAACTAAGTAACTGAAAGTAACTGATTTTTAAAATTAATATAACCATAATGAACATGAGTATTTTCAAAATTATTTTCAGAAAGGGAGTAATGTAAATAATAATGGTACACTTTAATTATATCCTGCATATTTAAAATGAGAGATTTAAAGAATTATTATTGTTAATTTATAATAAACGTAAGTTACTGTTGTTGTTTTTTCAGAAAGAAAATAATTCTGATGGTGTCACAGTTCGTGCATCAACCTCCTGGCATTCGTCTGAAAAAGTTACAAAATTTTTAAATCAGTCTGCTGAATCAGGTTCCGAAGAACTAAGTGAAAGTGATATATTTGAACATAACACTCAGATACGACGCAGTTCAAAAGATGATATATTTATAAAGGTATTATTAATAAAACATCTATTTCTTTTTTATTATTGCAAGGATTTGGTTTTCAATGAATTTTCATTATATTTCATATATATATATACAAACAGTTATCCAAGCACACATTCAATATTTATATTTTCACTTATTTGATAAAAAAAATAAAAATAATAATAATAAAAAAATGTATATTGTATATACATATACTGACAGATAAATTTTTTAAAACAAATATAATATGTGGAAATTTACCTTCATATTTTTCATGTTTGTACTTCATAGGCTGTTTTTGTTTTTTTTCAGACTGAGGCACATACTCAAAAACCTGTTGAGTCAGTACCAGAGTGGGATTTTGACGATGACAAGCAGGTACTGAATTTAATAATAATTTTAAAAAATCTATGTACAATAATATCAATAGTAATAATAAAAATATAATAATAATAATAATAATAATAATAATAATAAAATAGTATTATCACTAGTACTACTTAAATTTTACTGTTACTACTAACAAAATACTGTTATTACTACTACCATAAAAAATAATAATACTAAAATACTATAAACACATTCTTCATGAAAAAATATATTAGAAAAGTTTTAAAGCAGTTTTTAAACAAATGAACAAATATTAAGTTCATAGTTAAATTAAATAAAAAAAAAAGTGAATAAAGATATTTTTTTCTTAGTAAAGAAATGTTTATTTAACATGCAGAATAATTTTTTTTTAAATTTTTTTCCCCCAAAAGGCAGACAGTTTGGTTCCCAGTGTACCATTACCAGAGTCAACTAAAAGTGTTTCCATGCCAATTCAGATTTCACCATCAGGAACAGTTCCTGTGTTTGGTAATAATAAACCACTTTACATTTGTACTTGCAGTTTTTAAAATGAGCATAATCCATCCTATAATTAACTGACAATGCAAAGAAGCATTTAAATAAAAATGTAATTAAAATGTCAAAGAGACCATTTCTCTAATACATAAATACTTTTATCTGATAAATACATTTATCAGAAAAAAAAAGAATCAAATTTGTTACAGTTATTAGTTGGTTTTGTTTTTTCTCAAAGAAATTTTTTTTTTTTTTATAATATATAGTTCTATATTTGAAATGTTAATAAATATTAATAAAGTTAAGAGTAGATAAGTCTGGAATGAATCCTTGAAATGTATGTGTGCATGCCTCTGTGTCTGGGTTTTTGTGTGTGTGTGTGTGTGTGTGTGTGTGTGTGTGTGTGTGTGTGCATGCGTTTGTGTGTCCTCTTGTATGCATGTTTGTATATGTGTCTTTACACAGCTCTTTTGTCAGTATTCTAAATTACAGAATGAGCCAGATTATTACTATTTTACTTGTAAATGTCTGATGTGATTATCTTTACAGAAATTACCAACAGTACACATTTTGAAGACAAACGCAGTCGAAGTCTTGAAGATAAAAACTGTGAACCTGACCCAGGTAATTTGAAATGCACATTTCTTTTTTTAGTGTGAGCTTCTCTGTATAACTGCCTTTTGCCTGGATTTTGTTGTGGATTTTTCATGAAAAATAATGTGTTTCAAATATTTATCTCTGGCTACCAGTGTGATGTTTGTGTTCTTATATTGTAGATGAAGATCATCCCTTTAACTCCACTTTTGAAAAATATAGTTTTTTCTATTTAGAATGTTTAAATAAATAATTAAAATTAAAAAAAAATCATCATTTAGCTAATATTTAAGTTAACAACATAAAATAACATTTTGAAAAACATAATACATTTTAAATTAATTTTTAACTATTTCTGATATTTTTCACATTTGGTTGTTCAGAACACAAAAACTCCAAAGCAAACAGCAACAGCAACAACAATAACAACAACACACAAAACTGTAATAATATTGCTAACATTAAAAAGAAACAATAGTTCTGGAAATACATAAATTAACAGTAAAGTGTACAGGTCATAATTTAATCTTCTTTCTTAATAAGTCAGTGATCATGTAAGAGATAGTGCTTGAATGCTTTTTCATGCTTATCAGTTACAGCATGCATACTTCTAGTAAATGGAAATGCCTACGTCAGTTTTGCACACATACACACACTCTCTCTCTCTCTCTCTCTCTCTCTCGCTTTAAAAAGTGCACATTCCCAAGATCAGTAAAACCATTATTGTTGACTATTTTGAAACTGCATTATTATAAGTAAGTGAATAATACATTTTATATTAATCCTCAAGAAAACAAATCATGCATGTAGAAAGTTGAAATTGAGATTGTATAAGAAATAAAAATTCCACTTAGTGTTTATTCCTTCCTTTCTTTTTTGTCTTAATTTTTTAAAATATAAAACTTTTTATTTGTTCACTCTTATGACTAAGTTATTTTTAAAATAATATTATTTGTCTCTTTCAGCTGTTATTTAATTAATGTTTTTATAATTTTATTTTAATTATTCCTTATTTATTTATTTATTTATTTTAATAATTATTTATTTATTTATTTATTTACAAGTATATTTTAATTAAATTTATTTGTTATATGCATTGCATGACTGATCTTTAGTAATAGTAATAGAAAATGTGAAAAATGCTTTGTATTGCAGCAAGCACACTAAGAATATTTCGTGTTTGGGTTTATTTTGAAAATAAAATAAATTTTGTCTGTAAGTTCTAAAACAGAACAACTTAAATGGAAATGTGGTAAATAAATGTTTTTAAACATGACTGAATCAACAGCGACTGAAAAAACCTTATTAATATATCATTTCCTCTGAGTTTACTTTCATTAAATTCTTGCATTCACCTATACTATTTCATTAATGTATGATTTATTAACACTTCTAACTAAAGGAATTCCTCCAACCCACACACCCACTAAAAACTGCCCTGAAGCTAAAATTAAAACCAGATATATTAATTTTCTAATAAAAATTCTGTTTTGAATATATTTTTGTTTATATAATTTTCATTTTTAAGTACAGTTTTAATTTAAAATGTTTAACTTTCTTGAATAATTACAAAACAATTCTAAAATAATTGATAACACATTTATATGAATGTTTTATATGTTGAGAGAGAGAAAATAATAGAGATGCTTAATTTTGATTGTGGCAATATTTTTCTTTTTGATATTGTACATCTAACAAGAATGATAAGAACCATTCATTATATAATTTACCTTTTAAACAATATAAAAAACATCATGTTGAAAATTACTTTCCTTTAAAATAGCTGTCTATTTTGGTTATTATATCATTTAATATACAAAGTTAAATAATAATAATATTTTAAAAAAAAAAGAAGAAATAATCAAATATTTAAAATATTCTTACTTAAGTATATTTAACAAACATAACACACACAGGCGTGCACATAACTACACACACACAAACATGTTCTTAAACGTATGTTTGTTCAGTTTATATTATAGTAATTGTGTCTGAAAAATAAGGACTGTTGTTAAAATTCATGTTTAGACAAAAAGCGGAGCCGAAGCCTGGAAGATAAAAAAACTGAATGCAGTAATGTCACAGGTAATGTCATCATGTTACATGTTTTATTAATATGCACCTCCTGTCTCCGAATTTAGCCAGTTTTTGTGTTTTATTTTTTTTTTTTTTTATTTTTCTGTGTTTCATGAACCGATTACTACTGTTGTTGTTCTTCGGCAGGAAATAAATTTGTATGTAAAATCATTACTTAGTACAAAGTACATTTATTAAAATGTATGTTTTGTTATCTACACTGCTGCACTTTGTTACAGGTATATTTTTGTGTGATTCGTTTGCTGTGAACTGTGTTCTGCTTGATTCTATATTTTTATATAAAAACTGGTGTGGGCACCTTTTCTTAAATAATAAGCTTATACATTCTGTTATTTTCCTTATTTTTAATTTGTGTTTTTTTTTCTTCTTTTTCATACAAATTTCAGTTATGTTTTAAATTTGTGTTGGGCACAAATGATTAAAAAAAAAGAAAAAAATTAATTTAATTTATTATTAATTGTTTTTGTTAATTTATTTAACTGAATGATAGAATGATTATGAATTTTTCATTGCTGTTTAGTAAATTATTAAAATTGGCTAACACTGAAAACAGTTAACAGTTAATAATTTTGTAAATTAAATCTATTTTATTTTTCTGAAATCAGTACACACGTACAATTTAACTTTATTTTATTGTATGCAAAATACGTTTAGTTTTATATTTATTTATTTATTTATTTATCAAATGACGAGTAAAAAGAAAAAGAAAGAAAGAAAGAAAATTTGCTTAACAAATACATGTACTTTAATAAAATTTTATGGTTAATATATAAGTACCCAGGAGAAATATAAATGTCTTTTTAAATATTTTTTAACATTTATTTATTTATTGAATTTACAGTGTTACTATTACTTTTATTATTATTATTATTATTATTATTTGTATTATTTTATTATTTATTTATCTATTACTATCATTATTTTATGGTTATAGTTATTTTCATGAGAGGCAGTTTATTTTATATTTCATGCATGGCATTCCTTTCTGTATGTATTTTTGTTTTTATTTTAAATGTTGTTATTTCCATGTAAGCATACACACACACAAGAATCTTTGTTGCTATTTATGAAAAAAAAAAAATGTATTATTTACTTTGCAGGCATTATTTATTTACAAACAGCTATTGATAGGAAGTGACTGTTACTTTACTATTTGAAGAAAAGTGAAATAAAAATCCATTCTGAATAAAATAAACCATATTTCTTATCCTAATAATTCCTACAATTAAAGATTTTTATTTTATTTTATTTGAACATCCTTCAGTTTTTTAAATAAATTTTTAACAGTTTGTTTATGTCAAAAATATAAATACCATGGTTTTATTTTTCACTTAACTGTTACGTTTTTTAATACAGTTTTAAGTACAGTCAAAGTATTAATGATACAAATTGCTAAATGACATTTGCTAATAGTGGGTAAATACTAGTATATGTGTCAGTTAGTTTGTAGTATTCACAAACTGGACCAATATTAGACTTGAAGTACAAAATTTATTGTTATTATTATTACTGTTATCCTTATTCTTATTACCATTATTATTATTATTGACTTATTATTTTGTTTTTTTTCATTTATGATTTAAAAGAAACAAAATTAAGACATGAAAAGGACATTCTTCCATTCTTAAACACATTTAATGAAATATTAGTCTTTTTTTTTTTTTAAAGGTTTTTCAATTAAACTTGGTTTTTTTTGGATTCCATTTAAGTCTTATGGCACAAGTTGGTCCACTTTGAGGATTATACCTACCAAAGACAGTTTGTTTCAAGGGACATTAATATTTTAGATAAGAAGCTTTTGCACTGGTGATAATAATGCTTTCTTTTTCTCTTGGAGTCATTTGATAAGCTATTTATTCAGAATTTTAAATGTTGGCAGCATGACGTTTTTCAGTGTTAGTTTGAAAATAGGCATTGTTATGTAATCCTTTTCTCAAAATACAAGGTCATGTTTGGCATGTAATCTATAACAATATTTTATTATTATTACTGTTACTGTTTTAATTTATACAATAAGATAAATGATGATGTAAGTTTATCTTGTATTTGTATACAAAATTTTTAGATGATGACTTTTAATTAAAATAATTTGTATGCTATTTGAAATCACACAAACTGAAAAGAATTCTTGTGTATTGTCAATAAAAAATTTGTAATATGATTAATATTAGGAACAGATTGGACATTATTAAGAATTTTAAAAATTAATTTTATGTAGACTGTAGGAAAGGTTATATTTATTTATTTATTTGGTTTTTAACAGTTTATTAATTTTTTAAAACTTGCAATTTTTTCAGCATATGTTCAAAGACATTATAAGACCGTTCACTTGCCTCTTGCACCAGATGTCCAGCATCATTCATTCTCTAGTCTCTTCTATTTGAACAAAGATGTTTTTAAAGGTAAGCTTTCCACATTAAACATTATACAACCACTACACATTATATTAAAAAAAAAAAATTGAAAGATTTTTTATCAACATTTTTTTACCCCCTTCTACATTTTGGAATTTGAATTTACAAACAGTTATAAATGATAGTCTCAGAAAATGATTTTTTAAATAATTTTTTCCATTTATGAAAAAAAAAATTAACACATTTTGAATTTTGGTTTATTAAATGAAAACTTTATAATGAAATTCATTTCAAACCTTTGTGCATTAGAGCCAAAATTGAAAAGTTATTTGTTGACGAAATGAAATCATTCTAGCAAACATTTATGCATTATAGTTCTCACCCAACTTTTTTTGTTCTCCTTTTAATATATATATATATTTTTTATTTTAAGTACACTGGTCCTATAACATTTAATTTAATTTTTTTAACTTTCTTGAATAATTACAAAATAATTCTAAAATAATTAACAAAACATTTATATAAATGTTTGTATGTTGAGAGAGAGAAAATAATTGAGATGCTTATTTTTGATAGTGGCAATATTTTTCATTTTGATATTGTACATTTAAGAAGAATGATAAGAATCATTTTTTATATATATATATATATATATATATATATTGGGGTTTTTTTTGTGTTTTTTTTTTTTGGGTTGGGTCCCTGTACATTTTGAGATTGAAATGAAATCAGTTTACAAACATTTATGCATTATACATTTTCTTTCTTTAGTTTTCATTTTTCTCCCATTATAAAATTAGTTACTTAAATATAATGTTTCTGAAGAAATTTCTTTACAAATATTTACATACTACACGTCATTTCTTAAAACAAATTCTTTTTACATTTGAGATTGCTTGTAACACGTGATGATGTTGTTTTTAGAAGACATAGCTTAATTAATACGTCTGTATTTTAATGTTGATTTTGTTACAATGAATACTTACATTTGCCTCTTGTGCAGCTTATCTCGTCGATACTAAATTGTTTGTTCTAACTGAAGTAAGCTGTTGTCAGCAGGAAGGTAAATCAGAAGCTGTGAGAGGAAACTCATTAACCTTTTGCAGCTCCAGTACTTGCATGTTGATAACTTGGCTTGTTAGTTGAGGAATGTTCCTTCAGCAACACGGATTAACCCCTAACAACCATTTCCTTGCACTTGCTGTAAAACAGAGATGATTAACAAATAGTGTAGCCTATAGGAACAGATTTAGACATACTGATTAAGTGAAAGAAATCCATAACTATATCTAGATTTATTTTTACAGGTAAAATTTTTATTATACAGAGATTTGAGAAATAATATTGCCTATAGAACAGTTGCAGTTAAGTTCGTTAAATTAAAGAACTTCATCAACGTGATCTGGATTTCCTTTTTAATGTACTGTATTTTTAAATAGAATATAGAAATGTTTGATGTGTAATATAGGCATAGTTTTAAACAAATTAATTAAAGAACTTCGTAATTATAATCTGCATTTACATTTATATGTACAACATTTTTAAATAGTGTATAAAGGCTTTTGAGATACAGTGGAAACCTCATGAACAAATCATTTTATTTTAAAAAACTTTCTTCTTTATAGTACTTTTATTTATTATTATTATTTGGGAAATTTTAAAAATACAAAAACAAAAAGAAAAACACCTTTTTATCATTTTTGTTTTTTTTTTTTTCAAAATCTAGACTTTGTATCTTTTATGATCTTTTATATATAAAAGTGTATATTAGTTGCACACCAGTCAGGACATTTTAGTATCAATAATTATTTTAGTTCTTTCTTTAGGGAATATAAGTTTATTTCAAACAATTTCTATTTATTTTATTTATTTTGTTTATTTTCAACTTTCTGGGAATAGTTTATCATTATTTATTTATTTGTTTGTTTATACTTCTCCTTTCTTATTTCTTTATATTTCTTTATTATTTTTGGTTTTTATTATTTTTTTAATGTTAGATAAATAATATAATGACTACATTCTCAACAGGCAGCTTTAAAACATTTTAACAACCCAAAAAATTAATACAGCACCCACATTTTTTTTTATTTCTACAAGCTTTTAATTTACCTAATTTTTAAAGAAAAAAATTATCTTTCACAATTTTCTGTATACATTTTTATTAATTAATTAATTCTATTATTATTATTTTTTAATATTTCAGTGTTTTCTGCAGTTTTTAATCTGAGAAAATTAAACTATTCAGTTTATCAGAATAAGTTAAATGATATTGTAACATAAAATTAATTAAATCAAAATAAAATTCAAACCAAAATTACTTTTCTTTTTACTTAGTGTGTGTGCATGCGTGTGTGTGTGTGTGTGTGTGTGTGTGTGTGTGTGTGTTCACGCATAAGGGTTTTTTTTTTCAAATTTTGTTGATACTGAAATGAATATGAAGAGGTACCCAAATAAAAAAATGAAAATTAAGTAACACAAATAAGATTAAATGTATTTAAACATTCAAACAAAATTCTTTTTTGTACTTCTTTTATTGTTTTTATTTCTCTCTGACTTTTTGCTAAATTAAATTAATTTATTCACTTATTTTTTTCTCACTTTATTAAGTTTTATTAATACAAATTCATGCTGAAAAAGTCAAGTATCTTCACTGTTAATACAGTTGTTTTGGTGACATCAGTAAAACAATTTTTCCTGTTGTAATATAAATAAAAGGAATTGCAGTTGGTGTATCTCTTTCAGTATGTAATCTTTATTTTCACCCAGATTATTTTTATGTGTGTTTTAACAGTTAATTGGAATATATACATGTTCACCTAAATTTTTATTTACTACCATTACATTATGTAGCATGAGTAAAAACCAGCACTCACATTTCTTAACAAATTCTTCTTTTTTCTTTTACTTTTTTCTAATAACAAAAAATTGTATTGATTTTTATTATTTTTTAAAAATATCTTTTACAGTAAACCTTTTTATGTTTATGTTCCTTTTATTCTTTTATTTTGTTTAGCTTTCATTTGCTTGCATTTATTACCTTTGTTTTAATAACTTTGTCGTTTCATGTCTTCAGGCGTGTATCGCACTAGTGACAAATGCAGGTCAGCTAGTCTCCCTCGCCTGTTGGCTGACCAGTCCAATCAGACTGTAGACACTGGTATGTCTTCAGATGCCATCCGTCTGTCTGTAACGGTTGTCTAGTGCTAACTCTCTCATTGCTCAGAAGGCAGTTTCAGAAATGGGATGATGCATGGTTTACAATGAGCTTGTCTTTCTGTTTGATGCTGATACTATAAGATTTGTTTTTCCACTGAAATTTTTTTTTTTTTTTTAACTTAAATGTTCAATAACAATAATAATTATAATAAAAACTGATATTGATGATGGTGACAGTAACAGTAATAATAATATTAATGAAAGAAAGAAAACAAAAGAGGTTTAAACTCGTGATATTAACATGTGAATAATTCTGAATAATGATTTGAAAAAAGTAATTCATGTGATGCAGAACAGTTGATTTCTGTTTCTAAAATGGTGCTTTAAAAAAAAGAAAAAAAAAATTGATTCAGAAATTATTTATGTATCGACTTATTTATTTTACAGTGTTTTCTCCTGCCCCATTTTGCAACACATGTTTCTGAAACAGCCTTCATACAAGCATTTGACCAGATTAATTTACTGAAATATTGTTATTAAATACTGAAATAAAACAATCAAAAAAAAAAAAAAAAAGACAACTTTGGAGTAACAAAAAAATAAATTATAACTGAATAATAAGACAAATTAACGTAAATATTTATTTAAAAAGAAATTAAAATGTGTGTTTCTTTTAAAAATTGTTTATGTTTAATTATAAATAAAAAAATTGTAATTTTAAAATGCTCCTGGTCTGATGCTATTTCTGCTTGCAGTCATATCCTCATAGTGTGTTAACTTTTCTCATATTTCTGTTCCCTTTTCTGGTTTATCCCTCAAATGTATATCACATTTATTATCATTTTATTTTATTTTATTTTATTTTTATTTTTATTTTTATTTTTATTTTTATTATTATTATTATTATTATTATTATTATTATTATTATTATTGTTGTTGTTATTATTATTATTTTTTTTATTTTTGCACTCTTTCTCAAGCTTCTTTGAAGAAGGAAAAATCAGGTTGGTACTGTTAAAGTGTTGTGTGTCTCTCAATATATCTTCTTGTGTATTTTTCATATATAATTAACAGTTAACTCTGTGATCAGTTTTATTTGTTTTTTGTTTTTGTTTTGATTTATTTTTGTTTTGTATTATATTTATTTATTTATTATTATTTTTTCATTTAGTTTATTCATTTATTGACTGATTTATTGATTGAAATTGACTGACTGATTATTTTATATACATACATACATACACAAACTTGTTTTTTTTAAACTTTTTTATTGATAGTTTCAGGTAAGTTTCAAATATTTTCATGAAGTTTTGACTTTCAGTTGTTCAGAGGTTTTTAAAGATAAAGAAAGGAAAACCTTTAAGATTGAATCTGAAATAAAAATTGTTATTGTTGCTGAAAACTTGTTTATAATTATGGTAAAGAGAAACAAAATACATTGATTAGGAATACTTCTCTTTGAAAAGTAAAATATTTCCTTTTATTAACATCTTGTTATTTACAACAAATAGACAAAAACAAAAACAAAACAAAAAAGTTATTTTTGTAATACTGATATATTATAAACATCAGAGTAGGAAAAAAGAAATTATACTGAAATACAGGGTACAGAATATTTTAGTAAGTAAATATGTCTTGTCATTAGTGAAGTTTAGATTCATTACTGGTAACATGCCTTACAAATGATCGTCTTTAATATATACATGTGTGTGTGTGCATTTTAATACTTACATTTCTATATCAAATTAAAGTTAAAGCATATTTTGATCATTCCTGGTCTTGAAATCAACATGTGAAAAATATTTTTAAAAATAAATATATATTAAAATATAATAAATTCCTAAATCTTAATTCTCATTCATTGTTTGATTTGCTGCTGCAACAAAATAATCATTCAAAATAATTTTAGAAATGATATTTAATTTTATAATAATGATTCTATAAGTATTGTCTATTAAATAATTTGAATAGAAAGAACGATTAAATTGGATATTACAAAGATATTAAGACAGTTTAATGGATTTTTAGTGGGGTGAACAAATAAGCAAAATAATTTCTATATACTTACAAGTGACTGTTTTGTTTTAAACTGGAGACCATAAAGTATATTAATTATGACTAATTTAGAACTGTTACCAATAGTAAATAATTAAATAATAATAAAAATACCTGATACCATGATTTACCTAGTTTTACATCTCTACTAACAAATACCATGTCTAAAAACCAAACAAACAGCCTCTGCTGTCTTCTTTCTCTGTGTGGTACATCTGGACATGTTATTATTAGCAAATTAATCTACATATTAATACAGTTTGCTCTCATACACTTTGAATTAGTTATATAATTAAAGAAATTTCAGAATTAATTTATATTTAATAGTATAATTTGTTTTATTATTATTATTATTTTTTTTATTTTTTTTTTTTTTTTTTTTTTGTTGGTTTCTTGCACTGGTGAAGATTATTTAGGATGTTTGTTTTCTGTTTGTTACTAATGTTTGATGGTTATTAATGGCTAATTTAAATATTAAACAGTTGCATGTTTTCATTGTTTTATTGTACACGGTCCATATAGTCATCTTGATAACTGCAGTTAACTGGAATAATGTTGTTGTTTTGAAGTATTCATTTTATCCCACCGCATTATATTTTGAATGATTCTAAGTTGCTGAATTTAGTTTCAGTTACTAAATTACATCATAATTTAAAAAAAAATTATATCTTTATTAATTTAGTTTTTTCTCTAAACTGATATTAAAGAGAAAGAAATATGTGTATAAAAATAAATATTTTTTAAATTAAAGCCAAAAATATCTTTTTCATCATTGTCATAATCATCACTATTATTTTTATTTCACAATGTTATGTTTGGATTTATATAATGTACTTCTATCATTTATATTTACTAAGATACATGTTTATAATTTAACTGTTACCAAATTTTAGTAACAAAACACACAGGTTTGATACTTCACTGATTGTGATTCAGCACTGTTTGATATTTCACTGATGTTAATACTAAATAATGTTATTGTTGTTTTTTACATTACAGAAAATATTAAATTTTCTAAACTAGATTTGTTCATTTGATTGAGTTTACATTGAGGAAAATAATAAATTTCCCAAACAGACTTGCTTCTGCTTTATTAGGTTTTCAGTAGAGAAAATACAAACTTTTCTGAACTTAATTTTTTCTGTTTGCTCAGGATTACATTAGAGAAAACATAGCTGGAAAACATAATGAACTTTTGTTTTCAGATTTTGCCTTAATAATTATATAGTCAGTTCCTTTTTTATACTGATTCAGAATGTCACCATATATTACTTTGTATATGGTATTTAAAAACTGTCTGTATGTGTGTGGGTGTGTGTGTGTGATTAAAATTAAATATATACTTACATATCGACACGAATGAATTGAACATTTCAGATCAATTTGTATTTTTGAGGTATTTAGTTAAAAAATGTTTTTAGAGAGCTATCTGGAAGTAGATTAATTATTCAGATTCAAGTTGACACACAAGAATGTTACTGAACTTTTTTCTCATTCTTTCTGTTGCATTAAATCTTTATTTCTCCTTTCTAAATGAGACAATATATTTGATGTAATTATTACTATAAATTATTATCTTTTTTAAACATGCTTGTGTTATCGTTTCAACTGTTTTTTATTAACATTATTATAATTATTATTATGTTCTTTTATTTTTTAAATATTAAATATATCTGACTGATATAATTAATATCTTTTTAGAAATTAAAAATACAAAATAATAATAGTTCTTCAAGTAACTATGTGAAGTTCATATAACAGTTTACTTTCTAATTTGCATGTTTAAAATGATTTTACTTATTTATAAATAAATAAAATATAAAACAAAATTTTAAAAAATAATTAAAATATATTCTAATTATTATTTTCAATTTTGTTTTATTTCTTATATTTTATATTTTATTTTTATTTTTTTATTTTATTTTACTTTGTTTTAGTTGTTTTAGTTTTATTTTAACTGCTTGGGCGACAGTCATTGAGCTAGGAGTCGCTGCGCTGGTTGGTTCACTCAGCTATAATGGCAGTGTGAAATCACATTTTATTTGAAAAGATCAGTACATTCAGTGCACGTTATAGCATAATGAAACCTGACAAATACACTGTTACAATATTACTCAGATCACTTAAAAGCATTTTTTTTTCATGGTTTATGAATCAAATTAGTTAATAGGATCATGTTTCCACCTTTTGTCTTTTTATGAGAAATCTTTTCTAAATTACCTAAACAATTCTGACAAAAATTACATCTGATAACATATCCCCAGCAATGCTGCCAAATGAATTGTAATTTGGATTATCCAGTGGCAAAATTGTCCCAGCAGATTTAACAAAGGAGAACTCCACAGCCATATTGGCTTCATGCACCAGACAGAATGTGACCTCATCATAACTTGAGGAATACAGAATTTCATCCAAAGATGTTTACCTGCATCAAGTGTGTGACATAAGATGTGCAGTACTGGATGCTCACATGAATTTCACATATGCACAGGAAATCCCATGATAACAACGAAAGTGCTTTTTCACCAGCTGCTCATGTTGTTGGATTTGGCTGTAATCTAGCATGGAATCAAGTATGTTCACATTCGTATTTGTTTCAAGATATTCATGATAGAAGATTCAATATCAGCAGGATAGTCCAAGGAAGCTGAAAGTATGCTGAATGACCAGGTGAAAGATGCACGAAGACATGACGGTAGCTCTGGTATGGCAACACAGCAAACAGATCCATGCACCAAGCTCACCAGTGTGCAAAGTCTGAATGTCAAAGGAAAGCAGAATGGTGATAAAAAATGAAGCCCACAACTGTGCTGGAAACTCAGAATGGATTTGTTGGACCAAATCTGCATATGTCATTAATCAGCCACGATGGTTTTTTGATCAACTGTATAATTATTGTTGACTATATTATTATTTTAGTCAGATCCAATACTACTAATCTGATTCATAAACCATGAAAAAATGTGCTTTTAACGATCTCAGTATGTTTTGTCAGGTTTTTCTTATGTAATAAAATGCTTGCTGAGTGGCACTGATCTTTTCAGTTTGCAGGGTGGAGGATAATTTCAGACTCCCACTACAGCTGACAGCATGAATCGCTGGCTGGTGCTGTGACTGTCACTCACTGACCATGGAGTTGATGTGATAACATCATTTCTTCCTCCACTGAAGTTCCCCAGACAAAATGTCAGCTCTGAAACCTAATGAAAATATACTAATCAGCAAAAGCAAACCTGTCATTATCATCACTCAAGTCTCCTGGCTGAAAGGCACACAGCATCAGCACTCACAGTAACCTGGACCCCAGTGCTTAATAGTGTTTGTTTAGATTTTTCCTTTAGTTCCAGACACAGACAAATTTATCTGGAATACATAATTATAATTTTATTGTTTCAAAAATTTTAGCATCTTATTTTCAGTAACCTTAAAATTGAAAAACATCCATTACATCTTTTTTTTTGTTGTTACAGAAAATTAACACTTCCATTGTGTTTATCAGTATTGCATTTAGACATACCTAGGTCTCTTTACTGTTCTATTCATAACATCAGACATGTTCATGATATTTTTACTTTACACTGACAAGCACACTTTGTTTATTTCTTTCTTTCAAAGTAACCAGTAACTAAAATGTTTTCTTTGTGAACTACAAAATGCTAATTTTCATGCAAAGGATGTCAGTATTATTCTCAGTTCATATAATTTGTTTGTTATGAATCAGTAGGGATTTCAAAATCAGTATACAATTTTTGTACATTATTCTTTTATTTTGAACCACTTATTATGCTTATATCTCAAGTCATTATACTCTAGAAACGAATGGTAAAACAATAAGAAAACCTCAAAGTTAATTATTTTAAGACTTCCTTGCACAAATCTCAACTTTTGGAGATAATGTTGGCTTTAGACTTGATAAGTCACATGTGTGCACATGCACACACACATACAGAGTACAAGTACTATCCTAGCAAAAACTGCTTAAATATACTAATTTATTTTACTAACATTAACATTTAATCTAAAAATAATTCATTATTATTATTATTATTTTATAGACTCTTAAGATTTGAATCAAGTATTTGGATTTATCTCTCAAATAAATAAGTTTATATTTTGTTTAAGGTCAAATCTGATGTGGTAAAATGTTTTTTGTTAGTTTGAAAGTTGCTGTTTATTCTCATATTTCTAAAACTTTCCATATTCTTTATAATGTAATATTTTAAAATTTGTCATGATAATTATTATGGTGACATTTATTATTTAGTAAAATTATTTTCCATTACTATTAATTACTTTTACTGTTATTATTACAGCAATGATGATTATGTATATATATATATTTTTTTAAATTATTGTTATTTTTATTGTTATTCGTGTTATAGTTTGTTAATTTTTTTATTATCATTATTATTTTTTTTTTTTTACTGTTTTTATTATTATTATTTATTAATTATTATTATTATTTACTAATTATTATTATTATTATTATTATTATTATTATTTAGAATGTATTTTCACATGTTTATGGTGAGCTGTATTGAAATCTTACAGCATTTGCTGGGTTTGACATGGTGCCCTCGCTCCACCCTCTAGAGACCTTGCACAACGCTCTCACATTCAAGGACATGGATTACTTTCTTGAGCAAGCTACAGCTACTAAATTTGCAACGCCCGTTGCATCCCCACACTACAGCCTCATCAATGCAGCATCGTCATCCAACACAAACCAGCCACCTCCAGGCCTTCAGTTTCAGTCAGATAAAGGTTTGTTATTTCTTTCTTGTTTTATCTTTTCATATTTATTATTTATATTAGTATTATTATTTATTTTGTATTTTTTTTTTAAATAAACCAACAAAAAAAAAACGATCTAATTAAATAATAATAAAACAAAAATACAGCCTATCAGAATATAAACATTCAGTATCATTATTAAAAGGCAACAGAATATATAGAGAGTATTATAAATGATTTTGCTATTTCTTTTTTCTTAACTGAATTTGTTTTTACATGACAAAAATGTTTTATGATTTTCTAGTTCAAATGTGGAATAGTCTTCCTTCTTCAAGCAACTCAAGTGGTGGGCCATCGTCACCGACGTCAGCATCAACACCAATTGACATCATACAGAAGTTGCGTATTTTCATGGCCAGTCAGGAACCAGTAAAGATTGATCAAGACAGTGACACTACCAAAGATAACATTTAATGTTTTTGTTGGAATTATTATTGGAAGTACCTAACTTGATTATCTGAGACAGATTTATTAGAATTTGGATAAATATTAAAAGTGATTGTCCAAAAAAAAAGAAAATAATTGTAATTTCAGTGAATTGAAAACAAGTACATTTCTTAGTTCTTACAACGAAATTGTTTCAGAAAATTTCTGTTAGATTTGGGATTAACGTATGAATTGATTAAAAAAGTGTGTGTGTATGTGTGTGCACATGTGCGTATATTGGTAACAGGATTCAGATCATTTATTTAACACTAATCACTCCAGAAATAAATGTGAGAGAACCATTCTGCCAGTGAATTACAGAATGTGGTCCTTACCTTTCTTCTAAATGAGTATATTATCTACCTCAGTGATAATATTCTTAATATAATGCACAAAGATTTAGAATGTTTGGTTATTTTTTTGCTACTCAAGAAATAATGGTGAATTATTGACAGTATTGTATGAACTGACCAAAGAAATGAATATATTTTCAATTCAAGTGTACTTAATAACGTATATAGTCATCATTGTACATGTTGATCTCTGAGAGCTGTTTAATAATAAGCTGTTATTACCTGATCTCAGCTTTGTTGTTCTTTAAATGATACCGATGAATTTTTATATATTGAAATAATTATAACAGTAGTGTTTGAAAAGATTATTTGTTAATATTTGTTTTTGATACATTAAAGATCGGTTGTTATATTCTGGATTAATGTACACAGAAAATTGGATACCACTATTATTCTAAAGTATAAAAAAATAAAGATCAAATTATTTTTAAGTGATTCTTCATTCTGTGATGGAGAGAGATTTTTTTTGGCAGGGTAGGAGATGGAGTTTGTTATTTCACTTTGGTTATTTTTGTTTATGTTTCATTCAGATACAATTAAAATTACTGAAATAAATGTTATATACTTGAAATTTATTTCAACTTGATGTTGATTTATTTATATTTTTATTTGCCAAAGATAAAAAATTAAAATAAAGAAAATACTCTTTAAAACAGTTCTTTTAAAATGTTAGTCAGTGTAAAAATACTTAATTAAGTCCATCCCCAGTGCTAGCCTAAAGAACTTTTATATCAGATGTTATTACCAAAATTATATCTTATGATTCATTTATAATTTTAATTTTTTTAAACTGAACAACCTTTCTGTAATAAATTGTTATTCTTATAAAATTTTATTTTTAAAACGGAAAATTTTAAGTCATAATTTGAGCTTTACATCAGAATTAAAGAATATGTTTTAATGCATAATGTATTGTATACATTAAAACATGTTCATGCTTGTGTAGTTAATCCTGTTATTGTTTTTTTAAGTTATTCAGACAAAATTCTTACCTTCTTAGATTCACATTTAGTGATTACTCAGAAGTATTAACTGTGATGTATGTGATCCTCACTTCTAAACACACTAACATTATCATTTTAGAATATATTTACATTCCATGATAGAAATTTGATTGTTCAGTTTTATTTTATTTTTTATTATATATATATTATTTTTATTATTTTCTGTTGTATTATAATAGTAATCATGATCATCATGTTTATTATATACAATTCTAAATGTTTGATAACAAAAAGTCTAATCAAGTGTCCATCTTTTGTCACTGTAGCTGGATTTATTTATTTAATACATGGTTCACTTTAATTTTTAATATATTTTTTTTAATTATTAAATATAATTTTTGTTTTATTTTATTTTATTTTTATTTTTGTTTTTTTAATTTAAAAATGACCACTTTTATCTTTGATAATTATTGTGATATCTGTATTATAGGGAGGTTAGAAATATATAAAAAAAAACTCTAACAAATTAATTTTAATAAATTGAATTTAAAAACTAAATATTTATTTTGTCATTTTTTTATCATTACAACTTTGTGTGCCTGTGTTGTTGTTTTTTCCGTGTTGTTTTTGTATTAGAAAAATATTCATTCATGGTTTGTATGGTATTAGACTTTTTCCATTTAGATCTTGGTAAGGTATACTGGTCTGATGTATTCAGTTTTATCAGTGTAGAAGTGGCATGGAATACATTTAAAGTGAAATTTATTGCTACCATCAAACTTTAAGAGATCTTGGTTCATCATCTATATCAAGCAAGGGATCTGGCTGAGATTATGTTATGTTATGTATATAATGCAAGGAGGTCAGAAAAAGAAGGAAGCAAAGGATTTAACAAGGCACTCAAAATATTTCTTCCAAAGGATCTCTTCTCTGTACTATTCCACAGAGAGCAGAGTACCTAACATGACCTTAACACAAGACCCATACTCAGGAAAGCACAGCCACAGACTTTGATAAACTGGAGAACTGGTTGGAAAGGGAAATATTTGAAGGACCAGTATACAACCAGCTTTATTCCTGCTTTATACTGTATCTTTCAACTTGCTACATTTTTTAATAAAATGCTTCACATTTGTTTGTTTTTTGAATACTTGAAAAGCCTTTATACAGAAAGAGTACAGCTCCAAAGTTACTTTTAGAAACAACAATATAAATTTGGAGAATCACTTTAAGATGTATAAATTATCTGCATAAATTAAATGAACATATTTTTGTTATGTAGATAAGGAGAGATGACTGGAGTCCTGATATGTGGATATTATCGTAGATGTGAACGTATAATTGCTAGAATTTAATGACATTTAACATAGATGTGTATTAGTATCATAATCACCATCATCATTTTAGTCTATTTTGTTTTCTCAGGCTGTATGTCATGTAATCCAGCAACAATTGTCTTTTTCTCTTAGAAATTCAAAGTTATTATTTGCACTTATACACAAATAAACAAATTAAACAAATTTTTTTTCTTTATAATTTATTTATTTTTTTATCTGTACATTTTCAGAAAAAAAAATAAGTAGATGATTATATTCATTAATGTATATAATTTATATTATTTTTATTTTTAAAATCACATTTAGTAAATAAATCAGAAACATTTATTAAATGATCGAGTTATTTTGTTTTTTTAGATCTCTCTATATAATTTTTTGTTAAATCACATTTAGTAGATAAATAAAGTATGTACCTGTTTTTGGTTGTAGATATCTTCAGAAAAAACAAACTACGTAATTATATTTATTATTATATATTATTTACATCATTTTTTTTAAAGTCACATTTGGTAAATAAATAAAATACATATATGTGTGTGTATATATATATATATATATTATTAAATATTAAGTATTTAGGTATTTTATTTTAAATATATATCTTTTTTAAACACATTTATTAAATATAAAATATTTACTTTAGTTTTATATTTATGTTGTTTTGCTAAAAAATATCTTACAAAATATATTTATGAGAAATAAGCTATCTCCTTTAAATTCCTGAAAAGACAACAACTTATTTATCTATCATATTAAAAATTTCTACAAATCACAAATTTATTAATTATAATTGATTTTATTAATAATAAAAATGTAAGTAAAAATAAATATAAACAACAACAAAACAACTAAAAAAACAAAAACAATTTCTTTCATTTGTCCTTTTCTGAAATAGAAAGAAATGATTTGATTTAAATTTAAGTTTAATGATATAGTAACAATGGTTATTGGATGTGAGAATGATATTTGTATTTATTAAAGATTATATCAAGAGAGAAAAGAACTGCTATAACCCTGTGAGTTACTCTTAACAAGTACAGCGATCTTTTACATGCACCTGCTCACAAACAGTAATTTTTGCAGCAAGCTGAAATATGAAATAAAAGGGTAGATCTTTGACCATATTTTGTCAAAATGAACAGTGATATACATTTTTATGACCCAAAATACTTGGAACATTCAATACATTTTTGACAAAGAGTAGGACGTTTTGGAAGTATTACATGTACATGCCTATATTTCTGTATCGCATTCAGTAAGAGTAAGGAATTTTTATTTACATTGCACTCTTGAGTGAAAGAATGGAGAAATGTCAAAGGAATTATCTTTAATGCCTTTCAAAAAAATGGCTATTGCCCCCAAGAGGACAGCATCACCCGCTGTGGTGATCACTGGTTTAGACTGTCTGCATTTCACAGTGGCTATAATAACATCATGTAACTACAAGTATTCATTTCTTTATGCATAACTTACAGCATATTTTCATGAAGAGATGACCCAGCCAATAAATTCCTTTTTTGATTTTCTTTTTTTTGCTCTTTGATCTTTGAAAGAAAATTTACATAATAAATAACAATATACTCAAACAGAATTTAGCTCTGCTAATGTTGTGAAGTAAGTACTGTTCATCTATATTTATTACTGCCTTCTTTTTTAATGAAAATTTTAGTTTGCAAATTAACTACCATTAAAATGTTGAGGATTTTTGAAGTTTCTGGATTTCAGAATTTCTGACAACAGGTTATCCAAGTGTGTTTTTTCTTTCATCAAATTCTAACAGTATTTTATCAATTTATTTTTATATTATCTTTACAAGTAAAATATTTCTGATTAATTTACTTCAGTTTCTTAAAGATAGTTGTATTTTGACTAAATGAAAGATTTTAAAAGAGCAACATGAGAAAATAACCTAAGGGAAAATCTAAAATGTCACACAATGATTTCTAAATGACCAAGTAATGTTTTCATATTTTAATAACTCTAAGTATTAAAAGTTACTCACTTGGGTGTTTGAGTTTGTACCTGCAGAATCAACAATTTTCTAATTAAAATGTGCCTGTGTAATGTTAAATTTGAGAATATAAGAAACATTACATTTTGTATACTTCCAAATTATCTGGTTTTAGAAACCATATCTTGTGAAACATAACAATAATTAAAAAAAAGTACACCTCTATGGCAATTCATGGAAGATGTAATTCTACCTTTTAAATAACGATCTTGTTTATTTAATGATTACACATAACCATCAGCAAGAATACGTAAAGTATCTTATTTTTAGTAACAAGTCTCAAGCCAGAAGTCCAATGACCATCTAGAACACTCTCTGAAGACTCACTGATATTAGATACAATCCAAACACTTGTTTTTCTACTCATGAGATTTTTAAAATATCTTTGCAGTGATCTGTTGAAGGTTAAAATGACTGTTTTTATTAATAGAAAAAATAACTATGCAAATATTAACAAGTATTAAACCTTGTTTATACTTGATCCACTTACCTCTGACATTTTATCATCAGCCTCGCATTCAAATATCCACTTAAACTGAGAAAGATCTTTTTAAAAAGAATAAAAAAAACCAGAAGTGAATAATGAATGAGAGTTAATGGACAAACATTTCTATTACAAAATATCAAATCAGTTGTTTCGTTCTTGTTTTTTTCAGTTTTTTCTTATAGTTAAAAACATTAAAGTTAAATTATACACTAAAGATGTCAGTTAAGAGTTAATTTTTTAGTCAATACTCAATGAATAAGAAACAAAAATCTATTTAAAAAAAACCCATCAAAACCCCAGATATAACAGACAGGATATGTAATTATGTAGTTTTAAGTTGTTTGTTGTTTTGTTTGTTCAAGGGTTATTTGTTGTTTTTTTACTGACACTTACCATCATTTTTATTCTCCAACTGAAAAGAGAATTTAATTATATTATTAATTTAAATTTTTTATTTTACTGTAACAGTTTTTTTTTTTTTTTTTTTTTTCAACTAGGAAATATGATTTTGATAATGTTTCTTTTCTGACATATATAGTGACAGTAGTTGCAATGTAATGTGTGACAAGTTTAGTATAAAGCTTGTTCAACTTGTGTTAGTATAAATGGAAGATTTCGGGGGAGGCAATGATGAATAAAAAATTAGGTAAAATAGTAACAATTAGGAATAAGAGAGTTTAATTTTTTTCATCAAAGTAAAATAAAAGTTTGAAATTTAAATTACCTCACGATACTTTGGCAACTGTCGGTCAATGGTTGGGTTGAAATTCTGGTTCTGAAAACATAATCATGTATCCAATAATTAACATAGGCATAAATAATTAAAATGTTCATTTTTATGAATCCAGTAATATTATTTGGAATAAGAGAATTTTTTATTATTTTTTTTTTTTTTCATCAAAGTAAAATAAAAGTTTGTAATTTAAATTACCTCGTCTTTTATTTTTGGTGATTGTAGGCCAATGCTATCCAGGTAATTTTCATTCTGAAAACATAATTATATACATAAGTAATTTTTCTCTTTGGGAAATACTAGACTGACTTCTAATTACAGTTGTAGATCTTTTTACCCTGATTTCAGTGATAAAAAATATTCAAGGCTGTCAGTCAAATAGTTCCAAAGATATGAATTTAATGTGTAGGGGCCATTAGTGCACAACTAACATTTTGAAGAAATCTCAATTTTTAAAGATCAATTCTGAAGTTGAGATTGACTCTGACAAAGCTTATTTCATAATATTGTGTGTTGCAAATATTCAGTTTAACTTTTTTTTCACAACTCTGCAAAGTATATTTACATTGATATAAAAAGCCAAAGTTGGCAAAATCAAACATTTGCACTAGAAAAAAAAAAAAAAAAAAAAATATCTTAGAAAATTTGTTACTTTGCTACTGTCGTACAAATATAGTTTTTATTCCAAATTAATCAGAGTAAAAAGATCAAGACATTGAAGGGATAAATTAGAAAATCTGAAAAGTTAATTTTTAGAGGGTTCATCTTTTATCTTTTGACAAATTGCAGTTTTCTTCACAATCTCTTAGTGCTAGTGAAGAATGTATAAAAACAAAAATGATGTGTTGAGTGCCTTTTCCTCCTGAGAGAGGGGCTCAGAGCAGTCTTCAAAGAGTATGTTGAGGACACATGGACAAAAATCAGGGTGGGATTTACCTACTTGCAGGCCAAACCTAGGCCACTCTAATCAGTGGGCCACCAAATTTATAGAAATGTTGTATCCAATACTATATACATATATATATTTTTAACTGTAATTTTTTTTATTGAAATGGCCAAATGTCAACAAATGCTACATAATACTATAATGTAAAAAATTCAGATATCAACACTGTATGAATCATTACTTTTAATCAGTTTTATATCATGACATCTTATATATGGGGGAATATAGATTCTGTGGCATATACATATGTTTCTGAATACATTTGAATGAGAAATCGTTTTAATGTGGCAGTCAATTTTATGAGGCAAATATCCACCAAAGAGTAGATTAAATAATGAAGTTTGTACTGAGTGACCTATATAATTATATAGTATATATATATTTATGTTTTGAACCAAGTTTCAAATATACCAAGTGTATTTTTTCACAACTAACACTAACTGAACACATTTATTCAATCATCAGAACCAGCTGTATTGCCACAAAGCAGAAGAATAAATTAAAAAGCTAAATACTTCTGAATAAACAATCACAACATGAAATGAGAAACTGATCTGAAATAAATTAAGGTCTCCAACACACAGTCTGTAATGAACAGTGTGAAGAGGTGATGTGTCTAAATAAGTTTGACATCTGTTAACTAAGGTGGAGGTACAGTCAGACAATGTTGAATATACAGTTATGAGCAATCGCCCGGTCAATTTTTTGTCTCGAGTAGTGTGCCAAAATCCGAGTTATGAGTGATGTTCTGATACGCCGCCGCTAGTTGGCGCAACAAACAATAAAACATCCACCCAAAATCCCATGTCTCACTCGTTTACTTCACGTGGTTACCTCACCACAATTAAAAACACGTTACAAAAAAATAATGTTAAAAAAATGGGATGTTTTTTGGAGGACTGGAACGGATTAATAGTATTTCAATTAAGTTCAGTTGGGGAAAACTTGATTTGATATACGAGCTACGGATATACGGATATAAAGTCAAAGTACCACTGTATATGAAATGAATGGTCATTTTTTCAGAGAGAAAAAAAAAAAAAAAAAAAAAAATGAAAAGAACCGTCCCAGAGAATTCAGGTTTTGGTGCATCTTGATCAGTCGCTTTCTGATGACCTTGACTTAACTCGAGGTTCAGCGGAAACACGTTCTGATGACGTCTCTGTCAGTTCGGGCGGGTAGTAGCAGTATAGTTGCATTAAGTTTCAGTTCAGCTTTTTTTTAAAAGATAAATGTAAAATGTAGTGTATCAACGAGTCTAGCGATACCCGTTTGTAGAAATATAACGAGGTGCGGCTATCCCAGGGCAATTCTGACTGAAATTAAATGTGTTCCCCACCCTATAAGAGTCGTCTTTGTGAAATGGAACTCTAATCGTTGTCAACTGATAGTAAAACTAATTTAAATATTCAATTAATAACAAATTCCCTCAGCAAAAGTAAAGAAAGAAAGAAAGAATAAATAAACAAATAAATAAATATTAAATTGATAGTTACGAATAGCTTGGCTATTTCGAGATATTTATCTTCTGATCGAAATTCTGTCAGAATGTCTTCCAACAATGACCAATTGGTGCTTCGTTCCATTTTTTATTATTATTATTTTTTTTATTTTTTTTAGCTTGGGGTGGAGGATTAAGCGCAGCACAGAACTACCTGTAATTATCAAATACAAAACTCTTAGAGTTATAATTATTATTTCAAGCATTAAATAATTAATTGGTAATAATTATTTAAACCCTATATAAATACGTTTTATATCAAAAATAATTTATAAATTATTTGTTTTATAATTCTTAAGCAAGAACGAAATTCAATGTTTATGTCTCAAATTAGATAACAATTACCTCCTTAACTACTTAAAACACTTAGAAATTAATTGTTTTCCTAGAATTAAAATTTTATACTTACTAGACAAGCTTTAAAAATTATAAAACATTTTGTAGTTATGGAGATTACGTCATGATAATTACGTTTTTGCAAAAACCATGTTATTTTCGGCTGTAATCGGAACTAATCGGAGGCACTGGCGGGTGAACTGGGCAACTGTCTGCAAAGCTGAAAATTGCTGTCTTTCCTCAGCTCGATGCAGATAAACTTTTTCATCAAAGGTGCCTGTAATAATAATAGAGAAACATTCCCTCTTTCCAAAGCAGTGCTTGCTTTTGTTTCACTGAAAGTGTGCGATATTTTTATTTACTGAAGAATCGTGCCATTTCACCCATTTAGGTCTTCACATTGTAGCGTGCTTTCCTTTACACACTGGAACGTACACGTGGTTTTGTTTCTGCCATTTCGCGGTTTCCCCATTAACACAGGAAAGCTAAAGTAGTCTCATCTGAAAGGATCATGAATTTCCCATCAAAATTAAGTTGGACACTCGTTAGTCAGAAAGGAACATCAATGCTCTCACTTAGCAAGCGCATGGGAAACAATGAGCGTAGAACATTCAAGATGGACAGTGCATTACAATTTACAGATATATATATATAGGATATCTTTACCATTTCTTTCTTTCTTTTTTTTTTTTTTTGGTTCATTTTTTTTTTTTTTTTTTTTTTTCCTTCAAACTTATTATAATCTGTATGTCTTTTAAAACAAAAATACAAAAAAATAAATTTAAAATAAATTTATTTAATGAATTGGTTTACTTTCAACTACATAACACTATAATATAAACTCCTGAAAACATAGTTATAACAGATATTATTTTTTTTTTTTTTTTTTTTTTTTAAACATAAAATTGCTTTGTAAATTCAAAATTAAGACTATGTTTATGTTCTTGATTACAATCTGGATTGATTTCCATCACTTCACAATCTAAGTAACTGGTTTGCTTTTTCCATCACTTTGACTTGCTTCTGCAGAAGTAAAATTCCTTTCTGTTTCAGCAAAATGCTCTTTTGCTTTAAATCAACATCTTTCTGACATAAACGTAATCTTCTGTGTTGAAGTTGAATCAGTTTTGATGAAATGTTTTCGTCTTCACATGTATTTAGCTTATGACATGCACAAGAACTACATACATCTTTGGTTTTTGTTTCTTCAGCTCCAGTGAAATGACCATGTTCAGTTTCCAGGAACTGCCCTGTGTTCATCTGATGATGAGAGTGATGGTTAGAGAAATACGTGCAGCGTCTTTGATTGTTATTTGGAATATTAAATATCTCCACATTAGTCTTCAACAAAGTATCTTTTGTCTTGCTATCAGATTCCAAGAAATTTCTCTTTTTGATGCTATGTATGTGAAATTTATCCACTTCATTCTGCAACAAATCATATTTTATTGCTTTTTCAAAGTTGTTGACAATATTATCAAGCATTTTGTTTCCATCCCAAATGACACTTGCTTGAAAACTCATCTCTGTTTTTTCTGTCTTTGTTAGTTGTTTCTCATTCACATCAAGTGGAGATGCATTACTGACAACAAGCATTCCTGAAACATTTTCTTTTACATTTACTATTCCAACATCTTCTCTGTTTACTAGCATTTCTTCTGAAGTAACTTCCACAGAAATGCTATATTTCTTTCTCAATGATTGTTTCTTCAACATTGAGATCTTTACAGGCTCGGGGAAAACAGATGATTGACAAAAACACTTGGTGTCACTTCTGGATATTTCTTTATCACAAACTGTGTTTGTAATATCACCCAATCCCACACGTTTGTTTGATTTGTAAAGGACACTATCACTTGCCAGAATGGAAGACATACTTATGAAATGGTAGTATAACTGTTTTTTTTCAGATTCTTCCTGTTTTGGTTGTTTTCAAGAACTCTGTGGTTTTCTACAGTTAAACTTCACATGAAACCTTTATAGAAATACATTAACCATGTCACTTAGTAAATGCCATCAGAAACAGTTAACTCAATTAGCAAAACAGACCAGTTCAAAATGATAAACCACTTAAATAATGAAGTAATGGATTCAAGAGTTGACAAGAATCACGACACTGAGTGATCTTGTCTGCAGTTGTTAAAACTGTTCATGAGGTTAACAGTTAACATGAGTAGAAGATGAAGACTGAAAATATTTTAACACTGTTTTATAAATAAATGGCTGACAATTATTTTAAGTCTATATCTACAGTATTCTTGTTCAGTAAACAAGTAAATGAATTTTTCTTTTTGAGCAAGAAACAAATAACATTGATATACAGTTATTAATATATCTTATTTTGTAATAAATTTTGCAAAAAAATCAATAGAAAAAAGTATTTAAAAAAGAATAAAAATAAAAAGAAGGTATTTTCTTTTTTCCACTCTCCAGAAGCATTCAGCCAATGTCACTTCTAACCACATAGTGTGTTACTTCAAATAAAATAACTCAATTAACTCCAGAAAGCATTTATTTACAGTCATTAAAAAATCAAAAGAAATACATGCTCTAAAATAAAACAATATTCAGATGACTGCTGAAGAGCTTGTTTAAATTGTAAATGTTAAATAGTTACTAAAATAACAAGTCAACATTTTCTGATTAAGGACCTGTCCTGACTATTTTAATTTTATTATTTATATTCACTCCAGTCATGTGTTTTGTATGTAATGATGATGATATGAGTGAAGACACTTCCACTTCTTAAGACTGTGTTTGATGATTATGGTATCAATTATGATTTTATGATGATTGTAATGGACTATTCATCAACACACACACACACACACATTTGCACACATAAAAGAAAAGAAACAAAAAGAACAATTTTAATATAACAGTAATTTTATTACATCTTTAAACATTTTCTTTATGAACATGTTTTGAAAGGAAAATGACACAAAGAAGTGACAACCTTTGGCAGTTTATGGTGTTGATTACGTATTAATTAGGCCAAATTTTTTGCTTGCAGTTTGTACGTTTGTTGTTAAACTTTCTATTAATCTGCTTTTCTTGAAGAGGAACCCAGCCATTTTGAACAGACACTGTTTGCAGATGTTCTGAAAAAAAGGAAGAAAAAAAAAAAAAAAAAAAGATGTGTTGCTTCATTTCAACCTTTTTTTTTCACAAAAACGTAATATATTCTGACAATAAAACAACTAAATATGAAGTGTATATTTTTGTAAAAGTGTCACTGATATTAAGTGATGACAAGACGCAGATCTCTTCTTGCATGACACATTTTGTTAGCAAATTTTTTGTGCAGTTTCTTTGATGAAAGCAGTTCCCAACCAAGTCGCAGGTGGACTGTCTGCATGTAGTCTGAAATAAACCACAGAGTTGTGAAAAGTCCACTCATCACTTCAGTTAGCTGCACTGTTATGTAATTTGTTTCTTTATCTCTTGGAATAGTTTCTGCCTTTTCATAGACACAGGATAGTGTGTTTACACACACACACAAGCACACACAGAAAATCTATATAAAAATAATAAAGATTGATGATCCCTTATCTGAAAAATGTTTTGAACAGCAGAAGTAGTAATATCTTACAGTTTTCAGATATATGGCACACACAAATTTTATTTTATGCACAAAGGTATAAAAAATATTATATAACAAATCCTTGAGATTATCTGCATAAGCTGTATGTGAAATAAAAAATAGAATTCATAATTTCTATTTTAGATCCTATTCTGAGCTATCTCCTTATACTCCAAAATCAGAAACATTCAGGTCCCAAACATTTCAGATAAAGCATTTTCAATCTATAATAATAATGATGATCTTTCTTGGAATGATTTCTATTTTTACACACACATCCAGGAAATGAAAATAACAACAATAATGATGATAAGGATGTTAATGAGGATCGCAATAATGATAATATTATATTTGTTTAAAAAAATAATAAACAAAATGATAATCTTTTCCCTTTTTATTCCTTTGAATGATTTGAATGGATTTAACTGAAAGGTTTTTAAGTTATTATGAGAGAGAAAATGTAATTTTAAGATTAAGGATTTTCTTTCTTTGGAAGAATGATCCTGTACTAATAGTATACAATGTAAATCAATAGATAAATGGTTTGAGCATTGACAAATAAAAATAATATTTACTGAACTTTAATAAATTGAGTTCAAAATGCAAACATTAAAAGAAAAAAGAAAAGAAATAATAATAATAAATAAATAAAATAATAAATAAATAAATACTACTAATAAAAACAGATGGCTAATTATTGTTAAAACAACAGATTCTATACTGTTTTCCACATTGTATTAAACTCAGTGAAAATTTGGTCACTATGTATTTTCTTACAGACAACAACAAAGACACACATGTATATATTTATAAATAGAGAGAAAAAAAGAAAAGAACAAGCAACTGTGGTAGAAATTGAAACAGCCAATGAATGTCAACTGAGTATCAAACACTTGGAGTAAAGGGATTTGAGGTATTTTGAGAAAGCTGCTATATAAGCTGTGTATCAGTAATGTTGTGACTTTTTGCTGTAATCGCATCGAGGTCTACGCGCACCCGAGCACTTGTTTGTAAACTTCCGATTGACATCCTTGAGTGACAACATTAGCCAATTTTTCTGTAAGCAAACTGAGTTGAGATAATCTGAAAGACAAACACAATTTTGTCATTCGTGTGTTAGTCTGAGAAAAAAATATTTTATTTTGAGTCATACCCAACACATTTTAACTGAGAAGACATTTAAATGGTATGCTACAGAATTTTGTCATTTGCATGTTAGTTTGAATAGGAGAAAAAATATTTTATTTAGTGTCATACAAACTGATTTTAATCAACATTTGAATACTATATGTTTCATGATCATGCAGATGAGGAGAGATAAAACCCACAGTTTAGTCTTTTTTGGTTAGCAGCAAGGGGTGCACTTTCTTATAGATAGAAAAGTAAATACCACAAAATTTGATAATAGTTCCGGAGTTTTGGTTAATGTTAGTCAAATATCTTGGAATGGCTGATCTCAAAAGGCTGTAATACCAAACACAAAAAGCCACAATGGTCCAAATCTCTCAAATCTACATTCCTGAAATATTTCACTTTCTGACCCTAGCATTAATTTCAATTGTACTTTCATCAATATTAAAACTGAAAACCAGCTATACCACCATCAGCAACAGAATAAAAGGAAAAAAAAAATTTTTTTTTTTTTTTCACAAATTATGTTTTACACATAACTATCATAAAACAGTTTCTTTTTCACTAACTGCCATAGCCAGATTTCAATTTTATTTTTATCTTTAGAAAACTTGTGAACTAATATGTTAAAAAAAGTGAATGGACAAATGTCACTGACATAAAAAAGAAAGAGAAAATTACAGAATAACCATAAATAAAGGGGGCAAAAAAAACAACAAAAAAACACAAAAGAATGAAAAAATAAAAAAGAGAAGCAAATGTTAACCCTTTTCCTCAACTTCTAAGTTTAATTTATTTGAAAAAAAAATCCTTTCAGTGCTCAAATCATTTCAAGTGTTCATCCAGACAAATGATGAAACAATCAAAAGGAAAGAATTAAAAAGGGACAAGATAATATAAAAATGTATCTCTGCTAGTACATAAAATAGCCAAATTTTGTTTTGCCTAAACTATATAGTTATAACTAGACCTCAGTCTTTCCTAATATGAAAATATAACAAGCCCACTTAAGTAGCCATTTTCTGACATTATTTCAATACAGAAATATAATTTTTATTAGCCTAATGAACTGAATTTATAGGGAATTTGCAATGATTTTCTCAGTCTATGAGTATGTCAGACATTTTATGTATCTATGAGCATGAAATGAAATTAAAGAAAAGAGGAAATTGGCAGCCTTTATGCCTTTTCAGGGACATGTTATACATTTTTTTCTTATCCCCTATTATTGCCAGAGATTTAAAGAACTAGAAAAACAATCCAATGAAAGGATACTCACTATTCCACCCTACACAGAGATCCATTTTAACAAAACATTTCTGTGTAACATTTACCTTTGATAGCTTCAACTTTGGCTGGGTCTAATGGTTTCTTATTGGGGTCTTCGGAGTGTCTGAACCTCAATCCGAGCCCATTAGAGTTTGCTAGCTCTGTCGGTGTGAATACCAGGTCAATGAGAAGGTTCAGCAGAGTCCCAGCAGGATCTCGACTAGCACTGGCTCGCATTTCTCGCTTTCCGCTAAGTTGTTCTTGTGTACCAGGGAAGTCAGTGAAACTGTTGGCGTGTCTATTAGTCTGGAGTGTAAAGTGCTACTCATCTGTAAAAATTAAAAGAACTAATGAACGATTTATTTAATATTTATATATTTGAATATATGTTAATCATATATTTAATGTATAATAATGTTGTAAGTGGAAACTTGTTAACATGATCCTGTGGCTAATGCAGAAAATGACCTTCTGTCCAAACATTGGACACCATAGTTTACTTAACTTTACCATAAGTAGTTTAACAATGTGGTCATCTTAGTCTACCCATTCATACACACATATATATATATATACATACAAACACACGTATATACATACATATACACATACCATACACACATACATATATAGACATACATATAATAGTAAATTTCAAAACATAACCTGTTATATCCTCAATTCAAAAGAATTCTACTTTCCAAGGGGAAGATAAAGGTAATATCTTATAGAAGTTTAGTTAAGATATTATAAACATCCATATTACAGTCAGATAATTAAAACAGTTTTCTAAAACCACATGGATATTTCAAAATGACCAAAACAACAAAAAGAAAAGAAAAGAAAAAAAAGAGAGAATATTTACTCAGCTCCTAGAATGTTTAATAACAAGAAGTTATAAATAATATTTAATAATAATAATAAGAAGAAGAAGAAGAAGAAGAAGTGGAAGAAGAAGAAGATGAAGAAGAATAAGAAAAAATGAAGAATGTCAAAAAATAATGATGAACATGGAATATATTGATATAAGAATCATTTATTGTCTCATATAATAATAATAATAAAAACATCATCTTGAAATTAGGAATAGCTATAAAGAGTAAACGTATTTTAGAATGTTTTCTATTTATTTTCTTTTTCACAGATGAATAACTCATTTTAAGTATGACTAATAAATATATTACTTTTCTCTAAACACTGCAATAATCTTCAACACATTACTTTGGTAAAGATCTTTTCCTAAATATTCCTCTAAACTTCAGCACATTAGTTTTGTAAACATATTTTCTTCACCAACATTCCTCTAATCTTCAACATTTTAGTTTTTCAAACATATTTTCTACAAACATACCATTAATCTTCAACAATGTTAATTTTGTAAATATATTTTCCATTAAACATTGAACTAATCTTCAACATATCAGTTTTGTAAATATATTTTCCACTAAATATTATGCATAAGTAAAACAATACTTTCCTTGTATCAATATTGTTGGTACATACATACATACCCAATATAAACACACAATATTCTTTCTGTTAAACAAAAAAAACAAAAACTCTTAAAAATAACCATTGTTTGCTGTTTATATTGGTAATTTTCACTGTGAATACAAAACTATTATTAACAAGTATATAAAAACGGTTACACACATCATTATTATTATGATCTTTTTCATTCTTTTTTCATTGTAATAAAACCCATTTCATCTTGAAAGTATATTCAACACCACAATTATGTTGACTCGAAATACACAAATAGATCATTTTCAAGCTTACACACACACTCCTTTATTTTACATGTTTTTATTGTCATGTTATTTTTATTATAATGAAACATTTCATTTCGAAAGTGTATCTGCTGTCACAATCAGTGTTTTCTTTCTCCAGTGTATGAAACTTGTTTCATTTCAAGGTATGTTTATAAAAATGATGCCATCATCCCATTCAAATACACAAACTGATTCTTTATGCATATAATTATGTAATACACACTCTGTTTATGTTTTTTCAAACCCCTGTAGGGGTCTGTTTACCCCTATTAAGGGTTTTTTCAGCAAGCCTGGTCTAACTACCATTTGCTCCTTCAACAAAACCCCTACAGCTTTTCTGATGATTCTTCCTGCAGGATATCGAAGAAAATGTTTTTCCACACACAGCACACTGGACTGGTGAGTGTTTCAGTTTATTATGGGTATTCAGAGCCTCCTCTGAGTCGAAATAGATGGTACATTTTCTGCACATTATAGAATACACGTGTGACACCTTGTGTCTGTTGAGACTTTTCATGTGTGTGTAAGTTCTGTGACAAATTTCACACTGAAAATTGGCTTCTCGCACTCGTCTTGAATACATATTGTTAAATGGATCGTTGTTGTTGATGAGGCTGCTGCATATAGCCATCGCTTCTTCTTCACTGCCATTTTTCGCTGAGGCAATCGCAGTGGTCTGAAACAGATATCAGAATTAACAAATAAAAAGTTGGGATGAGAAGTCTCTAACTGACTAACGGAGTGTTTATGCTTTGTTCATTGTGTTCAGAATCCAAATTAGTGTTAAACTGTCATATTTTAAATGTGTGAATGAATGAATGAATGAATGAATGAATATTGATTTATAGATTAACTATATTTATGAAACATGACTTTCTGATGATAACTTTCATTACTATTCTGATCATCAGAACCTTTCAATAATCATGAAAGAACATTTTTCATTTCAGTTATTATTCCTCTGTGTTTTAGATTTTGAATTTTATTGTGTCAGTTTGGAAGTATTGTTATGCACATTAGATCATAATTGATGAAACTTGCTGTATAAATGTAAGTCTCATAATTAAATATTGTCTCTGATAAACCTCTGATAGACACTGGTTGGAATGGAAAACAGACTACAGATATACTGAAAAGAATTAATCCCATTACCCATACACTTCTCTCAGAACAATCAGATAAAACTGATAATACAATTATCTCAACTTTCATATATATATATATATATATATTACTATATCACTACTCTTAACAGTGAAGGTCAACCAAATATTTTACATCAAATCCAGTTTGTATTACACATTATTTTTTCAAGGAAATCATTTTAAATTTGTTTATAACTCTTAAGAAGGATGAGGATTATGAGACAGGCTGTACGGAAGATCATTGTATTCTTACTTATTTTATTTTTTCATTCATAATTAAACATTTTGAATATTGTACAGATGTATGTACATGCCACTCATACACCCTTACCTACATACTAACACACAAATACACATGTGCATTATACACATTATACACACACAGACAGACACACACACACACAAAAGATATATACCAAGATAACCAACATAAAACTAACTTTATTCCAAACCAAACAAAGTAACAAAAATCAATGTTTAAAAAAAAAAAAAGATAAAAGATAAACATATGAACTAATTCACTAATTATTACATCGATTATTTTGTACAAGCCATTGTTTGATAACATATGTGAGAAGAAATCTGCCATTGCCATTATATGTGTTACTCTTACCAATTAATGTCTAACGTATCTTCTTAAAGACAGTTTAACACAGGGCTTTTGAAACACTAGCTATGGAGAGTAATGATTAGAATGGAAACAGCCCACTCCCATCAAATGTATTAAGATATGGTATAAAAAATAAATATTAAAAACAAAAAATATAATTGGCTATTTCTGTCATTCTGTGGTCAGAATATAATTATATATGACCATAGAATAACTGCCAGTAGCCAGTAGCCAGTAGCCAGTTATTTTATTATTTATTTATTTTCGAAATTTCAATTTTTTTTTTTTTTTCTTTTTTTTTTTTTATATTTAAAAAGAAATAGAAAAAGAAAAGTTTTTTTTTTAGGGGTTTCATTTTAAACTGAATTTATAATAGTCTAATAAATATTGTTATTATTATAATTAAGGTTATTATTATTAATAGTATTTATTTATTTATTTATTTATTTACAATTTGCTCATCAGTAAACTCTTGTATCCATCCACAAGTAATATTATATTGAAATAAAATTAAAAAATGAACAGGAGAATAATAATAATTAGAAACATAGCAATTTGATTGGTGTTTAATAGCGAAAAAACCCCAAACATCATGTATGTCTGATATATAAAACTGAGGTGTAAAAATAATAAAACATAACAAAACAATCAATTTACGCCATTCTTACAAACATTACTAGAAGAACAACAGAATAATAAACGAATGTTATTTCATATTTAACAAAACATACCCAACTGTTTTCTTATTTTTTGTAATTACTTTTTTAATTTTCTGACACACTGGTAACAAGTACTTATGAAAACAGATATCATCATCATCATTATTATAATTATCACTATTATTGGCAGTGGTGATGGTGATGTTGGTATTAGCAATAGTACTATTTTAAAAACACACAAACAAAAACAAAGAAAAAACAACAAATAATTAAAAAAAAGAGTAAAAACCCACTATATACCTAATATTTAGATACATTGATAAAAATGATTAAATGAATATTACTGAATTGTCAACACATTTTATTAACATTTGTTTCAATCACTATTGTTGCAAATAAAGTAATAATAACATATGCTGACTTTATTATACAAATTAGAAGTATTTGTAATACTGACTCTCTCTTTCAAATACACTATCAATCATTCACTCAAACATACAATTTGCTTTTTTTCTGTCTCATTCACCCAAATTATATGTCCTTTTCTCTCTTTCACAAAGTTATAATTATTTTCTCACTACCTTTCTCTCTCTCTTTCAGTCACTATCTACTGGTTGTTATTTAAAATATACTGGTAGTTAATGCATCACTGTGAACAATAATTTAACAAGCATGTATGAATGCTCTAATTTCAATGTTTAGGTTTAATTATTTTGGTATCATTCAAGATTAACAATTCAAATAAACACTCTTTGAAAATAATGTGTTTATGATTTTAGATACATTTAATATGCGACTTCTGTGAGCTTTCAAAAATAACCAAGAATAAAAATACACTGCTATCTTTTATTGGATGACTTTTTGGGGCTTTAAAAGGTAATAGCAAAACACATTTTGTAAACTATCATGGAGAAATGGCTTTATCTGCAATCACTAGCTTCTAAAACGCACCAAAGATTGCTACTGTAACATAACAACTTCAGAAAATTACTACTAGACCAAAGACGGTAACATTCTGAATTTCACGATCAAGTTTTATGGAATGTTATGGTTTTTACACTGTTAAAAAGGACTGTTTTTGTTCTGTGTGTTTTTAAAAGAGCGAGCCAGACACAGTGTGTGATGAGATCGAAGTACAGCAGGAGTGGAGAAAGATTTGCCACAGATCACACAGGCCACTTTGGCATGTTTCTTCTCATTGTGCTTCTTCAGCTCCTCGCCTGTCTTAAAGAACATTGTGCACTTCCGGCACATAATGGATGATTTGTGAGAGTGTTCGTGTCGCCTCAAGCTAGCCAACAGAGTGTAACCCCGATTACATATGTTGCAGCGGTAGTTGAACTGTCTTCTGCGCTGGGGCACAAAAACTGCATCAGAGGCACTGGAGGGTTGGACGTCCTGGCGCATGACCAATATGTCATCAGCAAGTTTGGGTGTCCTCTGAAACAAATATTGACCATAGAAATAAAATCTGAAAACTGTCTCTTATTAAGGTTTTTTTTAAAAAGTTTTCTCATTTAATATTATTAAGAATCATATAGAAATTTCCTCTCTTGTTATTTGATATGTGAACTGAATATGTAAAGGAGTATAGAGGTGTTATATTTATATATACACAAATGTTATGTGTTTCACTTATATTATGTACACATAGCAATACAAACTTAAACAGATAGGCAAAGGTAAAAGAAAACATATCTCCTCATCATGTATTTCCCATCTTGTTAATGTAATATTAAAGTATACCAATTTTTTCTCATTTATATTACATTTATATTACCAGTAACCACATTTAAGTATTGTTTGCTACACAAATGTAAAATAAAATAAAATCACTTGAATGCATAAAGTAGCATTAAATTACACATAAAAATGTGAATGTCTCCCTCTTGTTTATCTAATATTAACACATTTTATTAATGTACCTGTTTAAGCTTTCTTTTTCACTTATTATGCATCCTGTAATAATTTATGGTTTACAAACAAGAATAAAGCAAAATAATCTTATCAAATTATATATAAACTGCTCATTTTATTTCCACTCACTTGTCAGTGTAACATTAATGTTTTTAAAAATCTACTTCAAATTTTTTTTTTTTGTGTCTCTATTATATACAATATGCTAATTCATGATTAATAATTCAAAATATAAAAATAAAATAAGCCAGCTGAATAAATAATGTGGAATTAATTTACATTAAACAAATTCTCTATTTATTTTAATAATAAAGAGTTCATGTTATTAGAAGTTTCCCACCATTTTATTATATCCCAGTCTATTTCTCTATATTGATTATGAAGTAACAACTGAATGTTATTTCCAGCACCTGTGTACAAAATGGTGCATTAAATAATATTTTATCTTTTTTCTCAGTGTTTGTTATAAAGCAATTACCACTAACTGTTATATTATTTCCAAATCTCTTTTTACAAAATGTGTTATTAAATTAGATTTTATCTTTTTGTCTATATTGATTATAAAATCATTAATTACAACCACTGGTACAAAATTCTTTATTAAATAACATGTATTCTTTTTCTCTGTTTTGATTATAAAGTAATAATCCACAATTCAAATTTAAAAATAAATAAAATTAAAAATAGCAGTCTCACACCATGATCATTTAATGAACTTCTCCTACAGTATCCAAAATTGTTTTCAAAGAATAAAACATCACAAAATAATCAACATGATCTGTCAGATTATAAGTTAAAAGTTAATGTATCATTAAAATAATCCATGAAACAATAAATACTATTAATTCTAAAAAATAGTAGGTATAGAGTCATAAAGTGAAAAAAAAAAACAATAAAAAAACCCTAAAGCCATATTCTCAGACACACACATATATAAATTAATCACATGTTAAAAAACAACCAAATTTGAAACTTGTTTACAATAAATGTAAAATAACTTTCGCAAATAGATAAAAGCAGGGACTAAAAATAAAAATTAATAAATAGAGTGAAAGAAAGAAAGAAGGAAAAAGAAAAAGAAAGAAGGAAAGAAAATAGGAAAATATTCAACAGGAATTTGTTAAAAGCTTTTTCCCAAGAAATTTGAAAAATCTATCTTTCTTCTTCTGTGTGACAGCTTCAAAGGAACTGCAGGTAATTTTGATATTTTTCCACAATAAACTGGTTCCAGGACACCTTTTACCAGACCAACTTAGGATTGGAACACTGATTTTTGCATGACTAGTCCATATTTAGTTTCTACTGTTTTCTAGCTGGTATCATTGGCTGCCTTTTCTTTTTGAATACTCCAAGAAACAAATGTTTTTGTTCTATAACAGAAGGTGTTTTGAGGTGAACACTATTTCTAGGCAACACAGTCTATAAGATGGTACCATGCTATTTTAGTCTGTGCTTCATTCGGTACATTTCGTTAATGTCCATATCTCTTTGCTGGCACTGCAAATTAACTGGTCATATTAATTACTGCATCTGTTCAAAGGGATCTGGAGAAATCCAGTAAACTAAACAAAAACAAATGTAATATGTAATACTTGGTAGGATTACTGTATTCTTAAATTATAAAATTTCTTAATGTATTAATTCATAAACAACAAGAAAAATAAACTTAAAGAGAACTTTATTTCATAAAAGTGTCTACAACTGTATTTTTGGAAATGTTTATGATAAACTATATAATATATGGTTTATTATTCAATATTTTTCTTAAAGGATGTAATAACTATGAAAAAATGATTGACAGAAGGATAAAAAGAACGAATGTCACCAAAACTCAACAGATTTGGAAATTCAGAACAAGCAATTTGAAAAAACAAATAGAAACATGTTAAAAAAATAATGTTATGATATGAAACAGTTCAAACATACAGCATAAGTTCATAACTCGAAGAATCATAACAAATTTATAAACAAGTCTTATTCATCAGTAACATTTAGTTATATTTAGGCATTTGTGTTTTTTATATATAACACTATCAAAACTGAAACAAATTGAAAAAAACACCACTTTTTTCATTATTTAATCCATTTAACAAAAACTTTCTTCAAAACATCCTTTACAGTGAAAAAAAAACAAAACAAAACAGAATGAAACAAAAAATAGTTTTGCAACTTTCTATGTCAAAGATTATCAGGCACCATCAAATGTATCCACCACGTTTCTTAATCTTTTCTTTGTAGGGGATGGGGCAAATCATGTTGTTAATGAAGTATTTATCATTCTCTAGAAGTCTGGAATGCCTTTGAAGAGTTTCCTCCTCGAAGTATGCCAGGTCCTCTTTGGAACTTCAAGCGATCCTTCAGAGTCTGTCTAGGAATGCCAAACATTCTCGCGGCTGCTGTGACCGTCATCTTGCCTTCCACGACAGCCTCGTAGGCAGCACGCAGTTCCTCTGGCGTGTACTTATGTCGCAGTTTGCACCACCGCGTCTGAAGAAGTCAGAAACACTGATACGTGAACGACAACGTTAAGGTACATGTCTACTTAAATTTTTATACACTTTAGTTATACATCGGTTTAAATTTTTACACAGGGTTTAGTTATGTCTATTTAAAATTTTATAGTGTTGTTGTATGTGTCTACTTAAATTCTATATGTTTATCTACAAGTTAGATGTTAGATATGCGTACTAATATTTGTACATTGTTTAATTACCAGTCCAGTGAAGTTTCTGTTGTGTTTGGTTATTTCTACTAGGTTTTTGTACAATGTTTAGTTATGTCCACTTAATTTCTGTGCAATATGTTACAAGTATTTTCTTAAGCTGTACATATATATATGAAACCTTGTAAATGTATAATTACAACATATGCCATATGAGTGAAACATTAATAGGTTTGGTGAAATTATGTATGCTAAAAGCTCAGCATAATTTTTAATTTCAACATGAATAATACTATTATGCTTTTGTATAATGTTCAATTACAACACATCTGATTTGTTAAGACTTGACAAATAACCTACACTGACACCTCATCAACTGCCTTAGTTTTAATACAGCATGTGGTTGTAATAATAATAATTATAATAATAATTATTATTATCATAATGATAATAAGTTTAAATGCTTAGTTCATTTCATCCAAAATGTCCAACATTACCAATTTTCTAAACATCTTTCCTATCTCACAAAGTAGTATAATGTATAGAAACAATTTAATCAGAGTAGCCAAAATTATTTGTTGCAGGTTTTTCTGCCTGTGTTCTATTCAGTATTTTCATCATTGGAAGCATTAATAAAAAGTTTATTTAGGCATTTCATGAAGGGTAGTACCAATCACTAAATATTATTTCAGTCAATTTGTATAGATTATGATTTGATTATGTTCATAACAGAGCCTTCTCTTGCCATTTAGTTGGTAAAAAACATTTTAAAGACTTTTAATACAGAAGTAAAACAACAGCACACTATGCTTAAGTTTATGGCTATATTCAGTGTATATTGTATTAGATATTAATCAGTCAAAACATTAGACAGAACTGTTTGAGCAAGAAATGTAATGTATGAAAAATATTTTTAAAATAAAAAATAACACTGCATAAGCGTAAGAAAAATATTGCAAGAATACAAATCAAATTGTGTGTGTGTGTGTGTGTGTGTTTTTTAACAGAAAATATTTGTGATTATTCAAAATATAACTAAAAATAAAGACAAATTTGCTGGAAGTTCATTAATTAGTAAAATTAAAGCTAACAACATACAATACAAATTATTAATACTAAGCTGGTGATGTACAAACAAGTACTTTCAATTAATGCTGTCAGAGTTTTGACCATCTATTCTCTTAGTTTCAATACATTCAGCCAAAACTTATATTTTGTATATTCTACCTTTTTCAGTAAACTGTATTTCAGAAATGTCAAGTATCATCTGTACAAACTAAGAAATATATTGATGTCTGAGGATAAATAAAATAAATAACAAATGAACAAAACAGAACCAAATGTCCAGAAATTTTGAAATTATTATTAAACACACACACACACACACACACACACACACACATCCTTAAATTTATGTCTGAGAGAAGTGTAAACCATACAAGGTAAATGATCTAGAGGAAAATCAGCAAGACAATAGAGGTATCAACTAGATAGGACTAGAAAGGAATCATCTGCAAGACATGAAGATATAATATTTATGACTCTCAAAGTCAAAGTACCCAGTATTATGAATAATGGTATTCCAGATTTGGTCACTTTTAAAATATGAAATGTAAAAAATCTGATACTTCATTAATAACAATGTCAAAGTCAAAATGAAACACATATAGCAAACAGAACAGTCATCAGTTCTTGAAATTAAAATATTCAGACAGCTACAAAGTTATTGTTGACTCTTAACTTCTTAGATGTTACTATATTTATTATATAGATTTATTTTCTGAGTGTCTTTTTGTTGTTGTTGTTGACATTTTCACCTTCCTGGATAACTCCCATAAAAATATTGGGCTTCCTTCCAATGAATGTCTAAAGAATAGTATTTTAAAAATGAAATTCAAATTTTATGAAAAAAATAAAAGCCCGTCTTGAGGTGCTGCCATTCTCAGAAGATTCCAAAATAAAATTACAGTTTTACAAACTTTTTCAGGGAAAACTATTATTCTTCTTCAAATCATCATGGTGAGAGTGAATCTGTAGATAAACTGGGTTGGCTTTTTCTTTAGATTAAATGTTAAACTATCCATGAAACATAGAATTATTTTCATTACCATTTCTGATTAAATTTTTAGTTTTTGTTTTAGTTGTGTCCTGTATTTATAAGTGAAGGTAGTATCAAAATGCTTCTTCCTTTTCTGAGTATGCCAGGCCCTCTGTTAAATTTAATTCTGTCAAACAAAGTCTGTTTAGGAATGCCATAATACTTGGAGGCTTCAGACAGTTTCATCGAACCTTGCCTTACAGCGTTGTAAGCATTCCTCATATCTTCAGGAGAATAGTGCTGCACTGGTTTTCTCCATGTCAGATTCTGTAGAAACCAAAACACAATCTCAGACAAAATTTTCTTTACAAATATTTGTGGATTGTTGTTGTTGTTGTAAAGAAACAAAAATATAACACACTTGATGCAGATATGTTTCTAAATCAAAATGTTATGTTTCTTGATGTAAAAACAGGTTTCCAAATAAAAAGTTATACCTCTTCGTGTAATGGTATGTTTCTAAATCAAAATGTTACATTTCTTGTTATATAGGTGTTTCTAAATATATTACAGCTCTTCTTGTAAAGATGTATTTATAACTTAAAATCAGAAATAATTATTATCTATAGTTTGAATTTCCGTAACAAACAATAAAATTAAGAAGAAATTTCTGAATGTCCCAATAAATATAAAGTATCCATTTCAACAGTACCAGTATTTAACAGATTTTTAATTAAAATGTTTTATATAATAATAAATCAAAACAGAAATCTGTTGAATGTGTTAGTACAAGTATCCTTCCAATGAACTAAAGTTTCTTTAGTAATCAACTCATTTGAATTAATATATTTCCAGGAATATTTCAATCTGAATCCAGTTCCTACCTGAATTTAATTATAACACTTCACTATTTTAGTTTATCACAATGATAATTATCATATTATGATAATGGGCTGCTGCATATCATACAGAAAAGACAAGAAAATAAACACCATCAAATTTTTGTTTATCTATTTAATAGTATACAAGAGTATACAGTTCTAGTAAACAAAATGAACACAAAATAAACAGGATTTTCTATCATAGAAAAAGAATCATTATCATGTCTATATACATAAAACAAAGTATTTATCTTTTTCATGCTGTAGTTTTTCAAAAATTGGATGATCTTTGCTTAAGATAACTCCCCACTCATTATATATGGCATGTGCAGTTAAAAATGATTTTGTTTCTTTTTGCAATATATAATCAAGTTACTTCAAAATTCATTTTTTTTTTTTTATTTTTTTTTTTTCAGACACACACAAACACCAACTCACTCATACTCAGACTTATGGGGAATTTAAGACCAAAGAGACAAATAAAAAGCACAAGATATACTGAGTTTATGATGCTTCAAACTAATAACAGTTACATGTTTAATTTCACAAACATGTTTTATTTGAACATTTAGGCTCACAAGTCATGAAATCTGCATTTGTAAAAATACTGATCTCAATGAAATACATATAAAACTATAGATATCAAACATATTTCAACTGCTTATACCAGTAATATTATAATCATTTTGTACAATTGGAAATTACAGATATATTTTCTCCGGTATTAGATAAGAATAACTTCTCTTTCAATATAATAAAATCCAAGTCACTTTGAACCTTTGATGAAATCTTACTGGCCCTGTTCATATGAGGAAGTATTTAAAAATACCCATACATTTCTTTTTTTTAAATTAAAAATTAAAAAATAAAACATTCTTTGGTGTGTCATTACTTGAAATGAAATGCATCAATAATAATATAAGCAGTTTAGACATGAAACTTAAAGTACAAATGCCCAATAAATAAATATTATGAAAACAAGACATGATATACAGTTGCATAAATATTTCATATTAAAAATGGACAACATAACTAATATAACCTTTTGTATCCAAATTTTTTGCTAACAATTTAGAAAATAATAACTACCAATATTGCTGTACTACATCAAAGCATATACATTAAAACATCAAGAGCTGTACAAAGACAATTTAACTAATGAGGTAATTCAATTTAAAATAATTCAATAATAAAGTTCTTAAAGCAGTTTAAATATTGACTTAATACTTAATAATGTTAATACTTTTTGTAGAAGTTTTTACAAGAAATCAAACAGTGAAAAAGGATTTCTATAGATTTTGGTCAATGTTGTATTTAAAAAATAAACATCAAACAAACATAACAAGAGATTACATTTTGTAATGATTGCTAAATGTAGCCCTTAAACAATTAGGGAAACATGCAATTAAATGCCATTTTTTTCTTTTTGTTCAATACATAATTAAAAACCTGTAGTAATTATTTATATAATAACACAAAACAGAAATCAATTTATATTAAAAATGTATACCTGTGAAGAGTTTCAATATAAACAATTAGAAACTTATTATTGCACTAAACATATTTCCCTGACAAAATTGTTTTTATGAAATCCATTTTATGTGTGTGTGTGTAATTGTGAGAAGAAGAGGAAATGATTGGAAAAGAAGAACGGTTAAAAAAAAAAAAAAAAAAAAAAAAAAAAAATATTATGATCAGTAAAAGAATCAGAACCAATACTATAATTATTTTTAAAGTGAACAACTACCAGGTAAACCTGTGATAAATATTTTTAAAACATGAAAATGCCATTAGAATTTCAAGTTAAAAATCCTATTTTAATAAATGCTGATGAAAACTAATGCAAGAACATAATTGCAGTTTCAGAAAGTAATTTAACTATTCTTTTGAATCCAGTGTTTAAAAACACTATACATACACTGAAACTGTTTTCAAACATTTAAAAAGCATTCATAAGATGCTATTTTAAATATACTACCTGTATTAAATTACCTCCCAATAAAAGATCCATTATATGACATGAAATTTCCCATTATGAAATATATATATATATATATATATATATATATATATATGTATCATATTTGAAAAATGTTTTAATTTAATACTCTGAAATTAGAAAAAAAAATTCCCTTAAATAGCTTATATCATTGTACTACAAATTTTATTTTTACTAACTGGAATACACAACTGTTTAGTATTCATATTGTTCGAAGTTCTGGATACACATAGACCACACAACAATGATAACTGATATACTACTCTAAATAAAAGCGTGAACAAGATTTATATCAAATATCAGATTTTTTCCCTGGTTGACAGAGTTTAACGAGTTCTTCCAGTCTCTTCTTCATTTCGTCTGTCAAGATGTGCTGGATTCCTCGCGGTGCTATGTCCAGCAGACCCTTGTTCTTTATGTGGTAGTACAAACCTGGCTGCGACACACCAAACAGTCTTGCAGCTGAGGTTACAGTCAGCAAGCGTTCCTTCACAGCAGTCACAGCATTCTGCATGGCAAGGGTTCTCAGGTTGATGTATGACAGTGAATTCTGCAGAAACCAGAGGAAGTGATCTGAGCATCATCCAATATGAACTTTTATCTGGGAGTTAAATTTTATCACTTTATCTGGCAGCTACATTTTAATTTTTAATTTTTTTTCTTGCTTTGTATTATGAACCTCATATCAGGTCATATGAGGTTCATAATACAAAGTTTATCTGATTATTTAAATTATTTCTGTTTTTATAGAATGTTTTTTGTACTTCCACATTATATAAAGATTTTTTATCTAGTACTTTAAGCTGGGTTTTTTACATCTGATAGATGAGTTACGTTTTTTGTAAAAACTATTCTAACTATTATTTGTTATACATTTCAATCCAAGAGTATCTGCATCAATACAAACACATTAGGTTTGAATATAATACATAAAAATATTACAAAAAAATATATGAACTGAATTTAATTGTGTAAATATGAGGCATGCAACAAAACATTGTGATCAGATTTCTGTCAGATTGTATATTTACATAATTAATAAGTCAGTGGATATTTGAAAATTTGTATGTTTTCTAAACAGTAACTCTGCAGTTCAAATAACCACCTCTATAATGTTATTAAATTTGATTAATAGTTTATATTTTTCTAAATGTTTACTAAATCCTACTGAACTAACATGTTACATTTCATAAATAAAATAGTTAAACATCATTTTTGTCTGAAAAATAAACATCAGATATCAGCTGCTGATATAAGAGAAAAATCTATACAATTATGTGTGTATGTGCTGAAATGACTCATAAAATGAATTTAAATTCCAAACACTTACTAATTAAGTCCAGTACATCGTTTGTATTTATTCATAATACCATATTTAGTTATTTTAATACACCTATGCAAATAATTTAATATAATAAACAAATAAAACATCTTATAGTTCTATACTAGCAACATAATATAATTTCTAAAACATGAAATTTAAAAATTTTATATCAATGTATTTCCCAAAGAGACACAAGGGTAATTTCAGATTACAGTTACATGGCCTCCCAACCTTTTTTTTTACCTGCTTCAGATATAATGTAGAGTTTAATTATTTATCTTGAATTCCTCTTTGTATACAGCAAAACAATTTTTTGTGCAAAAAGTGTTAATTAATATTATATATAAAATAGTTAAATAATTATTTATAAATATATTCTATACAGGATCAACAACTGAAAAGTATAATTTAATGAAAAAAGTTTCACAAGCAATTAGAAAATAAAACAAATAAAAAAACTGACTGAATCATTCTCAACAATCCTATATTTGTTGAACAACATTATTCATTACTATTCATATAATCATTATTTAAAATATATATAAAGTTAAAAAGGAGATAGTTTTTAACCCAAAATTCACAGGGAGGGATAAACATGGATGATATGGGACTAACTGCCATAAAATATTTTGCCCCAAACTGATTTTATATATATATATATATATAATATTATTAGTGAGGACAAATATTATACATTGAAGATGGTATAATCAGCTTTAATTTAGACAATAAATGTTCTTACATATTATGAGAGGTATCTGCAATATAAAGCAATATAAAAAAAAAAAAAAAAAAAAAAAAGGAAAAATGAGAAATGGACCCAAAGCAATAAATGTAAGCACATCTGAGACAAATTTGTACACATACATGTAACAAGTCTCACCCTAAGACAGAATATTGGATGATTCAAGGAAGATTTAAAACTGCTTTTTAAGCAGGACAAAGGTATATTTAAAATAATACTATGTTGGGACCTATTTTGGATTTTGGTATTAAAGTTCAATATAAATTTGTATCTTTAAAAAAAAAAAAAAAAAAATAAAATAAAATAATATCAAAACTAAATAAGTAAAATAAACACAAATATAAACAAGATCTCTTAAACGCATATATTTACACATACTTCTGCTTTCTGATAATGCAAAAACAACATATCCTATTCTGTTTATTAGTATTTTTCTTTTGGAATGTTCTATGACAATGTCTGGTCGTCCAGAAGAACAGAGAACTCAGTGTACTAGTCACTTCACACACATATAGGTGTTCAAACATTTAACATGCAAAAAAAAAAAAAGAAAAAAAAAAAAAAAGAAGAAAAAGACATTAACTCCATTTTTATTCATCCTGTACCCCCGGGCATCAATTCCTGCACAAGAGTGTTGCAAGCATCTGCCGAGTTTTCACAAGAAGATCTATCAAAAGAAACATCAACACCACTGTTACACATATCAATACTCTCTAGATCTGGCACTTCATTCTGCACCATTGTTGGCAAGCCTTTGTAGAAACTGCAACACATCCCTGGTCTGCGTCCCCGGCGCAGGACTCCTGGACCACGCCCAAACTTGAAGCGAGCGTGGAGTGTGGGCTGAGGGACACCAAACTTTCGGGCAGCAGCAGTGACTGTCATTTTGCCTTGTTGAACAGCCATGTAAGCGTGTTCCATGGCAACAGGAGAGTACTGGCACTGAGTCCGTCGAAATGTCTGCTGCAGGCAACTCTGAAGAAACCAGATACAGATTCTAAGAAGTACGCGAGTAACATGGTAACAATTAATATTAACATTTGTTAACTTTTAGCTCATCATTTTTAACTAGTTTCACTGTGATTTTATCCTTTTCTCCCATTTATTTAGTACTGTGAAATCTACCCAAACTTGAATAATGATCATGAAGTAATTTACAATTCTAACCAAACAAAATGAATCATACATGTATTAGGAGTTATTCACTTATCTAAAACATAATTTACTTTCTTGTATACAAGTTCTGTCCTTTGACATGATAAGCGACAATACTAGAAAACCGTGAAATATACACAGTGAGAATAAGGGAACATGCTAGATGAAAAATGATAAAATTTGAATAAACCAAAACTTATTTTTTGTTTCTGACATGACCATTTAGAAAATGAATATAAAATGTTTATATTTTGTGATAAATATTTCAGGTTTTTTTAAAAAGGAATTCCATATGCATACAGATAACTTTATAACAATGCATAACATCACCCCTTAAGCCATATTAAGTGGTAATATGGTTTAGAAAATGTCATTTGGTTTTTTATCACATATCATTTTTCTGACTATTCAAACATATTGGGGAAGATGCCGCATGAAAACTATTTCAGGTATGGATTCCAAATTTGGAATATATATATATTTAGAAACATACACTACAAAATGACAGAAAGGAACTCTTAAAAAAATTAAGTATCCTTTTAATAAAACCTTTATAAATAACTGGGTTTTTTTTTCAAAATACAAATGAAAAACTTTTTTTTTAAATTTTATCTTTTCCTTGGTACAGTCATATAAATGTGCCATTTCAAATGACAACTTTATACAAACCTCACAATTACATCCACTTTTTTTAAACTTCAGTTTACTAGTGATATATTTACACTGAAACCCAGATATGTTGGTGTGTACTGATGCACATATTTTATCAATAGTTTTAAAAAACAAACTGTAAATTTTATCTTAAAATTCATTACAAACTGTATTCAGCTTTTACAGATTTCCTGGATTAAAAGACATCAAGATTATGTTGTCAGTTATAAGTGAGGGAAGGTTTCAGAGAAACAAAGGGTAATTTTTCTTGTGTCTATGAAGACATGGCAGAGATTTTATAATGCTAAAGACAAGAAATAAAATCTTCAATAAAGAAAAGTGTTGGTGAAAACTCCAGACTTTATCCAAAACAAATCTTAACAGTATTCATCACAACAATCCATATTTTCATATTTTAAAATAATAATAATAATAATAATAATAATAATAATAATAATAATAATAATAATAATAATAATAGTAATAATAATAATAAATTACAGACAAAATTCAAACAATGGAACACAAGGATATATCTAAATTTTATTATAAATAACTGTCAGTAAATATATAATTTAAATTAAATGACAATTTCACAACTAGACTATATAACATTCTGTATTCAATGCAAATACAAATTATTATGATAACAATTTCTTATTAATCACTGTTATTATTAATATAACAGCACAAATATTCAACATCAATGGTTGACTATCTAAATGCATCAAATGAAGTCTTCAGCTGTTTCTATCAGAACTCTTTTAATAGTATTACATCCACAAAATATCTCCTTATGGAACAAATGTAATTAACAGAGACAATATGAGTTACAAATTATTTGTGAATTCATAACTTTTTAAAAATTAAAGATATTACCAAAAAGGAAACACATGTTTTCACTATCTGAATGTAAAATGATTTAAAATTAAATGTAATTTACATACTGAAACTGAAACAGATGTAATAATTAATAAATTATATACTAAAAATGAGAATAAGAAAACAGACCCTTTTGATATATATGAATGTAGAATGAAACAACAATAATAATTTTTTTAAAAGTTAAAATGTTATTTTTCAGGTCAAGAATTGACTTGATCATTTGTCCATGAAAGTAGTTGGGAGAGTCGTGACTTTTCTTTGTTTGTGAGAGGAGGCTGTATGCCTGTGAGCACAGGGTTTGTAATCAGTCGTTTTACTTGACGGTACAATGTTTTCTGTGGCACTCCAAACATTTGGGCAGCTCTGCTAACAGTCAATATTTTCTCCTGGACAGCAATTAAGGCATTCCGCAGAGCAATAGCTGGATAGCGACGATTGCGAAACAGGTCCACTGAAGGATTCTGCAGAAATCAGAGGAAGGAGTCTGAGTCCCACAAAACTCATAACAATATTTAAAAAAACATTTTAAAAATTAAAAAATATACTAATTATTATTATTTTTTTTTCTTCAGATAAATAATTTGAAAATAACAAAGAAAACAAAAACAAACATACACACAAAAAAAAAACATGTTCCATTGTGCACTATCTTTCTTCTAATAATTAAAATAAATAAGATTTTAAATACAATATTCTGTCACATCACAAATTTTTGAAAAAAAAAAAAAAAGCCCACCCAACAAAATGTTTTAACAGGTACAGTATGTGGCTTTTTAACATCTTCAAAGAAATTATTTTTCTTTTGACTATTCACGTGATATGCTGTGTAGATATGTGATATCAATACATCTTAGAAGATTAAATGTTGTCATGATTAACTATTATATCAGACTTGATTTATACATTTAAAAGCAAATTAAAATAAGTTTTAACCAAAGTGGTATTGAAGTCACACATTTTGCAAGTGACAGGTTAAGTCTGACAAACACTAAAAGCACTACAATCAGTTTATATTAAAAAAAAAAAATATATATATATATATATATATATATATATATATATATATATTGATAGTTAGAATAGTAATAGTAATAAAAGAAAATAAATAAATAAAAACAATTATAAATATCAAATGACACCATTGGCCATCAAACCACTGTGAACAAATTTTGTAAGGTTTTTCAATGAACCGTTGTTTAAGTTTTTTTAAACTAACAATAAAATAAAATAAAATAAAATAAAATAAATACAGTAAATATAGATGATTATTTTACATCAAAATATTCCACTTGTTTTCATTATTTTGAATAGCATTATCATTATTTTTTTTAGGTAAAATAGATAGTTTGCAGTGAATAGGTTCCAGATAATTCTTGACCAAACATTTCAGGACAATCCTTCTTTTGACCATGAAAGCAATTCTGAAAGCCTTAATTTTTCTTCTTCTGACAGCGTGGGCTGTAGGCCCGTCAACACTGGCGTTGTGACTGATGTCTTCACTCTGTGATGCAGAGTCTGCTGTGGTACACCAAACATCCTTGCAGCACTACTAACAGTCAGTATTCTCTCCTCAACAGCAACCACAGCATTCTGTATAGCAACCGGTGGGTACCTGTTTCGACGCCGACACCAAAGATCTTCTGTCAAACAATTCTGCAGAAACCAGAGGAAGGTGTCTGAGTTCCAGGCAATGAGTTACAAAGATTATTATAAAATGCCCTTATAAAATCAATACAATTAATGCCCTTTTAAAATCAAAGAAAAGATACAATGTCCTTATAAAATCAAGAAAAGATAAAGTGTCCATATGAAATCAAAGAAATTATTAAATACCCTCATAGAAACCAAAAAATTATAAACGTCCATATAAAATGAAAAAAATAATAAAATGCTCGCATAGTTTGGAATATTTCATAATGATGTGAGTTTTTATGTGAGTAGTTTATGAATACTATGATTCCATCTGTTAAAACATATATTATTAACATATATATAAAAATGAATTTACAATAAATATTAAAATATCTATTTATATAAATCAGGTCAAAAATTGTGGGGAAGCATAGGATAAACAGTTGGATGTCATGCAATTTAGTTTTGAGTTACAGCGTGTTAATACAGACCATTGCATTGATTTTTTTTTTTTTTTTTTGCCATCAATAGTTTTTAATATATCTTGACTTTCATGTCTATACATGTTGTTTGCTGAAATCAGTCAATAAAACATGTTCTTTGTGTTTTCGTGTAACCTGTCAAAATCTTAATTAAAGAATATATATGCTAAAATTACTCTTATTTTAACATGATTCATCTACAATCTGTGACATTGCACCCCCATGCATCATATCACTGATATATTTTTATATTTTAAACTTGAGCTATATGAAAGTAAATTGCACTAAATTGTAATTTAAATAAAACACTTTTTACTATTCTACATATTGTACATATAACTGTTTCAGCATTGTTATAATGCAGAGGGTATATGTTATCAATTTAAAACACTGTTCTTACAATATGCAACTCTTTACAGTCAAGTTAATATTACATTATTTCTAAAATCAACAAGGCTACCTAAAGACAAACTACAGTATATACATCAATGGACAAAATTAGAATTAAATCCAAGTTGACATTGTTCAAGAAGTTCTTCTACTCTCTTCTTCATGTCATTTGTCAGTGTATGTTGGGTTCCTCTTGGAGCAGTCATCAGCAGACCTTTATTCTTGATATGGTAGTACAGGCCTGACTGGGACACACCAAACAGTCTTGCAGCTGATGTTACAGTGAGCAAATGTTCCTTAACAGCAGTAATGGCATTCTGCATGGCAAGTGTCCTCTGGCTGATGTATTTGAGTGGTAAGTCCTGAAGAAACCAGAGGAAGTGATCTGAGCATCATTCAGTATGATGTAATCTGCTACATTAGATAGATGGGATTCTTTGGCAGGGACTGGAGTATGTTATGCAGGGTTATTTATATTATTATATTTTCTAATTTACGATTTCTGCATTCAATAGTTTGTACATTAAACAGAAGATTTTTTAGATTACTGAGATTTTTAAATGTATAAAATGTTCTGCCTACTATATGGTATGCGTGCCATCTTATTTACAAATGTAATGCATCAGTATGAATGTATCTGCTACATTATATAAATGCCTTCTTTTTTTTTTACTTGTTTTCCACATACACAATCTGCATTCAATATGACATACTTTTCTCCATAACATAGATGATGATGCTTTTCTTATTATGTTTATAGATAAAATATCTGCATCAGTGTAAACGTTTAGATTTAACAAGAAAATACAAAACTAAAGTGTATGCATGCAATACTATATGAGACCAGTGAAATAATGACACCAATGTAAATTTGGATCTGAACTGTTTACAGTCTGGTTTGAAGTTTAAATTATTATTCTATGCTGTAAAACCTCACTAAAACAGTACTGCTCAAAATAACCATTCACAACAAAGTGATTAACATCATATGAAATATTTATTGTTTTTTCTACATTTGTATTACATAACTATCAGTAACAATTTATTATTCTGATGAACACAATGTGAAATAAATTCAAACAATGAAAGTAACAAAAATAATAATAATAATAATAATAAAAAGAATGGTATGAACTGGAAATGTCAAATATAATCAAGTGGTGAAAATGTGTATCATTAATATTTAGTGAAAATATCAGTATTGATATTACTCACTTTAAATTGCTGGTTTCATACACAAAAACACAGTGAACTAAGCTCTTACTTTTGCAATTTAGCTACAAATTTTTTTCCATATGAGAACTTTTGAATTCAGTTGTGACATATTTAATTATTTTAATTTAAACAGCTCTGTAACTTTCTATGATCCAACATACTGATTTTCATTTTGTAGTACAGTTGCTTTGAAACCTATTAACACTATTGTATATAACAGCTACAAAATGTAACTATATATGCTGTGTGTATAAATGTTGATGTATTAAATAAAATATAATACTATAAGTAAGGCTACATTTCTCTTCAGTATTTTATTCCTCTGAACACAGAAGAAAATTATAACTTTGATCCTCTGTGTTAAACAGTTAGAGCTACATTTTATGTTCAAATCTTTATTTCTATATTCTATAAAAATATTAAATAATTTTTTTGATTCTTATTTTCAAAAGAGAGTAATATTATAAAGGAATTATAAACTGCAAAAATGGATGATTCACATTATAGAAATCACCAGCCTATCTATTAAAAGAAAATATATATTCAAAAAAATTATTGAACTTTCCAAAGAAATAATGCAACTAGTTTTTATAGACCTCTTAGATGCTGTTATAAAATTTATGTTACTAAGTTTGAAGGTGCATAAAGATCAGATTTTATGTGAGAAACTAGAGAAATTATACTTTTTTTTTCACAACAGAGATCTTGTAAATTATAAACAAACATTTAAAAAAATAAATAATAATAATCATAATAATAATCATACAGACTTGAATAATCTTTATAAAATAATGTTTTCAAATAATTACAAAAGTATTAAGATTCTTTGTTGCAGACTGCCAATAATTCTTCAATTCTCAATTTCATCCGTCCTACTAAAGCAGGTTGTATTCCACGTCTCACTAATGGTAACAAACCATGATGCTTGACTTTGTAATACACTGCGCTCTGTGTTAATCCAAACACCCTGGCTGCAGAACTGACAGTCAGAAGGCCTTCCTCAACTGCAGTAAGCGCACTCTGCATGGCAAGAGTTCTCCGACTGCAAGACCTCGCAATATTCTGCAGAAACCAGAGGAAGGGTGTCATAGAAACATCCAACATTAACAAAGTCGACAGTTTTTCTTGTAAATGTATAAAATGTCTTTAACAATTTTGTTTTTTTTATTATATACAATAATTATAATAATAATAACAAGATAATAAAAATAATTAACAAAAATAATAACAAAAATAAAATTTTAAAGGGATCATATATTTTAGTTTAAACTTTATCATTATCATAACCAGTAGTATACTCATGTAATGAAACAACAAATTTATGTACGTACACACAACAATCAATTAACGAGAAATCTTTCTGTGATAAACTCCTCACCATAGAGTGGAACTTAATAAGAAACTAGACTTCAAAAACTATTTAAAAAAATAAATAAATAAATAAGATATATATATATAACATTAAAATCAAATAATGAAGCCAATTATAACAGCACATGAAAATTTTTGAACTAACAAACTACCAAAGTCTTATAAGTAACAAACTTTTAAACTCCAAAGCAAATGTCAAATGTGTGGGGTACTGAAACTTTGTAAAAGAAAAACCTAACATCTTTCAGGAATATTTCAACAATATTAAAATGTTTAAACAAGTACTTGATTTAATAAAACATGAGCAGTAACTAAATATGTGGCAAATATCAATTATACCAATGATAATAATATTTGTAATATATACAAGTTAATACAATATATACTGATATGTAATAATCTGTAAGAGACAAATACAGCTAGACATGTATCAAAATATTTCTAAATTATGTATGTGTATATATATATATATATATATATATATATATATATATATATATATATATATATATATTAGCAACTGCTAAGACCATTAATCCATGTACTTGTCTAATGCTAGATAAATTGTGCTTCATTTATTAAGAATAACATACGTTAATGTTTTTATGGTCAATCCAAAAATATTAGTTAAAGTATCTAAATCTGCCTGTTTGCCAACACCAAGTATACTGAAATCAAACCTAAATGTATTGAACAGTTTCGATTTTGTTTCATTTTTCTGGATCATTATTGCATGCTGCTAAAAGTTCATCGATTCGTTTTTTTTCCCAGTCTTCAAGACCTTCTTGGTATCCATGTTTGACAATATTCTGTATTCTGCGAACCTTGACATGATAGTACAGTGCCTGTTTAGATACTCCAAACAACCTTGCTGCTGCACCAACAGTTACAAGCCCTTCCTCTACAGCTGTGAAAGCTAGGTTGATTTTCTTTGACAGACTTCGAAAGGATGTTTTATTCTGAAGAAACCAGAGGAAGTACTCTAAGCAACAGATAATTTTTTTTATCCATATGCATTTTTTTTTTTAAATGAATGAAAAACATTTTATAAACAATTTTCAACTGTTTTAGAGATTCAGGCAAAGTTTCCAAATATCCCACAGACATGCATGATTTGCAATTCATTAATGTGAAAAAGAAAAAAGTATTGCCGCATTTTGGGCTTTTTAAAAAAAACAAATGTAACATAATAAAAGGATAACTTGATATCTTTTTAATAATCTTATAATAAAGCTATTTTGGCAGATCAGTTGAAAACAAATAAAGATTCAAAAAGGTCTCATTTTATACATTAAAAATAAAAATAAAAATAAAAATGATAAATGCATTTGGATTTTCCGTATCTAGGAAATAAACATTACAATTGACTTGATATTATTTTAACCTTTTATAAAATGTAATATGTTTGAAATTTTATCTACCACAGATCAAATCACCATAAATGTATGTTAAATGTTAAACCTTTAACTTTCCATTTATAATGTATCTGTTCATCTCTAGTGTGCTTTTGCATATTACAACTATTTGTCAGTCATTTATTCTTGAAGAGTCAAGTATATAAGTCTGGTGGGTTTTTTGTTTCAAGTTTTTCCCCCACAAATACAGATATATAAAAAAATGTAAACAAAAAGGTTTCAAAATACAGTTTTAAGTATTTGTGTTTGTGTTTGTAGGATGTATATGAATGCATTTGTGTTGATATTTGTATGTGCATGTGTGTGTGTGTGTGTGTGTGTGTGTCCTTATAATGTTACTTCATTTAAACTTCATAATTCCTACGAATCTGTGCTTAAATACATAAATTTGCCATTAAACACTTTGAACAAAATCCCATGCACAAATTATGCCTAAATTATAGTTTCTGTAGCCATACATTTTTAAAAATTAGTTTTTATTAACTGAATGTCTTCAAAAGTTTCTTCTTGACTACAGTCAGCTAGTAACTGTTCCAGTCGCAGTTTCTTTTCGCCTGTTAAAGCATGTTGATAACCACGCTTTACTGTTGTCAACAAACCACCCTTTTTCACTCTGTGGTGCAGGGCTTGCTGGGTGACGTTGAACACTCGAGCTGCTGCTGATACAGTTAGGAGGCCCTCTTGGACAGCAATAAAAGCATTCTGCATGGCAAGAGAAGGCCGCTTGGCATAACGATGGATGAAGTTCGATGGAGTCTGCAGAAACCAGAGGAAGCAGTCTCAACAATACACTCAAACAAAGATCTTAGCATAATTACAAATATAATGTATACTTGCGTCATTATTATGTAAGCATTAATGTCCACCGTTTCATTTTTACAGCAGTTACTAATAACAGTAAGGGATGTGGAATGCATTTTTTAACCACTGGTAAAATATTTATCACAATACATATTTATTTACTGTTTTCAGTTATCTGTTAACATTTTTTGCTTGTTAGTTTTTGCATTTTGTTCATACCAGGTCAGTGTTTAATTTTGGTGATAATTATTTTGAGATATAAATCTGTTCATATATTTTGGATTAAAATTTTAAATTGCAAAAGAGGTATATTCAGAAAAATATCAGAAAGAGTCATGTTCACATAAAAACAGAACAGAGAACTGTTTTCAGAAATCTGTTTACATATAGTAAATTCAATTAAGCCAATGCTCGCTGCATATTTACTTGTTTTGAAACAAATCAGTATTTTCGTGCAAGAAAGTAACTTAATATTTAAGAAATATGTCTATTTCAACAGAAAATATTTAGTTTTTCTCAAAAGCTGACGTAAGCTTGCATTTATTTTACTAATAAAATTATTATAAACTATACTAAAATCACTCTAACATCCTCATTATTTCCTTCAACAAAATATATTGAAATACTAATAATACATTTAATACACAAATTTAAGCCTTTGTCAGTTTTAATGTTAGATGAAACTCCAGGAGGAATAAAAATTAAATTATTTAAATGTGTGTGCATAAACATTTATATTTATTATTTTTTCCCTTCTTTTTAATAACTTGCACATTCTTTAAATGAAAATGAATGTAAAGAAACATAATATTTTTATCCAGTATGAGAACAGAACAAAATCTGTACACATTACTTATATCATTTACTCTAGCAAATTCTTAAACCATAGATATTATTTAATAGGTACCGAAAGGCAAATTTTTTCTAACTTTAATTTCACATAATATGCACATAACGAAAACTGTAGCAAAAAGAAATAAAAGATATATGCAAATCAGTATGACAGGTATTTGGTCGGTTTTCAGCCTTACTTTGGCCAACTGTAGTTTGAAAAGTAACTGACAACTTTGGCCAACTATAGTTTGAAAAGTAACTGACACAAAAGACAAGACTGATGGGACCAACTTTCTAAATGAGCTCAATTTTTTTCAGACCTGTATGTTTGTATGTGTGTTCACAGTATCATGCTAAACATGCCAAAATGGTTAAAAGTGCAAACAGACACTGTGGTGTAAGTTTTGGTTTTATTTGAAAAATTCAATCTGTGTTACGAACAATTTAACAAGATTTTTCAAATGACATACTTGAATCTAACATTTTTAATAAAGACCATATAAAAAATTACCTTTTCAATTTATATAGAACAGCACAACTTTGTTTACATAAGCAGCTTGAATTTTCTCTATTAAATAATTAGTAGTAAAAAGTTAATGTGATGTGTATATAACACACATATATATTTGTTACTTAAAAGGAATACAAGTATTTGATGTTTAACTATAATCCTCTACAATACATAAACTCAGCTAATCCTTGTAGTCTACTCCAGAAAGGTGTTGCAGGTATTAATTAAGGGCAATAAAATGTATGTAATCATGAGGCTAGATGCAATTAAACACGCAGGTGTTATAGGTCTGTCATTTGAAGCAGACATAACAGAATTTTCTTAGCTTTGTACTTGCTGTAGTTTGACAGCAAACAAAAGTTATGTATTATCTGACAATTGTTGAAATTTTCTCTGATAGAGCTTATTCACAAGCAAAAATGATGTTTTAAAAATGATCAATTTATGATTTTTTATTTAAAAAAAAATGTTTAGATTTTTATTCAGCATTCCATCAATACCTCTGAATACATTGTTCTGTTATGTAGTATAATTTGTTAGTTTAGGATTCGTGATTCTCTGTTTATTGCAAGAATTTTGAAAGCAAAATAATCAACTGTTTTAAACGGAAGATACTATTGGCTAAATAATGTTAATTCATTTATTTCAGAACATATTCATATTATATTCAGTAAAAGCCATAACATATAATAAAACATGCATCTTACAAGTTATTAACAATATAATCAATATAGAAATATAATCATTTCAAATAAAGCCAGTTATTTTTAGTTGCCATCTACGGCAATTTGACTAGGTACGAAACAATTTACAGCGATTTTGCTAAGCATGAGCTATAATGGATATGCTAAAGGTAGGAACCTAGAAGAAAAACAGCCAACAAGTTATTAAAAATATAAACATACAAATATAATCATTTTAAACAGTGCCAGACCTTTCTAATTGTACATAAAATCTACAGTGATTTCGGTCTGTAGAAAACTTAACTTAATCAGTTAATGGGAATTTTGCTAAGCATGTGCTACTTTAAAACACACCATAGTGTCACATATTGTTTGAAAGTTAATTGAATGATCTTTCATTTTATCCCATGAATATTGGTTTTATTTTCAGCCATTTTTTTTCCAAAACTGATTTGAAGGCATGAAAAAGACATTTTTGGACACAACTTTTGATATAAGCCATTGCCAGCAATGACATGAACATGGTTAGAAAGATTGAACTTGTTGCATCGGTAACAAAAACAGTCAGCACACCAACAGTTTACAGTTTTTCTGAGCAGGTCTAAAACAGTAACAAAATAAAGTAATAAATGGTGTAGAACATTTCTAAACACAGAATGTAACATTAGAAAATTTCACAAAACAAACCTAACATGTCTCTAGGTGTGGGTAGCAAATAAACTGGCAGATATTGTCTCCATTTTTTTCCAGAGTATATCACTTTGACAAAACAGACTCAATTCAACTTGAATTAGTATTATTTGATACAGCTAGAAATATGTGCTAAACATTTATCACTTTCTTTATAATGTACTTTTCATTACTGATCCTTACAAACAGATGAGTTACACACAAATCCACTGTTATTAGCAGATTAAATTAAACTTAATGTGTTAAATCAACACAGTGAAGTAGTTAGGTCCAAATACATTCAAGACAAATAAAGTTTTATCAAAACAGAAATATTATGCCCATAAGAATATGAAAGCTATAAATTATTTGGAGAATTTAATTAGGTAAATTCAAAATTGTCAGCTTATTTGTGTAGTTAGTAAATATGAGTATCTGAGTCTCTGCCAAATTATTGTAACACATAAAATATTAAGTGATGTGACAAATATTTAAAGTAAAGCAATACTTTCATTTAACAAAATGATTTAGTGGGAGGCTTTCTTCATGATTGTAACACATTCTGGTATTTCGTGGAACTTGCAGAACAATAAAATATGTGCATGAGCACCAGAGCTACTGTTCCTGCTAACTCTTTTTTTTTCAGCAACACCGGATACCTGTCCAGTTTGCGATGGTAAGGGACTGTCATATGTTCTTTACCTGTATATAGGATTCCTCTGGTTTTTTAAATTAAACTTATATAGCTTTGCTGATTTTTGATTGGTTAAATTTGGCTATGATGCCTTCTAAAAACCAATGGGAATGCACCTACTTTGCAAAATTTATATTAATTTGACTGCATATGTTATGTGCAACAAAAAAGCATTGCACTGGAAAGAATGTTTGTACTGTTAATAAAAATATGTTGGTAAACATAGGACTAATCATTCAGTACATTTTACATGAATGGTAAATAGGTCATGCCAGACAAAATGGATGACTGATGCAGAAACAAAACAATCTTTAAAGGAATTTGTGCACGCCTGGGAAAACATTTCAGAGATAACTACACAATTAAAACACATATCACACAATTCTGCTATCCATTAAATTCTGTAATCATTTCTAAATATATATTTACAAGACAAATGAAATGTTTATTATATAAAAATAAGCTGACATTAGCATATTATTCATCTTCATTATTTAAGTGATGAAGTATTCGTCATAACACTTAATTATAGTATTTCAAAATAACAATATCATTTGCTGGATCATTATGTAACAGTTATATCCAACCATTTTGTTGTTTGAAAAACATTACTGAAGTACGTTATAATTAACAAATACAATTAAATTAATTAATTTAAAATTCTTTATGTGCAATAAGAAGATATGTAACTGAATCATAATAAATTATATAAAAATCCATAGCACATAAGTTGACCTTTATCCAATACTACATAAACGGCATTTCTAATCACATTCACACTGTATGCAATTTAACAACATAATTGTAATATTTATATTTAATTATCTTTCCATATGATAATAAACACTAGATTTTGGTCTGTATTTATTTGTTTTCAATTATTGTGAAATACTGTGAACAAAAATCCCATTCCAACTGACATTAAATACTATTCAGCAACTAATATAATTGAAGATACATGCTGTTATTAATTAAGTTTTTTTGTTTTTTTTCTTTTATGTTTAAATATATTTTTATGTATTTAGTTACTTTAATTAATGAATTAACAATTTATTTACAATTATATAAAATATTTTAACTGGTGTTATTGCTAATGCTATTGTAATATTCACAAAAGGTACTTATGTTTCAAATTTGTTCCTACTATAGAACTGTAGTAATAGCTATGTAAGTCAGTATAGTGAATTTATAATCGTATATTTAAGTATCACCAACAGGATGTCTAGTGGAAACTTAGAAACATACAGAAACCATATTTTAAATCTTACTAAAGACTAAATATTGAAAATAAAATGAGAAAATGTTAATTGTAGAATGATGTAATATCTAAGCTCTGGTTCATTTTTTTTTTGTACTGAACAGATATAGTTAACCATTAAATACCTAAAAAACATTGCTATGAACACACACACACACACACAAATGTATCACTCAGTTGTATACCTATTTTTTGATATGCATTTGAATATTTGTCACATAGGAACAGAATCCCTCCCCAATACATTAATAATTTATGAGAAAATTATGTTAAGTGGTTAACATTTTCTAAGATAATTATATAACAGTTTCAGATGGCAAATATTACACAGAAGTAAGCAAATAAAAAAAAATAAAAAATAATATAATATTAAAAGAGAGAAAAAAAAAAATTTCCTACAAAACACTATTAAAAACAGAATTTGTGGCACTGACCTACGAAACTAGTTGTAATTTTCAGTATTTTATTAATTACATTAATATGTATGTGTGTTTACTATATTATAGTCTAAATTAGAGGTCATACTAGTCTGGGTACATATATTATATATATTATTCAGAACTTTTTGATAACCCTTAAATCTAAGTCTGATTCCCTAAGCTTATGATGCTTTCCTAAAAACAATTATTACTTATTTGCTATCTGGTCAGTAAATACATATAGTACTGCTGTGCCACAGTAAACCTTTCAAATATGCACATATATACATATATAAATAAATGAAATTCAAAATGAATAAAATTTTAAATCTTTAAAATTAAATATGTGAAAGAGATGAAAACAGTCAAGGAATGGTGTATCTGAAAACCCACTTTCAGTTATTACAACAAAAATAATTGTTTAAACTCCAAAACCATGTAATAGGTACATGAACTTAAACAAATACTGACATTTTGTTTTTGAAAGATAAACATATTTTTATAAAAAATAATAATAATAAATTAGTAATATTTTCTTGTTAAAGGAATTATTTTAAAATAAGTATGTCAGTGACTGATATTTTTCAAGAGACTTTGAAGACAGGAGCTTCAGGAATTTACTTGTGTGAAAATATTAATTAGAAATATAGATATAGCATATAGTACTATTAATCAGTTTAGTGAGTTTTTACTGTACAACCATCTTGTTAACATATTTTCGTCTCTGAATATCTGTCATTCCAGGTTCTATAATCAGAAAAATGCAGAGCTGATGTAGGAAATGCTATCTCATTTATTAAGGGGTTTTATGAAACACCAATATGATTTGTGAGAGAAAAGAAATAGACTGTAATTCAGATAAGAAATGATATGGTTGTTGAACATATTATTTGTTTTTCATTTTTAAAACAAACAGAAAGGGTAAATTAAAAAAAAATTAATGTTTTATGACATCACTTTTGGTCATAAAAAGTTACGAGTTTGGAAGTGTGGTTAATTAATGATTAAAATTATTTATTTTTTTATTTACTTTTTGGGGGTGGAGATAAAATATGATGAATTTTTTTTTTTTTTTTTTACTGTGTGAAAATGGTTGTTTCAATTTTGTCACAGGACAAAGCTGTTATGTTATTCTTAAACTTCTCTGTCTGTATCTATATAAAAAATAATTTCACCTTATTCGTAAGATTAATGACAAACAATTAACAAAAGTTTGGAAATAAGTATCTTCATATTTATCAGTGGTTAAAAAGTAAAAATCTAGATGTTTATTTAACTTGAAATTAAGTCGACATTCAGTGATGCAGAAGTATACAAATTGTTATTATGACTCCGATTTGTCTGCAGGAGGAATTTATTAGTTTTCTAAATGCATGACTTTCTAAATTGATTTTTTTTTTAAACATTCATTTTAGTTATTTGAATTATATATTATTTCATCATTCAGCTGTGGAGGACTGGAAGAATTTAATAGTATAACTATATAACGTTTTAAGTCTTTTGAGAAAAATACTCTTTTAAGTTATTAGGGGGATTTGGGGGTTTTGGGGTTTTTTTTAGAACCTGGGATAACAGATAAGAAAATAAGAGCAATTATAAAGTATTTACCTGATAAGTTTCAGATGTTCCTTGGTTATTTGCTGCCATTCTGTAAGCTCCTGAAGATGTTCCTTCTGCTGAAGGATAACCTGAACCACTGTCACTTCCACCCATAGAATCTGCACTATCTAACTCTGACAAATCAATGTCAACACATGGAATGTCTGGTTCATCTTTTATTGTCATTTGTAGTGGTAAGCGTATACTTTCTGAATTTTGATGTGAAGATGATGCTTGAGATGAAATGTTGTGGTTATTATTATTACTGTTATTATTAGCTTGAGATGACTGTGCTGAGGAGCTTGCTGCTGGCATCTGAGGCGTGGTTTGAGAATGTGAGGTATCAGAAAAGGAAGTCTGCATGGAATCTGCATCCAGTTTACACATACCTTGTTGAGAAGTCATTTCTGATAGTGATTTGTCATCAGGAACAGAGTCACTTCTTCCTGCAAGTTAATGATAAGTTATGATATAAAAATCATCCACAGGAAAACAAGTTACATTCTCAAATTAAAAATAATTGTAAAATGGGTCACCTATAAACAAAAAAAAAAGAGAGAAAAAAAATAAGTGTTACCAGAACTTTAACAAATAATATTTACAGATAAATTATTAGATTACTTACAGCGATTCTGGGTAGATTACATCTTAGTTTTATAAAAACTATTAAATTTTACAGTTGAAGGTTAAGGATTATAGAAAATAATATATCAGTGCCTTGATATTTAAGAAGATCCCTTGCACTATGCAGGTAACTCATATGGTGACAGACAATTTCCTTTCAGTTAAGCCGTATCATCATTCTATAATAATAACAGTAATAATAACAATAATGTATTTTTGTAATTTGAATAAAGGCTTGATGGTTTAATTAAAAACAATAACTATTTACCTCTTTTATTTGAAGGTGCATCATCTATTACAATGGCTGATAAACTTCTTTTGGGAGTTGAGGTTTTTAGTTCATGAGTTCCAGTACCACTGTCTCCAAACTGGTGTCCTGAGCCACGCAGAGGAGAAATCCGTGAATTTGATCCATACACATCATGTCCCCATTGTTTTGGAACTCTAGAATCTGATGAATGATCTTTATAATTAACATATGAACTAGATGAATTCTGATGATGGGAGTCTGTAATATATGAATGATGTGAGTCTCTTTGTGATCTGTTCATAACTGTCTGTGATCTTGGCATTATGTTTTCTCTTCCACTTGACTGTTGTTGATATTTTCTGACTGTTTTGAAGGCTTTAGTGCAGTAACTTTCACTGATGACATTTCCTGAGCTGTTTAGCATCTCACTAAGTACATATCGTTCTTTTTTCACATTGTCTATCTCTAAGGATAGGTAGCCACTGAGTTCAATACTGTCTTCAAAGTCAACAAAATCACGACACACTTTCTGTAAGGCTTCCAAAAATGAAGTAAAAAATTTAACAGAGTACTGTTTCTCCATTTTGTTTATTTCAGGAAAATGTTCTGAAAATTAAATAAATAAATTTAAAAAATAATAATTATGCCAATTACATGAAACATTTATAAATTCATTCCACATTCATATTAATATCATTTTCATGGTGTTTTTTATTATGTTCATTTTTAGTTTAAAGCAAACAGAATTCCATTCTTATAGAATTAGCTCATATAACAATGTCCTCATTTAATTAAACTTAATACAAGAGCTGGAATTAACTGCCCAACACACTGTTTATCACAATTATGTGACAGTATCTTCAAATATTAATATTAACCATGGATATTTTACACAGATCAATAAACAGAAACAATCAAAGACAATAACTGTAAACTGGTATATCTAAAATATTCACTTGAAACTATCTGTAATTATTAAGTTATAAAATGATTTCTGTTTTAAAAATGGTTGAAAATAACTCACTTTAACTTTTTAAGTTTAAATAATTAACAGCTAGTATCCTTTAAAAAAATCCATTTTACAATAAACAACAGAAATAAAAAATAGTGAAAAATCCATTTTACAATAAACAACAGAAATAAAAAATAGCGAAAAATATTGATATATATTTTTTTATAACAAAAACAATACTAAAATTAGAAATTACCATAATTATTGGCTAGGTGAACATACATATGTGCAAGTAAACATCACTTTACATTGTAAGTATCTTTAAAATGAGAAACATAAATAAAAATAGTATTTAGCCACTTATAGTTTTTATATTTAAACATTTGTCTTTATAAATTGTTTAAGTTAATACAGGTCAAACAAGTTATAAATATACACCAAATCGTGAAAATGGATTCACTTTTGTCTAAATAGTAAATTAATCTAGTTATGAGATTAAATTATTTAACAAAAAGTGATTCTTTCTTTTAAATTAATATAATATTTATAAAATGTAAAATATTATACTTTATATTATATATATATATATATATATATCTTACTTTCTGTATGGGTTCGGTTTTTCTGTTTGCTATTTAATATTTTCGTGGCCAATGTTGGTGCGTTTTCTTGTTTCAGATATTCACATTTGACTTGGTGCAAGTCTATTTATAAATGGCGTTCTTTTTAGGACGCAACATTCTGCTTCCAAATTGCATTTTCTACGTAAATTCTTTGAAATTAATCGCAGCCTACCTGATATACAGACAGCAGTGGTTGACCCCAAAATGAGACAATGATATCAATTCAAATTTATTTCCAGTTCTCACCAAAAATTCACTTTTACCGGACAAAGAAAATCATCGTACGCCTTTAGAAATCCCCTTTAGAGTTGTCTACCCTGATAACAAACTCGGGGGCAATTAGTTTTGGTTGACCTTAATGCTTTAATATTGAGATATTTTTTTCCTACTTATTGTAATTTTGTTAATTTTGCATTTTCATTTACGACTTGTCATTACAGATTTGACTGATGTCAGCAGAAATATTACCTAATATTGAGTAATTTTTTAAATGATCATATTAATATATCACAGCTCATTGGCGTGTCAAAATTTTCCTTCTCATTGAAATATTTATGCGCCGCGATTTAATTCGTGGAGACTATATTTATTTCTAGATTTTTTACTTTGAATTTCCTTTCTTAATTTATCTTTACTGTATCTTATTTATTTAATTTTTAATTTATTTATTTTTTTATTATTATTTTTTTTTCCCCAATATTACATGATATTCCAATTATCGTTTGTCGAGGAATCGAACCTACATGATATATCGAGGGAGCTAAAATTTGTAACAAAAGTTATAGAATTGGCGATGTTTTATTAGTAAATAAAAGCACAATTTATTAATAACAACAACAAACAACACAGCATATTAACATATTATTGCAAAAATAATTATAATGAAACATTGAGAACGATAACTCTTGAAGGCTGTGACATTTTTCCTTGCTGCTACGTAGAAAATTATCTCTGTCTCTCTTGAGATTCATTTTAAGCGTTGTATTATTATTATTGCCTGTTGTGATTGTGGTAAAATTTATAAGTGACGTGGATGAAGTCAGCCCACAAATGTAAAAGGGTATGGCGGCCGCTATACTGTTTATCATGATTTCTTCTTGATTGGAGGCTTATTATTGTTATTATTTAGTAATTTAATTATGGATAAGCTGTTGTATATCACCAATAATTATTTTTAATTATTATTTATTTGCTATAAAAAGGTATAACTTAGAAGGAAAAAAAAAAAAAGAAATAAAAAAGATATCAGACAAATAAACAAACAAACAAACAAACAACAATATAAAAAGAAAAACAAAACAGGCTAAAAACCAAATATATTTATCCTATGCAGATCAACTGACAGACTGAAACAAGAATTATTCAGCATTGGCAACGCAATGTAGAACTCAAACTTAATCTGAGTTTTTGTGAATAACTACTGTTATTTTGTTTGTTGACTGATCCATTAGAGAATACATTATTTTTCTAACTTTGATTTATAATTTTTAATTTTGCAAGTGAAAGGTTTTTTTTGGCTTTTTTTAAGCAATTAAGTAATCAGTGGAGTAAATAATTATAGATATATGCTATGAAGTAAACAAATTTCTGTAAATTACATTAATTGCGCCTTTAAAGCATTTCAGTATGTTGTGATCATGTTAGGCCTGCTGAGTGTTATTTTGTTAGCTAATCTGTGTTAAAATTGTGTTTTATAATGTGTATTAACAAAATTCTAAAACAGAGAAAAAAAATAAATAATAATGCAACTAATGGAAACAAAACATGTTTATTCCAACACTGAATAACAACATAAATAAAAATGGCAGCATCTTGCAATAAATTAAAAATGAAATTTGAAACAAACGGTAAATGAACGTCTGATTAATAATTAATTTAGAATATAATGTATTATAATTCACCCATGAGTAAAAGCAATATACTTTATTTACAATCATCTGTAACTGTTCTAAAAACATAAGAATGTAAGGAAATGCTGTAGCTATTAAAATAACATATTCTCAATCAGGCGGAAGGAAGTCGTTTAAACTAGAACATCCACGACTGGTTTTGTTGTTCTTTATCAGCTGTATCTGGTGGCTTCAACAAGTTCGTACACATAAAAAAAAAAGAAAGAAGCAGAAAAAAAAAAAAAAAATAATAGGAATGGAACCAGTCAGCGATTTCAACATAAAAAACACTAACAATAATAATATTAGTCCACACACCTTAATTAAAAAAAAAAAAAAAAAAAAAAAAAAAAAAAAAAAATATTATTATATCATGTATATTTCCATGTCATAAAAAGCAGAAACATGAATAGAGTAATGAATAACTTATGATTTGACTTAAGAGATAATATGTTTGTTATTTTTAAAATTAATTAACATATTATTATTATTGTTTTTAATTATTATTATTATTATTAATTTTCTATAACATTGATATTAATAAGCTGGTGACATTAACAAAAATTCTTTCTGCAAGTACCATGAGACACAAGAATTTTCACATTCTCACAACCAACCAAACAAACAAATAAATAAACTTAAATATATATATACCAAAAAAAAGAAGAAATATTTCAAAACAGTTATCTATATATCTACTGCTTCATAGTCTAAGTTTTCTTCTCTTATTTTTATATAATTATACATAATAATTTATCCCTACATTTTTTCTCTGCTGGATGTTTGAAGCTATCATTGTCATTTTATAAAGTTTATTTCTATTGCTGGATGGACACGTTTAGCAAAAGTTCAATGCAATTTTACAAATTCAACACAATCCTCTGATAATTATATTCGGAATAATCTCAGAAAACAGAACTGATGAGTGTCAGTTCTTAAAATCCAAACCATACACTTTCTAAATGTTCATTAAAAACCTATTATTTGTTAACAAAATTTATCTATCTAAATTAAAGTTAAGCTAAGCAGACAAACGTAACTGATAAGCAGAAAAATAAAATCTAGAAATAATTAAAGTTATTCATATTCATAAAGAAACAAATATATTTTAACTTATATATTACACATGTCAAATCGCAAAAAATATTAATAAAAATAAAATGAGACAGAATCTATCTAACAATATTTTAAGATACTTTACGTGACTATGGATGCACTCAGAACAAGAGAAATTTAGTTGTGGGTCAGTTGAAGATTTAAGGGTGATCCACAGTGAAATATTCTAACAAAGATTAGTTTGTGCACAACTCTTATTAACTCTGATTTTAATAATATGAAAACATAAGCAAATGTTTTACTTATTATCTATCTATATATATATATAAAGAAAAAGAAAAATACAATAGAATAATCTTCATGCTGATTATGCGCTGTTCTTTTATATTTTCATTAAATCGAGTCTAGTGAAAAGTTTGTTGTAGAATTTCATGATAAAATTCTTATTATTGTTGCTGCTGCTTCTGCTACTGTTGATAAACCATGACATACATTAAAAAAAGCATTGGATAGAAAATGTTTAGAAGTTTGATTCTTTCTTTTCTGTTTTATTTTTATTTAGGTTTTTGTTTTTTATATTTAATTTTAGTGCAATCATTTTTCTTTAAAATAATAATAATAATAATAATAATAATCTGTATTATGAAAAAAAAAAATAGTACACAAATTCAAAAAAAGAAAAAAAAAACAAATTCAAAATACTAGAATTAAATCTTAAAGTGACAAAATTGTTTAACTACTACCAGCCATTTTTAATTTACATGTCTATTTTAACCTGTTTGAAGGTCTTTCACTCGCTGTGTATGTAAATGTTAAGTTTATTTATACACGTTTATATTCATAGATGAGTGATGCATCACTATCTAATGTTAGTAATGATGTTCCAGTGAAATGTATAATAATAATAATAATAATAAATAAATAAATAAATAAATAAAAGAAAGAAAGAAGGAAAAAGACGGAAGTGATATGGTTATATCATCAGCTATTCAGTTTATTGTAAGATTACCCGGTATCTCCATATTATATACAGTAGTGAATCAAATAAAATAATGTTATACCACAACCAGATCTGCATGGAAGTCTCATTACTAGTGTAGACCTATACAAATAAAAAGGAAAAATGGGGAAAAGAAGAAGAAGAAAGAGAGGAAGATATAAATAACAATAAAATAAAAAATAATAATAAAAAATAAATAAATAATTTTTTTTCCACTCAGATTGTATAAGCATCCTAAAATTGACGTATGCAGAAAAAAAAATCCTACAATTAAATTTTAATATTTGTTTCTGAATCTAGATATACATTTAATTACTGCCAAAACAAAAGCTTTTACGTGTATGCCGAAAAATGAAAAATTCGCAAATGTAACAATTAAAAACAGCTCCTTAGTATGTTTATGTCATTAAATATTAAGCGACACCCATGACGTAAAATTTCAAGTCAGTGATCACAGTATTGCAGTAAGGTCTCCAACATGACGGCAGAATGTCTGATGACGTCAGTCGTTAACTGATCGACTATTGGCTGGAAGGCCCTGAGACTGGCGCCAGCAGGCGAGCCGATGTTCAAACCATTTCTGAAATAAAGAAGAAAAGTGTCTTAGTTTTACTGACATGTAGTTCATAATTTTGAAATTAAGCCATTTATTTAGTTAATTTCCGTTTGTTTAATTTAAACCGCACAAAATGTAAATACCATAGCATGCATACAATGTTTAAAGAATGCTTTTAGAATATATTAAACTATCCACAGCACACAAAACTTTTAGTATTATCATACTGTTCGTGAAAAAAGACTATTATCAATTACACTAAACCAGAAAACAAGAAACAAAAGCAAAATTAACCTAATAACGAACATGTTAATATCTGTCATAAAATGATATATCTTACATTAAACTTGTAAGACACCATTCCTGGTTATTCTAAAAATATATTTCCCACCGTTACTAGATATATATTCAGTAGGTTACATGAACCTTGTCAAGCTGAAATCCCTTTGGACAGGTTTATTATGACATGTACATTTACCCAAGCACATTTTCCGTGTGTTTTGACAGTGTCGGTTTTTCCTGTAGTGATCTGTTCTACACGATATAAAGGATTCAGAATAAGTTCAAGTGGAAAGGAAAGCGGATACTTCTTTAACCAGAATTAAAATTTACATTCATATAGGGTATCATTTATATATGATTAAAAAGATTCTACTGGAACCCCTCCTCCAAAACAAAACAAAAGAAGAGAAGAAGTAAAAATACAACAACAACAAAAACCACAAAAATCCCCACGTAGAAATAATTTTTAAATTATGGATATATCAAAGGCGATATTAAATTAAGCATAAAAAGATCGGGTGAATTCTAGTTGCTTGTCTGTGTGTTAGTGTTGCATATGAGTACATTTACTTAACCATGCACTGAAACATAAACATAAGATTAAAATTCAGATTATGTATCTCTTGTCTAAAGGAAGTGGCTGATGATGACTTCGTGTTAATCAAGTAGAAATAAAATGTTTCGTTAAAGAAACATAGTACAATTTTTGTATTAAAGATTAAATACAAAAATCATGAAATCTAAAATTATCATAATTATTTTTTAGCAAGTCCCTAAACATAACTGTTTCTTTTTTACAAATATCTTTATGGGAAAAAAAAAAAAAAAAAAAAAAAAAAGAGCTCTTATAAAATGTGAGCCAGGGTAACGTAGGGGTTAAGACTTCAGTTCCCAGGCTGGCAGTTATTTGAATATGTCTCTATATGAAAGATTAAGATCTATATGTAATTTCTGATACTAGCACATCAACTCTAACATTGTCGTGAACAAAAAAAAACCTCATTACGAGTTATGTAAAGGAAATATCTGCGTAAACATTCGGTGTATATAGCCTCGTATCAAAATGTTTGACTGAATGAATGATAGCCAGCATCTCTCGCGACCTTTAAATCTGTGTTTTCATATAGTAAAATCAGTCATGCAGTAGTTTGCTACCGTCAGCATTTTGGCCATAAAAAACACTGAATTATCAAGATGAAGATAAATTATTATCCAGTATGGCCGAAGATGTATTTTAACTCCATGGTAGAGCAGACATCACTGAACAACAGGGATGTTGATAATTTATGATACAGTTGTAGTAGATACCAAATTATAAAAATACTGTTATTTCATCGTTGTTTTATTTGCTTTTTACAAACGAATATTCATTTTAGCAAGTTCGGTTTTTCCTATTCTTTTTGACAGTTACATAGTTCTTGTCAATAACAGTTTCTCTCTATCACCCTTTTAAACAAGCTTTGTAAAGATTACTTAGAAAACATAATCATGTAATCTGTATTCTGTGTCTGTGTGTGGGTTTTTTGGGGGGGTTGTGTTCGTGTGTGTGTGTGTGAGAGAGAGAGAGAGAGAGAGAGAGAGAGAGAGAGAGAGAGAGAGAGAGAGAGAGAGAGAGATGTTTATATAAAAACTTAATAATCACTCTTATTGTCTAATGTATTGCTTTTCCTGCAACTGATCTTAGCATTAAAATCATACATTAAAACCATAACTGTATATTTGGAGCATTTTGGTAATATTCTATATCATAAATCCGACATACAGTTATACAACATATGTATGTTTAGTAATCTTGTATATTCCTATAGCTCAGGTGTGACTGGCATATGATTTTTCATTGTCATAGGAATCATCAGTTGTAAGGTTTCTTTGCATCCAATGTTTGTGGATTCTCTTCTTTACATACATACATCCATGATGACAGAGTTTTTCTCCTCCTTTTTTGTCTTCTTCTTCTTTTTTTAACCTTTTTTAACTACTGAGAACTGCTTAAAGCGTTTGAACTCCACTAATATTATTTTGTTGTGAGCATTTGTCTTGTGTACTTTTGTTTGCACACCTGAAACACACATGCTATTGATTCTTGTTCAGATATGAGAGCATATGATAAATAATATCGCTTTAATTACTTCACATGTTTATATTTACTTCATACCCTTTTAATTTTATATAATTTTACTGAAATAATATTCTTAATTAAGATTACTTTAAAGCATTATCTCTACTATGGTAAAAAAAAAAAAAAAATAAAAAAAAAAAAAAAAAAACGTGCTTATTCAATTTATATATGTATATAATTATGTGCATGCGGGTGTGAATAAAAGCACACCCCTGACATTAGATATTCAACTTGGTAATCATGGCGTCAACGTTATCAACACAGAGGCTTTTTATAAACAGCTTCTTTCTTTTTTCTTCTTCTTGTCTTCCTTTTCTTTTTTTCTTTTTTTCTCACTTTTTTGTTTTTTTTCTTTTAGATTTTTTCTTACTAAACACGAATGCATGTATTAACATCGACTATACACGTCTGAGCTATATCCTGTGAAATCTTCGCGAAAAGGAATAGCTTCTAGCCATAAACACGTATCGGCTGATCTGAACTGAAAGGCAATACAATAAGTGTGATTAGGTACACAAAAGTCATGTAGAAGACTGAATCCGACACCCGTGGTGACACAAGACCCATGATGAAATGATTTTGTGCTCGCCTCACGTCGCCTCAGATCTTGTTTTTATCAGCTTGTTGTAATATAAGATCTGCTATATTCTCCGATGTCCTGGAGGAAAATTCACGGAAGATTAAATACTGAGTGATATTTAACAGGCAGAAGGTCATTTATGAACACAGCTGGTGATAAAATTATTACAATTATAGAGTAATGGTGCGTGCAGAGTAAAGAAGAAAAACACACCAAAAAAAAAATAATCCATGTAATAATTTGTATTAATTATTAAAGGAAAACATGTAATATATGTCATTTGTATTAATTATTACAGAAAACTGTGTTAAACGTTGATTCAAGCTATATATTTTCAAATTTCCAGTCTTGGAAATTAATGCTTAATCTAAACATTAGAAACTGAAAATACACAGTGTGTAATAATTACAAGGAACGACTTCGTAATGTTTTGGCTTAATTAATAAAATATCTTAACTGTTGTTTCTGTTTAATATATTAAGATGTCACTCGAAGGGACTTGAAGTATATGGATATTTCCATAAACAAATGGTGGGTGGCGCAGGTAGGTATTATCGTTATATGACAAGCAACATCCACAATAATGGACTTATTCAACCCTGTCACAAGAATGGTCCATTAAGACGTTGGAACGTCGATCTAATAACAAAAACGTCAGCGTCTTTTCATTATCGTTGTTTACGTGTTTTGCAAATTTTTTAGAGTCCATTCTGTCGTAGCGTTGTTGAGATCAACAATGGTCAGCTCGTTATTAAGGAAGCAAGTCCACTCTTTTAAATCATTCTGCACGATCAGAAAGATTTGACGTAAACACACCACCGTATTCCGTGAATATCTCTGTCCTTATCAGCAGTTAAAGATTATATATCAAACGTTTCTATGAATCAAAATGTCAGATGTGTAGAAGGCTGGAGATTACGATCAGTTGGCAGGAATAGCATGTATAATTTATGTTAGGGCTAGCCTAATTGGTGAAAATTATCGCAAAAATGAGTCAGTCACCTTTACTCTGAACCAGATTTGGTCCGGTTTAAGAGTTCTAACTGTCAACAAACAAGCGCCAAAACATGTTAGGCACTTTACAGTAATAATAATCATTATTATAATAACAATAATAACAATAACAATAACAATAACAATAACAATAATTATAATTATAATTATAATTATAACAACAACAACAATAATAACAGCAACAATAATAATGAAGATGATTAATAAAATTTTAAAAAAAGATACATATAAAAAAAAATGACGGTAAAAGAACACAATATGTAAAATATAAAATAAATTATAAATAAATACAAAAAGGTACCGGTAGACAATGCATTAACCCAAATCCGTAAAAAGCTTCGATAATATACTTTTTTAAGGTAAAGCATTGTTTGTATAATTATGTACTGATTCATTTGTACCCTCCCACAAATGATTTCGGATAAGAAATATCTGAATATTTGTGATGCATGTCTTTTAACAGTTCCAGTGAAAACTAATTTAAAATTTATTTTATTTTATTTATTTATTTATTTATTATTATTTTTATTTATTTATTTATTTTGTAACTATAAAGCTAAAATGATAATTCTGCAAATCCGGGTAAATATTTTTTCTTTATCAGTTTATTATTATTATTTGTTTTTTTTAAGTTGCCTTAAAATAAATTAAAACCATTTGTGGTTCTGAGACCATTAGTGGCCATGTTGATTTAACTGAACAATGGTCAAATGTAGACGACCAACAGTTGTATCAACACTCTAATGCAGATGAATGTGTGTTTTGGGTTTTTTCTGGACATACTTATAGTGTTTTTTTCTTTTGCTAGTAATTTAAAACACAGAAATCTTCCCTGTGCATTAAAAAATAAGTAGGAATATATTTAGTTTTTAAACATACTGTAGACGGCACCGTGTTAGCATCCGTCGTTTCCGTATGGATGCAGAACATTTTCCTTTCTGAATAAGTTTATAATTTGATATGAGTGTGTTTGTGCATGTGTTTTTGTTATGTATGCATGCATATAGATGTGTGTATATGAATAATCAGGTTTTTTTATTTCACTGTTTCAAGAATATATATATATATATATATTGCTATTGCTATCTGCTGTATTTTCCTTAATGAATAATAACAATAATAATAAAATAAGATTAATACGAAGAAGAAAAAGAAAAAGGTCGATTTAAAACTATAAATTTATATGCATCCTAAACCATGGTTTTCATGTACATTTAATCTGTTCATAACTGTCAACCAACCAGCCTCGGGCTCTGACACATCTCAGTGTGTTTTTATTTATTATCTATCTTTTTATTACTATTATGATGTATGCATGTACATATGTGTGTGTATGTCTGTATATATATATATATATATATATGTACGTATAGGCAGATATCCTGTGAATATATGTTTGCATATGTACGTACACACACACACACACACCTTGATACATATGTTAGTTATGTATGAATGTATATAACTACAACACGTTGTCTGTTTCTTTGTTTATACGAACGAACATACATCTAACGCAGGCGGTACAAACTTACTGTAAGTATGTTAACCTATCAACAAACAAAAGTAAAGAAAAAAGAGGTTTACACAGAAAATGTTCCGTAAATAAAATGACTTTATGTCAGCGAGTACAAAAGCGAGCAACGTGTTACGAGTGTGCAGAAATGAATCATAGTAAAATGTACAGAACTCTCACAAAACTAACCATGACCTTGCATTTTCAAATCAGTGTGGGAAAGACAGCTTTTTTTTTTTTTTTTTTTTTAATCTTTTACAAACTGCATGAATGTATAAAATGTACCTAGAAAAAAAAAATGAACTAAAAACTTTTATACGGTGCATAAGCTTTTTTGTCTCAACATATTGTTCATAGCTACCAGCTGCTAGTATACACAAAAGCTAATTAATCGTATTATTCAAGCTTAATTAATAGTAGTAGTAGACAAATGAATTTTAAAAACAATTGTTCACTACAGTATTTATATCTCTTAAAAAAATAAATAAATAAATCTCATACTTTATAGTTATGTTATTACAGATTAAATAAACGGCAGAGAAATGTTAAGGAAAACTGTACGTGACAAAAAGCTGATGAAAAACACCAAAGAGGTTGAAATGGTACTGAACATGTTCTAGTTTGTTAGTTCAAGTTCTACTGGTTTTGTCAGTCTAACAAATCCTGTGAAGGTTCATGTACAGACAATCTTGAAGATAATGACTAAACAAAATAACTGAATGAAAAGTAAACATGAAAAGTATGTAGATATAGACATCATTTTCGTCCAGATGTTTTATTTCCCAGAGTAAGAGAATGGTGTATTTGTGAGTGAATATGTATGCAGGGAGGGGAAAAAAGAAAAAGGAAATGGTCTTGGGGTGGGAGAAAAAATAATTAAGATAAATCTTCCCTCTCCACTCATTTAATAATAATAATAATAATAATAATAATAATAGTAATAATAATAATAAAGAATAAAACATAAAAACATATGCTATTAAATATTAAACATTTTATCCGTAACTTTATAATATTTATTATCAAGATCTCGGGTTAGACTTTCATAACAAATAAAAACAAGTCTCTGCGGCACACACGACTCTTATTAACAAAGCAACAAAAGAGAGAACGGAAGAAAAGAATTGAAAGAACAGTGTCTGATCAAAAAATTATATCGTCTTCTGTAATTACCGTAACAAACAGTATATTGTGAATGTGGAATTAATCCCCAGTTAATCTCTTTACCGTTGACATTGTTTGTTTCGGAGTACTAGCAGTCCCCGAAATGACATACATAACAAATTAACTACTGTTTGTCAAAACGTCAGGGTATACAATGATGGTATTCACGACATTGTCGTTCTTGTCGTTTTACTATTAGTTAAGCATGAATGCTACGACTATGTAATATAACATAGACTACTGTTCTGGTGATAATGATTTTACATGCGTGTAAGCATTGTTCGTATTAAATGGTTTGCAAAAACGATTCGTAATGGAAAACAGTTCTGTTTATCGCATACAAATATTCCGTTTTCTGTCTACTTATAATGGAAATGCTCGTATCCATGTTTAAATATATAGGTGTTGCTCGTGTTAAATGATTTATGAAAAACGATTTGTAATATCGCATAATTAAATCCCGTTTTATATTGACTGAGTTACTGATTTGCTTAAATCCAGCAGGGCAAGTTTATATGTGTCTGTAATGTTACGTGGACACTGTGTGTGTAGGATCTGTATGTATTTGTCCTCGTGTGTATGTGGTGTATCTTTAATAGCCTTAATTACAAATATGTAATGATAATAAACAAAAACACTTCCTGTGGTTGCAATTCAGTGCTCGTATAAAAAAAAAAATGCTTTTGCTTTTTCATAAACAGATATGACATTGCTGTAGCGAATAATGATTAACAGCTGATGTTTAGTAAAACGAAGCAGAACATAGTTTGTTTTAATCTTCTTTTTACTTAAAAATAAACAAACCACTTTGTGTTAAATTATTAGTTTATACTGAAGACAAGTCAAGGTATAGATAATGTACCTAACTACATGCAAATCAACGTATAGATTATGTACATACCTGCATACAAATCAATGTACAGATTATGTACATACATACATACAAATCAAGGTATAGATTGTGTACATATATGCATACAAACATGCACACACACACGCACACACATCACACACATCCAATAAATACAATTTCACACAAACACGCACGCACACACACACACACACACACACACACACACGCGCAATTATAAACAGATCCTAGCTTTCACTGATCACCGAATTATCCCTGCTGAGTTATTCAGGTCACATCTGCTCACAGTCAAGGATCTGACAAAAGAAGCATTAGGTGACCCATGCCCGCTCTCTCTGTTACACTGAACCTTGTTAACACTGCGTTTATTGTATATCCATGTCTTGTATTATTACAGTGCTACAGACACGATATAGATATATATATAACTGAAACAAGACCCCAGTTTCAGTCATACTATCATATGTCATATATATATATATATATATAAAAATAACTGTTTATTTACCGTTTATTAATAACTATCTATGTTAATACACCTTCGTTCAGGTCACCCACCACTTATCAAATCGATTGATAACATAAGAGCTGGAATGTTAAACCAAGAAAATTCAGTGAGTTTGCTAATCGGATTTAAGATCTGAAAAGATTACAATTGATGGACTTCCTAACGATGTTTACTAAACAGCTTATTTAGTCAACTATTTCGACTATAAAAACACAAATATTTAAATCTTTATATACGTAATTTTGATGCCAAAAATATATAATTTCCTACGATAAGGGAAAAAAAAAATAATAATAATAATAATAATAATAATACTAATAAAATAATAATAAAATAATAATACTAATAAAATAAATAAATAGATAATTATTACTTCTGCAAAAATGAAAATAAAACTATATATATATATAAAATATTGTGAATAAAAGCAATATCTTCTGAAAAAATATAAATAGGTGATTTCGTAACATGAAAAAGGAAGTATTAAAATATTCTTTCACCAATTATCTGGAGTGATTGGACAAAGGCTTTCCTCACAACTAATGCGTAATCGTTTTTGTGCACGTGGTAAACACATCAAATTTTGTTGCACGCGTGGATATATTTAGTAAAATGAACATTTTTCTTTCTGTCGTGCTGTGCTCATGAATCGTCTTGTTGTCGGATCGATTTCAGACACTTCAGCGTACAACAAAGAACTTGGAAACTACCTTCTGTTGCCTGTTTAGTGCACTGGCACTGGTCGATATTTCGCCTGGGATTAAACTCTGTGAACAATGTAATAATTAAAACGAAAAGTCGATTAATTTTCATTTAGCATACAGTCTGACGCTGAAATTATAAGCATGTGGATGGAAATAGTCCGTAATTTTACTTGATTTTTGTTATAATAATTATTCATTACTAAGATAATGGTCAAAAAACGTCTGCAGAGGAACGAATATGCTCTGTATGTTCTTGTTCCACACACAGGTCCGCTACAGGACTATTTCACAGTTTTGTTAGCATTTCTGAAAAATATTAATTCGCCTATATAATATTATAGTGTTTGTTTGACGACAACAAAATAATATATGCTGTTTACTGAAAAGCAAAATTATATAAATATTGTAGTTATTTCTTTGTAGTTTTTAAAAAAAAATGTATTATTATTATTATTATTATTAATATTAAGAAGCAATATTAGGCCCTAAATAGGCATAGTGTACACAGCTTTGTCTATAACACAAATTGAATATTTATTCATCTTTCTTTTCTTTTGAAAGTTGTTAATATATAAATGTAGAATTAGTTTTTTTCCTGCCTGTAATAAACTCTCGTCTGCTACAAACTTGGCAACACAATCTTTGTATTTGACGTTAAAAACATCTTTAGTTTTCTTCGCTAGCACTGAACTAGCTAGTCAGACCACAACTCACTGTCTATAGAAATCAATAACTTGTTGTTGTTGATCGATATTAAATACACTTTTGGCGGAGCACTGTTTAGAACAAGACATAAATCAATGGATTTGCTTGACTGTAGCAGTGGTCATTAAAATTAATAATGAAAAGCTGGTATGACGTGAATAAATATTTTGTCTAAAGCAATACACACCAACACCACATACATATGAATACACAGATATATATACATAAATTCAGACAGACATAAACACATGAAAACACACACACACACACACACACACACACACACACACACACACACACACACACACTAATAATACCATTACATTTACTCATGTACAGAACTGCTGAAGTCTTTCACCATTAAATCGTCATAAATTAAAACAGAATACCAATCTATAATTAGTAAGCCCTGCAGTAATAGAGCATTGTGTAACAAAATGTCACAACGTTTTTATATAAATGCGTCAGAAAGTTCAACCATTTTTTGTTGTCTCGAAATTAAACTCGTAAATGGATTGCTTCAGTTCTGCGTTAGAATAACGAATATCAATAAATTTGTTCGTCATTCAGTATAATTATTTGTGTTATTAGTTTTTATTCATTCATTCATTCATACTGAATATAATTTCAAAAAAAAAAAAAAAAAAAAGAAAAAAAAGAAAAGAGAAATAATAATAAAATTTTAAAAATTCGTTTAAAAATTACAGTAAAATTCTCGAGATAAAGACAGGAAAATATACTTTTCGAGATGTATTTATTTTATTTCTCTATTAACTTTATTATTATTCTCCTGTCTCTTTCTAATTCAGCTTTGGTCATTCTTACCTTAGTATCTTCTTCTGAAATGCCCACCTCCGCTGATATTATGCATATTTCTAGATCTGACGGGTTTCTATTCTGTTTGAAATTTACTTCCAACTTCCTCATTTGATCCATGCTGATTTTCGGCAGCAGGTGTGCTGGGGTCAAGTGTGCGTGTATACCCGTGTTGTCAGCCATACTGTGTGACAGAATCTCCATCTATAAGCACATCGTTAAGATACTGAACTGACATCAAACAGAAATAAATACAACGTCACGACTAGATATGCCACAAAACAAGACTCCGTTTCTAGAAGCTGTTATCACCCGTATTTTATACACTCTTGTGTATTATTTCCTTGTATTCGATATTCATAACAACCTTCTCTTCGGTCCTTGTTGGTTTAAAAATAAGAAAAGAAAAAAAGATGAAACCCGCAGAGAAAGGAAGAAGGTAAAAGTAATAATCCTTTTATCCAGTGTTGCTGCTTCACTTAGCCAGGCACATCGGTTCCCAGTGTTTATATGAAATGACAACCCGGTAATATCGACGCCTGTGTACCCTTGGCCTACACGCAGTGTATATACGTAGATACCAGCATATACTTAGATATGCATACAGACCTTGGCACTGTGCCTCGTTCAAGCCTGCGATATCAGACGACACCCGTTAATAGCTTGTCACAACAATATTTCGTGTTGACTTTAATGTAATTTTCTTCTTCTTTTTTCTTTTCTTTTCTTTTCTTTCTTTCTTTTTCGTGAATTCAGTCAATGGTATACACTCCTGTCACAGACACGCGATAGTAAACATAACCCGCACGAAGCGGCGAGTGTACGTTGAAATAAAAGCAGACGACAAGTATACGTTGTCGTTAAAAACTGGTTTGATACCAGAGGCTTTGAATAAACGGCGCGATATCACACAGTGGTCATCCCTAAAATTAAAAGGGGGCTCTCTTTTCACTGGCAAACGTATTAACAAATAATGATTATTATTTTATTCTCACGACTTAAAATCCGGATTGCGAACAAAGCTGGATATGATCACGTGATCGGCAATATCGACCAGTTGTTACTCGTTAGTGGCAGCTGCGTTTTAGACGTGGTGACATGCATATTTCTATTAATGTAGGCAACAGTAATGGATGATATTAATATTTAGTGACAGATATGGAATGTGCTTAAGTTATTATCAGTGACGCAGAGAATACTGGTGGTTTTATTGGATTTAATATGGATTTTTAACACCAGTCTTAAAATATAAGCATTAATAATGGACTTGTAATTAATTATATCCATAACTAAATATTTATTTACTGATTTATGTACTATGATTATTTATATTATTAGTATGTATGTATGTGTATGTGTGTGTGTATGTATGTATTTATGTCTGTGTAAAACTGATATAACCCAAAGTAACCTTAATATTATTAATATAATAATAATAAATTATTCTTAAAGTTCTTCTTCTTGATCTTCTTCTTCTTCTTCTTATTTAATATGTAAATAAGACTGAACTACAGGTTTAAGTGTGTATTTATTTAAACAGTTCATTGCACCGGTGACTTCTGGAGAATAATGTATGCAGCTAATAACATTAATAAAATTATAAATAAGAAAACCAATACATTGACTGAACGTACATATAGAGTAAAATATTTACACACATATATACATGTACATATTAACAGACACACACACACTCTTACATACATAGGTATATACACATTACACACAACACATACACACGCACGCATACATATACGTACAATGGCCTACACTTTTAGTAACTATAAAACTGATGTACACAGAGTATTTATTTTAAATATAACAAAATAAATCGGTTAATGATTTTATTTCATTATTATTATTATTATTATTATTATTATTATTATTTAAACCTGCAAGATTTCTGGAAAAAGGTTGTACGGAAATGTCGTTATTTTGAAGATGAAATCATTTTTAAGTACTGGAGTATCTTTTTATATTGCGAACAACGGCAAGAAGCTCCGACGTGGAGGTGAATAATTATTTAAAAGTCGATAGATTAACCATTTCTCTAGATTTGCTTGTACCTGTTATTATATCAATGAGAAACATTTAAACATATTAATATTTGTATTTATTTATTTCGTTGTTTGTTTGTTTGTATGTTTTTCAGTTTATATACTCGGTTGGAAATTCGATAAAATCTTGCTTATTATTACTGCCTGTTACATTTTTGAAAAATAAAAAGACTGTGATTGAAAATATATATCCAAAATAAAGTCAGTTAAGTTATGATCTAACTAGATTCTAGCTTTTAGCAGGAAAACAAAACAACTGAAAACAATAACAGCAAAACAAAACAAAAATATATAGCTTAATGGACTTAGACACAATTTCCATTTGATTTAATGATATTTTAATATCAAATGAAATATTTTAGATCAAGTAGGTCTATCCTAAAAGGAACTTTGCTTATGGGTGAATATATATGTGTATTTTTGTTAGTATGTGTCTGTGAGTATGAGAAAAAATAATAATAAAATGATGATGATGACCTGATGAATAAATAAAAAAAATAAAAATAAAAATAAAAAAATTAAATGCAGTCTAAGTTAGACCTAGCGTCTACAGAAAATTAAATAGTCGAAAAAATAAAAATAATAATTTTACTATAATCTAAATCTGAAATATATGTAATATATAAAATTTGAATATCACTTTCATATTTCCTTATTATAAACTAATGTTAAATTTATTAATTTTAAAATAATAATAATAATAATAAAAAATAAAAAAATATTTTTTTAAATTAGAATACTGAACTACAGTTTTCAGGTGTGGTTATTTAAACATATTATCAACAATTAATCACAGCAGTCTTAACTTTTTAGGAATTATCAGTCATGTTGTTTTACACGTAAACATATTTATCTGTAGAAAATTAATCTACAAACTACTGAAACAAAACCTAAAATCTGTTTCTGTGTAGATTAAACGAAAATGAATCGGAGATTACGATGCTGTTATCAACTCAGTTTGTTGAGTTTATTTTTGAAACTGAAACATAGTGACTCCAAATTCTGATATCAATCAATTCATTTAAATAAAATCATAAGGAAAAATAAATCTAAATATTAAAAAAAAAAACTTAATAACGAGTCAAAATATATAGGTATCACAAAGAAATGAGGTACATTATATGCAAACATTAATGTTTTGCCTGCCGACATTTTCTGTTTCTTTGTAAGGAAACTCAATTCATCTTGAAAAATAATCCATCATAAGTGTGACACCGCTCTTTTCTAAAAATCTGGATCCAGACTTGTTGATTAGACAAAATTAACGAAAAAATAAAATAACTAACAGAATAAATTTTTTTATAAGCAAATTTACATTTTAATGAAAATATGACTAGAAAAATGAACGGCATTTAGGGAACGTCTCAAATAAGAGAAACAGCTAAAATAGTTTCTTGTAATATTATAAAAACGTAATATATCGATTTATATATAATGAAAAATATATTTTATTAAACGAAAGTAATAATAACAATTAAAACAACCCACATATACACACTCACAGGCATGCAGGCATGCTCGCCTGATTATTAATAGAGAATCTCACAGCTAAAAGTAGTTTTAATTTTAAATTTATTGCAGCTGAAAATAGTTTTAATTCTAATTTTATTGCAGCTAAAAATAAATTGTTCTATTTGTTATTAATACCGCTTGTTATCTCTCTCTCTCTCTAAATGACTGTAACCGCGAGGGATTATAGTCTGGTCCACCAAGGGAACACCTTACTTTTTCTTTAAATCACCAGACCAAGGCAGGCTTGATTTCTAGAATCCCTTTTTGGTGCTCAGTATTGAAGATGTGTGTGTGTGTGTGTGTGTGTGTGTGTGTGTGTGTAAAATACTTTGATATCTTGGCCCGTCCCCGAAATACCGCATAGCTGTCTGGGCCCCTCTCTCGTACTATAGAGTTTATAAGCACAGGCAACTGCTTTTGTAGAAAACACAACTGCTTAAAATGGGTTATTTCCCTTGGTAACATAAACCATGAACTACCCCAGCTATATCGGCTATCTATATACTCATTTACATATTATACTCTTTACCGAATATAACCAAAACAATAAATTCACTTTTACGATTAGAGGTCTAATTTACTGAATTATATATATTATGCTAAAAAAATATATTATGCTAATGACACTCTAAAAATAAATTTTATGTATTTATTTATTTATCAAGTTTCCTACAATACAATCATTATAAACTTGTTTTTTCTTTTTTCAGTCTAGACTTTCCTGTTAGTTTTTTCTTTTTATGTTTTACTTCTTATTTTTATCCAGACTGTTTACATCTCCGTGGGAAGCTTCACATAAAATATCCATTTCTGCTAATCAAACAAGGGTAGCTTAACAGCTGGTATTTTTAAAAAATAAAAAAAAAAATAAAAAAATGTCATTATCTTATCTGTTTTCATTATGTTATTAAATCTCATGTTAATTAAAATATTTCTTCCTTCTGCGTTTTTTCTCTTTTTTTCTTTTTTTTGGTTTTGTTTTGTTTGTTTGTTTTTTTGTTTTGTTTTTTTTGTTTTCATTATTTATTTATTTTCCTCCTTTGACTAAAATGAAGCCGTCTAAAATTCACCAGATACTTTATAAGTGTATAAATAAGAAGAAGATATGGAGGTGTTAATAAACAAACATATATGTTTATTTTCAAAAGTAGCAATGATTCCACTTCGTTTTATGTTTATACTGGTAATCGTCAGTATTGTCATAATGATGTCTGCTGAAAGAAATGACTGCGCAAGCGGAAATGGATAGAGAATGGAACCAGTCAAGCGGTAATGACAGTCGCGACTTTTATCAATAATAAAAGTGATACTTTTTATGTATGTAAAATTTCTAGGAAATTTCATTGTTTTCTTTTGACAGTTAACAAAGTAAATGTTTGTTTGGTTTCTTCTTTTATTATTGTTATTATTATTAATTATAATTTAAATATATATATAATAAATAAGTAAATATATAAATAAATAAATATTTATAATAATAAATAAAAACAATTATACATATATACATGTACCAGAGTGAGAAAAAATATTAACAGCAAAACTGCTATAAATGTTTTTATTTTATTTATTTATTTAATTTTTTTTTTAAATATTTTTTATTTATTTATTTATTTATTATTTTTTGTTAATTATTATTATTAAATAACATCGTAAAATCCTATGTTTACATTTTTATTTTAAGAAAATGATACGACTATGCAATTAAAAAAACAAAAACAAAAACAAAACAACAACAACAACAACAAACAAATGAAGAAAAAGTATAGAAAAGAAACATATTTATATACTAAACAAAAGTTGTGCTTTATGTCTATACCTTATTATAATTTTTTTTTTATCTGAAGATGAACCCGAAATATCAGATCTGTTAATCACAAATTCTCATCCATATACACGATACTGGAAACTGGTAATTATCATTATTCTTTTTAATGTTTTCATTATTAATTTATTTCGAAAAAGGTAAAGAATTGCCAGTTATATTTAGTCTGCTTATTTAAAATAAATAAAAGGAATTTTCATTTAGTTTCAGGTGAAGATAGAGATAGTATAAACTGACATTTACACAGTAAAATTAGATTTATAAAAACAAAAATATAAAATAAAAAAATGGTAAAAGTGGGTAATCTGTGTAAATAATTTTAGACAACAACAATGAAAACAACAACAACATCAACAAGAAGAAGAAAAAGAAAGGTAAATAATATTAATAATAATAAAACAAATAATACAAATAAATATAAATAAATAAATAAATAATAATGATAACGATAACACATACATACAAACATAAATAAAGTAAAATAAAATAAATAAATAAATAATAATGATAACGATAACACATACATACAAACATAAATAAAGTAAAATAAAATAAATAAATAAATAAAAATAAAGAAGTTTTAACATGTTCTTGTTTTTCAGTGTTTAATTTGATTAATATATCATCATCTTGAAAAACAAGTTTACGTTTCCAGTTACGATTTACTAGCCACGACAACCAGTTTTGATCATGGCATTATCTTTTCGTGAACTGAAAATCCAACCTACAAATTAAAATCCATTTGCCATTGAAAGGTGTCATGAAATAGTTGTAAAATTTGAACATATTTACGGATCTTCAAGGAGAAATACGACAATATAAACTAAAAACAGATGGACACACTAAGTACATTTATTTTTAAATAGACTACATTAAAATATTAACTGAACAAAATTGTTATAATTGTCGTTAATTATTATGATTAAATAATTTCGTAAAATCGTATTTTGACGAGAATAAAAAAACAGTGTAATAATTTTAATTTTTATCCCGCCGATTCATTTCTTCTTTTTTGGGGGTGGGTGGGTGTCAGATGGGTTGTTTTTTAAAGTTGAATATATTCAGTCTTTGCTTATAATTGTTTATTTATTTACTTTATTATTATTATTAAGTGTATTTTAGTTCCTGAAATGAAACAAATGAAACCGGCGCTATCTTTTTGTAGGATATCCTTTCCGATATACTTCCTACTGTATGGAAAATTTCAAAAGATGCCTGTTAACAAATATCATATTCGACAGAAGCTAAGGAGTAACACCAACGGTGATAACTACGTAATTCGTGGGAGAAATAAAAAAGTATTACACTGAAACACAGCCAAGTCTTGTTCTGAAGAAATTCTAAAGGAGTAGTGATGTGCGAAATACTGAATAAACACTGAATAAAATAATGATTCAGGTATATGGCTTATTTAAGGTGAACCGATTTGGATTTTTGTCAATACTGTATAATGTTATTCACTTGTTTTATTATTAGCGTGTTATGTCTCGTGCCTTTATTGTACAAATGTCGAACAAAACGTAATAATAAATGAAAGATACTAGCAGCATATCCTATGTTAATAGTAATCCTTGGAGTGGATATTCTCAGTTGATCAACCATTTACAACATATTAACATAGAAGATGATCCTAGCTACTATGAAATGATCTGAAAATACTGCATCATTGTACTAATGAGCTAATAACACACAAATCTACTTAAGAACATTTTATTACAATTAATTTAAAAATGGAGTAAGGAAGAAATAAAGAAATTTAATAATATAAAAATATTCTAAAGACTATCTAAAAAATAACAAACAAAAACACACACACACACAAACAACACCTAAGAAATGTTTAATAATAAATAAATAAACCAATGTAACAAAAACAGTCAAACACACACACACACACTATTTTGAATTCGCCACCATTTTGACTATCGCTTTGCGCGGCAGCGCCATTAATCGGTGAAGCCCTCAGTCTTGAGAGGCAATGCAGCCGAAGTTCAAAGGGAAGTGGAACCAAGTATATGCCTCGCTTTCATTGTCAGAAAACAAAGATGGCTGCTGCTGCCTTCCTTGGATAAGAGGAGGGGAAGGATATGTCATTGCTTTGATATTTCACTGATTATCTTGAGAAAGACGGAAACAGGCAAGATGTTAACTGCACTTTATACGGTAAGATCGCTTATTGCTTGTTACTCCAATCATTTCTTACATTCATGCAGATAGTGATTAATTTACATAAAATATCTTATTTTCTTCAAGACAGATTTGTTACATCTGACTTTGTGACCTGCAGCTAATTATTATTATGCATTTAAAAAAAAAAAAAAAAAAAAATTAAAAACAAAATTCTTTCACGACGCTCTTTCCCTATCTCTATATTGATTTTTTTTTTTTTTTTTTAATCCATCCTCAAAGCTGACAAGTTTCTGTTACCAACAAAAACGCGTCAGCTGACCGAATTTCAGTTTACTAAGAACTGCAGCATTCGTTTATCGCGGCGTGATTTTAATTGATAAAAGCAAGAATCAGTTTACGTAATGCAGGGTTAATAATAATAGTAATGAAAATACAAATATGTTCTTCTTGTACACTTTTTTCTTTCAGTTTTTTCTTTTTTAACAAGATTAAATATATTTTTATGTGCCATATATTTTCATAAATTTTAGTTTTGATATTATGTTTTTTATTATAAATTTTGCAATTAATTAAATTTTGTATAATTTATAAAAATCAATAATAATAATAATAATAATAATAATAATTTTTCATTTTTAACTTTGCCTGGGGTGCTATTTCTTTCATTTTTTAGATAATAATATTGAAACAAATTAAGTATATTTTTATGTGATATTATTATATATTTTATATTACAAAACAATAATTTTTTATCCAAAGTAAATTTATATGTTTAATTTAAAATAATAATAATAATAATAATTTATATGTGTGTGTGTGTATATATATAAAATTAGAAAAAGAGAAATTTATGTTGTACTTAAAAAATTGTTATTTATTTTCAAATGTCACAGTCTGATTTTATGGAATCTTTCGTCAGATAATTATTATTCAGACAATAACTGTATTGCAATGAATTTATGAAATGTATTTTTTCATATTTACAGTTTGTGACATTGTGTGACCTAATTGTTATAGTCTAGCTGTAATGGCTGCTTTTTTTTAACTGATTATTTCAAATAATTACTGTCTAGATATTTTATCATTTATTCTTTTAAATGTATATCAAAAAAATGTATATATACCTATAAAATAATAATAATAAAATATCTGTCTGTGTGGGTATATATACATCTATATAAAACTTTCAATAAAAATAATTTAAAAATTACTGCTATTATTAAGAATAAAACATTAAATGAAAAGAAGAAACTTAAAATTCAAAATAAATGTTTAGCTAAAAAACCAGGAAGTATATATGTCAGTTTTTGAACATTATTTTAACATTATAACTTTACCCATCATTAAAAAACAAAGAATTATATTATTAAATTTGATATTAATACAGTTAAAAATTCATAGCAGTAATTTAACTTATTTCACATGAAAATGAAATGTACTCTGAAGTGTCTCAGACTATCTAAATGTTTATACAGATAATTGTAGTAAAAGCATAACGTACGTGTTCTAGAAAAAAGTTCACATTTATTAGTATAAGTTTATTATTTTATAAACTGCTGATTCATTGTGGATACTGTTAGCAGAATACTGCAGGGAAATAGCTAATTTCATAAATAGTTCATACGGTGAGTTTAATTGGAAAACTATTTGCTGTGGAACACTGATCCATGGATGTTATTTCTGTATTTTTATTTCTAGAGTCAGTGTTTAGTAACAGTGTAATCATTTAATTACTTTTTCAATTAATTTATGTAAGTATATTTTTTAATTATTCTCATTATTACATGAGAAATTTGTGGTTATAGTATAAATTTTATTATAAATATATAATATACATATATATATATATATATATATATATATATATATATATATATATATATATATATATATATATATATATATACACATGTATGTACATATATATGCATATATTATTATATGTAAATATATATATTCATTAATAAATTATTTGTGAACTGTCATATAATCAATGAGTGTATAATAGTTACAAAGTTACTAACGATTCTGATAAAATTATGCTGTTTCCTGAATTTTCATTTTTCCCTTCTAACTTGTTTTTTTATATATCTAAATGAATGAATATTTAAAGATGATTCAAGGATTTAAATAATAATAATAATAATTATATAAGAAAAACAAAACAAAACAACAGTAACCGTTACAATAAAAGTAAAGAAAGTAGAAAAAGAAGAAAGAAAATTATTTTAGCCTTGAAGTGTGTAACTGATAACTTAAAAAATGAATCCATTCTTTGACATATTGGGTATCAAGTACTGGTAAATTATTTTATTCGTTTGCCATCATACATGATGATTATTGGTGTCTGATGATGATCTAATTTATTAAAATATTTAATTCTTTTTAATAAATAATATATTGGTAAGAATATAAACAAGTTAATTATTTTCAAACTGAGAACTGGGAATCTGGCAGTGACTGTTATGTAAATGATTTACTTCTTTTCATAAATAACGTAATGGTATAAATAAAAATGAGTTAATTATTTTGACAACCAATACATTGAATATCTTGTAATGGCAATTTTGTAAATTATTAACTTCTTTTATATATAATATATAATATATAAATAATATAAACAGTACATTACAAAGTATATAAATGATTTACTACTTTTCATAAAAAAAAAGAAGAAAAAGAAGTAATTTATAAATGATTTACTTCTTTTTGTAAAAACTGTGTATTTAATAAGTCAATTACTTTGACGTATCACAGCCTGCTGACAAGTATGACAGGAGATACTGCCACTCTTTGATCTGAGCTGTTAGTTCTTTTGTTACACAGCAGTGTTTGTGTTATTTCTGATCGGATGACAACTTCAGTACAATTCCTCTTGTTTAGCTAGAAAAAAGCTTCTGAATTGCAGCACTGTCTTCTGATTATCGGAACACTGGAGGCTTGTTGTAGGATACTGATGTGCACACAGGTGTGATGTTTTTCTTTTACCTTGCTCTGTAAACTTGATCTGTTGGCCACACTGTCTGTTTTATAATGGATGTGAAAGAAAGAAACAACAAATCATTTGTCGTGATACTTTTCCCATTATTAGTATTTATTTTATTTTATTTTTTTATTTGATCAGTTAACGTAATCTTATATTTGATGCTTGATGGGATATCTGATCAATTCTCCTCAGTTGCAACTTTTTATTTGTTTTCATAGTTGATTTATTCTGGTGATTTACTGTCTTTAAGGAAGTATAAATTGAATATCACTTGCTGCTAATCAGAAAAGAAAGTGGGTTTCCTTTGTCTCTTATCTCTTTCTTAATACCAATTTATATTTTATGAAAACACTGAAAAGCTATGTAAATACATATATTGCAAATATATGGTTGTGAATTTGTGAATTTTGCATAGGTATAAGCATCAGTGTGTGAAATGTATATTATTTTAAAAATTGAATTTAAAATAAATGTATCATTGTTTCACCAAAATTTTCACCAAAATGTATCCATTTTTATGCCAACTGTTGATTTTATCTTCTATATAATGAAAATCACTTTCTTTTTAAAGTTAATGCACCACTATGAGATACTGTCCCCTTTCCTGAAAAACTGCATCTGCCCCTTGCAAAGATTCCAATTTCTGGATGTGATCATTTAAATGTGTATTTATTTGAACAGCACACTATACTTAAAATATCAGTGATTCGTGCTTTTTCAGAAGGAACTGAAATATGCAGACACTTCATCAAGTAGGAAAAAAAGTAAATATTTCCTATTTTATCAAGCATGTGTAGATTACATGTACATGTATGGGTATAAGATAACACCAGGAAGCACTGATAATTATATTTATATACGTTTTTTTTTTCTCATAAATTGGAGGAAAAATATACCATCACTGTTTGAGACAAAATTACAACATAAAAAAAAAGAAGAAAATTCTTAAGAAGATTCTAAACCATTTTGTCTGAAAAAAAGTTTATTACATGTACAGGTTGGGTATAAGGAAACATTTGGATCAATAATAATTAAAGTAATTATTTTATCTCCAGGGGGACTGAGAAAATACAGCATTTTCTAATGGAGATGAAAGTTAAAAAAGAAAGAAAAAAAGGTCTTAAGAAAATTCTAAACTGTTTTATCTGAGAAAAGCTTGTTATTTGTTTGTGAGACTAGTTTTTGTTTGTCAAACAAGCTGACTTTTCCCAAGGTTTCATCCTGTGCAGTGTACATCTTGATCGTGTTTGTAATTACACAACAGTCACCTTGGATCTGGATGTTGTTGTGTTCAGTTTGCTCCAGTTGTCTGAGTCTGGCTTCCATGATGTGCTGCAGCCATGTTACACATTCCTGCTCTCATCCTACTGTCAATGTTGGGTTAATGTTTAACCAATCTCCTCTCTCCTGTGTACAGACAGGATTATAGGAGTGCATCATGGTTATCAAGCAGATTCTTCTTTTCTATTACACTGTTGTTGTTATTATATCAAATTAATCTTAGATTGTTATTGTTATTTTCACCATTTCAAATCATTATAATATTATTATTATTATTATTATTTCAAATTATTATTTAATTATTCCATTACTATTTATTTATTTATTTATTATAATTATCATTATTTATTTTAATATGTTTTATAACTGCAGATTTATCCAATAAACAATGTAAATAATGAATATTTCATTATTGCATACATCCCTACAAGAATTATTTAACAAAAGTTAAATATCTGAAAAACTTACATACACACAGAGATACATAGATAAATACATATATATGTATAGGTGTATGTATGTATGTATATGTACATGTAAGTGAGCTTGTGTGTGTGTGTGTGTGATGGAGATATGCCTGGGGAGTTGTTTACCCAATTTGTCATTTATTAACTATTACAGTGCTACTGCTAATGGTTGACATGTATGAGATAACATCACATTGTTGTAAACCTTAGATCAATTTCTCTGTAACACCTGTCTCCACTCAAACTCATCAATAAAAGAGGACTCAGTCTGAGTAGATTTGTTAAGGTGTGTTAACATGTTGTTGAAGCCTGATCTGGAATTGTGTTGAACATACTGTTTAGTATTTTATGACAAGAATAACTAATTTTAAAACTAATTAGAGGTACTCATATAAACAATAAATAATTAATTTTTTAATAATTATCCTGAAAATATGAATACCAGTTGTGTCTGCATTATGCATAGAACAGTGTGCAGCTTTGGGAGATAATTATACATATTTGTTTCCTAAACAAATGTGAATATTTACTAATTTGATATGCAAAGATATACAACAAATTTCTCATAACTGCCCAGGTTCTGAAATAAACTGAGTGGTAATTGTATTTGCATTATTCATGGAATAATTTTAAATTTTTTTTTTTTTTTTTTAGATTTGAACATTTATTAATTTCTAAAATAATTTGATATACATAGACAAACAATAATAAAAGAAAATTCTCACAACTGTCTTAATTCTTAGGATAACATGAACATAAATTGTGTTTGAATAATGCATGAAATAATTGGCATATCTGACCACTGCTTTATTGCATGACGTAAAAATAAGTTTTTTATCAGCCAAGAAAACAAAGCTCAGTTGGACAGATTAATCTCAGATGAGTGACAGTTAAGAAATATGTGCCCACCTGTAATTAAGTGAGATTTGGAGGTATTGAGGACCTGGTCATAAGAAACATAAAACAACACTCAGGTCACAAGACTAGAAGAAATATTTCTTTTGGATATAAAATAAGAGTTTCTAGGATATGGCAAAGAGAACAGGAATGCAGGTGAAATCTAAAGAAAAGTAGAATAACATTTTGACTCATAATTAAAGCTACTCTTTTCATATAGTGTGTATTATTAAGTGAAATTATCATTACTTAATAAGTTTTTGTATTTTATTTCAGTACCAGAATTGATGTGATAAAAACTACTTCTATATTTCTAGCAAATACTTTTTACCGTTCAAACTGAACTAGGTTTTTAATATTAATATTTGAAATATCAAATCACATAATAAGGCAAATCATAATAATACTATATAATTTTCTGACAAAGCTTGTAAGAATATCAAAAGTTACAGTTCTCAAGAATTATTATATATATTCAACAAACAGGCTTCACCTACTTTACAAGTGAGATTTATTTTTAGAATTTAATAAGAGTCTGTTTCTTTTTCTTAAAATTATAAGTGAGATGTATTTTTAGAATGTTATAAGAGGCTATTTTTTTAAGGCACAGACTCATGGTACAATAAAAAATATTTTGAGGATGTAACACAAAATCTGCAGTATAAGTGTGTGTGTGTGTGTGTGTGTGTGTGAAAACTAATGTATCTCAGAGTGGATTAGGAAATTATACATACTAGATGTTGCCCATTTATCCTCATTTTATACCATTCTGTAAGGCTATCCCTAGGACTGATTTGAATATTAATCAAAACGCAGTACAGATTAACTTTTACATGTGTGAACTATGAATTGACATGGAGGGTAAAGATTAGGTCAAGTGATGTTTATTTATACACATCTCTTTGCATTGTTATCTGGATCTTTAGATAATGTAAATCAAAAGATAGTTACCATGGCAAGTGTCTTACTGGTTTCGTTATCAGGGACATTTAGATAGACATTTTGTAAGTTGACATACTCAAAAATAGGAGAATTCAGCCTCACAGTATTTGTTTTTTTAAAAGAATAAGGAGTTACATTATTTCATGTTCTGTGTTCCATGTTTTAATAATGTAAGACTAATCTTGTTAAGATGAAGTATAGCTATGCTGTCTATCTTCATTAATTAATTAAAACTTTCTTTTCAGAAAACTTTTATATTGAAATTATTAATGATTTGATATATATTTTGTGAAGCAGCTTTCGAAGATTTGTTCTTGGAAAGAAATTGGAAAGGTTTTTGTATTTATTGTTTTTTTTTATCATTGATATAGTTGTTGTGTTTTAACATTAAATAGAAATATATTTACATAATCATCCATTATTCACTGAAGTTTAAAATCATTTTTACAACTGTCAGTCAGGATTTGTTTTTAATTTAAAATACGTAACCTTGTTTTTAGCAGTTCTCTGAAGATATATTTTTTAATTAAATATAAAAATTACTTTTGTGCTTTTGTGCATGCATATTTATTTAATTTCTTAATGTGTAATTTCTTTATTTGATAAAAAAATTTATATCTGAAAGGTAATAATGTCTACAAAAATGTAACTTGTTAGATAGTGTGTGGATATGTATTTATTATTTTTGGATTAATAATAGTTATAGAAAGTAGACAAATAGTCATATTGTGCAGATTATAATCTCTCAGTCCCCACCCTATCTCTTTCAGTATCTGCCCAATCATTTATACATGTATTTATCTGTTTGTAATCAATCATTTTCCTATAAAAGTACCTCTTTATGAAACTCAAAATGCCATAATGTCTGCTGCAACTCTGGTTATGTGTATAATAAGCACAAATAACAAAATATAACATCGCCATTTCCAAAAATGTATATTTTGCATTATTTGATTGCTTTATTTTTTTTTTGAAGGTTAGAGTAAAAATAAATTTATCTTCTTCATATCTTAATGAACTTGGATTTTTTATGTATATCTTTTGACTGGTATCAGTTGAGGAATTGTTTTCAATTATATATTTAGCAAAAACAACAACAAATAATAATAATAATATTAATAAAACAAACAAATTAAAAAATATAAAATTTAAAATATATTTTAAATATTAGATATTAGAAATCATTGAACTTCTTTTTATCAAATTCACAGAGTTAAGACCATTTAAGACCATATACTTATTTACCTTTTTCCTATCTAGTTCACAGTTACTTGATTTTGTTTTCCATTTTAAGATAATAAAATCATTAAATTCATTGTTGACTTTTCTAATTACTTTTACACATTTACTTCTTCAGTTAAATTCACAATTCATCTGACCTTCCAGTTCACACATATTTGACTTTTATTTCCAGTTAAGTTCTCAAATACCTTTTTTTTTTCACATTAGATTTACATTACCCACTTGACATGTTTTGTGTACTGGAAACTATTTTCACAATTTAGCCTACGTTATCATAACTTGGCTAATCAGATTACTTGGTTTTTTATTTCAATTCACAGGACTTAGCCAGTTCCAAATTTCAGAAACACTGGTTGTGTTTTAAAGAGATTAAATAGGAAGCATACAACCTCTGTTAATAAGTAGGGTAAGGTGGGGTAATTCTGGCCCACTTTTCCATTCAACCTTACCTACAGCTTCAAAGACAAAAGGAAACAAAAAAATGGAGTGAATAATGTACAGGATATCTACATGCATAGTGCTTATACTTTTGAAATGGGATCTAGATTAAAAATTGTTGCCACGTTGATTTGGGGTAAATCTGGCCCCCACATTCATGATGTAATTTTGGTCTTCAAATTTGTTGTACTGATTATTGCTATGTAATCATTGTCTGCTACTAATAATAATTAGTACTAATCATAATATAATTCAGATTCAAAACGTCAATAAACTATACTCCTTGGCAAATATCACACAAGAATACAATATCTTTCAAGTCTGCACCAGCTTGGATTTTAAGGTTTGCACAGGGATCAAAACTACCAATTTGGGCACCCATCGCATCCTGTGAACTCATCGGAATTCATGCCATCATCAACTCTGCCACAGAGTTCACATTTTTCTTATGTATCTACTACATCTCTCTCTCACCTTTGCTCTCTCTGCCTTTTTTCCTCTTTCCTCTTCTTCTCTGCCAACTCTTCTTCATACCTCTTGACAATTTCTTCTTCTGTCAGTCCCTAGGCATATCTCATCCTATTAATTTTATTTGATGAGTGACAACTTGTCACACCAGATGGACCATGGACTTTCAACTGTTTCAAAAAAACTTAAATAAAACTGGTAATGGACTATATCAATGCCAAAACTATCTATTGATTTCACCACCACATATGTGGGCCAGATTTACCCTAAGCGGTGGAGTGAAATAAAACATACACTTCTTTCCTAATTACCACATATTAATCAAGTTTCATCTGCTGAACTTAATAATATGTTTACCTATACTATATGTGTAAATGGCTGATTACCTACATCCTTTGTTCTAATGAGAGATAGGAAGGTTCTGTTTATACTAACAAAGTTCCAGAAGCCTGCACAGAACAGTATAGTGGCTGTAAGTTATAATATATCTTAGGGGCCAAAGATGCCCCTGGGTCAGAATTACCCCACCTTACCCTATGTCAAGTATTCATATTTTAATGTCGCTTTTTATTTTTTTCCCTGGAATCCTGGATCATCCTTTTTTTTTTTTTTTTTTTCAGAACTCTTTGCTATTTTCCTTTTTCTCAAATACTAGAAAATCTCCTTATTTAAATGTAGCTTTAATTATCATTAAAAACAAAATGGCAGGATTTAATTTACTTTATCAACATTTTATCAGAAACAGATAATTAAAAACAGTGTCAGATGTTTTCAGACTGGCTGGTGTCGAAATGTCACTGTAATATAATCTCTGACACTGGGGTGAAACCTTCATCTGGCACTTTTCTAAACCTAATCACAAATCCTGTTATGTGTCTATTAGACCAGTAAATGAAAATAACATATTGGTTAAACTCAGTTATGTTACCTAATAATGTTATTCTGTTTTATACATGCATGGAAATTGGAATTTACATTTTTTTTTTTTTTTTTTTTTCATTAGACTGAAAAAAGGATTTGACAAAAATATTTTGGGTTTTATTTGTTTGTGACTGTAACTATATCAGTATTACCCATGAGAGTTTTCTTAAATTGCAGTATATTTAAAGACTGTTAAAATTATCAGTATAAGTAATTTAGGGTCTGCCATAAAGTGGAGATGTATCCAGAGTGAAAAATGCACTCAACTTACTGTAATTTATGATTAAATGGTTGTTAAGTACTTTAAACATATTGATGATGTTTTCTACAAACTTAAAAAAAAAAATATATATATATATATATATATATTTTAATAAATGAAAAAAAGAAAGTGTGAATAAATAAATATACTTTTTAGTGTTAAAGTGATATTATCTTGGGAGTAGTTAATATTGCATATGTTAGGTATCACTAATTATAAGCTATTAAATAATAATATGTTCATGTGTTAAATACATCAGAATTATAAAAAACAACCATGTTCTGAAAGATGAACTGCATGCTGTTATATAACACTTACATACATTTGTATGGTAGGTCAGAGGATCAATCCTGTCCAGCATGAAAACAGGACATTACCTGTTCCAAACAGTGTCTCAGAACTGTTATTATGTGTCTTTCACTCTGTGGAAACATTTATCCACTGCTATAAAATAGCACTAAATATTTTTATCTGTATGATCCTTAACACATATCATGTCATATAACGATATAGAAAAATATCTAGAGTGTGTTTTCTCCTCAGTGTGTTACTACATACTTTATGACTTAATCAGATTGTTTGTTTTACATAACTTTAAATTCAATGAGCTGAACACAATTTCATATATATATAAACTCAGCAACAGTGAGAAAATTATGTCAAGTTCACTCTAATTCTGTATAGTTTTAGATATAGTTCCAGGATGCTCTGCACTTGCAAAAACAACAGCAGCTCAAGACACTGATGTAAAAAGATGTAACTTTAACTAATATGTGTTCAAAAACTGTTGGTACTATTAAGAACTGCTAAAACCCATGCAAATTTTACTGATTACAGTATTACTTTAAAGCAACTTTAAAAAAAAGAAGAGAAAAAAAAGAAGTTTACACACAGTTGTTGGTCAAACTTATGATGCCAAACATCATTTAAATTATAAATAAATAAATGAACAAATGAATAAGTAAGTGCTCTCTTAATTCTATGCATCTGGAGAGGCTTTTGTTTTAACAGATTTGTATTACTAATTACAAAGCTATTAAATAATTATATGTTTACGTGTTAATTTTGCCAGACCAAATGAATATGTATCATGTTTGAAAGATGAGTATGTTATTTGTCATGGTGGTACATTTGGTAATGTTTATTAGGAAGTGGAATGTCTGATATTTAAACAGACCATTTATCAACAAGCCTTTATCTGGGTGTGGTTCATAGCATTTTTAGTTTGGACAGGTCACTTGTACGAAGGTGTTTAGGGTAAGGATATAATTTTTATTAGTTTAATATTGTTCATATTTATTTATTTATTTATTTAATATTAATATTAATATTAACGTTATTATTATTATTATTTTTATTATTATAAAGAGATAATATTGAGTGAGTTTTTTCAGTTTATTGTTTTAAAATTTTAAAATATTTTATTATGTTCAGTTTTTTTAATATTAATATTTTACAGTTTAAATAACTATTAATAATTTTTACATTGGCACAAATAGAGAATTTTATAAACTGTTTTTTGTCGAGTGTCATTTCGATGTCAAATGGTTTTCTTTTAAAATAAGTAAACTTCTTGAAAGTGAAGACAAATACATATAGATAAGAAATCCACTGTATAGTTATATTTGGATATTTAAAGATTTTATATTTAATTATTTAAAAGTGATGAAATTTGAATTTTTACAAGTTAATACTTCCATCTTAGGTTAAAAATATATTTCTTTATAATTATTTATATGTATCAGTATATACTATTTTGTCTATGTTGAATAGGTATTATTATTATTATTATTATTATTATTATGTATAGTGTATCTGACTACAGTCGTATTGGAAAATTGTATGTAGAAAACATTTGGCATGTTTTCTCAGATACTTGTTTGACTAATTATATTTGGTAACATGTAACTGATTTTTTTTACTTAATTTAAATTTGTTCAGTAAAATGCTATTAGTGTATAACTGAAAAATGGCACGCAAATTCAGTAAATAATATTAATTAAAAATGACAGACTATTTTATATTGGTTTTTCTAATACAATATATTAATTTATTTTCTGTTTTATATTTAGTTGAGTTAATAAATATTTAAGTTTGTTGTTGCTGAGAAAAAGTACCTGGCAAGATAAACACAAAATATGCTGCCAATTAATAATATTAACAACAACAACAGTCATAACTATAGCAATAACAACACCAACTACAGTAATAATAATAATAATAATAATAATAAAAGTAAATATCTTACATAAGCCTATGAACATTTTGTTTTCAAATTTTTTATTAAACTTTGATATATTTAACATGATATCAAATGGTTAAAGATGATATTAGAATTTAATACTGTCATTAGTATTTATAGTGAAATTATACATTTTATATCTGGAATGCGCATAGCAGTTCACAAATTATGGAACAAAATATAAAAAATATAAAATAAATAAAATACTGGAAGAGAATATTTGAGTGTGAAAATATGCAGAATTCAGATTTGAAAATGTGGCAGATTGTACATCTGAACTAAATGTCTTGGTATTATGTTATAATCTGAACATATCAGGTTTTCCTCAACTTTAAATACAGCTTATGTGTGATACAAAGAGAGCTTAACAGCTCCTGTCTAGAGTGGAAATAGCTATTTGGCAGCCTAAGATAAGTATAAGTGGATAATGGACTGGCTATGTTTAGCTAATACATTAATAGACAGGTTACATAACCAGTAGCGAGACTATATAGTAATGTAAATTTATAAAAATCCTCTAGAAGAATTTCTACCCTACTTCATCTTTCACTCATATGCACGTATGTCATGATATAATTCCAGGAAGAGGAATATAGCAACATTTTGTAATAATGTCTGTGTGTGAGTGTGCACATTCATTTAATGATTGAATGTATCTTTAGGCAATTTTCATTTCGTTTTGTGTAATGGTATGTGACTCAGTGAAATTTGTTTTTTCTTCAACTTTTTAGTAAAAGAAGTAATAAGTATAAAAATAACATCTGAATCAGGATGAATTAATGGTAATGTTACTTAATTTTGAAATTGTAACATGTATTAAGGATAGTAACATATTTTTGCATTATAAACATTTTACTGAGTTTACTTACATTTACTAATACCATTCTTCTTCTTGTTATTAATATATTATTTTTTGTTTTGTTTTTTACAAATCTGTTCTTTGAATTCTAAATTGCTGTGAAACACATTCTTGCTTTAAATTTAAAACAGTAATTTATAAAATTTTCATTGAATAAAATCTTTTTAATGATTACTGCTTTAATTAAGGCTTCTTTCATTTATCAAATTCATTATAAAACTGAAACATTTATCTCCAGATGTCTGGGTTTTCTCTTGGTGAGTATTGTACAGTGTAATTTGCTTTGTAAGTGAACATAACTGACAGTGAATAACCTGATTAAAGAGCCACACTGGAGCTGTAATCAAGACAAACTTTGGTCTTGTTTATCCACAAATAAAGTCATAATCTTTCAGCTAAATGGCTAACTTTTTTTTGGACATGACTGAAAATTAAAGCATATCTGAAAGAGTGGTAAGGAAAAAATGTACTAGAAGTGACTAAAGAATAGTTAACAGTTAATATAATAGGTGATGTTGATGCAGTTGATTTACTTAAAAGAACACAAGGAAGTCTGCATTTTCTCACCACTGTATCATGACAACAGCGTTATAATCATATATGACCTATTGTTAGTTCATGGTATCTTCTTTGTCGGTCTTTGTTTTTGTTTCATTTTTTTTACAGGTTTGATTTAACTTACCTGTGTGTTTGACTATCATTTTGAGATCTGCACAGAGGTTTAGTGTTTCATAATGCACATGTCTAAGGTTTACTCTTAGGGATCAGTTGTTCTCACTGAAGTATGTTGTTTAAAAACAGCTCACTAGCAAGTTCTGTTGTTAATTTGGAAGAAATATTTTATTTAATGATATACTTATAACATTTTTTATATTTGGCTATGTGACTTTATATCGATTAAAGATCATATTGGTAATAATAGGAAACCTGCTGGGTTACTCCTACTTAGTAAAAAAAAATTAAAAATTTGTTTGTTTGGACAATATGTTTTATTTAATACAATTTAACACTAAGGTATCATTTAAAATGCACCTTCCTATAGATATCAAAACATGTACATTGTCATGAGAATAAAACTGGCTGGAATGAAATGTATAATAAATAAGAGGCCCAGTGGAGGTCACAAGTGAAATAATCAGACAGCTTCAAAGAATACATGTGTTTAATTATGCTGACAATAGTCCCAGTGATCTGGTAGGATGTCAGACATTAATGATACATGAAACTGTTTCAGAGTTTTAGCTGTTGACTAAAAAAATGTCTAGAAATTAGGATTAGACAAGGAACCTTTACATTTACACATCTGTTAATAAAACAAAGAAATAACCTGTAAAATCTAAATACATAAATGAACTTCCAAATTTACATTAATTACATTTAATTTTCTTCCAGATGTAGATGTGAAAAATAATGACAGTTCATGGCCAACATACCTGAACCACAATGCAATAATGAGCCTGTCATTTACTTTTTCTAAGTAATATATGCTTTATTTCAAAACTGAATTGTCTATAGTCCCAATTTTCTTCAAGATGTAGATGTGAAAAATAACGACAGTTCATGGCAAACATACCTGAACCACAATGCAATAATGAGCCTGTCATTTACTTTTTCTAAGTAATATATGCTTTATTTCAAAACTCAATTGTCTCAGTTGTATGATTACTCTAAAAAGGTTGATGGTTAAATACACTTAATGTTTTTCTCAAGTTAGCTCATCATTTATCTCCAGACGTCTGGGCTTTCTCTTGGTGAGTATTGTACAATGTAATTCACTTTGAATGTAAGTGTGAACATAACTGACAGTGAATAACCTGATTAAACAGCCTCACTGGAGCTGTAATCAAGACAAACTTTGGTCTTGTTTATCCACAAATAAAGTTGTAACTTTTCTTTTCATCTAAATGGCTAACTTTTTGTTGGACATGATCTAAAAATTAAGCATATCTGAAAGAGGGGTAAGGAAAAAATGGCACTGGAAAAAATGTACTAGAAGTGACTGGAGAATAGTCAACAGTTAATATAATAGGTGATGTTGATGCAGTTGATTTACTTACAAGAACACAAGGAAGTCTGCATTTTCTCACCACTGACAACAGCAGTATAATCACCTGTTTTCCATTGCCTGGGATTTCAACATAAATTGTAAAATAATCATATAAGACCTATTGTTAGTTCATGGTATCTTCTTTCACAGTCTTTGTTTCATTTTTTTTACAGGTTTGAATTAACTTACCTATGTGTTTGACTATCATTTTGAGATCTGCACAGAGGTTTAGTGTTTCATAATGCACATGTCTAAGGTTTACTCTTAGGGATTAGTTGTTATCACTGAAGTATGTTGTTTAAAAACAGCTCACTAGCAAGTTCTGTTGTTCAGCACCCAAAATTATGTCAACATTTCAGGTAAAATATTTAAAATGAAGAAAGTATAGATTTTATTATTTGTATTATTATTTTTGTTGTTGTTGTTGTTAAATACATGATTATAATAGATATATAAAATGTAATTAATACAGATAATTGGAAAATATTGTTTAATCTTTCTCCCTTTCTCTCTCCCTCTCTCTGTCCCTTTTTCTCTCTCCCCATCTCTGCTAAATATATATATATATATGATAGAGGTCTAGAGAAAGGTGTTATGACAATAATACTTAAAACAGATTATCAAAAAGGTTTTGTTTTCCTTTGAAAGAACATTTATATAGATATAATATATTTAATATTTATTAGATTTTGTTAACAGAAAAAGAACACCAAGTATCTTGTAACATTAAAAACCTTCCAATTTACAGTCAAATATCAATTTTTCTATCTTTCCATAACGTTATACTTCTAGAATATTAACAACAGTTTGTTTCAGCTAATATATTGTATTAAAAAATGTCCATGTCAGGCATGCTTGATGAAAATATAATTGAATTACAACATAGTTTAAAAATAACCATGCTGCACTATATTTTGAGGGCAACAATCATTGTGGGTCATTGGATCTGTGAGAAATTAAGACTAACATTTTCTTGTAGCAAAATGTAGTTATTTCAGAAGTAAGTATTTTGTTTAGCAAACTAGGTATATTTTTGGTTCATTTTAATAAAACACAAGGTTGGGTGATGAAAGCTTTGGAAAAATATTTATTCTGTTTGCTGTTTTGCCAGTCATTTTTGATAATAAGATTTTTTTAGGGTATCCTTCATACCACTGAAATAACAGCAGTATTTTTAATTTTCATCTCAATTTTAAAAACGAAAAGTGCAAAAAGCAAATATGGTAACAGTTTAAAAAAATATGTCATTTCCTGTGAGCATTATCCTAATTTAACTCTTGTGGTTTTTTCTTTCTGAATTTTAAAAATGTTTTATTGCATTAAAAACAAAAATATTAATAAAATATGAAAAAGAAAATATTTGATGTACAATAAGAAAAAAGTTGCATATGTCTGATTTTTGTTTATAACATAAGAAAAAAAATGTCTTGAAATTCTAAATAGATTATAAACTACAACATTAAATTTTAATTTTTTATTAGATGTATTTGTTATTATTATTTTTTTTATGTTAGTCTATTATTTTCTGTTTGTCCCATTGTTTATTTTAAAGTTTCAAATCAAGATAATTTAAACAAAGTCAGTTTTATAAAGCAGCAAGATTTGATGGATGATTGTTCTGAAATAAATAAATAAATATTCAAAATAGTTTTAAATTTAGCACTTATTAGGAAGGAAGGAAGTAATGTTTTATTTAACTAACACTCAGTATACATTTTTTACTCTGCTTAGATAGTTTCTTAGAGATTAATGACTATGAATTTAATGAGAGAGGAAACCCACTGAAGTCATGTACTGAGTTACTCCTACTGATTAGAAGAAGATAAAAAGTGGTTGTTGTTCAGAAGTGAGTTGTTTTATTCAAAAATATAGTCAATACATTCTTAATCTCTAGTTTAATAATTTCTTACAGAATACAGGTAAAGAGAGAGAGAGGAAAACTGTCATTGCTGATCATAGGGTTACTCCTACTGATTAGAAGAAGGTAATTAAAGGTAGATGCTTAGAAGTGAGTGGTTTATATGAAAAGAAAACTGCTCAGAAGAAAATAACTAGATGTTGTTAATTTGGAAGAAATATTTTATTTAATGATATACTTTTTTGATCTTTGGCTATGTGACTTTATAATGATTAAAGATCATATTGGTAATAACAGGAAACCTACTGGGTTACTCCTACTTAATAAAAGAAAATTAAAAATTTGTTTGTTTGGACAAAATGTTTTATTTAATACACACTTACCAATTTAACACTAACGTATCATTTAAATGCACCTTCCTATAGATACCAAAACATGTACATTGTCATGAGAATAAAACTGGCTGGAATGAAATGTATAATAAATAAGAGGCCCAGTGGAGGTCACAAGTGAAATAATCAGACAGTTTCAAAGAATACATGTGTTTAATTATGCTGACAATAGTCCCAGTGATCTGGTAGGATGTCAGACATTAATGATACATGAAACTGTTTCAGAGTTATGCATCTATTAATAAAACAGAGAAATAACCTGTAAAATCTAAATATATAAATGAACTTCCAAATTTACATTAATTACATCTAATTTTCTTCAAGATGCAGATGTGAAAAATAACGACAGTTCATGGCAAACATACCTGAACCACAATGCAATAATGAGCCTGTCATTTACTTTTTCTAAGTAATATATGCTTTATTTCAAAACTGAATTGTGTCAGTTGTATGATTACTCTGAAAAGGTTGATGGTTAAATACACTTAATGTTTTTCTCAAGTTAGCTCATCATTTATCTCCAGACGTCTGGGTTTTCTCTTGGTGAGTATTGTACAGTGTAATTCACTTTGAATGTAAGTGTGAACATAACTGACAGTGAATAACCTGATTAAAGAACCACACTGGAGCTGTAATCAAGACAAACTTTGGTCTTGTTTATCCACAAATAAAGTCATAATCTTTCAGCTAAATGACTAACTTTTTGTTGGACATCACAAAAAATTAAGCATATCTGAAAGAGGGGTAAGGAAAAATGGCACTAGAAAAAGTGACTCTGGGAATAAAAGACATCTGGAAAAAATGATGCCTGGAAAAAGAAATGTTATTACTTATTGACATTTAGGACATTTAGGTGAAATCCTGCTTACAAAAACAATTAATAATTGCACATAAAAAAAACATAAAAAAACCGCCAGTGCATGAATAATATTTGAGATAATGATTTAATGTCAGAAATGATATAATCTGCAGCTAATATCTTATTTAACAATTGTTGACAGTTCATAATTAAATGGTCAGTCAAAACAAATGTAAACCAAAACCAACCCCCAAACACACACACACACACACACACACACACACACACACACACTTCTTATGCTATGTTTGAATTGACATAATGATAACATTAGGTAGGATATTTTAACTATGGTATGCATATTAACATTAGGTATATCTATATGAATGAACATACTTCTGCATCTATGTATGTACATACACCATGCACACATACTCACACATAATTCCCTTGATCATGATAACATAATGAAATCCAAAAACAATTCATAATTGCTGGTCACAACATCTGCTGGAAACCTAATGGTAACCAAAACCAAGTGGTTCAATGATGCTATGTATACTGTATTTTTAAATGTGATAACTGTAATATTAAACTCTGATATAATACTGTACTTTGTTCAGCAAAACCAAGTGACTGTGAGTAATGCTATATATAAATATATATGTATGTAACAATACTGCATGAATAAATTGTATTTTAAAAACTACTTTAAGGTATTTTTCAAGCAGCTATGCAGAAAAATAAATAAGCCATTTGTTCCAGGTGCTTTTTTTTTCCAGTGCCAGTTTTTCCTACACTCCATGAAAGGAAATCTAATTGAACAATAAGATAATAATTGAATTATACACAATTAGTTGATCCACAGTTGTTGTTTGTATATAAATCATTAGCTGAGTGAACCAGAACAATAGCATTGTATTTGTTTAACAATTTCCTATTGTATATAAACATTCAATTCTTTACGTCATAATTAAAAGGTGTAGAATGCTATTACAACAGGTTAACAATAGAAAATTAAATCTGCTTCAACTTTTGCCTGCAACAGAAAGTGAGAGAGGGAAATCATTAGTGGCTTTACTTGATTATTTGCCTAAATGTGAGAGAGAGAGAGAGAGAGAGAGAGAGAGAGAGAGAGAGAGAGAGAGAGAGAGAGATTAAACAATATTTTCCAATTATCTGTATTAATTACATTTTATATATCTATTATAAGAGAGAGAGAGAGAGAGAGAGAGAGAGAAAAATTATGAGCTGCATTATATCACTATTTGTGTCCCATGCTCTACAGACAAAGAGAGAAGTCATAAGCTGCAGTACATGACTAATTAGCAGAGTATTGTGTTCTAGGAAAGCACAGTGACAGAAAAAGATTTCCTCAAAGTGTAAAGCCTATTAATGCTGTACTGGTGTAGAGTGTCTTAAATCCCTGTCCATGCACTTGTGTCACTACAAGGTGAATGCTGTTATCAGTCTTAAAGCTCTCTGTACTGTTGATGTTTGCACTGGCTTGCTGATTCTCTTGTGTTTTTCTTCCAGTTCTTATTGATATTTTTGCCATTTGTCACATGTACTACTACCATTATTATTTTTAGCTGATATTTGCTGTAGTCATCAGTTTCCATCATTTAGGTAGGTAACTGAATGTGTTCTGTAATATTTTGTTATTGCTGAATATAATGGTTTTGAATAAGATTGCATTGTTAATTTAAACATTTCATATATTATATGTGTTATCTATTAGTGTACTGTTTACACCGATGTATATCTGGGATTGTATGAATGTGTGCATGGGTGTGCCTCTCTGTTTGTGTTATGGATATGTTTAATATTATTAGAAACTGTTAATTTAAATATTTTCAATTTAAAATGTCTGTGGATGGGAGGATGTTGTTGTATGTGTATTGTTGGGTGTATGTGTATATATGTGTCTTTGTGTCTTTGTGTTTATGTGTATTATCTACAGGAGTAAAATATTATTTCTATTAAAATGATTGATTTCAGGACAGATTTATCTCATTATTAATATTTTTTATGTATATGATATGTATTTTTTATTTTTCTCTGTGTGTGTGTGACTGTGTGTGTGTATGTTTGAGAATGCACATGCACATGTGCACATCTATCTGATGTGATTTATATCATAAAAGTTAATATTCAAATAACTGTCATTGTAAGTTTTAATTTCCATTTAGGTTATATGTGAAAAGAGATACTTTTTGAAAAATTTAAATAATTTTTATAATTGACTCTATATTAAAAAAACACCAAAATAGCAGTTTTCATTTGTTAAACAAATATACATTTCAGCTAATGAGGTTTAATATTTATCTATTTAAATTATAATACAAACATATTCTAAATGATTGTCTTACACCACATTAATTCATACTGAATTTTAAAAAAATGTTAATTAGAAAACAAATTTCTAAAGAGAATTTAAAAAAGAAAATGTTAATTAAAAAACTAATTTTTAAACTGAATTGTTAAAAAAAACCCATGAAAATGATTTCTAAACTGTTTTTAAGGATTAAATTTATGTTTTCAATTTTTAAACATCTTTATCAGATATGTTTTTGAGAGACATTTAAAAGATAAATTACATAATGTGTTTGTGTATATATAAACAGTTGATTGATAGACAAGTGTGACATTTTTATTGCTTCTGATTTATAGACTGGTTAACTAAACAAATAATATGATAACCTGTGAATATCAAGAATGTATTTAGACTGTTTCTTCATATTACAAAACAATCTCATTACTTCCGTGGTGCATATCACAGTTTTGCAGAAAAAATAAACATTTTGGTATGTATAGATATTGCCCAGCCACTTTAGTGCTGAAAATATAATCTGATGCACTAGAGAGTCTGTAAAACTAAGTTGGTCACTGTGTTGGCAGTAATGCTAATTTATTTTAAATATTTCACAAATACAAAGTGGGTAAATATATATAAGGTTTTGTGTGTGTGTGTCTGTCTATGAGTGTATCACATACATATATATCACATACATGTATTTATGTGTATACATATTTGTGTATGTTAGACAGTCAGATCTAAAATACAGTTGAATTTTTATTACCTACAGAATGTAAGTTATTTAAGCTAAACCTCACATGTAATACTTTCATTACAGAATGATTAACATTGGTAGTGTTATACATAATTTCATATTAATTCTTACAGCTAATAGATTACAGTCCATTTATACCCACAGATTACAATGGTACTAGTTTTGCAATGGTAAAACTTGACTTGCTGACCAGTTGAAAACAGTATCACACTTAGGACAGGTCAGCTGATATGAAACATGACACAACCAACTTAGCCAATTTAATGTGTATTTATAGAACTCGAAGTGAGTTCATGATTTCCAGTACACCAAGTGAAAGTTTGCTGGTGAGAAAATTTTACTTTGACATATGTCTTCTGCATTGTCTGGTGTTGAATTTATTTATTTTTAATAATATTAACAAATAATTTTTCTTCTGAAATATTTTTAAAAATTAGCAACACTGAAAAGAAGGCAGGACTAAATGAATTAATTTTTAAATAGCTCTGAATGTATTTAATCTGAATTGTTATTGTATATATCTTTAAAAGAGTTACAAGAGGGCAAACCACAAGTTATTTTTATAGATTAGTAACAAGTTTTTAATTGACTGATAACCAAAGATGTATGCAGTTGTTATATATTTAAACAGTATAAAATTAATGTCCTTAATTTATTTAAAATTTAATGATTGTGCTATAACTCTTTTTTTTTTTAATTTTTATTCCTGATCCTTAAATGTTTTTGAATAGTGCACGCAAATATGTACATCAATAAAGATAATTACAAATAAACCTCATAATTTTTAAAGTAAAGTAGCTAGATGCATTTTCGATTAGTAAAATTAGAGTAAAAAAAAAAATAATAATAAAAGATATTTCACTGACATTCTTAATGTTGCCCCTCTTTTATAAACAAAAATTTCCCAATACATTATCTGTTATATGATATATTAAAATTTCAGCTATGGAGAAATAACAAGATGATCCACCCTTGTAAACATCAAGCTCATGTTTCATCTAAATCTGTACCTTTGAACTTTAAGCTGTTTCATACATCAGTTAGAAAATTCTATTAAATTCAGCTTTCACTGTCTGTCAATACTTGTATGACATCATTTGATGCAGAACTGATGTGGACAAGGTATTCTGTAATGTAACTTTAGAAATAGGTAAACTTGTATGAACGCAGACATCAGAGTAGTTTTGTTTTTGTAACAGGTGTGACTGGCTAGTAATTAGCAGCTTCTTTTGTGAAATGAAGACTATTGATATTTCAAACTGATAATCTCACTGCATGACCTTTAAATGCTAACTTTACATATACTGTGATTACAAAAGTGGGTGGCTAAAATGAAAAGAGGTATATGTGCATATGTATCTCGGTATGTGTGTGTGTGTGTGTGTGTTTTAATAAATAATAATAATGATAATGACAGTGAGATGAATAATTAAATAAATAAATAATATTAGTAGTCGTAATAATAATAATAATGATAATATAAATTATGATCTCAGTATTATTGAGTTTTTAAATTGATCTCTAGCTTCTTTTCAATTTATGATTCCTGATATTAATTTTTTTTTTTTTTTTTTTTTTTTGAATGAAAAATAAAATAATGATTCCTAAATATCATTATCTTGCAGAAAATATATCCCGGCCTATCATTAGTGAATTGATTAGACTGTTTTTAACTTCCACAACCTTGAGACAACAACAGTAATTAGTCAGCAATCATGTAGTCTATAGATAGAAGGAATTAAGAGCAAATTCAGCAATCTACCTTTTTTTTTTTTAATTCATTGATTTTGACATATTTTTTATAGATAATATTAGGTTTGGAAATAAGAAGTGGAGCTAAACAAAAAATAATTTAAAAAAAAAGCATGAAAAAACCCAAAAAAAAAAAAAAAAAAAAATAAGGAAACAAAACACACCAAAACAAAAAGCAAGAATAATAATAAAAAATAATAATCTCTTTTGTTAATGGTTTATTAAGATGTTGTTTGGTTATTTTGCAGTAGACTGACAACCTCAGCAAATTAAAGTGTTTCCAAAGTCATCAGACTGTAAGACATGCAAAATAATTTAGTTTATTAGATTTGGGTTAATTTAATAGCGAAGGAAAAAATCTAACAAGAATCACTGATTATTGTGTTTTACAATAGCTAAATTGAACGTGACAGTTTTGATATCATTATATGTTGTCTGAGCACAGTTTTAAAATCCTTGTATTGATTTTTAGACTGAAGGTAGTACTTTCCATTTTTATACCCTGATCATTTATAATTAGAGTCTTTTCCAGAACTGGTTAGCACACACAAACTAAATCCAGCAGTCATAAATAAAATTAGACTTAATTTAAAAATTGTGTTCCTTGTCTCTTTGCCTCATTTGTGTTAGTAATAATAATCTGAATACTAAGTATGTTACTGAGACAGTGCTTGTAATGTTACAACTCAATTTCACTCAAGTCTTAAATTTGAATGGAAATGGCACTTCATCAGTTATAATCATAGTATCAGGCTTACACCACACTCTTTAGAGATCTTAGCTAACTTTGTTATTTTGGTAACAGATAATATTCCAGTTTCAGCATTATCATAAAGCCAGCAAATACCTTAAGCTGAACAAAAGAAAAACTGATGTTAATTTTTTTTAATGTTTCAGGATCAGTTGGCAAGTACTTTGTGGCTGTCCTCTGCACCATCGCTGTCTGTTTTCTGCAACATGAGAGAGCTGCAATAATGGAGACAACAACAGCTGACAACATGGGATAAAGTGCCAAAACTAACTCTGTCAAATGCCCACCTGCCAAAATGGAGACTAGCATTATCTGTGATATGAGTAATGAATTTATGAAAAAGAAATTTATCTGATGTCAGTTACAACATTTCTGTGTGTGGATGCATGTCTTTTTTTGTTTCATTTGAATGATTGTATGAATGCTGTTTAATCTAGGCATCACAAAAATGAGGTTCTATCCTAGACGAATCCTCCGTTCTGTTCTTGTGATAACAATGGTGCTCTTTGTCATGTTAAATTTACATATCCTGTTGACGGCTCAACCAGAAGGATCTCCAGAATATCAGAGAGCCATGATCCTTCAAGGAAGCCACAAAAGTATTTTTGAAATGCATGTACAGTTCAGCAACAGTGACAACAGTGGAGATGTTCTGTCACCCACTCATCCAAAGTTTGCAATCCCACCGAGACTGAGACCTTTCAATTCAACACCCATTGCCATAAATCATGACATTGATGTGTCGAACCTTACCATAATCAAAATGGAGACAGCCAGGATTAATTCTGAGCAGAAAATTCACAACATTGAACAGTTTGGTTTGAGGCTGGACACTAACAGTGTTGTTATTGTTATACAAGTACACGATCGTCACGACTACCTCTACATTCTGCTCGATTCTTTGAGAAAAGTGAGGAATATTGAGAAGACATTGTTAGTTATTAGTCATGATGTATACTCTGCAGAACTGAACCAAGTGGTGGAAACAATAGATTTTTGTCCGGTAAGTTTTATACTCTGTGATTTTGAAACATTTCTATATTTATTGATTGTTCATTATTTCCAAAGGTTGTTCAGTTTTTTTTTTTATAAACTTAATATTATTACATTTTGTGTTCTAGCTGAAGGTACACATAACAGAATAATTCATGTTAAATTCCATTTTATTCACTAATTATGTGTTATATCAGTGCTGGATCACAGAACAGTGAAAACAAAATAATTAGTTCTTTCATGATTTGTGGAAGAGGAGCTGAAAAATATTTTTTTTGTTTGATTACAGTAAACTGCTTTTATCTCATTATTTTGTTATAAACTGAGTTCTCTCTCATTGTTCTCAGTCAGATGTCTCAGTTGCAGGCAGTGTAGCAGAAAAATTCAGTTGATAACTCCAGTGTTTATTTTAGCTTCATCATTCATCCAATATTATAACACCAGTGTTTGTTTTAGCTTCATCATTCATCCAATATTATAACACCAGTGTTTGTTTTAGCTTCATCATTCATCCAATATTATAACTCCAGTTTTTGTTTTAACTTCATCATTCAGCCAATAGTATAACATCAGTGTTTATTTTAGCTTCATCATTCATCCAACATTAAAACACCAGTGTTTGTTTTAGCTTAGATGTACAAGGTCACTTTCCTGATGGAGACACTGGTAAACTGTAAAATGATATCTTCCCCTCTCACAGATCAGAGAACAATAAGAAAACAAGTGATTTCTTCCTTATATACTGGAAAATCAGGTCTTGGAATACCAACTGCAGTATTGGAAACCTTTTCTGAATTTTTTTCTAATGTTTCTTGTCTATATCAAGAAATTCAAATCTGCAACACACATTAAAGAAAATACTGTAAATTTATACTGAATGACAGTATTTTTGTTTTTGTAAAAAAGTACAGACAATATAGGCTTTTTTCTTGTAATTAATATTCTTTTTAATATCGGTGTTGATTCAAATGAAATGTGTAGATAATTTTATCAAGTTTGTGAAATTATAAAACATGTGTCTCATTTTCCTTCCCTGGTGATGAAATATTAAACAAATTCAAAATATTAACACAAATATATAGGCTAATTATTAAATAGCATGGAAAAACTACAAAACTTAATTTTTAAAGTATAACTAGATAAATATTTCTAAAAATGAAATATTAACTTTTTAATTTGCAATACATTCTTTCAAAAATACAATTTCCATTAAATCTTTGTATAAGTATAGAAGTAATGAAAAAATTAATGTATCATTCAAAAAACCCTTTTCAATGTAATTTGATTTGTGTTTAGTTTGTTTTGTGCTTTTGTTTATTTTGATGTTATTGTTATAATTAATTTAAATGCAATGCAGTATTCAAAATTTGAAAATATATTTTTATTCTTATTTTTCAGGTCATGCAGATTTTCTTTCCATTTTCCCAACAAATGTTTCCTAATGAATTTCCAGGAGAGAGTGCAAATGACTGCCCAAGGGATATTAAAAAGGATCAGTAAGATATTTTTTTTTGTACTTTTAATATATTTTTTTTTAATAAAGAAGTGAAACTGATATTCAAGTAAAAAATATCAAAACTAACTCTTCAAAGAACTGAAATATTTAGGGAAATAAATTAATTTATTAAAGACAGAATTTTTTTTATTTACAGATTGAATTTTAAATTTAATTTTCATTATTTCATAATAATTATAATGTCTTTGTAGTACATATCAAAACAGAAATGTAGGTTATTATAATTCATTTAGTACAAAAAAAGAAGAAAAAAACAAATAAAATATTTCAAAGCACTGAAACATTTTGAAAAATAAATTTATTTACTGCACACAGAAATGTTTCTACTGAGAATGTAATTTTTGTTGTTTAATGTTCACTAAATTTTTGTTATAGTTTTATATATAAAAATATTTTTGAAAATAACATTTAAATAAACAGTAACATTTAGAAAAATTAATTTATTATTCACAAACAAAATTTTATTTTATTTTATTTTATTTTCATTTAATATTCATTACATTCCTAATTAAGATTACAGTTTACATAAACAAGAATCATTATAGAAAATTTAAATATATATAGACATTTTTCATTTGTTTCTCGGTTTTATATTTAATCTTTATTAAAAAACAAAAAAACTTAAACCTTTTGGGAAATACATTTTTTTTAAATTAGAGCATAAATTGTTCTCTATTGTAATATTAATTTTTTTTGTTGTTAATAATGTTTAATATAATTTCTTTAAAAACTTATTTTCAAAAAATATATATTTTTATTTTATATCTGATTGAAATTCAAGAATTGATTTATTATAATTTATTTATATATATCTAAACTGTAAAGTCATTAAGTTTTGATTAAAATGAAATCATAATTTTTTTTTTAAAAAGTAACAGTCATGTTACTGTCACATTTTACTGAATCCTGCAGTAAAAACACTGTAGTTATGATTATGATGATTTAATAAAATAATAAAAATTATACAATGACATTTTTTGCCATTTATTTGTCAGATGTTGCTGAAACGTCATAAATTATAAAGTCATTGGTTTTAATAGTATTATTATACTGTATGATTCAAGAACATGTAGAAAAGTCAGTGTGACTTTCCAACATACTTAAAGATAATTATGCACAAAGTTTGACACATCTAATGTCCAAGATGTTGCTTTATACAGTCTATGTATGCACTTAAGGCACTTTTCAGATAACGCTTATTATTTCTTGGTAATAAAAATTAGGTTGTGTGTGTATGTATATTTGCTTGTATATATGTGTGAATAAATATGTGTATGTGTGTATATCTGTTGATGTGTATGTGCCTATATTCTGTTTGAAGAAGTTTAATAATAAATTAATTTACTTGCTTATGAAATTGTGTGTGTGTGTGTTTGTGTGTGTGTGCGTGTGTGTGCATATACATGTTCAAAAGCCTTTATGTATATGTCTTTGTTCCGTCTATTAACAAAATTCAAAAATACATATATATGGATGAATATACTGATTCCAAAATGTATATAATTAATTATATAACATTACATAAATATTGCTTGCAGTTTGTGAATGCTGTGATTAATGTGACTACTAGCAGCTAAATGTTAGAACTGTAAACAAGAAACAAGTTCATACTGTTTTGATATCATTTATAATACATAATACAGAGGAAGCAAATAAGCAAGCCATGCTACAAAGTAATCACAAGAAACACTACTGATAAACTTGCAATACAGGATGTTGCTATGACAACAAGCTTGGTAATTTCCTGGACTTTAACCACTGCCAATTGCTGTAGATCTCAGTCTTGCCCAAGTGATGATAGCAGAGAGATAAAACTATATACTACTTGAGTTATTTGATTTCATACTCTTTCGAGTACTAAAAATAAAAAATAATAGTCTTTACTGTTATATTTTTAATGAAAGGAATGGCCTGTGGTTATTAGTCTTTTCTGTTTCACCTGTTTCAGCAAGTGTTCACAAAAACTTTCAACTATTGATAACTTATTTACTATACCAGATCATTAACAAAATATTTCAGCTCTCGGTTCACACATTAATTAGCTCATTTATTCATTTATCAGTCCATTAATTCATTATCATGAATTTATTCATTATCTTTTACATTCATTCATTATCTTTTACATTCATTAATATATTTTTATAAATTCACCCATTTAGCTTCATTGATTTATTCATTAATAAATGTATTCATTTAATTTTATTGAATAATTGATTTTTGCACAGTTATCTATTAATTTTTTAATTCATTCATTTATCCTCTCATTCATTCTTTGAAAACAACTGCAAAAATATCAGAACATCTATAACTCGGTGATTATAATGACAAATGATTCTACTCCAGCTACGTTCTATTTGTTTCCAGTCCTCCTATAATCATCAAATTAACTGATGAGGTTCATCTCCCTCTGGCTTCACTATCTCTTTATATAATACCAAGACAGTCAGTCCTCTGTAGAAGACTTTCCCAAACTCTGTCAATTGATCAATGACTTATCTTGATTTTACAAAACTGACTGGATTCATATTCTCTGTTTGATGTTTAAACTGACTGCAGTTATCTACATCTTATTAATGCAATCTGCAGAGTCTGATTTGAGTATTCCCAAAGAGTCAGTTTACCATTGATTAATAGTGATGTGCTACTAAAAAGAAATGATGATGATGATAAAACTTGTTAATTATATATTAATAGTGCTGTGGTATTAAAAGGAAATTGTGATGATTATGATGATGATGGTAATGATAATGATAACACTTGTAAATATTAATAATGCTGTGATATTAAAAGGAAATGATGATCATTAGTGAATAATGATAATAATGATAATATTGATAATTATGATGATAATAGTTATAATGATGCCAGTAAATTAGTAGTAGTATCTATGTATTTAACGTAATTAAAAAAAATATAAGTGTGTGTGAGTATTTTTATATATATATATATTATAACTTAAACATTTTAAATATTGTAAATTTGTCTAAATATTATATCAAATATTATATAAACAAAGTTTCTGTTTGTTTTATTATTGGTGATATTTATAAATTGTTCACAAGCCAACACCACAGGTTAGAGTTGTTATGACTTTTGATTTATATTGTACTGACATGACCAGACCTGAGAAATTCATAAATACTTAATGAAAAAAGAGTTATTTAATAATATTATGATTTATAAAAATAACATTATGATTTATCATGTGTCAGTGACATTAGAGGTTACACTGACTTTGTGGCAGTGTTAGATTGTAATTTAATAAAAATGCTCTTCGACTGAGAAAAATTGAATTTCCTGTTGTATTGGGATCTAAAGATAAAATATGAAATACTTTCTGAAGCAGATAAACTAAGCAATAAAGAAAATAAATTTATATCTTATAAATGGTTATAAATTTAAAGTTGAGTTGGGGTAATAGATGATAAGGACTTGGAGAAAAAAACTGAAGTATAATGTTAATTTTTTTGTTATCACAGACACATACATACTTGCATAATAAAGGAAAAGAAGAAAGATAAATAAGTAAATATGTGAAGAAAAAAAAGAGATAAATATAATAAAATATAATAAAGTAAGTAAATAAAAGAAAATATTTTTTAAGAAATAAATAAATATAAATATAATAAAACTTGAAACTAGAAACTGAGTGTTTTTTTAAAACTATATTTTCAGAGCTTTGAATAAGAAGTGTAACAATGCTGAACACCCTGACAAGTATGGACATTACAGAGAGGCTAAGTACTGCCAAGCTAAACATCACTGGATTTGGAAAGTAAGTCTACACCTTTCAGAACATCACCATATTCCAGGCTTGTTTTCAAATATCTGACTCTGCTGCTTAAGTAATCTGAGTAAATAAATAATAACACCTCAAAAACATGTAATATCAATTTCATTAAGTTTCTTACATTAAGAGAACGCTGTATGTGGCTACCTCGTGGACTGTTCTCATAGATTTAGCAATATGGAATCTTTTGTATGCACCTTTGTAAGGCCCATAACAACATATAACATAATTTGTTGTGATATAGTTGTGAGGTATTCACTCAAACATGTAATAGTCCATAATATTTCAAAATAAAATAAATAAAATTATTGTAATAAAATATAAAAATTATATGAATTGTCGATGTTAATGAAAAAATATATATATATATATATATATATATGTATATAAAAATAAATAGATAAAGAAATAAATAAAGAAAATTATTTTAAAAAAATAAAGAAAATAGCAAAATGTATTAACGATCTATGAAATACAACCAAAGCATAATAAAATAAAATAACAAATGTATAAAATTGTATAAAAAATGTATAAAAAATATAAATTAAATATTTAAAAATGTCTTCACAATCTGATTATATATCAGTTTTCTTTTGAAAAACAAAAACCAATTATAAATAAAATATTTAAAAATGTCTTCACAATCTGATTATATATCAGTTTTAATTTGAAAAAAAAAAATCAAAAATAATAAAAAAGTAATTTAAAAAACTAATAAAAAAAAAAAATCTTGTATCTGGTTTATATAACTTGTTTTTTCTGTGGATGGACTGAAACATTAACTGATATCTTCCATCTTGCTCAGTGCCAGGGTGAACTCTGGTATTTCGAATTCACTTGCATAATTGATGAGCTAGGTTACCACATGGAACTAATGGAATTGGTTTTATTTGCTTCCTGGGATTAGGCACTGATCAAAATGCCATCACTTACATGGTTGTATTTGCAATACATGCATCAGCAACAAATGGCCATTTCTGAATTTTATGCTTATTACAATAACGATTTTCTGTTTTCTTTATTTTTTTTTTTTTAAAGGAATAGGAAATTTTCACTTGTAGTATTTGATTACTTTTTACAAACTAAAATATTAATTTTGTTTCTCCTCTTAAATTTCATTTTTAGTTTTTTACTGGAAAGTGGAAACTTTCATTGGCAGTGTTCTGACTTTAAAATTTCATTATTTTACATCAGTTTTATTCATCAGTGAAAACTTTCATTGCTAAATTCCATTATTTTATACAAACTAATCTCTTTTTTACCTTTTGGTATTCATGTTGCTATGATAGTGGTTTTTAGTTTTAAAAAAAAAAAAGAATTGTAATCAATAAACAAATGTAATTAATAATTAAACAATTCCAACCAGAGCTCCATATCGGATTTATGAGAATTTAGTGTTGAACTAGCACATTATCACTGTCAGTGAGGAGTTGTGTGAATTCCTGAATGCAGCGTCAAGCAGTCTATGTCAATAATTAATCTGTTTGAGAAATCATTGATCTCAACTGTAATTGTTTGCAGTGCTCTCGAGTCACAGAAACCAGGAGTAATAACACTCATCAGTACTAATACAACTTGTAAACTCTTTAGTGCTGGAACCAAAGTAGATTTCAACATTATAGCATTAATCTGTTCTGAACCCAAGCGTAGATTTTAAATACACTTACATTATCTGTAACAGTCATCTTCTGAACCCAAGCGTAGATTTTAAATGTTCTGACTGTAACAGTCTCTACTAGAAATATCTCTACTGTCATTGACTTCATATTGTATTCTTTATTTAGACATTATCTCACACTGCGCTTCATAAATTTATTGTGATAAAAGGAGTATAATTGCAAATACGTAAATCCTGTCATAAACATTCATTTATTGATTTTGGCTTATTTTCCCATTCCAACAGCAGCTCTGCAGTCATAGAGCTAAGTTTAAAAAATATATTTTATATATTTTCCCAGATCAAACTAGCTATGTTATGAATTTTCAGTACTCTGAACTAAATAATAACAAATAATGTGTTTCAGTTAATAATCCTCCTTTTCGTTAAAAACGTTTAATATCCATTTGCACTGAGTTACGTCTTGCATTAGAGGTAAAACTAAGTAACAGTCATGGATTTTTGATAAATCAAGAAACAATCTTTATTTATTTTTTAAGATGTTTATGATGTGTATGTTCCTGTGTGTGTGTGTGTGTGTGTTTGTATTTTCATTATTTTTAGGTATGTATTTATGTAATTCTGTTTGTGAATATGTGTATGTGTGTGTGTGTGTGTGTGTGTGTGTGTATAATATATATATATATATAGTATGTATATGTATGTATTATGTAAATATGTATCTATGTATGTATGTGAATGTGAATGTGTGTATGTTATATATTTCATTATTTATTTATATGTATGTCTTAGTGTTTATTGTTTTATATATATATATGTTGGTGTGGGTGTTTTAGCCTGAGTGATATTATGTATTCATTAGAGATAAAAAAGAAATATATATAAATTTTACTTTTTATTTCATTCATGCTTTTGAAGATAGCAATGATACTTTATTTTATATTTTTTTAGTCCTTATGTTATTTTTCTTTAAGAAAATGTTTGTTTATCAAAAAATCTTTGGCACAGTGAAGCAGTGAACTTCAAGAATTGCAGTGTTTTATGTTCTAGCTAATTCTTGTTTTGAAACATCAAAATGTTAAAGTTATAGATAAATAATATATTTGAAAGATCGTAGGGTTAAAATTGTTTTATTTTTATACTGAGGCTAATTTATGTATTGAAATTATAGATGGTTCCTTTATCTGAAATAATTCTGTTTTTATATTATAACTGAATCATCTGTTTGAAATATAAATGTATTAAAATTACCTGTTTTTATGGTACAACTAAATCATGCATTAAAATTGTATTTAAATCATCTGTTTGAAACATCAGCAGTTAAAATGGCTTTGTTTTTATGTTACAGCTAAATCACGTGTTTGAAGAATTAGTGTTTGAAAATGGCTTTGTTTTTATGTTACAGCTAAATCACGTGTTTGAAGAATTAGTGTTTGAAAATTTCTCTGTTTTCTTATGTTACAGCTAAATCATGTGTTTGAAGAATTAGTGTTTGAAAATGGCTCTGTTTTCTTATGTTACAGCTAAATCATGTGTTTGAAGAATTAGTGTTTGAAAATGGCTCTGTTTTCTTATGTTACAGCTAAATCATGTGTTTGAAGAATTAGTGTTTGAAAATGGCTCTGTTTTCTTATGTTACAGCTAAATCATGTGTTTGAAGAATTAGTGTTTGAAAATGGCTCTGTTTTCTTATGTTACAGCTAAATCATGTGTTTGAAGAATTAGTGTTTGAAAATGGCTCTGTTTTCTTATGTTACAGCTAAATCATGTGTTTGAAGGCATTGGCATCCTCAAGGACTTTGATGGGATGGTGTTGCTGCTCGAAGACGACTACTTCCTCACAGAGGATGCTCTGACAATGTTGCAGATGATGCATAACCTACAACTCAAGTTAGTACCCTGTGACTTCACGTAACAAGCAGACTCTCTTGATAAAGTCTGTAACATTTGTGTTCTTTTGTAGAAGATCTAGTATTTTATTTAAATATAATATGCTTGTAAAACCAAATAAAATACATTTTATGGCAGGTCAAATATAATTTAAGTTATTTAATTATAATTTTGTTTTACACTATATTTTTCATTATTCCTAGTAATTAAAAGAAAACATTTAAAAAAAAAAAAAATTCTGAGGATATAGAATTTAGAACTGCAGGTAAACAGTCTTACGTAAATTATTATTCTATCCAGAGATTGTTAATAGAACCAGTATGTCAGTAATGTCAGTATATTTTTAATTGTTGAAAACAACTATGAAAAAAATAAAAATAATAATAATGGGATAAAAGTATTAACATATTAAAGTAATAGCTTAAAATAGATAATAAAAAATAAACAAAACATAATATAAAAACAAAAATCCACAAAAAAAAGACCAGTGAAAATGCCTAAAACACTAATTTACAAAATACTGTCGGTTATCTGACAACATTTGGCACAGTGTGTAACTAATTCGAACAACAAAATAAAAATGAATTTTGAGATAATAATGCAATTAAGAGATTTACATACTGTATTTATCATTTAATGAACATAATTGATTTACATACAACAAAAAATAAATGATAAATTTTGGTTACCATGTCTTTAACTTTAATAGTTACCAACAAGTTGAATACTCCCCTCTTACAAATCTCCTCTGAAAATAGTAACTTTCATGAATACATCAGTTTTCTTACCAATCAGATGTTCCATATTATATAAATAATTCATACACAGTAAAATATGGTTGTCCTGACTTATCTATAGTATTATTATGTGGTTCCAAGAATCCCCATGGATGCAGAAAAGCACTTATGCTTATGGCACTTAAATAAAATGATGCAATTGTATTCTTTGTGTATTCATAACTTGAAAACTTTCGTATAAATATTACTAAGAACTGTTATAACCCATGTAAATCCTACATGACTGCAGCATTCTATGTCAGATACATTCTATGTAAAACCTGCATAAATAGTCTTTATGCCATAAAAAGTTCATGTTAATATGATTTACGTACTTAGAAATTTTAATATTTGTCTTGAATGAATATGATGTATGTTATAGCCATGTCTCTTCCTTTGAAATTTGAGTTAAAAATACTTCCTGTGTGTTAAATGAAAATTGTAATAAATAATAAAGGTAATTTTTTATTGCATATTTTTGTTTTTTCTGTTTCACAGAGACTGCAAGGATTGTAGAATGTTTGTCATTGGAAATTACGACAAAGTGCAGAACTATAAAGTGAATGCTGGAAAGGTTTGAAAAGATTTCTGAATTGAATGAATAGATCATTATTATTTCAAAATGAATAAAAAGAAAAAGAAAATAGAGACTTGAATTAAATGAATAGTAAAATTTATTCTTTCTGAATTAAATGAATACAGTTCTTCTATTAAATGAATTCAAAACACAGTTTCTGAATTAAATAAATATAAAATAAAAATTTTGAATTAACTAAGTATTAAACAATACTACAACACATTATCATCATCATCGTCATTATTATTAAGCCAAAAAAGTTAAATTAATTTTGAATGACATCCTCACCAGACGTCCCCTTAAAAACCTCTCAAATAATAAATTGAAATAAAAAGGCTGCACAGTTTGTTTACATGGCACAATCCCCACCTCCCCAACAAGACATTAAACTGCAGAGAAAGACTGATCTATCTGTCTGGAATGCTGAACAGAAACATTTTTTTGAGAAAACACTTGTGTAGATATGCATGCCCACCAATGCAAATAGATAAAGTGTAATTTTTTTTATCTTCTAATCATGCCCAGATAAAATATAAATTTATCTGAGTTCTGATCTTAGTGCAGTAATGTCCCAGACAGCAATTAGCTAATGAAATTATTTACATTCTTAATGGCAGATGGTCTGAGTCTTGCATAGTTTATAGTCATTAGTAGATGGCATTATCTGGTAGACTGGCTTTATGATTCTTTTATGTCAACTCCTGATAGTCTGCACTGCTAGCGTGTTTAGCATTGTTGTAGACAGTGAGCTGAGTAACAGTGATCTTGATAATGGTGATGATGATGATGTTGGTGTTGATGATAATACTGTAATAATAATAATAATAATAATAATAATAACAATAATAATAATAATAATAATGTTTTAACAAATGTTATATTAAATGTTTAAAAAAGAAAGTAACAGAATAATAATAATAATTCTATTAACATTAAAACTACTACAACTATTATAAATATGACTATAACTCACTACAACTATCACTATTACTACTAATACTAACACTAAACTAAACTATTACCACAATTAATAATCATAAAAATAATAATACAAATGTCAGTTGTAATCTGGTTTGCTCTGAAGTCTAGCATCTTATTGAGTCACAAGAAGATTCCTATGAATCTATGACATATACATAATCATGAACGTAATACATGTCTGATAATCTGTTTCACTGTTTGCAGGTTGAGAAAGCATTCTGGATTTCATCAAAACATAACATGGGCATGGTTTTCAATCGGAAACTGTGGAATGCTATTAAACAGTGCAAAAAGGTAAATTTTTTTATATATATATATATATATATACATACACACTCATATACAACTGTTTATGTATCTGTCTGTCTGTCTGTCTCTCTGTCCATCTGTCTGTGTACCTATTCATCAGTCCATATATCCATCTATCTATATAAACCAAGAAACACACACACACACAGAGACGTACACATTCATACACACACACATACACACCATACCACACACACAAACATACACAGGTACACACAGACATACACACTCACACACACATACACACAAATGAAGTTTTATGTGGTTAAAATTATGATGAAACACATAAAATTGGTGTGGTGAAATATATGAAGCTGGAGGTAGTGAATGCTTTGTCAGATATAACTAGACTATGAGAAATGCTTTTTAAAAAAAAAATACCATCTATATCTAAGGATATTATCTGACCAAAAACAGCTTTTCTTCTTCTTTTTGATCTAAATACAAATCCGGCCAAACAAAGAAAAAAATATATCAAAATCAATATATGCTGTTAATAATAGGACAGAAATGACTGTGATGTTATTATTTCATTAATTTCCATCTCTGACAATTCCTGTTGTTCTCATTTACCTGATTACAGTCTTTTTTTTTTTTTTTTTTTTTTTTTAAGTCTGTTCTCTCTCTCTTCTTCCAGTAATGATTTCCGAAGCAATCACAGTGTTCATACTGGCCAGTTTATTACAAGATAACCAATAATTAAACTGTATTCATTGGTGTTGTCCGCTAATTCATAGTGACAAAGCTATAATGGTTGCTGGCAACAACCGTTTGTAGATGGATGATTATTATTATTTTTCTTCTTGAAAATGCAGCAGTCAGTATTGGTAAAGGTTGTGACTGTTATTGTAGTTAACCTGGAGTACCAGAAGTCACAGTCACTAATGAGATATGCAGAGATTGGACTGGCAAGCTGGTCAATGCAAGCTCTTTTTTCTTTCTTGCCCATAACACCAGAGTGTCGTGATAAAGTCGGATGTACCCATAACAAGCAAACTTGAACTATCTGGGTAAAGTCAGATGTGTCAAAAGTGAACTATCTGGGTTAAGTCAGATAAGCTCCGAACAATCAAATTTAAACGGTCATTGCAAAGTCAGATCTGTCCTCAAGAAGATAACTTGAATTTTAACATTGACAGGAAAGTTATTTCTCATAAACAAATGAGCATATTTTAACATTCGAATTAAAATTAGCTGAATTTCCTTTCTTGGGCACAATTTTACTATTTATCTGGATGGACGCACGATAGCATAATGTTTCTCTGATGTGAATTTTTTAATCTATTCATACATTTTCATTTTTTTTATGATTTTTAAAAATTTATATCAGTTTTGAAAAGAAAAATGGAATAGAAAGAGAAACAAAAGGCCTCCTCCCCAAAACAATGCTACATACACTTACATACTTGGGCACACACATGCACATACACGCGCACGCACACACACACATACACACACACACACACACATACATATACACAAGCAAAGAAACAAAAATATCAGCAGCTTAAAATAATCGAGTTAACATTGAATAATTAAAAATAAAATTGGCTTATTTTGCTTTTAAAACTATAGTTTTGTTTTTATTTGTACGAAAATATAAATAAGTCTTCTAAACCTTGCCATCTCTTCGTTTTAAGATGGTGATCATATACAAGCTATGAAAATAAAAAATAAAAATAACCCAGTTTCATATGGCTAAAAACTAGTGTTTGGAGAAGCATGGATGTTAAAAAAGAAATTACTTTGTTTTTCAAAGTTCATACTTACCTGCAGTACAGAGAGTGATGATAAAAAAGTATTTTATTTTGTTGACTGTAGTCAGTGGGTATAGATTTAAAGTGACACATGCATTTAGAGTTGACTTGAGCTTTTTTTAAATTTTTGTCCAAAAGTTCATTCGTTAATTTATGTATTTACTTTAAAAATCCATAACTGTCATAATGGGTACAGAAATTTAAAAATAATTTACTCAGCCTGTCAGGGTTTTTCTTTTAAATATATTTTTATATGTAAAATAACATTGTTAAAAGAGAAATATCTGATTGTATGTAAAAAATAAATTAAACAATAAATAGGCTGCTTATTCTTAACATCAAAGATACTCTTTATTTTTAAGTTTTATATGAAGATCACTTTTTAAAACTTTTATATTCTACATATGTCACTGTAAAGGATATACCTGTGATTACAGTCTGAAATTTCATACTGCTTTAATTTCGTGGGTTACAGTGGAGAATTTTACTTTTCTGTTTAATTTTCTTTCTTTTTATTTAGGAATTTATTTAATCTTTCAGTTTAGTTAATTTTATATATTATCATTTTTAAATGACATTTCTGTTTTAAACTTTATAAATTAAATTTTGTGATAATTTTTTAATTTAAAAATTAATTTATTATTCATTTATTGATTTAATTATTTTTCATTATAAATGTGTTAAAAAGGATAAAGTTATTTAGCAACAAAAATATTTAATATATTTAGAAACATAATTCACATCTATGGTTTTATTTTTATTTTTATTTTGTTTTGTTTCTTTTTTTATTTTTTTTTTTTTTTTTTGTGGAGGGAAATAAATAATTATCGGTTAATTTAGGTTTAATTTTTAACTCTTTCTTTAATTTTCATACACACAGATACACAGACACACACACTCACATACACACGTTTTACATATGATACAATATTTTTAAAAATTAGATTCTACAGATCTGAAATGAACTGGACAAAAATACTGCAATAAATGAATCATTAAAAAGCTTTCAATATTCATGTCATTTTTTTTTTTTATTGTGTTTAAACAAGAATTTTATCTGTGAAAAATTCCAGCTTGTGTAAATTAAGTGCATGTAATATAAACAACATGTACTATTTCTAGAGAAGTCTAAATATAAATACAGTCAGTATTTAGAAAACAGCTTAATGTTCTGTTAGCGATTATAGATTGGATTGAAAATAAAGGTGAACTTTATGTCAGTAAATACTTCTTTCTTTGATAGATTTGTTTACATTGACTAATGACAATTTGATCAGTTCTGTTATTTGTTCTGTGGAGTTATTGGAATTGATTTGATTCAGTGTAAGCAAATTATTATTATTATTATTATTATTATTATTATTATTATTATTATTATTATTATTATTATTATTTATCATTATTATCGTTATTCTTCTTCTTCTTCTTCTTCTTATTATTATTATCTGTTTGTTTGGTGTTACCATTATTACATGATTATGTTGTCATTAAAATTGTTTTATTTTTATTTTTATTTTTGTTTATTAACTAATTTGTTTATTTAAATAGTCCCATGATTTATATACGCTGTTATGGAGAAACGTAGATATATTAATTGTGTGATCACAACCAAACATCCAATTTCTTTTTTATCATTATCATCACCAACATTATAATTGTTATTAATATTAATAAATGACTAAATGAGTATAGCACTAAACCTACTAATTAATGTTTATTTTTATTATATTTTATTTATTTCTGTTTCTTTTTTTTTTTTTTTTTTTTGCTTTAAACTTTTTGAAATCTTAGCCACAGTAGCTGTTTCAGACATCTTTCTAGTTTTGATGATAGTTTAGAAATAACAAATAAACTGATAAATAACAATAACAGTAGTGATATTAGTTATTTGGAGAGGAATATAGAATAATAAGGGCAGTTGAGAAAACATGTAGTTGAGTGAGCTTAATTATAATGATAAGTTTTAAAGAATTGTAAATATTATTTTTTGTATAAAGGCACATAATTTAGTAAAGTATGCATAATAATAACAGTAATTTTTACAACAGTTTAAGTATACTATTTTTATATTAAAGCAAGCAGTTAAAGTATGTATAATAACAATATGATAATTTATATACCATTTTAAGTACGTTAAATTTATATTAAAACATGCATTTAATAATAATAACAGTATTAATTTGAAAAGCATTTTAAATACATAATTATTTGTTTTGCTTTGTTATTTTATTTTATTTTATAATTTTTAACTAAATTGTTTCATTTGCATTTCAATTTTCTTTCATTGTTTTAATTATTATTGTTGTTTGTTTATTATTATTATTTTAAAAATAAGACAGTAATAACAAATCTGATATATATATATATATATATATACACACACACCCACATAACCACACATACACATGCACATACACATGATCACTATTATTATTATTTTTTTATTATTATTAAAAGTAATTATTAATAAAACATAATGTAGTAATAAAAAAATAAAATAAACTGCATTAACTAATATAGATTTATCTGAACATTTTAGTTTTTTAGCTCTACTTGTGTAGATAATATTTATTTTCTTCATTATTTTAAATTATTTATTTAGCATGAAATATCCTTCACATTTAGGCAAACATCAGAAAACAAATCAGATTTATTTATTTATGTATTTATTTATTTATGTATTTTATTTTATTTTATTTTATTCTATTTTATTTTATAGTATTTTATTTTATTTTATTATTTATTTATTTTTTATTTACTTATTTATTTAATTAATTAATTTATTTATTTATTTACATATTAATTAATTAATTAAATAGTTTGATAATTTATCCTTTTATTTATTTATTTATTTACTTCTTTTTTTATTTTTCAGCAATTCTGTTTGCATGATGATTATAACTGGGATTGGACAATTCAACATTTAAGTATGAAGTGTATTCCAAATAAAATCAGACTGCTAAAGATGAAAGCTTCTAGAGTCTTCCATATAGGTGAATGGTAAGAAGATTTGTTTTTAATTCATATTTTGTTCTTTTCAGAATGTTAGCAGATGTAGGCAACATAATCTGAGCATGTATTATTACTAACACTCCTTTACACATCCCTGGCAGTTAAAATATTAAATATTTTGTCATTGACTGCATGCATTTAACTAAAAGTCATAGTTTGTGAAAGAAGACATACTGGTACACACTCAAACTCTCAACACACATACTTACACATGATTTAATTGTAGTTCAGTAAAAAGAAGATGAAAATAATAGGTACAATCATGTGCGTATATTCATTATATTAGAATTTATATATATTATATATAATATAATTAATCATAATCATCATCTCAGCATCAAGACCATCATCACCATCATCATTTCATTTTTTTTTTTTTTTTTTTTTATATTCAATGTTGCTATTATTAAATATTATTAATATCTTTATTGTCATCATCATCATCATTACTACTATTAGTAATATATTATCATCATCATCATCATTATAAAATTTTAAATATAATTATTATTATTATTATTATTATTATTATCTCTTCTTACAGTGGGATGCATGTAAAAGGGAAAAGCTGCAACCCAGATGGAAAGCTGAAGAAAGTTCTAGATCTTATAGCCAAAAACAAGCAGTATTTCTTCCCCAATGTGCTGACAGTGTCAGGAGAGGCCCGCTTCAAACTGCGAGACCCCAAGGCCAACGGTGGATGGGGAGACAAGCGAGATCATGATTTGTGCCTGAGTTTTTTTAAAAATAACACAGTTAGCTGATAGTGAATGTTTGTTACATGTACTGGTTCTGAACTGCAAGCACAAAACATTTACCCAGCTGGTTTTAAGTGAAATATTTATGACGGTGACCTGATTGTTGTAATGAATGGTAAAGTTGGTCAGTGATGATGGAGAGAGTGGAATTTTTTCCTTTTCATGTGAATTTTGATAAACAGTTATATTTGTAAAAAAAAAAAAAAAAAGGATAATTTGGAAAGTTTTTAAAGGTTGTTTTTTTTCTTTTCTATAATACAGTATGGGATTTTGGAAATTATTATTTTTTTTTTTTTATGAAAAAGTTTAAGAATTTTGAAAGTTAAATGTTTTTAGTAATGATAAGGAATTTGATGCTAAAATTATTCTTCAAAAATACAATTCTTATCATTTCATTGATGAACTTTGAAAAGAAAATGGTGGATTTGGAAAGTTGCATTTTTCACTGACATTTGAAATTCTTTTTTTTTGCTCAAGGTATCATGGCAAACGTGATTGAAAGGTTGTGAGAAAAAATTAATCACATTTCTGAAAAGTTGAGAAGGAAACAAAAAAGGCCAGTATTGTTTGTAAGTAATAAGTCAAAAAACTGAATTGTGTTAGAATGGAAAAAGCAGGTTGATGAAATGACTATATTTTTATGAGATTTTATTATGTTTATTTGCCAATGATTCAGCATTTGAATTTGAAACAAATATTTTACATTATTTTTTACATACCGGTATTGCCGATTAACATTTTAAATTACAAACTGTGTAAACTGGTCACTTAGATTATTGTCATTGGTCAGGTAACATTGCTGTTGTTGACCCAGTGAGATAAACAGTAAAGAAGTAGAAAGTCAAAGATGAAGTCTTGGAAAGCAAAGTCAGAGGGAAACCAAGAATAAGATAAAAAATGATGATGAAACTGAAAATAAGAAAGTCTTGAAGTTTAAACATTAGAGCTGTGAATATGAAGTTAGAAGTAGAAAAGATTTATGTAAAATTGAAAGAGATAATTAAAGTTATGAAGCCAAAAACAAAAAGTGTAAGATAAAGAAGTCATTGAAGTCTTAAGCAAGATATCTTCTGATATAGAGAAATCATTTTGAAATTGTGAAGTCAGAAACAGATGTAAGAAGTAAAGATTATGAAGTGAGAATTGATGTATAATAAAAAGTCTATGACTTCTTAAACCAGCAGTTATGTTAGTGGACTCATAAGGAAAACATTATGTGATATAAAGAGACTGTGAAGTCTTCAGCTAGAAACTGCATAAAGTCAGAAATAAATCATGCGAGATGAAGAGATTACTGAGTAGAAATCATCAGAACAAATCAACCACTGACATGCTAAGTCAAAATTGTTCATAACTAGTGCAATATCTCAGATAAAGGCAGACAATAACCCAAGTTGAGGCATGATCAGACCGCATTTAGAAATCAGTAATGAACAAACATTAATTAATCTGCTTTGTGAATCTGTGATGATCATAATTCTTATAAATTATCTTGTGTTTTTTTGTCTCTGGCTGTACATAAAGAAAACTTCTATTGTTTGATTCTGTTTGCCTGGTAGATGTGAGGGTTCAGACTGTTTTTATATATGATATTACTAAATCTTATAATAGTATGGTGGTGACTCTTGTTTCAGATCTCAATGATATATTGGTGTAAACTTCACTGTCGCAGTTTTGTGCACATTGTTAACTTGTTAAAATGCACTTATATAAAAAAAAAAGATGTTTGGTTTAGTACTTAATTTGGATTTGGAAGTGAAGAAACCGTGTTTGATTCATTTTAAATAACATTCTTTGTCATGTTAAATGTATGCTTGGTTTTTCTAACAGAATTCTTGGTAAGTTCTTCTTGTTTTGGATTTAAACTAGACTGATGGCTTTAAATCTAGGTTCATGGTTTTAAATCTAGCTTGATGCCTTTAAGTGTAGGTTTCTGGTTTTATGACTATTTTAAATATTTTAAATACTTTTCTTTGACATCACTGATCAGTAGCACAGATGTCAGATTTCAATTAATAAGGAATAAAAAAAAAATATCAAATATTACTAGCTGCTATTTTTTCAGTTTTTCAGTCATAATAAATTATAGATTTCCACATTATTTTTTTTTTCATTTAGTGCAACTACTATTTCTAATTGAAAAATAAAAAGAATAGAATTCAAGATTATTAATGCTTTGAATAAATGCATTATTTTATTTTCTTAATTAAAATATACAAATATGTATTATAATTATTAATAACAAACTTTTTTTTTTTTTTTTTTAAATGTGAAATATTGAGATTAGAAAGTAATTTTGATTCTTGGTTTTATTTTTTTTTATTTAAATATGAAATGATTAGATTCTGCTCTGCTGGTGCTCAGAATTTTATGTCAGAAATCAAAACCCACTTTAGAATCCTGATTTTATAAGCACACTCACACACAAACAAACACACAGTGTTACTTTTTATAACTGATTATTAAACTCTTATTTGCTAAAACATGGTTTGTTTAAAAACTGAAAATTTGAAATGAAAAAAAGGAAGGAAAATGTGTATATACATATGATTTATAATATCACTTCATAAAAAAAATTAAAAAAAAAAAAAAAAAATAAGGATGAAAAATTTACATTTAAATGTTTACAAAAAGGTTATATCAAAATTGCATATTGCTTATAGAATCTTGTGGATATTACTGACTTTATTTATTACTTAATTTTTTTAACCCCGTGCCAAATTAATTTCTTTTGTTGTAGATGTCACTGTTAGTGAGCTTGTTTGTAGATACTGTATATTATTTTGTTTATCTCTTCATATCATTATTTGCTGTTGCTAATATTCAGATGTTTTTAGTGGTTTTTAAATAATGAGGTGATAATCCTTATGTGTTAGCATTGTAATGTCATAACTTACTGGGGTTTTTTTATGTCAGCTGCTTCAAACTAAAATAATTTTATCTTAATATTCATTTTTCTTTCCTTTTTTTTAAGATCATTTTGTTTTAGAAGAAATTTTGTAAACATTTAAATTAATATTTTTTAAATAGATTTTGTTTGAAAACTTATTTCATTGTGTTGAACTTGTTAACTGAACTTAATTTTGGCTGAAGATTTAAGTTTTATCTCTGTTTTCGTTATTTTAAGTTTTAAGCTACAGAAATTTTAAGTTAACATGGGGTTTTATTTAAGATAATTTTTGCTTTTGAAGAAATTTTGAAAACTTAATTTTTTTCATTATTTTAATTGTTTTAAACTATCGTAATTTTAAGTTAATATTTTTTAGATTTGTTTCTAAACTACAATCATTTTTTCAAAACTGGTTCTAAACTACAATCATTTTTAGTTGGTGGTGTTTATTTTTGTGTTTTTTTTTGTTTTCAAAATAAACTTTGAAAAATGAACTTTTATCACAATTTTCTTTATTTCAATTGTTTAAAGATAATAATTCTTAAATCACAGGATTTTTTGTTTTATATAACTTTTACTTCAGACAAATCTCTCATGTTAGGCGTAATATAAAAGTAAAGAATACAATTGTGTTTAACAGATAATACAGTTACAAAGCCAGTCTTCTTGATATGTGTATTTTAATTTGTAAAAATTAATCATTTTAAATATTATGGCTGGTACCATTGCAGTTATGTACTCTGTGCACACACACACATACACACAGACATACATGCATACATACACATAATGAGATACACACACACACATAAACACACACATATATGTATAAATATATATATATACATTTTGCCATAATGTGATCTTTTTTAATTCTCATTTGTTCTGTATTTGTAGTCTAGTTATATCATATCATTTGTATCAGACAATCACTTTTTATTTATACATGGAAATGTTCTCTTGGTTTCGTTATAAATATAATATTCTCTCAGCATATATCACACATACTTGTGATGATCAGAAATCCATTTTTCCCCTCTTTTTTCAATGTTCATGTAATGTCCTGTTTTTCACTGTTGTTTTTAATTTATGCTGTTACATTTTGAAGACTTAATTTTAATGATGACCCTGTTACAAAGAAATATATATATATTTTTTATCTCATTTTGTATTACTGGCACCCATATAACTCATGTTCATACAAATGGACATGTTTATTTTTCTGTGGCCAAATTTATAGCAGTTTCTGTTGGTTTATTATTTTACTTTTTATTATCATTATTATTATTTAAAAAAAATTCTTTTGCTATTCTGATTTTAGAAATTGAAATTTGAAGATAACATGAAACAGTTTTTACACTTTATATGATAATACATCCACAACACACACACACACACACACACACACTTATTTAAAATGTTTTAAATTTTTATTATATAAGTATTATTTTAACTACTTAAATAAAATATTCCTTTTTCTCAGCATGAATAAGAAAACTAATTTTATATAAATTTTTTATAAATCAAAATGACAAACTGTTTTCAAATTTGTTTAATAAATGAAACACAGATGTATGTATGAATTAAAAACAACTTTTTAGCATTATTTTATTACTATTTTAAATTCAGGTGTCTGTAATTAAATTATCTGTTGATTTTGTTCTGATTTACACAAATTACCCGCAGTATTTATCTTTCATTGCTTACCAAAATCAAAAACAAGGCATGAAATCAAAATATTACAATCAATATTTATATACATCCATTGTTATGTAATTATTATTATATATATTTGTGGATTTTTTTTTATAAAGCATTGACTGCTTTTGTAACCACATTTATCATTTTGATGCCTGTTTACACTTTATATCATTTTGTCTTGTTATTTTTTAATCTTTAAAATATTCAGCATATTGGGAGTAACTGTTATTGAGATACATTAAAACACTGTTTTCTCAATCACATTATCACACTGAGTGTATTTTTGTTGTCTTTGATGAAGCATATCACAATTTAATGTTAACTTGTTAGTGACAATGGTGTCTTCCACTGTTTTGGTTATCTGTTGTTTTATTTAAAAAAAAAAAAAAAAATCTAATTTAATTATGATGATCGTTAATTTTCCTCAGAAATATTATTTAATTATTTTAAAAATATATATATACATATGTATATAATAAAAAAGTTAGTAAATAAGTAAAGAAAATTAATTATATATGTTTCAATTAAATAAAGTTAATACTAATTTTAGTTTTTAAAAATAGAAGCAAATACACACACACGTACATTAAAAACAAAAAATAATTAAAGACTTATTTTGAACTAGGAATAATTAATTTTTCATTCAGTATTAATGTTTTTGTTTTTTGCAGTTTTCTTTTTTTTTTTCTTCTAAAACTGATAATCACTGCCTCTCACTATTCATAAAGAAAAAAAAAAATCACTTTTTAAAACTAAATTTTAATTTTTACTGCCAAAATAGTGATATTATTCAGGACAGCAAACAGTATTAATTTATTGATTTTAAGTTTTAAAACAAAATCAAAATCTTCAAATCTCATGTCTTTAGTGAACATACAATTTTTATGTATCTGTGGGAAAAAAAAAAAAATGTGTATCAACTGTGTTTGTTGTTGTTAATTTGTTAATATGAATAAATATCACAACACATGTATATGTTTATGTTAATAAACTGTTCATTACTGAGTGGGGGTAATACCAACACATTTGGAATATCTAGGCATTGTTATGGGCTGATGAAAATACGATACAATACACCAGGGATTATGTTATATTAATTTAACAAAACACCAGAAATTGTTATATTACCTCAACAATGCACCAGACATTGTTATGTTAACTCAACAATAAATCAGACATTGTTATATTAAATGAACAGTACACCAGAGATTGTTACATTAACTCATCAATACACCGGAGATGGTTATATTAACTCAACAGTGAACCAGAGATTGTTATATGAACTCAACAGTATACCAGGGATTGTAATGCTAACTCATCACTACACCAGGGATTGTAATATTAACTCAGTAATCCATCAGATATTGCTATATTAACTTAATGCTACACCAGAGATTGTTATATTACCTCAACAACATACTGAAAATTGTTATATTAGGTCAACAATAAATCAGACATTGTCATATTAACTCAATACACCAGGGATTGTTATATTAACTCAACCATACACTGAAAATTGATTTATTAAGTCAGTGATAAATCAGACATTGTTATATTAACTCATCGATACACCAGGGATTATCATATTAACTCAGTTATACCCCAGATATTGTTGTATTAACTCAACACTACATTACAGATTGTTATGTTAACTCAACACTACATTACAGATTGTTATGTTAACTCAACACTACATTACAGATTGTTATGTTAACTCAACACTACATTACAGATTGTTATATTAACTCAACACTACATTACAGATTGTTATGTTAACTCAACACTACATTACAGATTGTTATGTTAACTCAACACTACATTACAGATTGTTATGTTAACTCAACACTTGTTTTATTAAGTCATTTACAGATTGTTATATTAACTCAACACTACATTACAGATTGTTATGTTAACTCAACACTACATTACAGATTGTTATGTTAACTCAACAATACATCAGAGATTGTTATATTAATAAAATATGAGAGATTTTTACATTAACTCAGTAATACAGAAGAAATTGTTTTATTAGCTGAACCTTACACAAGAAATTGTTTATCTTAATAAAATACCAGAAATTGTTATATTAACACAACAAAACATCAGGGATTGTGATTTTAACTCAGCAACCCTTAATGGATTGTTATATGAACTCAAGAATGCAGCAGAAATTGATATATTAACTCAACAATCCACGAAAAGGTTGTTTTATTAGCTTAACCTTACACTAGAAATTTTTATCTTAATAAAATATTAGGGATTGTTACATCAACTCAGCACCAGAAATACAATACACCAGAAATTGTTATATTAACTCAACAATACACCAGAAATTGTTATATTAACTCAATAATATACCAGAGATTGTTATCTTGACTCAACAATACACCAGGGATTGTTATATTAACTCAACAATACACCAGGGATTGTTATACTAACTCAACAATACATTAACTGAACAATGCACCACAGATTGTTATATTAACTCAAGAATACATCAGGGATTGTTTTATTAACTCAACACAACATCCAGCCAGCATCCAGCGTCTCACTCATTTATTTCATGTGGTTACCTCACCATGGAAGCATCTCTGTTGTGTTGTGTTTGTGTTTTGTGCTGTATTTTGCCAAATTTCTTTTTTCTAACCATGGATCCTAAGAAAGTAAGTGCAAAGGACAATGCTGAGAAGAAGAAGCGGATGATGTCCATTGAATTAAAGCTTGAATTCTTAGAAAAACATGAGCGAAGTGTGCATGTAGTCGACTTGGCTAGGCAATACAAGTGTAGTACTTCTATGATATGTACCATACTGAAGCTGAAGGAGTCGATAAAGGCTATAACTCCAGCCAAAGGCATCAAAATATTTCTTTCTTTACATTCTCTTTTGTTGTTATATAATATTTGTCATTTATAAATACATATATTTTTTTAAAAACAAGTTACAAAAAATAAAAAAAGGTGTGGTTTTTGGATGGCTGGAATGGAATAATGGTAAATCACTTAATTTCAGTTGGGAAAATTGATTTGATAAGATGAGCAAATTGAGTCACAGAATGAATTAAAGTCAAGGTACCATATATGTATGTATGCATTTATTGTGTAAAGTTACTTCTTTAATGCTTAATTACTGGTTTAGTTCGTAAAAGGCCATTTTGAAGCAGTTTTCATTTAAAAAATAAGAAATAAAATGTCACTTAAGAACAATTTTGTTTTGATGTGTAGTTTTTGCAGGTGACATCAAAACCATTCTGCTCTTCAGTGCAATCAGTTGAGAAATAAAACAGCTAATTTCATTAAGTTTCTTTAATATTATTTATGACTGCAGGATAAAAGAAATAACTGGATACTCAATGTAATTGTTATATAAATAAAAAATAAAAACAACTCAGAACAACCAGCTCTAGTTTAAGGATATATACAAATGCAATTCAATGCCATTTGCTGTGCCATATTGGTAGAATTAGGAAAACAATCCTAGCAGTTTGGCAACGATAGCAAATCAAAAGAACTAACTTGCACTGTTCTTCATACATCCAGTAGCAAACAAACGAGTTTTAATATAATATTAAAACATGTAAAAATGGAGAATACATGTTGGAAGTTGATTTTTGTTATACATCTTTCATGATATATCTGTATTTATTGGAAATGTTTTTTAAAAATAAAAATAATAAAAATAAATAATATAATAATAAAGTTATTGTTATTAATTAGTAAATATATATATATATATATATATATATATAAATGTAATATAATATAATTATATAAATGTAATGAAATAAAAAAAATAAAATAGAAATCTGCTTAAAAATAAAAAAATAAAATAATAATCAAATCAAATCAAATCAAATCAAATCAAATTCTGAAAAAAGAATGAGGTTGCCACAATCTAAACTGGTTGAGGTAGTCTACAATAATCTGCAATAATTCAAATGGGATATTAATATTTTTTTTGAAGAAAACAAATATTTTAAAACCTTTTTATTTTTCCTGAATAATGTGATACATTCAATATTTACAAAGCAAGAACAAATCAATAAACAGCAATATTAATTTTATTTATTGTTATTAAAAAAAAAAAAAAAAAAAAAAAAAACAGAACCAAATACTGACATGTATTTGTAAGACAGGTTTATTAAGTGAAATTAGGCTAAGTTAATTGTTATATAAGGCAGCTCTGTATTGAAGTGAACTGCTAAGGAAGCCACAAAAGAATAACTTGGCATTGTTGCTTTTTATAAACTGAAAAAAAAGAACCATATAAAAAAAATAATATAATAACCTAAGTTAAGTCTCCAAACAAACATTCTAAAGGTATTTTGAGTGTTTTAAAATTATTTTATATTCTTTTCAGTGTAAGAGTGTGTAAGTGTTACAGAAAACCCCCATTAAAAACAACTAAATAAATAAAAAAAAAAAAAGTAAATAATAAAAAATAAAATAAACAACTAAATAATAATAATAATAATAAAAAATAATAAATTAAAAAAATGTATATATAATAATAATAAAAAAAAAATAAAAAATACAAATAAAAATAAAAATAAATTTAAAAAATCCTTTGTTTTAGAGTAAAGATTTCATAAACCTTTAGGTTAAAAACACTGTTTTCTGGCAATAAAAAGAGATTCAAAGGACTGATGTTTAATGGAAATACATGATACAAAAATGCAATTTGATCTTTAAACTTAATGAATTAGAAGAAAGTAAATAAATGTTTTAAATTATGAAATATTTGTTTCAGACCTAAGAACAAACTGCAGATCCTTCTTTACAAGAAAGAAAGAAAGAAATAACTTTATTATCTGAAAACTGCTGTTAATGTTAACAACAAGTTGAATAATATTTTAAATACAAATATAAAAAACTATAAATATGATGTTCAATTTTCTCACAATGATTCACTGATAAATAATCAACAAAAAATAATGTACATGAAGAATATATAACATTTATATTATGTGGGAAACACATCTACATTACTCAATTATGAAATGCTTACAACAATAACAACATCCTACTAGCAACAATATGAGTTTGATGATTTCTTTCATGGCAGTGGTTATTACAGTTTTTAGAAATAATTTTTTGTTTTCCTTCCAAGATATTTTTATGATATATTTTCCATTCTATTAAAAAAAAAAAAAAAAAAAAGATTCTTCTCTCATTAAAAAAATCTCTAATGGTTAAAGGTTTTTGTCACTGGAATATATAATACATGCATATATGATAAAGAATTTTTGGGCTATTTCAAATCATAAAATTAATTAATGAAATTTCATTTATTTTCAAACTTCACAAAATGTTCTCAGAAAGTGTTTTTAAAATTCAATTCCTTTAAAACAAATAATAAAGATAAACATTTTTTAATATGAAACATACAGTAATTACCTAAAAGTTTTATCCATATTATTAGCAATATTTTTGCTATTTAAGTAAATAAGTTTTTACTTGTAATTTTATTAGTAATGATGAAATAGCTTCACATGAAAAAAAATATACATTTCAGTATTTTACCTATCACTGGACTTTTCTTGTATGTTGGTGGATTGCTGTAATTTTAACCATAATTAAATGTCTTAGTGTCAGGAATATTATATTGTATTTATAATTATTTGCCGATAACCAAACATAAAATTGATTCACCTAGTTTTATACTTTTTCAATTATTTTGGGGAAAAAAAAAAATATATATATATATATATTTTAAAATAAACCAATAATAATTTTATTTATTTATTAATTTTTACTACAAATATTTCACATACTTTAAAAGTCAAATTTAAAACAACTTACACCATTAAATTGTTGAAAAGAAAAAAATGCTAACCACCCAATTGTTTTAGATCTATATTTGTTTATTTTTTTCTTTTGTACGGTGTCTAATAAATGAAACAGTAATAAATTGCTGAGTACAAGAAAAATCATCACTAATTCAGATTCACATTCATTACAAATTACTAATAATAATTTAGAAAAAAAAAATCAAAAAAAAAATCACTTTAATGAACTGTTAGAATATTATTACAAATATTATTATTTAAAATAAGCACAAAAATCAAAATACACAAAGAAAAAAAAAAGCTAAAGAGACAATTAAAAACTTAAACATATCAAATATGAAACAAATCCTGTCTTTTGTCAGTCTTGTACAAAAAGGCACAACAGTCCAGATTAAAATAATAATACATTTTTATATTTTCTATAATTCATTAATTTAAAGTGTATCTCTGAAGACACTGGAAAAAAAAAAAAAAAAAAAAAAAAAAAAAAAAAAAAAATATATTCTGCATACTTCTAAGTTATGAATATCTGGGCATTGCTAGGGAGGAGTGTTACTTCAGTTCCTTCCAGCACTGTCAGAAAAACTCCCCAATAAAAATCAACAGCAACAATACAGATATCTGATGTCACAACTCCACTTGCATAGGGATAGAAATGGTGGTGGTAGATGTTTTGTAGCAGTATTGTTTGGATTTGATTCATATTAAGTTGCCCACATCAATAACCCGGAAATACGAAGAAAATTCTATTTATTCAAACCCACAGATGCACACTTTAAATAATGTGGGGAAAATCATTAAATTATCATTTACATCTGATAACAAAACATTAAAACGATTCACCGACAAAAACAGCTAGTTTACAATCATGCAATACATACTGCAAAATGAAATTTAAAATGAAGAGAAAAATAATTGTACTTCAAACTTGTAAATGTTACAAGGGAACATCAAAAATTAGACATACAATATATATTTGTGTATATAAATTTAGAGAGGGAGTGCATTCGTTAACAAAACTAATGAAAAACAGCATCTGATTTCATGCAGTCATGAAAGAAGAAGAAAAAAATGCCTCAAAGTGTAGATCTGACATAACAAACATCTCAGTATATTTATACTTAATAATTTGTGATTATTTCCAGAAGATCTTTGATAAAACTACATCCCACTGATTTAATAAATATCTACAAGTGATTAGTTTTTTCCACTTAAAGTTTTGTAATTCTCAGTATAAATTAGTATAAAGCTTAAATGTATTTTGTCTACTTTCAATTAATTCTTCATAAAATAGACTCCTTGTGGTACAATCCTGGATTCTTAATATATTTTCTATACTTACAAGTGATTATTAATTTTTGATATGAGCTTTATAATCCTTAACTTAAATTAATACAGAGCATAAAATATTATTTCCAAATGATTTTTCATGAAGTACAACTCGTACTACAGTTATGTATTTACAATACTCAAAACATGTTAAATATATATATATATATATATATATATTGTTTTGATGGGTTTTGTTGTTTATTCATTTAAGGTATTATAATCCTGTATATTTTTTTTCAGGTCCAAATAAATGTTTTATATTTTATATGTCTGTGCTGTTAACAGAATGTGATAATATAAAATTGTGATGAAAAAAAAAATTAAAAAATTAAGCTGCCATTTTCCCTTTTTTTTTGAAAATTACAATATCACATTCAACAGATAAATAAAAAAAAAAATAAATATGTATAATAATAATAATAATAATAATAATAATAATAATAATAAAAAAACAACAACAGTAAAACAACCAAAAATTACTACTAATAAATAAAAATATGTCCATTGATAAATATGGCAGCTTTTCTACAACAAATGCAGGTGCACTTTAAACAGAAAAGATTTACTTATTTCTAGTCTGGAGAAACAGAATATGACTTTATAAAATAATGTAATTATAATGGGGAAAAAGAAAAGAGAAAAGAAAAAAGTGAAATATAAATTAAAAGAAAAGAAAAAATGAAACAGAAAAGGTTTTTCCATTACATGGAATAACAGATTGTGCGAATTCTTGGTTAAAAGCATTTTAATGCTTAAACGAGATTAATATATAATAAATTGTAGTGTAATTACTAATGAATTTCTTTCATTGAATAATAACAGTATATCTAGTTATATTTAACTGTAAAAAAAATAATTAAAATGTACCTTTGATTATACAATAAGTATTCTCCTATATTCCTATAACTTCCAGGTTGTTTTATTTTTAGCTGTTCAGTCTTAACTAATAACAAAGTATAACAAAAAAAACCCCAAAAACCAAGAGCCTTAAATCAATGTCACTGCACACAATGTGGACCCATTTGTTCTGGTTTCTTTTCTAGTGTTGTCAGAAATAATACTTGACATCATGAATTCAGTCCTGTTGAGATAAAAATGGAGTGTTCTGATGGTTTGTAACAGTATTATTTAACTGTCACACTCCGTTATCAGTGATGTTAGGTCAGTACAGTAAAAAGACAACTTAGAAGCATAGAGTATTTTATTAGACCATTTTGTTTGTAAGTCTGTAGGTATATTTTAATCTGTACTCTACTTACAATGGAAAGAAATATGTCTGAGATCAAAATTAATATTGTTTGTGAATGGATCATGAATTATGCGCTGCAGGGTTTAGAACTATTTCATAAATACAGTTACCATAATCACTCATTTTTTTTATTAAACAATTTTTATCTTATTTAAATTGCTTGATTACCTGGAATTAAAAAAAAAAAAAATTCAACATTAATAACAAATTAAATATGTTGTATTTAATAATTTTTACTTTACTTAAATTGCTTCATTACTTTGGAATTCAGATTTGAATTTCAATAATAATAATAAAATAATAAACTAACAAATAACTAAATAAATAAATAAATAAATAAGAGAATAACTATATCTGTTGTTGTTACAAATTACAAAATTAAAAGGATAAAAAAAAGAAAAATTCAACAGAAAATTTTGTAATTCATTTTAAAAATCAAGATAATATATATATCTATATATACATATACATACATATATATATATATGTATATGTGTGTGTATATATATATATATATATATGTATATACACACACACACCGTAACATCTTTAAACTGACAATGATATTCTAATTTAACAAGTATTTTTTATCAAACATCTACAACAGCACCCTGAGATACAAAGTGAGATTACAGTCAACGTTGTCAAAGTAATACTGATACACTACAAATTAACTGCTACACTTTTTAAAACATAATTTGTTGTCTAAGGCAGACCTGTGTTTGTTGTGGAAGAGAGTGTTTTGAAAATTTATGGTAAGTAATTTTGTTTATTAATTTACTTAAGAATTTATAATAATAATAATAATAATAATAATAATAATAATAATAAAAAAAACCATGTATAAAAGAAAAGTTCAGTATTAATTATATACATGTATGTGTATGTATGTATGTATGTGTGTGTGTATATGTATATATATGGAGAAAGAGTTTGAATATTAATAAAGGCAAGTGGAAAAAAACAAAAACCTAATATACAAAACCAACAAATAAAAAAAAATATATATATATATAATAATAAAAAAATCATGAAATCAAAGCAATAATGAGCACTTAAACAGACTAATAAATTAAAAGTAAATAGTAAACACCAAAACAATATTAGTTATTAACATTTACTATATATTTGAAAAAAGAACAAGCAAATTACCCTAAGAACAACTAAAAATCAAAATATAAAAGTACATCATTGAAGGCAAATTACATGTTATTACTAGCGAAAAAAAAAAAAAAAAAAAATAAACATAAAAAAATTAAAAAATGTTTTTAAAATATAAATAGTTTTAAAAATAATACCATTAGAAATCTGTTTAACTGTTTAAAACTAAACATGAACATTTGACCTAATCTAAACAAATGTTATACATACATTATTTCCACTACCAAAAATAAAAAAAATAAAATTTAAAAGAAATAAAACAAAATCTCATATTTAGTATTTCAATCTATTTCAACAACAAAATAATTCATTTTGTAAATTATTTTTTGCAAGTGAAATTCCCAGAATGCCAAAATATTCATTAAATCATCAATATTTTAAAATTTCTGAAAACTGGGCCAACATATTACTGTATGTAATACAGTAAATAAATGCATTATCTACTTTTCTTGTTTTAATAAATATAACAGAAAAAACCAACAAGATAATAGCTATACTGCTATTTAACAGATGAAAGAGATTTTATTATCAGTGAAGATATGTGGTGATGCAGATGAAAACCATGGATATTAGACACATTTGACAAAATTATTTCCCTAAATGAAGAGAAAACAAAATTAACAAAATGTAAAACACAGATTTTAATTATGTTATTTAGTTTTGGAAATACACAAAAATTTATCACCCCCATTTGCAGAAGATTAAATATATAATTGTTAAAAAGAATAACATTAGGTTGAAAATGATGTTCAACAGCACTTTACTTGCAAGAAGATGATTCAGACAACAAAATGGGTAAATAAAATAATAAATGTTGCATGTTATGGCATAATACTGCACAAATTAAGTAGACTGATTTTAGGATGAGAATTAAAAAAAATATTTAAATCTCAAAATTGGTATGTTATTTTGTGTGAGAGAAGGTACTGCTTTGTACCATCAAACCATGCTGTGTGACGTACGTATCCATGATTTTCAAACACACTGACACATGCTCTCTTTAGTGGCAGTACTGATAAAATTTAATAACCATTATAATAACCAAAATGCTACTGGCTGTACGAGATAAAATAAATTAACTTTTATAAAAAAATGTACAACTGGACAAGTTATAATTTGTACATAACACAACGCAGTATGCATGTGCATGCAAACATGCACACAGAGTCAATATTTAATAAACACACACACACACACGATCGATGAAGAAGACACACACACACAAAGACATACTTACACATCGTATTATTGTTAAGTGTAATCAAAGTAGCCTTATTCTGGTCATTATTTGCCTTTCAGGATAAAAGGATACAACTTAGCAAGTATTATTAGCTTTTAAAGCATTATTTTTTTCATTCACTAAATAAATATTTTAAATATTTGATTAAAAAAAAATATATAGGTTTAATTCTTATGCTATGTAAGTGATTACATATAATTTCATTTTAATGCATTTTTTTTTTTAATTTATATATTTCCCAATCCAAACACTGCCCCATTGGAGATCTGTTTCACTGTGATTGTTTTAATGCTTACATTAGCTCAGCCTGCTCAAAGAAGCAATAACTGATCTCATTTTCTTTTCACTCAGATTAAATTTGAAAAGAAGAATATGTTAAATATGCATAATTACATTAATGACATTTAAGAGAAAAAAAAAAGGGAATGGAAATATATTTTGAAGGTAAGCTTTTAATATTTAAATGTGAAAAGAACTAAGGGACATAACCTTTGTTTCATATTTGTTAACACCGAATGACTGAGAACTTAAGATTTGAGAAATAAGATATAGTTCTTGCAGAAAAACAGTATTATATATTTTTTTAAATTTTAAGTGACCTCACACTACAGTAATAACAACAGCAGGTAAAAAAATTAGTGAAAAGTTGACATTGTATGAAATAATTATACATTTGCTTTTGAATATAGATTTTATTTTCTTTTTTTCTTCAAATGTTTAAAATAAAAACAGAAACAAAGTAAATAATAATGAAAAAAAAAAAGAAATAAAAAATTAGAAGGAAAAAAAAAAAAGACCACCGTAATATTACATATATTTAAGGAAAGAAAAAAGAAAATTGTATTTATTTTAAAAGATTTTAAATATATAACTTAAGGTGAAATATTTTTTAACAAAATGTTTAGGTTTTTTAAGTATCTTTTTTTTTTTAATGTTATCTTGTTACAGCTAATTATCCTCAAAACAAAACAAGAAAAAAGTTCAAATTATTAAAATACAAAAATTGGTTTCTCTGTTAAAATTTTTTTTTTTTTTTTTTTTTTTAATAATATTAAACATAAAATGTAACAAGACAACAAAAATCTGACAGACGATGTTAAAACTGAGATTTCAAATTTTAACAAGGGTTCTCTTTGGTGGTTTATACTTAAACATTTTAAACTTAGGCAAATTACAGTGACTAAAACATCACCAAAGATATTAGGTGGAATTCAAACCCTCACTGCCTGAAATAATGTGATTCCTGCATAGAATTATCAGTAATGATGAATGTGTTAATTAAATGTAATATCAGAAAAAAACCATTACCCAGTGCTGATAAAACTTTACAGTTCAGAGGTGATGCTTTAAAAGCAGTAAGTAGTTAAAGCACGTTGTTTAAACTGTAGTTTTCAATTAAAATTCTAAGCAAGACCTGACATGACAGTATAAAAACCAACATTTATTCTATGATTATTTGTAAACCTAAAAAGCACTGCTACAGATAAAGAAAGCAAAAGTTTAAATATATGGTTTTTAAAGATTTGATTTGTATTAAACCGATTTTGATGTAAGACATTACTTTAGGAGAGCATTTATTTTTAAATCCCTTGTTTAGATTTATTAAAAATTTCATCAGCACGGGGATGATGATGATGATAATCTGGTGGATTCTTCACAAAATGAATATAACAAAATTCACAACACTCTATACATCTCACAATATCAAAAAACAAACCCCTTCTGCTGTGCGTCCTCAAATAACATTCTTACCATTTGAAAACAGAAAAAAACCCTCAGTCAAGTTTATATTAAATGAATGGAAGGAATTAATAATTATTGGCTGGTGACTACCACAGAAAAAAACACACATCCTCCGACTAAAGGATAGTTATAACATTAAAAAAAAAAAAAAAAAAAAAAAAAAAAAAAAAAGAATAAACAGGTCACTCTGGGTCACTCTCCCCGTCACTGGAGAAGTTTTGAGAGGACAGACTAGTCTGGTGGGGAGGGGGTATGACGTGACTCAACTGCCGATAATGATCCAGCCATTCGTCTACCATCTGTTTGACCAGTAGTGGGCGCTTGCCTAGTTTCTGCAGGGCAACCAGAATCCCTCCTTTGTGACGCAGCAGTCTAGCCATTCATTGAGTATACTGTCTTCTCTACCTATCTGCAATATCAACAACATTTACATTTATAGTGATGTTAAGTATACTGTCTTCTCTACCTATCTGCAATATCAACAACATTTACATTTATAGTGATGTTAAGTATACTGTCTTCTCTACCTATCTGCAATATCAACAACATTTACATTTATAGTGATGTTAAGTATACTGTCTTCTCTACCTATCTGCAATATCAACAACAATTACATTTATAGTAATGTTAAGTATACTGTCTTCTCTACAACTCTACAACAACATTTACATTTATAGTAATGTTAAGTATACTGTCTTCTCTACCTATCTACAATAACAACAAAAACATTTTCATTTATAATAATGTCAAGTATAATGTCTTCTCTACCAGTTTTACAATAACAACAACATTTCCATTTATAATAATATTAAGTATACTGTCTTCTTTACAACTCTACAACAACATTTACATTTATAATAATGTTAAGTATACAGTTTTCACTTTACCTAACTTTTTATTTTGAATAGTTGTAGATAAAAAAAACAAATACCTCAGACCCTGTTAGAAAATGAACAGGCAATCTTTTGCCTTCATAATCTACCAAGGGCAGATAAGCAGTCTGGCTGTCATCATTAGTGTCAATGTCAGCACCTGCCCCAATGGCATCATCAGTGTCTGTTTCCATGGGAACAAGGGCAGAAAAATGGCCTCGGGTGTAACCAAGAGCTATGGGTGTTTTCCAGCAGAAACTCTGCTCCCACAGTAAAGGCAGATAGACACCTATTCAAATACAAATGATAAAATGTTTAATTTCTGGGGATTTTCATACAAAAAGTATTTGTCCAACTGAAACAAAAACAGTATAAGGAACAGGAACAGTGTCTTTGTGTTAATATTGCTTTAAAGATACTACACTTGCAGAAGCAGTGAAAAAAAACAAAAAAACACTTTCATTCAAAACACATATTGGGAATATGTTTTCCTTTTAAATTCTGTATTGTTTTATTTTTTCAGTTTACATAATAATAATAATAATAAAAAAAAAAAATTCTGATATAAAAATGATTGTTGACATCACCAATATATCTCATTAACAATACTAACAGTCTTTACTTTGCAATCCTAGAAATACAACATTTCACTACATTTTTTTTTTTTTTTTTATTAAAACAAACAATGAAAACACAAACCTTCAAATTTTGCAAAGCCTATTGTTTCTCCTCGGAAACTCTTGATGTATTTGACTCCATACACAATGATTGGACGGCGAAGGATGTGTGAAAGAGCAAAGATATGTGTTTGTTCTAATGATGCTCCTGCAGATTAAAAACAATGATAAAAAGTACAATTTCATTATTTTATAGCCTTTTAGTCCTACAGAAAAACAAACAAATATATAGTTTAATTTCATATCTTTTTAGTATTCCTAGATTCGTGTTTTACTAAAACTTAGATTTATTATTGATATTTAAATAATGTTTTGCTTAAACACAGTCATAAATATATTTAGAGAGAAAGAGAGATGTAGAGGACAGCAAAGATACATATTTGTTCTAATGATGCTGATTTTTAAATGTAATAGTTTTGATAATTTTATATCATTACACTATTCCTTATATTATATATTACAAAAAACTTGAATTATCACTGACATTTGAATAACAATTTTTTGTTTAAAGAGTTAAGAATGTATTTAGAGACAGAAGGAGAGAAATAATAATCAGATGGTAAACTAGACAAAGAAGAAAAATCTGTGTGATTCTCTATTAATAAAGAATATCAACAAAATAAAACTATACATAATAAATTAACAATGAACATTTTTATTTTTTGATTAATTTAAATATATTGTAAATTGTTAGCTAAACTGTAATATTCACATATTTAACAACATACTTTCAATGAAAATGTATGACGACTCCTATTCGATTTAAATGCATTAAAGATTATAAATTTAACTGCAATATACCTACATTTTTCCAGTAAAAAAACAAAAAGATTTTAGATATATTTTATCTATTTAGTAATGATGCTATATGATTATGCTAGGGATCTGTAGTACCTGGCTGACTGGCAAGTGATAACAGGAGTTCCCAGTCTCGTTGCCACTGACTTTCATCCAGTGAGAAATGAAGAGATTTTGCTTGCATGGACTCATATTCCTTCCATCGTGGATAAAATCTGGTTTATATATATGTATGTATAAATGCATGTATGTATGTATCTATATATCTACACATGTACATGATTAAACAATTTAAAAAAAAAAATTAAAAAAATACTAAAAATAATAATAATTGAAAAACAGTAATAATAATAAGAAAACTTTTTAAGTACAGTAACAATTTATGAAAATTGCTTTTTCTTTTTTCTTCTACACTTTTATTTTTATTTATTTATTGTTAAAAATCCAGGTTTGAATATTAAAAAATATAATAAAAAATAGTTTGTACATAATGCTATATGTTGTTTATATGATACAGCAAATATTTCTAAAATATTATTAATATATATTTGAAAAAAATGAAGAAACAAGAATACTAAAAAAATTATAAAAAATTATTGTGTACTTCAAAGTTTAAGAGACAAATATTTGGCACTATCTATATTTGAATGACCCATTTCTGTCATTAACATCGTGAGCAATGACTAAACAAGATGTGTGAGCATGCAATTAATGAAAACTATAATATTAGTATAAATGAAAAAGAAGAAGGGAAAGGTGTTTTATTTAACAATGTTCTCAAAAACAATTCTAATTTGTTTTGATATGGTAACTAACATGATTAATAACTACAATAATAATCAATTAATTATTAATACAAAGAAAATGAGATATTTTGACACTTTAAGGTCATGATCTCAAAGCATCCCAAACTTGCCATGGTCATATAACTCTGGGGCTAAAAAATATATATATATAAATGTTAAATAAACCAACCATGCAGAAAAAACTGTCACCATGAAATTGGCTACTCTATTCCATTATCAGCAATAAGTGCTCTTTCACATGCTCCTACCCATAGACAGGAAAGCATATACCACAGTCTTTGATAAATTAGTTCAGGAAACTGGCTCACAACAATCCATAATTCTGAGATTTGTTATTCCTTAACATGAACTGTTAAAAAAAAGGTGCTGTGTGACAGAGAGAGGGAGAGAGATAAAAAGTGAAAAACACTTTAAAGAATTAAACTGAATGCGGAGTGTTTCTTACGTCATAGCACCCTCGTTGAGGCTGTCTGCCATTGCTCGTCTCAAGCCGTTGTCCATGTCGAATATGCCCCACGTTGCCTGCAGCACTGAGTCGAGCAGACAGTCGCCAGCTGTCCTGTTCCACAGAGGGTACAGGCGACTGCCAAGTCGATCACAGATTTCTAAACTCCAGTTAACTATGTTTTCTTCAACTTCCAGCTCTGACATTTCAAACAAGGAAAACACGGTAATCAAAATACGTCAAAATAATAATGATGATGATGATGGTGATATTGATAAACTAATATGGTAATAATAATTTTAAACATGTATAATTTATTAGATTTTTTGTTTCAAAATCTAATTTTAATTAATAAATATATTTTGTTCAACAAATGTATTTCAGACTGATCAGAAAAACATTATGATCTGAAATGATGTATGATTAATGATACGTAAATTGATAAAAAAGGGAAATATTAGGATTTTTGTTTAGGCCTTAATACATTATTGCTATATTTTATTATCATCTAGATATCTAATATGTAACTATAGGACGTCTAGCAATTCAGTGTGTGTGTGTGTGTGTGTATTTATTACAGTGTATTATGCAATTATCTTATATCAGGAAGTACACATATTTGTTTAGGCTGTTTGTTTTCTGGTACAGTTTAAAACAGAAATGTAGATAATATCTAAATAGTGGAAAGTGTTTCACCATTTTGTACTTCTCTGTCTAACAGTTCATCAAACAGCTGACTTTGGACATGTCTGGGCAGATCTTCAATATCTGTAAATAAAGTTACATTTCTTTAATCCAGAGAAAAATATTCAAATAAAATGAGACAGATAAAAGAAACACATTTGTTCATTTTTTTTTTTAAAAAGAAGAAAGACTGTCAAATAACAATGGCCAAAAATGTTGAATTTGTTGAAATCCTTGATTACAACGATTTCATACAGGTTTTTCTTATTAGATGTATATAAAAATATAGATTATTCTGATTACCATGAACCAAAACACTTTTAATCAGCGAATATCACGCATCCTGTAATATTAATAATAAAAATATATTATGGCTTCAGAAATGCTGCATTTGAATTTCTACAAAAATATCCACAAGTCACAGAATCACAAAAAATCCATGCTACAGATTTAAAACAAGTGCATATTTACACATTACAGATAAATTTCGACTGACTGTAATTGCAGTTTTTAAATTTGTTCCAGTTTGTTACCTGTTGGAAGTGCAAACGTGACACAGTCTGCTAGGAAAAAACAAGGGAAGTCGCCTTTCCGCTGACGGAGAGATGAGAGGATTTCACGTCGGATGTCAGTTGCCAGATCTGGACTAGAGTGTGAGGGGAGACGCTTCACAGCCTTTGCTGCCACATCAGTCGCCGTTAGCAACACTGCCAGCATGTCTTCTCTCTTGAATCGGATGGCCAGGTGGACAATGGTGTAGCCCACCTGAAAAGCACTAGGTCTGTTGAGAAGGATGACTTCGTCCTGTGTCAGCTGTCGTGCTGGGTCACCACCTGCTGCTATGAAGGCTTGCACAGCGTTAGAGTCGCCATCAGCCACGCCAATGCAAGCATTCAGCCACAGCCAGTCTTTGTCTCGCAGCTTCTTTCTCAACATCCTCAGTTTTCTTTCCTCCGACCGATTCCTGTCGTCACTTGTTGTCGGAGTTGCCGATGCCCCGTCTTGATACGATTCGATGCTGTCCAGACTGTGCGATACTGTTGGCGACGCCCTGCCCCTCTTCTTGAAATCAGTCTCTTTTAAAACACCAACATTTCCACCAGCTGCCAGATTAGAGTCAGCCTTGGGAATCCCACACAAGACGCAGCGCGACGTCTTGGGCCAGTTTTCATAGGTGCATGCATAACAGGCCCACTTGACAGTGTTTCTGTTGGACAATGCTGCCACTGTTTTATTAATGTCATTGTTTATTGCCTTTGCTGCCTCTGGAGAGTTTGGTGAGTTTCGTTTTGGTGTGATTCGTCCTGGGTTTGTTTCCTCTATGTTCACATTAACACTTAATGGACTCATGCTGTCTTGCTGCTGCTGCTGCTGCTGCTGCTGTTGTTGTTGTTGCTGTATGCTGCCTGGAGAAGGTTTCTTCCTTGCTGTCAAGCACTGAGAACATTTGGTAGCCCGTTGCCAGTTCAGGTAGGTGCAGAGGTGACAGGCCCACTTGTTGTCCGCACTGCTCTTACTTGTGCCACAAGCTGGAGCATTGCTAGGCGAGACCAAGGGGGCCATTTTGTAAATGTCCTGTTCATTGTCGGCAGTGTTTGTGATGAGCTGCAGGGGGCGTGGTGCACGACACAGTGTACATCGCTTGGCTACTGGGAAATTTTCGTACGTACAGTATTCACACGGCCACTTCCTGGCTTCACTCATTGTTCTCACACAGCCTTTACCTGCACGAAAGAAAAGTGATGTGGAAATACAAATAAAACAAGCATAAATGAAAAATTAATATTTACTAAACACCCATTTATATACATAACAAAAAAAAAAAAAAAAAAAAAAAATTTAAAATGGCTTACTTTTCTGATAAAGGAATTAATAATTTAGACTGGTAAACCTTTATAAATAAAAAAAAAAAGAAAAGAAAGAAAGACAAACAAACAAAATGAACAATAAATGTTTTTTTTTTTTTTTTAAGATGTAAGCCCAAACATACAAATGATAAATCTTTTTGTGATTCAAACTCAAGTAAGGGAAATTACATATCGGTTCTTCTTCCTCTGTTAAATTCTCATATTATATACTTTTTATTATTTACTGAACAAGAATGATTTACAGCATTGATATAGAACTGGAAGCACTGAGAAAGCCTTACATTATTATTAATAGGATTATTACTAACATAAGAAAACTGCTATAGCCTTTCATTAAGACAAAATCCCTCTGACAGTTTCACAAAGAGAAAACACTTAATAAATAAAAAGATGAAGAGATGACCATAAATTGTGTTATAGTAAAAATATCTTCCTATGCAGCTACAACCAAAGATGGATTACCATTTTTCAAAGACGAAATAATTGCCTTCCATCATTCTTTATCACTTTTCTTTTTCTTCTCAAAATTAGAAATAAATAAATAAATAGAAAAAAATAATAATAATAAATAGTCATACAAAATTACTGCAAACCTAGTCACAGTACTGTAATCTAATTGAATCTAATCTTTTATACAGCAAATATAAAATAATGTTATAAATTCATAATAAAAATCTTATCACTGGAAGTTCCTTTTTTTTTTTTATATTTTGAAATATGAATGAATGAATAGAACAGTTTCAAAAATATAGCTCTTTATGTGATGAATTTCGTATTTAAATCAATAAATTGAGTAAAAACAATTTTTATTTCAAGTTATTCTCTCCAAATTTGGTTCTACACGAATCTCAGTGTAAAAATTGTTTAAACAATTTTAAAATGTTCAAATCATTTTTAATGCAATAATATAAATGAATGTTACAGGTAACAATCAGAAAAGTTTAATATATATATTTATGACCAAAACTTTTGGATTTTTAGGCATTTTATATGTTTTAAACTGTGAAAAGTAGAGAACAAAATTCTATTGACATAAATTAATACATTTGTAAAGGTGTTTTTCTGATTATTCTAGCAATTGAATGAATGATCTGGTACCTGTATATCAAATTACCATACCTTGATATAAAGACAAGAAGATGTATGTATTTTTTCTAAAACACACTGCACTTAGTACTTTCCCCAGTATGTTATATAACGTTTCCTTTTTAATTAAAACCAACAGAGAAACATAGTACTAAATGATATTAAACCAGGTAAAACTTGTTTAGAAAAAAAAAGAAAAAAGTTTAACATATACTAAATGTAAAATATATATTAAATAATAATTAAAAACCTACTCTATGAACCAAATACCGTAAGAGAATGCTTTCATCAAATAAAATACACATCCACTAAAATAAAAATGACTCAGTGAGAATCCAACAGTGTTCAGTTGTTGAAGGAAATGAACTTGCAAATATGATCAATAACCAACAGTGAGGAAGTAGTGCTGTGTTTCATGACAAACAAAACAAAAGAAGGATTAAAAACTGAATTTTGCTATAAAATAATTCATACATTGCACTTTCAAGTTTGCAGAGAAGAGCCTAAAATAGAAAGACGTTTACTTTGACAGTACTGAAACTGAGAGGAAAAATAATTATGGATCTAATACAGAGCACAGTAATAATTGTTTGTGTTCAAATCAACTGTGTTTTTTCCAATCCAGGAGCAACTTTTATAATAGCAAAGTGGTTTGCAAAAGATCACCCTTTTTTCAAAGCACTGGTAAGTATGACATATAATGGTGATTTATTAAGCAAAATGTGAACATTTTTATATTAATAATCATATTAATTTTCATATTAAAAGTCTTTTTTAAAATTAATTTTCTTTTTTGTTGCTTGATATAATAATGACAATACTAATTTAAAAAATAATAATAATCATAAAAAGTTAAAAATGTATTTTCATTTGTTTGTTTTTAATACTCTGCAGTTATAAACCATGCATTGTATGGTTTAAAAAATGAACAAAAAAACAACAACAACAAAACAAATACATTAAAAGCAAACAAACCTGCAACACCAAATACTGGAAAATAACTTCATGCAATGCTTCTTGCTTCTCCACAAAAATGACAAGTAAACTGAAAGAACATGAAAACTTTGAAGAAAACTAATGACATTAAAATGCACTTTTTCCCCCTCAATATTAATGTAAACTATAAAATAAATATATAAAACCAAAGAATTACCTTTGACCATTTTAATGTATTTTCATACAAAAAAAAGAAAAGAAAAGAAAGAAAAACATTGATGATATAACTTTAATAAATTACAGCCATATAATGTTCTTGAAAATATACCATGCTTTTTGTTTTTGTCATTCTTTACAAAAATAAATAAATACATAATTTGAATAACTTTGCAATTATTTTCTCAGACCAACAGCATTTGATTTTATTTTCTTAAAATTAATTTCAAACTATATGACCAAAAAGATGAAACAAAAATATCAGCTTCCATTTATCACTTTATACATACTGAAAATACTGAAATTAAAACAGATTGTTAATATCTATAAACTACAAATTAGAAGGCCCTTAACTGGCTTAAGGCTTTAACATTATAAAATATATTTATTTGCTTAAATAATGTCATGTGAATACTGTATTTACATTAATCAGATATTCACAAATTTTATGTTAACAGATTGATTCTGAATATTTATAAACAGTGTTTTTATTCCGCATTGTAACATAATCTGTATTAATGCAGTTATCAAAACATTTAAAATATTTTATAAAATCTTTCTGCTTATATCAATAAATGGTATACTGTATAGTGACAACTATGACTGGTGTTTAATAAAAACAAAATAACTTTAAAGTGATAAGTGAAAAAAATTAAATCATAAATGCCACTATGAATGTTTACTGTTTAATAAACAATAAATTACATTAATTCTATTTTATAGGAGTAATTTTTTTTGTGTTCTCATAATTGCTTTCTGATGTATGGTATTTGTACAATAATAATAATAACAATAAGAACAACAATAATATCAATATAAATTTTAAAACAACATGTTAATGAATACAGGTCCATAATTATCATATAAGACAGCAGTAATAAATGTATACAAATTAAGAATATAACATATACATATTTGTGGCAAGGTCAATGACACAGAAGTAATATAAGGAAAACATCAACCACATTTCACCTTTGCAGTAATAATTTTCTTGTCCTTGTCTGCCCAATACATTTGTCTTCTCGTTTTGTAAGAGTTAACCAGTCTCTCACCAGACATCACTAATAGACGTGATTTCTGTCAGAATATGGCAAATATACCACTGGAAGTTCAATATATATGGTTTAATCTCCCCACAAATACTAGTCATTATTTCTATCAAAACCAAAACACATCAGCTTCCATCTTACCGTGACGTCACCCACAAAAACAAACCAGCAGTTGGCTAGGCTTTGGCAAATCGCCATTTTAAAAATATTAATAATAAAAATATTTTAAAAAAACAACTCTTAAGATAGAATGATTATGACTAGTAATATGGAATTAAACTGCATGATAAATCATTTATGACTGTCTCTGTATTTTTCAGAAAATATTTAGCCAATCACCCCTACCAGATACCTTTATTCCATTTCCAAGTTCAAGGACGGAATATATAAACAAGAAATTCAAAGCCGATGGTGTCGTACCAGATATAATTGACATTCCCCCACCTACGTTATTAACGGTATTATCGCAAAGTTAATTTACCTTTAATTTTCATATTTTTATCATTGACTGATGGTCACAATTTATACTTTAATATCCAATTTATTCCCCTAATACCAAATTTAGAGATCATGGAAGTCGCCATTTTGTCTATGGTCTCAATACACTGTTTTAAAATGTTTAATTACTTAATAAATAATAATAATAATAATAATAATAATAATAATAATAATAATAATAATAATACATTATTATTATTATTATAAATAACAAATTAAAAATAAAACTATTACCAAATAAAAAAATATTTATTTATAAACATTTACAGTTTGCATATTAGATTAAAACTAAGTTTAACAATATTTGATTTCTTAACAATTACTTAAAATGTTTTAGAAATATACAGGCTTGAAATGCAAAGAAATAACAATTTTATTACTTTTTTTATTTTAAATTTTTAAAAAATTTAGTCAACAGTAATTTGAAACTTTATTATTTGTTATCCATTATAGGTTAGGTATGGTTCAAAAGTAGTAATTCCTGGGATGACCTTGACCCCAACGCAAGTGAAAGTTCAACCAGATGTGACCTATGATGCAGAAGCAGGCGCCTATTATACACTTGTTATGAGTGGTAATTGTTTTACTATTATTTATGAGCAAATAATTTAAATATATTCTGATATATCCAAGATAATAATTTTTGTATTCTGTAGTCATATGTCAGAACAGTTTATCAGAAATATGAAAACATTTTATATATTTAAGTTGTAGCCTCTATGTTCAGATCTTGATTACAAATTTTAATGCTTAAAATACATTTCTACAATAATAATAATTATTATTATTATTTTCATTTTTTATCATTTATTTATTTATTTGTTTGTTTGTTTGTTAAATAATTAATTAATGAATATATTTATTAGACATAGATGCACCAAGTCGCAAAGATCCCAAGTTTGGAGAATGGCTTCACTGGTGTGTTGTCAATATTCCTGGTATCAATATCAGTCAAGGAGAGACTGTAGCAGAATATGTAGGTGCAGGACCACCAAAAGGAACAGGTATCAAATATTAACATAAATTTTTTGTAATTATACCATTTAAATTCTTCACTAATTTTGACTTCTAGTGTTGTGGTTGTGATTTTAACTTTATCTCATAATTCTGTTTAGGTGACTGTATGTTTATTTACAGTGAATTACTCCCTAGACAGTGTTATACATTTTTTGTCATGGAAATATTTTACCACTGTTGTACACAGGACACAAATATGGTGTGTGGGGTACATTACAAATTCATATATTATTATTTTTATTATTATTGTCATTGTTAGCTGTTGTAATGCACAGAGTTATAACAAGATGTCTATTTCTGTTATCAAGTGCCGTATTGAGAATGTCTAAATAAAATATAATTTAAACAGTGTTTTCTGTAGTAGCACAGGACATATTACGACAATGGGAACATTTTCTGTTCAGAACAAAACCTATGGCTTGAAAATACAGAAAAGGATTAAAAAAAAACTTACTTTATTTAAACATTACGTTAATAAATATTATTATTATTATCAGTTATCATCATCATCATAATAATTATCATTGTCATTGTCATCATTATCATTAATAACATTATTATTAATTATATCATCATCATTATTATTATCATTATCATTATATTATTATTATTATTATTATTATTATTATTATTATTATTATTTCTAGGCCATCATCGTTATGTATTTCTCGTGTTTAAGCAGAATGGTAAAAAGAAATTTGCAGAACAGAAGCTGACAAATAAAAGTGGTCGGGGAAGAGCTAATCGCAAAGTCCGAACGTTTATTAAAAAACACAAACTGGGTAAACTGATAGCAGGAAATTTCTTCCTAGCTCAGTTTGACAGCTATGTACCATTGCTTCACAAACAACTTGGAATTGACAAGCTTATTAAAGAGAGTATGAAAAATGGATAAAAATGGATAACATTTATTGATTCAGTATTATTTTAAGAACATCTTCATTTTTTTTTTTTTTTTCATTAATGGCAGTTTTTGAAAAATGTATTAATATATGTGATAAAAGATTAAAACTGATTAATTTATTTCAGAGATAGAATGGAAACATTCAAGGTAACCAGAGTTACTTTATTTTATTTTTTACATTATTGTGCTCAAATTCTTATGATTTAAAAATTTCATAATCAGCAAAATCTTTTTTTTATTATTCATTTTAATCAGTATTTTTATTTTTTTCAAACTGATTTAATGCTTCTAATTTGATGTTTTTCACACAATGAAGAAAACTGTATTACTGTGATTCAGTAAAAAATCATAATGACATCCAGATATTGAAAATGAAGGAGAAAGAAAAAAGAAGATATTACCTGTTGAAGATGAAGCCCTGTGCATCATGGGACATTTTTAGCCAATCGTTGGCTTGGTTGATAATAAGGTGTGGATGGTTTCAAAGGTTAGAGTGGTTTAAATGTGAGAAAAAGAATATAAGGAAAAATCTTAAAAATAGTTATTTTACCCATCATAAATTTTAAATGCTTGACTTAATATTGAGTAGGCTGCCAAGTATTTAGTCTTGTAACCCAAAGGTTTAAACTGCTTGCCTTTAAAAGAAATCTGTAAAATCATATAAGTTTTCCACATTTTACTTTAGTTATTATTATGCTATTAAAAATCTGAATTAAAAAGAAAGAAAAAAAAAATCCATTAATAATTATTCATATTTTATTCTAATAAGATAAAAATAATGCTTAAAACATATATATATATATATAACATTTTTTCTAATGTTCTTATGTGTAGAATAATTAAGTCTGTAATATTTATATAATTTTTTTTTGTGGGGGATGTAGAAGAAGAAGAAATTTTGTTTTATGTTCTTACAATTTAGTTTGTAACATCCAGTTATTATTTCTGTTAATATCAGAGGTTTCATTGTATAATTCATATACTGTCAGCAGACATTATGTTGTTGAAGGTTTCTTACTTTCTTATTTTCACTACTTATTTTTATTTATAATTTTGTATACCAAGAGTGCTTTCGGTCAATATTAAATAAAAACATGAAATGTCTTGTTATCTTATGTTTTATTATAATCAGAGAGTTGTTATTGTTATGATTATTTTAAATTCTTTTTTTACTTGTGAAAAAAAGAAAAGAAAAAAAAGAATATACAAACTAAGAAACATATTCATATCATTTTCAGTTTTAGCCACTATCAATCAGGGATGCAAAATAGCTGTGTAGTGTAGCATTGAAAACTGGGATAACTCAAACTGGCAATTCACTGAAAGCAATTACTTCCCTTATCTTGAATCTTAAGAATGTACAAGCACATTTTACATGATATCTGGATACCATTTCAAACATTAATGATTAAATACACTGTATAAAAAAACCAATAACAATATTAAAAATTATTTTTATACTGAATCAACAATTTTATTTCAGTTATAAGTATCACATGAAAACATTACAAAGAATATCAAAAACAGCAAAGTGGACGGAATGTTTTTTTGAAAAATAAAATGGCTGCAAAATGCTAACTAAACATACATGTATCTAGCATACTTGCAGTTGCTCCATTCAATGTTTTAAAAATAATGTAATTTCTACAAATTATTAAAATTTACAAACAAATCAAAAGATTCTCTTAACAATAGTGAAAAAAATAAAATTCAGACTTGTTTCAATATTTATATATATTTTTAATTTATTTCTGTTCACCAAATTTTACAATTCAAATAGTAAAAATAAAAAGTTTTTAAAATGGTTTTGTCTCATATATGTGTGACAAAAAAAAAAGGGGAGTAAAATTCAAATTTATATCTGTAAACACTAAATAATTTGTTATTTCATATTTAATTTTTATTATTATTTTTTTTAAACTGTAACTCTGATATTTTGGCAGACTGATTCCAGAATGATTAAAATCATTTTTATTCCACTGATTATTATTAAAACTTGATGCATAATACTGTGATAATGGCAATGCTCAATAATTAGTAATGGAAAGTAATTTAATCAATAGAATTCTTTGATACAAGCAAGAAACTTAAAACACACACTTGGAAAAAAAAAAAATAAACAACAGTAAAAAAATAGAATGAAAAATAAAAGTGAAGTTTTCATAAAAAAATCTTTTCACTAAAACTACTGGTTTCAGAATGCTAATCTGAAACAGAAAACATATTTTAAAACAATGCTTCTGAAAATGGTGAATACATTCAAAATAGAGATGAAAATTTCAGAAAATATAAAACAAATCTGTGATGAATGACTCAATCAAAAAAAAAAAAAAAAAAGCACAGATATAAATGCCCAGTCTTATCACAAATGTCTGTTACAGTTTTCTTTCTCATTCACATTTTTTTATTTAACTTTCCAACGTCCCGAATACCTCAGCAATCAGTCAGACAAACAATTTTCTCAATAAATAAACAAAATGAAAGGACTAAGTAAATGTATTTTGCTAAAAGTAGCTATAAGATTTTGATTTCAAATTACACCATTCCTGGAAAGGTTATGGCTGTTTGTTTTCATAAATTTCTGTCCATTTAGTTTCTGTGGTTTTTTTCACAGTATACACAACTCATAATCTTTTTCCTGTTGGCCGTTGAAATTCCACCCTTTTCTGAAGATCATCAATACGAATATCTTTCAGATGGAGAAGATGCTCTAACCTTCTGATCTTAGCATTTAAAATCTGAAACAATAAATGGTTCTCATGATGTCTGTATTGTTACTGGTATGACTACAATGAATATTCAATAATAAGTCCACTCAACAACAGTTATGATAACAGGTTAACGTTTACACCACATGCATTATAAATGATTCATCTGAAAGAGATTTAAAAACTTTGTGATCTACGATCGCTTTGTGTTTAATAAGACTATATCAGAACTGAAAAATAAAACAAACAGTATTTTCCTTTAATTAATATGCATCTTGCTTTGGTCACTTGGTGGCTTGAGTTGTTCATATTATAACTAATTATAATTATACACACATAATGATAATATTTTTTTTAGTATTATTTTAATTAGGTAAATTATTTATAAAATATTTATAAAATCTTCATCTTTTCTCTACTAGAGTTATTTTTCACTTGAATATCCATTTTTGATTATAAAATGAACATTAAAATTATTTAAATTCTGTAACGTAGGTAAATATTTTTACCTGTATTGTTTCTTCCTTTGCCAATATTTCTTGTTCCTTATCTTCCAGAAGAACTTTAGGAACCATATCAGCATCAGGGTATGGTTTTGATTTGGTTCTGTAATTTAAAAAAATTCAGTTAAACTGAAAATGCATTTCAAACTGAATCTATTTTAATTACATTAATGAATTATACTTCTGACATTGTTGTAAAATATTTGTTAAATTATAAGTAATAACTGCCATTTGTTAAATTATAAGTTTAAATATATTAAGCTATTTAGCTATTATTAACTCTACACAGTAGGTTCTAGTTTTGAGATATAATGTTTTACTGGATCTGAGTTCCTTGCTGAGCCAATTATACTAATTCCAGTTCCTGGTGTTTTCCAGCCATAGGAAAATAGATATGTGCAGCTAATGGTAAAAAATTAGTGTATTTCTTCAACAGGCTACAGGTCAAAATTACTAAATATGATTGTAAACAAATATCAACAATTAACTGTCTGTTCTAAAAACAAAGTTGTATTTTTTATTATTGGCAAATTATTTATATCTAACATATTAATTAATTTACCTAATTAAAAACATCATAAAAATTAATATGAAAATTGACACATACCCTTTATAAGGTCCTGTATGTACTTCTGGCATCTTTTGTTGTCTTCCTGGTGATATTTGAGCTAAAAAATTAATAAATGATTGGTATTATATATACTTGATAAATAATGTCATAATAATATATCATTATTATTTTTTAGCAAAGATTGCTTATTGTATTCCAATATATTTGCTGTTTAGTCTATTCCACCACAAATTAAGGTAAAGATCAAGTAAACATAACAGCAATAACGGAGAACCAACCCATTCCTTGCATAGTTATATTATGGTTGTAAATATTAAGCATTCATTTACTCTTTAGGGTAAGTTTAATTTAACATAAAAGTTACTTTTAGAGAAAAAGATAACAATAATTGCAGGCACAGTAAAAAATAACAGTTTTACCTGTTCCTTGCATGTTCATGTTTTGGTCGACTTCTGGCTTATCGCTGATCATCTGTGAGTTCCGACCTCCCTTCCCGACAGCCTGTGTTTTCTGTGTGTCCCACAGTTTGCGAGAAATCTTGATACGAAGATGCATCAGTATCTTCTCAATGACACCAGGTGAACATTTGCACACAGACCGGATCACATCGTCAGACAGCTGGAAGTTCAGTTTGATGAACACCTTTCTATCAAAGAGTTAAAAACTTTGATGCAGACATTTGTACGCAGGTGTGAAAATATAAGTAGAGCAATATGTGTGTGTGTGTGTGTGTGTGTGTGTGTGTGTGTGTGTATTTTAGGTAGAAAGGTGTGAATGTATTAAAGAATGAGTAAGTGTTTCTATATAATAGGAATGAATGTATATAATGTATGTATATCTGTGTAGTTATCTGGAAATGTATGTATGTGTATGTTTTGTTTATGTATATAATTCATGTGTCTATGTATGTATATATGCATGTTTGTCTTTGAAATGCTACTTGCTCTTTTGTCAAATAAAATATCAAGTAAAAGAATTTAATCAAAAGCCTCCAAAATTAAAGAAATAAAATAATGCTTTTGTATAGATCTGAAATAAATATTATACATTACTAACAAAACTATATTTAATCATTATATAAAACACTGAACAAAATATATTTAGAAATTTGTTTAAATATTAATTTAAAATTGACTTAACTTTAAAAAAAAATTAAGGTCATCGTGAGAATTTAACTCGATATTGAAAAAATAGACAAAATAACCATAACAAACACCACAATACATGATGCTTATATGGATATATAAGATATATACAGAACAATATGCTGGTATTTAAGACATATTTGTTACCTGTTAAGCAAATACCAGTTTTGCATTTTCTGTTCTGTTGAGTTTGCTGGTGGATAGTTGTGTAATTCCACCCATTTTGGAAGAAAGTGCTTTACGATTTCTGCAACTAGCACTGAAACCAAGAAAACAGTTCTCTACAAGTGCTGATAGAACTAGCCAAACAAGCAGTCAAAGCATTTTATACTTACCTCACACACAAAACTTGATAACTGACAAAACAGTACGTAATTTCTAATTAGTACAGCTACATGACAAACAGAATTATTCCATGAAGTCTTTGTATAATTTTTTAAAATAAATTTACAAAATGAATACAAATAAAAGCAATATCTTTATCACTTATAAAAACTAAAACCATTATTAATTCTTTGTAATTAACAAAAATTGATACTCGGATTTAAACTTTTTTTTCACTATTTATAACTTCTGTTCCATTGCCTGATAAATGAAATAAGTTATGAATATATATATTTAAAATACATTCTGACTTACTTAGATGATGAAGATCTGTAATGGTTCATATTTCAACATTAACACAGAATAAAAGAATTACTGATTTATTCAGTTAAAGTTTATTCTACATCTGAATATAATTTGTAATGTTATATCTTATAAAGAAACTTTAAAAATAAATATGTCTAATCAATGTGTAAGGATGTGTTTATATATTTATATATATATATATATATATATATATATTCAGAATGAATAGTCCATACATAACACCAGTAATCATAGTTAATACTTATAATTCAATTGCATTACTAGCAGTTTCATCAACAGAGGAAAAATAAAAATAAATAATTACCAGCAAATAAAGCAAAACCCTATTGCAGATATTTTAAGGTGCGATCTGTTTTTATTATAAAGATTTCTAACAGTAAATTGGTTGTGATTAAGAAAGATATCTCAATTAATACCTGCCTATTTATTTATTTGATTAAGATAGTGTCTGTGATGGACCTTGGTTATACAAGAATTATCACTTTGACTACTAGTAGCAGAGTTGCCAGCTTAAGGATCATTAATTGAAAGAAGAATTTAATATAAATATTGAATGAAATGAATCTCGACTATTAGTGTTTATAATTCTGTGGGAAACATTTACATATCGTTTAAACTATTACATAACAAAATTTATTAATTTTTCAGTTCAGTAATATTAACAATAATGTTTTTTAAAGCCAGGATAATATGTAAAACATAATGAACTCAAGATTAAAAATAAAAAAAATTCCCTCCCATTTATTTTAATAGAAACAAAAATATTAGGATGTATAATTAAATAACCATATTGCACAAAAGCAAGCTTTCTAATTCACAAGAATAGTTATCCCAATCTAAAAATACCTTCGTAACACCTCCCAGTTTTCACGTTTCTGTTTAAAGTTGTTAGCTGAGATATAGTTGTGTAACTGAACAAGTCTTGGTAAGAAGTGGTTTATAATCTCAGCCACCATTACTACATATTTATGAAAGATAAAATTTAACCAGCTTTTATTTTATAACTATATCTTGATCAGTGTCTGTGCATGTGTGTGTGTGTGTGTGTGTGTGTGTGTGTGTGCGTGCGTGTGTGTGTGTCTGTGTGTGAGTTTGAGTCCGTGACAATGTGAGAGTCAAAGAAAACAAAAATAATAATACTTAATAGTAATAATAATAATAATAATAATAAAATGATATAAATTACCTCCATCCGAAAAATCCCTACTTATATTTCGTTTTGGGCGAGATAGTGGTACAGTGTCTATCCATGAATAAAGATCTTCAAGCTCCGATTCATCGAATTCCGATATTTCGTCAAGGACTGTAGCATCTTTAGCCTTTTTCGTATTTGTGGTATCCATTTTGTAATTTTCTCTGTCAAGCACAAGACTAGATATACACAAATATTATATTAGTCATATGTCACGAACAACATATTAGAGAAAAGGAACACATCGAAGCTCTTATTAGGTAAAAAAAAAAATGGAAACAAGGATAGTTTACAATGTTGTCGTCGAAACCATCTTTCCCATAATGCAACACTTTAAAGGAAGTAGTAGTACTTTGAGCAGAATGACTGTTAGCGTAGGCGCCAAGAGAACGAAATTTTACATTTCAAAACGTAAATTAATTTTAATAAAGATTTACATATATCATGAATTATGATTATGTCCGGCTAAGTTAATGTTTGATGTTTATTCTCACTATCATTATCACATGAAAAATTTTTAAATTATAATTGAAAACCTTAGTTATGATGTCACTCAAAAATTAATATCTTCATGTTCACTCAAGCACACAAGGACACATACAATACCCACTAAATTTAAATTGTTACCCATTTTCAGCCATTTAAAGTCTTGGAAATTTATTTTTTCATTTTTTTTTTTTATAAATTTAGAACATACACATTTATAATAATAATAATAATAATAATAATAATAATAATAATAATAATAATGATAATAATAAAAAAACCCAAAAGCCCAATCAATTTAATCTTTTTAGGTTTTCCTCAAGGAAAGGTTTTGAATCTATTTATCTTACATATCACAGGATTCCTGCTATACTTAGAGCTATTGGATTCCTTTAAAGTATGGTGTTGTGATCGTAAAGCAAGAAAAATTAAATTAAAAATGTCCCTCAATGTTTGAATTTGTACTTTTTGTAAACTATTAAATTTGATGACAAGGATTTTGTCAGTTCTAATTATAGTGTTTCTTTGGGAATAAGCAAGTAAAATACTTCCTGTTGCTAATGAATTAAAAAGAACTTGTGAAATGGTGGCAGTTATCATTATTCATATGATTTAGACAATTTTAATAATAAAATATGTTGAAATGTGGTTCTATGAATAATATTCATGCCTTGTGATATTTTTAAATTTTGGTCAAAACACAACACAAGAAAATAAAAGAAAAATAAATACTTTAATATTATTGACATCTTTTTAAATAGTAAATACAATTCAAGAACTTACATAGTTAAATAGAATATAAAGTTACATGTGTATATAAACATAAAGTATATCACACTGTTATATTATTTGTATTATTTACAACATGAAGCACTGGAAAATATTCAGAATTCTTTCTTATGATGTATGACATTTTTTTTATCAGTCAATTAAAATTATAAATGTTGAGAATGAAAACTAAAAATATTTCTGCAATTTAATACTCAAAAAAAAAAAAATGTTTTTAATTTCTTTTTTTGTTATACAGAGATGGATGTTTGCCTTTTCCCTTCATTTTTCATTACACGCATGCACACAGAGATAAAGTTAAGTAGTTTTCTTTACAAAATTTAAATTATATTGGGTATATATACGTATGTAGCCTGGAAGTATACTTATTATAATAAAGTGTCTTGCCAGGATTATTTTATTTTATTTGTATTTGCCCTTACTGTTACAATTTTAATTTTCATGCTCATCTATCAAATGGAATGTAATTTGTTGATTGTGTACGAAACTATCTACCACTTTACTGTCTATACTGTGCATTATTCTGAAATCAGATGATTCTAGTCTAAAGTTAGTTTCTTTTAAGGAAATATGTTTACTTGTGAATATCACTTGGCATCATGATAAGAAGAAAGTGCATTTGAAATGTGAATATTGTAGTAAACAAAATCTACAACAAATAGCATGTACAATTTTCTTTTTCAAAATCTTTTTATACAGATGAAAGCATGAATAAAAATTATGAAAATAAATTTTAATTTATTTCATATTCAATTTTGATTAGGTGAAATTTGAATAATAATAATAATAATAATAATAATAATAATAATAATAATAGTAATGATAATAATAATAATAAAAGTGCTGGAATAGTAATAATAATAGCTGAATCAAAGTTTTTAAAAATATTACTACTATGTAAATTCTAGAACAGTACTTCTAAATCATAGCTACATGTGCTAGCCGGGGTGTGAGATACACTTAGTTTTTGCACTAAATTTGTAAATTACTGATAAATACAAATAAAGGAAAATATCTAGAAATTCTGAAGATTATGAAAATGATATAGAACCACTGTTCTAGAATGACTAATATACATATATAATATTTAATATATATACACAGCATACATCATTTATTGATACACCAATATCACAGTTTTTATATCACAGATTGTCAAAGCAATATTGTCTAATCTCATGGATATTCTGTTTTCTTTTTCTTTAAAACTTTTCACATCTTTTCCAACCAATGTTGCCCAACATCATGGATTATTAAAAATATATTTCATAAAACTCTTCACTCTTTCTTTTCTAAACAATGTTTTTAATGTCATGGATATATCTATGATATATATGTATGTCTTATTATTCCAACCAATGTTACCCACAGATTTTTTTCTGTATAAAATTCTTGACTGTCTTACATTTCCAGCTGATGTTGTCCAGTGTTATGGATATTATTATTTTTTTCATTCTTTAAAACTCTTCATATCTTACTTTTTCAATTGATGTTTCCTCTTTCATTTATTTCAAATAAACATTACGTACAATTAACAAAAAACATCCCAAAAGAACTAAACAAAATAATTTGATAGTATGATAAATTTCAGTAGAATAATATAAAGAGTTTTAATGGTGATTATATATCAAATAATCTGGGACTACATGTATTCACTCTGAATGAAACCATAGCAGTACTGCTTTACTGTCTTAGTACAGTGTCTTAACAATAATCCTGTCCTTATAAATGGAAGGCCATTTTTGTTTTTAACCTAAGAATGTTATCTCCAACATTCCATTTCACTTGTTGTTTTATGTTCAGAATATCACAGTAAGCTTATATTTTAAAAAATATAATACATATGAGAGGTGAGTAACTATTATTTACAAGCCATTTTATTTTTATTATTCCAAAATCAATATTCTAGGACCTAAGAAATCAGTTCTGGTTAGTTTTAACATGAATTATTTAAGTGTAATCATAGTTTCTGCTGTCATTATTCCGGTTCTGTAATTTTTTACACTGTATGTATGCAGCTCTTTCCTCTAAATCGTCAATTTTTGCATCTCTCAGATTAATCAATTGTTCCAGGTGTCTGATTTTTGCCTGTAAAATCTGAAAAACACAAACATGTTCAATTTCTTTCTCGAGTGGGTGTCACTAATATGAGTTTACAAATATTTTAGACAAGAAGGAAGAGCTGAAGAAACAACACACAAAGATACAAATCACGGTAAATATCTAAAAACATGAAATATATAAATGCTTATGTAGGTTGAAGAAATGAATACAGTTTCAAAATAACATATTCCATAAATCTAATTTGTGTTCAAACCCACTGTGTACAACAATGTTGTAAAAGCCAGTTGTCTGTAGAGGACAGCCAATGAAAAACAGTTGCAGGTGTCTCAGTGAAACGTTTTTACTGTTAAACACACATAATAAATTGTTATAGGTGCTAGTAGTGGTCTCTGAAATGTCACGTCTATGACAAACAATCTAGAAACATCCAAGATAAACTGTTAGTAGATGCCAGTAATGAAAACTGCTAAAACAGAACATATGGAAATATTGGCCAATCATCCGTAGAGAGACAACCAAGATGTTGCCATTACTGAAACATCTTTGCCTGTTAATTCATGCAGATGACATTAGAGATGCTTAGAATTCTTTACATAATTTAAGATAGAATAAATTGTTATTTGTGCCAGTTCAGAATACTTAAAGAGTGATGTGTGTAAATTGTTGTGTATGCTATCATGGTAAAGTCTTTGATTGTTAAACATTCAGAAAAAATATGTTACAGGTGCCAATCAGGAACAGAAATTTCTATAAACCTTTGTGGATATCAGCAGTCAGAAGTCTTTTATTGTTAACATATACAAAATAAACTGTTATGGTGCCAGTGTGGTATAGAAATTTCTGTCAACTGTTGTGGAAGTCAGAATTGTAGTCTTTGTTAAACACACAGAATAGATTGTTATCAGTGTGAAAGTAGAATGATCCTTTAAAGAGAAACATCTATAACATGTTGTTGACAAGGCTTTGATAGTTAATCACAATTATAAACTATGTTATGGGTGCAAACGCTGAACATTCTTTGGAAGTGTTGTTAGTCTGTGGGTCTGTGCTTCTTCCAGTTGTCGTGCTTGTTTTTCTAAGTCTTCTATTCTCAAATCTTTTAAATACAGAAGATGTTCCAAACGCTTAAGTTTTGTGAACAAGATCTGAAATATTAATTCAGTATGTTACTCAATGAACATAATAAATTTGTAACTGTTAAAATGTACCTATGGTAATATAAAAAATTTTATATATACTTCCACAGTTTATTTGTTTTTTCCATACAGTCATGATAATGATATATGCCAAAAACATCTTTCCATTGCATTTTTCTTTTGTCTTGGCATTTTTTACTGTCATGCTTTGTTATTTTGTTAAAATCAAATTAATTTAATTATGCAGAAAGACAGAAATATAAGATGAGAAAAGTTGCAAGGAGTTCAATAAATTAAATTAAAATTAAACAGATGATATAAAACAGTAGATTATTTCTAACATTTTGACTCAGAAAGTTCTTTTATACATTGCCTTTAATACTTTTATTAATAAAGGTATAACAGAATAACTCTAGTGCAGTATCTAATGCTGAAATGAAGAGATGAATTCTTTGTCATATTTATCAATTATTAATCAGACCTGTATGGTTTCTTCTTTAGCCAAACATTCTTGGGCTTTTTCATCTACTAGTGCTTTAGGAACATTGTCAATAAGTGGAGCTATGTTAGAATAGTGGCTGAAAATAATAATAATAATAATAATAATAACAAGTATGTTTATATTATTGAAAATTAATTAAACTATGAAAGAAAATTGTCAAATGAATAATCAATAACTAAAACAATAAGTTGAATAATCTGAATATTTCTAAGAGAGAGAGAGAGAGAGAGAGAATGGGATTAGCAATATTAATATGTTATAAAGTTTTTGAAAGTCAAATGCCTATTTTACATATGAATGAATGCACAAACCAAAAAAGAAGAGAAAAGTAACTGTAAAACAAATAATCAGTAATGTACAAGGAGGTAACTCTAACTCACAGTTTGCCAGTATTGGAGAGAGGTAATGATTGGGGTGACTGGAATCCTCGTGGTGATCTGTAACTGTGGGGCGAATTGAAATCTCTGATAGAATGAAATTCTCTTGGTGTTTGGTAAACTTTGGTATTACGTTTCTCATATACCAATCCATTGATGCTCTGTGATACCCTTGGAGTACCTGCAAAGTTTAGCATACAATTTTTTTTATAGTTTACATTGTAAATAGGTAGGCAGGTACGTAGATAGGTGAACTGTCAATGTAAATATGTAAATAGGTATGTATGTGTGTGTGTGTGTGTGTGTGTTCACATAGATGTATGAAAGAAAACAAGAACACATACTAATCTAATCTGATGTCCTTAAGCTGCTCAATTTTTGGGTTAACAGTTAGTGATCATATGAGATAAAACAGCACTGATATATAATCAGTAGTGTAGATATACCTGAAATATACAAAACATCTGATGTTGAATGATGTTGGAATGTTTTAGAGGCTCTCTCCAGGGCTTTGTCCAGCTGAAGTCTGAGCATCATCAAAACTTTCTCAATTACTTTCACTTTTCCATTTGAGAGAGATCTAATCACTTCATCAGAGAGATCCATGTTCAGCCTTGGCTTCAGAACTCTTCTGCAAAACAACAATATCTAAATATTATATAGTAAATACAAGCACATACCTGCAAATACTGACATATATTTTATCTTAAAAGATTACTTGAAATTAAATGCTGTGTCATGCTCAGTCAAAGCACACACACACACCCACACCCACACCCAAAATATTAATAACAACACCAATAATATAAATTACCCAGAAAAATAATTTAAAAAAGAGACTATAATAATAACAATAAAATAAAATATAATAAACTAAAAATAAAAAATAAAAATAAAAACAAACAATAATAAATGTTTTAAAATAAATAAAATTAAAATTTGATTATTTCATATTTTTGTAGTTTGAAAACAATACCTGTTAAGAAGATACCAATTTTCCATCTTCTGATTAGTGGCTGCTGCTGGTGTGTAATTATGTAGTTCTATCCATCTTGGAAAATAATGTTTTATAATCTCACCACACAGCACTGCAATCAACAGATATAAGATATATTACTTATTAATTATTATGCCTTTACATTTTCTTGAATTAATCAAAGCAATAGAATATATAGTTATATATAATAAGATATTATGTGTAAAATAAAGTATACTTAAGTCTCACCAATGACTTTAATTTCTTTTCTTTTCATTTCGCCGCAAAAATACATCAGAGTGATTGAAGTTAAAAAGTGTAATGTAAATGTACATATTCAAAAAAATAAAAAATACCATATATACTTTTGTACAAGGCGACCTTATGTATAAGTCGATGTGTATTTTAAGACCAAAATTGCGTCATTTTAGGTATTACTTGTGTATAAGTTGACTGTAGATTCCAGGCACCGTCACTTTGTTTTCAATTTGTCGGTAGTGGATATTAATGACGATTGCAATATTATTTCACCAAATTCTTTACAATTACACAAGTGAGTTTTGTTTATGAAATTAGGACCGATATTTAGAGCAATTTGGCAGAGAAGTCTGCATTCCTAGATCATTGCAAGACGCAGTAAGGCATAACGCCGTACTGACGGTTTTTTCACTTTAAAATGTATGTCATTAAACGGAAGAATATCATGTTTTACATTCATATTTGGTTTTGTTATTTAATTTTTCAAACATTTTTATACGATAAAATTATATTTTTGAAAAGCTGAAAGACCGTGATTATTTTAGATGCATCCCGTAGCAAAAAATAGTCAAAATGGCGACTCTTCAGCAACAGCAACAAAAGCATTACCTATGTATAAGTCGACCCCAAAAATATTACCTTAATATAGTCTCCCAAAAATTCGACTTATACACAAGTATATACGGTAAATGAATAAACAAAAAAATAATAATATTAAGAAAGAAAAACAAATATAACACACCTATAAACAGCAACAACAATAAAAAAAATAATAATAACAGTAGTAGTATTAAATTTGTTATTTACATTAATCTTTACGTTTTTAGACATTTCATAACTGGTCAGATAAAACTAAATCCTTTTAAAACATCTTTTTAAAGCTTTTTTTAATAAGTGTGATATTAAGTTTAAAAACATGCTATAAGACAGAGAAAGTAAACTAAATCTAAATGTTTTTATTCTTTTGAAAAATGGCACTGAAAATTTTTAATATTAGTCAAAATTAATAGTGTAAATTATATAATAACATTAAAACATTCATCTAAAATATAATTACAATACATAAATTTGTTTGTCTTCAAGTATTTGTGTGAAATTTCATTAAGAGTTTTGTTATGGTAACACACATCTGACTTAAGGATTAAAGTGGGAGACATCAAGTTCATGGAGATTAAATTGCTCTTGTATACAATAAAAGCAAACTGTTGTTAAGTGTACAATGGAAACAGCAAACAGGTTCATAAACCAAGTGTACTTCATTACACAGTTACACGCAGAGTCCATTATACACCCCAACAATAACTGTATGACCAATAGAGAAAAGTTAAATAGCCTGTCAAAAAACTATTTCAGTAAACCTTTGCACACAGGCAATTTATAATTCATTTCTAATTGAAGATAAATAAAACCAGCTTTGACAACAGCTCCAGATCTTTTCAGTTTGCTTTTGGATTATTTAGGCCAGATCAATATTGCCATCAAACCCACAAGCTTAGTAACTGCAAAGCATCAGTGATAAAAAGCCAAACTAGTGGCTCAAATAGGCTTTAGTACTGACAGTTATTGGGTTTTTTTGTAACTATGGAATTAGTGTATTATTAGATCCCTTTTAACACTGTTATTAGAAGAAACTGATTTTATGATGTAACTAAAATAATTATGTGAACATATATACTGTTTTGTGCTAAAAGAATTAGTGTTATATTTAATATAATTACTGTAAGATATAATGTTATTTGGTAAAAATATTTAGAGAAATAATTAATGCAAAATATATTAAACTATGAATAACCGAATTATTGTTTTGTTGTTGTCAGTTTCTTTTTTTGAAAAGGAAAAGCATATCAAATAATCAGTTTAAAATAATACTGCTTGAATAATCAGTTGGATATTATTATTTACTAAACAATAGTAATATGAATTCTAATAACAAAAACAAATACTAAATCTACTTAGATATACTCTACAAATACTACTGTTATACTAAAACATATACAAATTATTTCATATAAACATGATGACAGAAACAAAATTCTATCTGAAGTCAATATTAAAAAAACCCACCACCACCATATTGTATCAGTTTAGCAAATAAATAAGATAAAGGTGATGCACAAGAATGACATAATTTTGTAGCTGATGCTGAACCATTTGTGTTAATTTCTTATTTGTTTTTATTGCCATTTGACATAGACCAGGCTTTTAAGATAATATTATGACAGTGTTTTCAAAGATTTTCTGAGTAACAAGGTTTTCAAAAACTCGAATCAGTATACGTATTTATTGTCTTGATTTCAATATATCAACATCTTTAGCAGTTGTATATTTTTACTAAATGAGAAATATTTCCTTATAGTTGCTGACAAGTAACTTAATAAATATCTGGAAGATTAATTTTTGTTTTAATATTTATTATTATTATTACTAGTATTTTTTAGTATTTTAATGTCATTGCAAAAGAAAAAACCTCAAATATCTTCTGCAGCTATTACTAAGATTATTTTGAAAAAAATAGTTATGTTAATTTCAAGGTGATAGCTCAATATTAATAATAATGCAACAGTTTTCAATAATTTTAAATGTTTTATAACTGCAACAAGAATTAATTGTTTTTTAAGAATACGTCAACAAATTTTAATATTATTAAAATTATTTGTTAATTTTGATGATCTTGTTGGCACATTTTACTGAACATTTTAGTAAGATGTGTTGTTTGGCTGTTGGGGCGAATATAAAAGCTGATAGTGTTGATTTAATGGAGTTAATATAAATGCAATATTGACATCTTGGAGGAACTTCCTGTCACATTCTCTAGGGTTAGGCTTAATAATTCATCTTCATTCAGGCTTTACATATGATAAACTTGTCATAGCTGGTTAATAAATATTTCTATGGGAAAACTAATGAAAATTACTCTTCTGACCAGTGTTTTTACATCCACTTAAAATAGAAAAGAAAAACTATATTGTAGTTACTCAAGCTTTAACATTTTAACAAAAGTAAAATGTTCAGAAATATATTGGACAATAATCTTAACTTAATAAATGCATCAAAATTTTGTTTTAAATATTAGCTCTAGCAAACATAATTTATTAATCTTTTTTTTAAATTTATTTATTTCAGTAACTTTATAACTTTACTTAAAACTTTATTATTAATTATTTTACATAAAAAAATATAATGAATTTTATAGAGACATTCCATTCACTTTTACTGCTATAATGACATTAAAAGATTCTAATGATCAATCATTTTATGATTTAATGAGTGTAAAATTTATATTATAAAATTATAATTCAATCAACATTATCAACCAGCTTTTATAGCGGTTAACAATTTCACTGGAATAAAAACAAATACTTAATGTTACAAAAATTATCGTTTCTAGAATGTAAATCTTACCTCCATCAGAAAAATCTTTTCCAAAATTTCTTTTGGGTCTGGAAAAAGGTATTCTGTCCAACCATTTGTAAAAATTTACGAGTTCAATGTCATCGCAATAATCGTCTGTATCCAGGACTGAAGTCATTTTTATAAAAAGATTTAGCCATCTGAGGCCTTATATATTATTATCATATTAGAATTTATGTCTGTGTTTTTATATAACTTTAGTTTTCTGCTGTTGTCTTTTTGATTTTTGTTCTTGAAACGAACTAATCGTCGCTTTCCACACTACTCCCTTTTAGTGGTATCATTAGAATCAGTGGCGAGAAACAACATCCTGTTTTGCGTAGTCTGGTAACGATTGTACTAATATGCATGCTAAAACTGCAATTCGATCACAACGAATCGAATGGAAAAATAGTGTGTAATTTGGGACGTATTTTTATAAATTATATAAAAATAAAATAATACAAATAATCACAAAAAGTAAATATACTAACAGACATTTGAAAAAAATTAACTTGTTTTTTTACTTTAGAAAAATAATTTAGATGCATGCAAAATATATTCAGGCATTTGGTACCTAAACAAAACGTGTATTTAAAGATATAAATATTTTATACTTAATAATAATAATAATAATAATAATAATAATAAAATTGTTTACAATAACTTTCAAAGACAAAAAACAATGACAAATTTTCATTACATATTTTATTTCAAAATTCCACAATTATATAGGCATATCCTTTATAATTAGTAATTTTTGTATAAATTCAAAATACATACTTTATTATTAAAAAAAAAAAAAGAAGAAGAAAAAAAAAGGTAAATAACACATATATATACTGAAATAATTATTAGGTTAGACTAATTAAAATAATGTTTCTAATGAAATATGATTGTTTTTGGTTTGGAAAATATTTGATAAAAATAAGCAGAATGGGGCATTAATCTGGAAAAAGATTTAAAAGATAAATTAAACCACCACCAATGATGTGCAGTTTAAAATAGGAATCAGTGAAGCTAGCTGGGATGTATATGAAGTATGACATCCTGAATAAATCAGTAGGATTTAAAAAACACATTCCAATAATAAATAAATAATAATAATATATATATTTTTTTTAAATTAAATAACCCCAGCAACACAATCAGAGATAATTGCAATACAGCATGTACATTAATCATGGCTGTAAAAAAAAAGAGAAAGAAAATCCCCAAACAAACAGAGCGTAGTAATAATAATAAGAGTTAAATTTAAACAAGCAAAAACTCACACATTCATGTAAACACTGAATCCTAATAACACAAAACAAGCACTAGGTGACAAAATATTAAAAACAGAAGTTATAAACTACTTGAATTCAGAAATAAACCAAATTTAATATATTTTAAAATAAAATCACAAAACACACATACAAAAATAAATTCATAAATTGTTACAAGGTATGTTATGTATACAATTAGTCAGAGTTTTTTATTACTATTCTCAGTTAAACAAGTATTTAATTTAAAAGTTAACACTAGCATAGAAATTTAAGTAAGTCTACTGTGAGTCTGCATAAATTTATAAAAGAAAAACAGTAGAAAATGTTAAACAAAAACCAACATAAATCTACAATAAATAAATAAATAAATAAATAAACAAACACAAAAATATAAAATCAAAAACTTAACTGAACTGGAGGTTTATAAAAATAACATTGTTCTTTTTTTTTTCGGTTACAGAAATTAAGTCAAATGATTATTACATATCACTATCACAATTTTTCATTTAGTTTTTATTTCTCAACTTTATTTCTATTTCTAATTCTGGAAATTTTAATGTTTCTTTTTAAATCAAAAAATCTCAAAAGAAGATTTTTTTTAAAATTTGAATTTCACCCCCCCCCAAAAAAACATTATGTTACATTACTTCATTCACAACACATTTCCATATGTTCCAACAATTTATCCTGTTCGGCTTCTGAAAAACCCATGCTGCATTTCGGACAGCACAAATCATCAACTTGTGTTTTCAGTGACAGAGTTTGATTGGGATATAATGCTGACTTTGTCACTGGGAGTGACATTGGCCCCATATCATGAAATTTAGGAGAAGGATTTGTTTCGTGGCCATCTGTTACATTTCCGTCTGTTGATATCCCTCGTGCCTGAAGTTTTACCTGCATTTGAAATATGAATGATCTTTTAAAATGTGGGAAAAGTAAACATTATAGCTTTTGTAAGGCTAATTGTTACAATAATTATTTGAAACAAACAAAAACAAAACTGTTTTTATTTTAAAACAACCCCCCCCAAAAAAAAACCCAATAAGCAGAAGAAGAAAACCCCCAAAAAACAACTAATAAATAATAAAACAAATAAAATAAATAAAGTAAATGTTCTTCTGTTGCATCATTTAGAATACAAATTATAAATTTATTATTATCATTTGAAAAAAGAATTTGGCCAAAATTTCTATCTATTAAAATTTAAAAAAGAAAAGAAAAGAGGAAACAACTGTATATAGTAGAAGATGCATGATTCTGGTTAAATTAACAAAAGAGAAAAAAAATCATTAACAAAGAATGATTTAATGGAATATATGTGGAAACATAAAAAAAAATAAAGGTTTTTTTTATGTTAGAGAACTGAAACTTGATGGAAATAATCCTCTTCTGTTACCATGAAAAACTAGTGCTAGTTTATTTTGTTTATGACAAATAGTTACTTTATATATATATATATATATATATATATATATATATATATATATATATATATATATATATATATAAGTATATAGTTTATAGCAATTAACTAATACCAATATACCAATAACAGTATTATTATTAACAATCCAAATAATACTAGTTTTGCATATTTTCATTATTTACCATGCAGAAAGTCTTATTTTATAACATGATAAGTTTTGCTTTTTTCTTGATAAATATACTCTCTCTCACACACACACACACACACACACACATACACAATTTTGAAGTGTTTGTAGAAGCAAAAGAAAAAAAAGATTTTAATTAATGTTTAAAAATGAAAAAAAAAAGATTAATTATAAAATTAAAAAGATTAAGAGATTAGTGATTATATGATTATACACAATTTTTATTTTAACTTGACAAATAAAAAAACAAACAAACAAAAAATATATAAAACAAATATCTAAGTTGAACTACAAATTTAATCTATTGAAAATACACTAAACTACAACATTTTGTATATATATATATATGTGTGTGTATACTTACATCATTGCTCAAAGAGGTGTAGGGGTGGGGACCAGACATATTTGAGAATCCTCGATTCTGAATTGGCTGGACTTGTCTTTGTTTCCGTAACTGTAGATTCTACAAAATAAAATACTAAGACATCAGTTGATCTAATTAATTTGTTTTTATTACTGGCAAATAACCAGAATTATGGATTACACAGTTAGTTAAAAAACAAAAACAAAAAAAAACAAAGGAGGAAGAAACAGAAAAAAAAAATTAATAATAAAAAAAAATGTTAAATATATTTTTAAAAAGTCCTGGTTTTCTTGGACTGGTTTGAAGCAAATGTAGTCAATGTCCTGATTTTCTGATACAGCCAAGAAGTACATATACTGTACACACTGTGTCCTAGTTCCCATATTGACAACTGATGTTATTAACTACTTGTAACAGCCACTGTGTAGAAAGATGACACGATTCTTGTGTTAATTTAAAAAAGGCCTGGGTACCAATGATCATAAATTAAATAACTGCATACTCACCTCTGCGGTGACTCTCTGTAATTCTGCTTTAACTTGACAGATTATATTTTGTGCTTTCTCTCGGTCCATCCTCTCTGTTTCAAAATCTTCTGTACATATCTGTATCTGTGCTTTGAGGGCTTCAATGGTGGCAGTATCTTCATTGATCACTTTTTTTTCCATCAACCTCTGATTCTGATTTCGGACATACTCCAGTTCACTTTTCAGCTGAAAAACACAGAAGTTTATTTGTACATCATTATGAACCTTCAGTATTTCATTTACATTTGAAATATGCAAAACTTGTGAAATTTCACGTCTTAAATGATTTGTCACATAAAATTTGTGTAACGTGACTGAAAAGATGAACTCCAAGCACGATTAACTGCATGTACACAGTGCAGAAATGGGAATTACTGACACAAAAGAAAATAATAAATTTGTAATAATAATATTGGTATTAAAAAGTGTGCTGAGTCTTTTCATTAGAATGAACAGTAAAACATTGTGCAAAGACGACTTAAGAGTTTTAAATGTGAAGCAAAATAGTACTTCATTATTATTATTATTTTTTTAAACATTAGAAAATACATTCATCTGTCAGAATTTTAACTCATTTCGGCAATATATTCCATAAATCGTATAAGAGGCAGTAACATTTAGAAGATGTTAAATGTTCTGTTACAAATCATAATCTCTTTAAAGTAAAACCTGGGGAATGGATTCATGTCTCTTTTTAGTCTTCTTTTCATTTTTTTTAAAAATTTTCATTTTGACATTGCTATAAAATATAATAAAAAAATATATTTTAAATACTTTCAATTTTTCTTCTTTCTCTCTGCGAAGATCTTCTGATGCAGTTTGGAGTAATTCATTAATTTTCTGCTGATGTACAGGGTTCATCTGATTCTGCAATGCTTTCTTCAGGGTATCTTCAAGGCTCCCAATTTTGCAGTTCAATTCCTGGATATATTTTTGCCTTCCACTGTCATACTCTTGCCACCTCTTGTTCATTTCTGTCACCTAAATGAAATAATATGAATACCAGAGTACAACATACACCAGTACAAATTAAACTACATGCTGATACCAACACCAGTTACCAATATCTAAGCCAGTTCACCAATATGTCACTATACAGTTTAAACAAATACCAGTATTAATATCAGTATATCAGTATATAGTTTATAGCAATTTACTAATACCAATATGCCAATAACAGCATTATTATTAACAATCAAAATAATATTAGTTTTGCAGATTTTCATTTTTTACCATGAAAAAAGTGTTATTTTATAACATGATAAGTTTTGCTCTTTTCTTGATAAATATACATTTAAGCACAACTATATAAAAAGGATATGATATCATTAATTAACAACAAAAAAAGTCACTGTGACTTTATTAATATATGTGTGTATGTAAAGATGCATGCACATACGTAAAAATTATTGTTTTGGTTATCATTCAGTTTTACAATGTGTAAATAACCAAATGAATCCACTACATACCCCTGTCTTTAAAGTAATATTATCTCTGTTCTGTATTCACTGTAATGAATAGGTGCTTTTCCACAACTCAGAATTACAGGAAGACTAATATTTATCTTCTTGGTATTCTTCTATAGCAAAAATACCATCAAGTTATAATGTAACTTATATGATCAAGTTAATGATGCAATACAAATAAATTAATGTTTTATTAAAAAATGGTTACCTCATCAAGTTTTTCTTGTAATATCTTATTTTCCTCTTTGATAGCTTTATAGTCTTCTTGATTTTCATTATTCTGGAAAATTAAAATTTTTACATTAACTTCTCCACACAAATAAGTCTCAGTATTAAATGTAAAGTTTCAAATGCTTTACTTAGAAATGGGGGATGACAAATCCAGAATTTTGGAAAAAGAGTAATATCTTTGTTGTGATGAATGTAACTTTCAAGATGAAATAAGTTTCAAGGAGAAAACATCATGTTGGAATAGAGTGCAGGTCAAGAGTAGTCAATAGATCGAGCTCACAAACAACAGACTGCATTAGCAGAATGAGCTTTTCCCCCACATTTTACAGACAGTGAACTAATCAGTGTGTGTATGCTGTGACTAAAATGGTGAAGGTAAAAAAAAATGTTTTGCAAATGTACTGTCATACTTTTGATATAAGATAAACCAAAATTAAATAAAAAATAATAATGGCAAATATATTTAGATATCTTATTCTTCACACAACCAATGGCACATTAATACAGTACTTAACCTCTTGAAGTATAACTGTTTTGGGTAACAGTTTATCATTAACTGATTCTTCTTGTTTTTTCATCTTTTGTTCAGACTCTTCCAGCGTCATTTCCAGAGTCTGGCAGTCGATGACAAAGTTGTGCAATTTATCTCGCAGATTGCCAATTTCACCGGACATTGAATGACAGAAAATGTTCTGAATTTGGGAATCATTCTCATACTTCTTAATTTCCTCATTCAGTTTAGCAATTTCTTTGTCTTTTTCTGATAAAGATGAACTAAGTGAGTTTTCAAGATCTGCAATTTTTTTATTTAAATTGTTGATTTTCTCTTCAAGGTCTGCATTTTCCTCAGATAATTTATTTACTGTCTGGAGAAAAAAAAAAAAGAATTGGTAAAAATATAAATTACCTTGAAATAATCAACTTTAAAAACAAGCAGGATGTATCCAAAATGATAATTAATCAAAAGGTGGAACAAACTAAATATTTTGGAATAGATATACTGTATCTTTAGAACATAAATTAGTAAATATCTAAATATTTAAAAACTTTATTGATAATAAATGAATGAAGTGAAAATGGTTTACAAATACAGTAAAAAAAAAAAAAAAAAAAAAAAAAATAAAAACATTAAAAAAAATATAATAAATAATAAAAAAATTATTCATTTGCATCATCCTTACTTCCTGCAACATTGAATTTGTTTTAAATCCACCAAGTTCTGAAGGAGAACCAAGCATGTTTCTCAGCCGAGCATTTTCTTTGGCTAAATTATCTAGAATTTGTTTCGAGGTGTCAGGAATAAACAATTCATTTTCTGAAAAAGTGACATTGTTTGAAATTCCACTGCTTGCAAGCCTGTTCTGTAAATTTCTAATCAGAGTTTCTAAAGTTTTCTTCTGACGTTGAAGAGTTGCAATTTCTTGTTTTGCTTCTGCTAGAAGCTTTGAAATAGTTTCAACTCCCTCACATCGTATTTTCATAGACTGTAATTCATTTTTCAACTCTTTTATGTAAATCTTCATGTGATCAAGTTTTTCTTTGTATTCATCACACTGAAGTTTCATTGCTTTCATTGTTTCGTTGCTTACTGTTTCTGGATTTTTATTAACCTCCATAGTTTTTCCCCCTAAAATATCAAGAGAAAATAAATTTAACAATAATTATAATTCAAATTTAAAAATATTCGTAATAATATTCGTATTATAAATCTCATATATACCGAGCCTCTGTTAAGGATATATAATATATAAACACTAATTATAACATTAACTGTAAATTATTTAAACTTTCTTCTTCTTCTTGTTGTTCTTATAAAATATAGTTTTAAAGTAGGATTTTTACTTACTTGTTTGACTTGACAATTAGTATTTATTTATAGGAGCTTATTATTATTGTTAAACAAACAATTTATTCAGAATGTCACACCGATGTCGTGATGAATGAATCATGAATCAGTTGAATGTGATAAGGTTTGCGTCAGACTCAAAGTTTCGGAAATATGGTAATATCGCCGAGCAAAATGAGACAAAATTATACTGTGCCTTAAACCCCCCCAGTAATTTCGTTCACTAGTTCTTGAAAACTTTAACCAGAAAGTGAACATTAATTAAAAACAAGTTCCAAACAAAATACATGGATGATGGAGATTCGATGACATTTCTTTCTCGTTTTCATAATTATCGTTAACCATCATATTTTCAGCCTTTGAGATAAAATACTAACACGTGTTCGCATTTTAACCTTACCTTATTTTAAATATCAGTCTTAAAACTGAAAAGTAACAGAAAACATAATCATAAAAACAAAAACAAAACAAAAACTTATGTCAAAATCGTTAGAAACTAGAAATTTCCTTAGCTATTACGTCCTCATTATTAAACGGAAGTAAATCTCATTGGACAAGTTAGCAAATGGGGAAATCCCCAGTAGCAATCCCATTTTCGCTTAAGTAACTTAGTCGTTATTAAGATAAGCATATTTAAAAAAAGAAGAAAAAAAAAAAAAAAAAAAAAAAAAAGTGATTAAGCAAAACAAGTCAAGCTATAACTATTATGTAATTTATCATTTTTAATTTTTCATTTTAATTTACTGTTTTTAATATACGAAAATTATATATATGCATATATGCGTAGACACACATATTTGGATGTATATGTAGAGCAATGTTTAAAAAAAGAAAATTAAAGGAAATTCACTATTAAACGGTGCGGTTTCGGGACTTCATAGATTAAAAATTTATGCGATCTCTTTGTTCTTGTCATTCCTAATTTTGCTTTAATAGTTGCGAACATTTGGAATATCGGGTCCCTACAACACCCCAAAACAAACAACAACAAACAACCCCCCCAAAACAACAACAACAGAAAATAAAAATAAATAAAATAACTATACAAAAAAGGAACAAACAAAATAATAACAATGCAAAATAAATAAATAAATCAAGAAGTTTCAAATCGGTTATGAAACCAATTTCGTACCTTATATAATTAATAATCGACATGCATGAACAATAAATAAATAAATAAAACGGTTTCATATAACAGTTACAAAACCTGCAAATGTAAGATACCTTCTTTTTAAATATTTACATATTCTTTATTCTTCGTTAATTTTGGATATTAATTATAGAAACATGTGCACAAAATAAGTTTATGAAGTCAATTTTGTCTGGTCAAGTTGTAATTAAATGAAGGTATGCTCAACGTATATGTATTCCACTTACTGATACACAAGTAATTAAAAACATAAACGCAACTGGCTGATAAGTGATAATATCACTGATACGTGACACAGTTTATATGCTTCAAAATCATCACTAGCAATAATAAAAAGCATTTAAAAACATAATTTGCTAATATTTTTTTATTAAACTTTTTTAAATTGTAGGTTTCTTAAAATAAATATTTAAAAACATTAGTAAACAAAATTACTCAAATAAGTTGCCTTTACAAGAGATTTTATGTGACGAGGCGATATAAATTTCAAGGGAGAGAACTGATAGATTGCAGAGAAGCGCGACACTTCCGTTGTGAATAGGAAAAGCAGGAAAGACGTCGTCGATACCGTACGCTTGCTGCAGGAAAGGACTGTTTAACAAATAGAAAGTGACCATTCAGTTTGAACCTGAAGAGTAAGAGTTTACTAAACGAAGTATTATACAGTGCTTGTGGAATCCTCTTGTGATCTAAATAAAAGTAGGAACAGGTTCTTGAAATTGTCTTAAATTATAATAATTATATGAACTTAATTATTAAGTTAATAGTATATTACTATATAATACCTAAGCTAAATGTGACATTATTTAAACAAAAAATAATTTCTAATTTGAATTTAATTGTTAGTCATTAATATATAGATTATTATATTTTGAAATTTACCATTTTCTTTAACTTTATTGACCAGATTATGTGGTAATTTACGGAATACTAAAGTAGAGTTAATATTTAAAGAACAAGAATCCTAAGCCTATGAACGATATAAGAGTTGTTTAGTAGGGACATGGAGAAGGCAGCAGAACATAGTAAAAATGGTGATGGTACAAAACAATCACAATGTCAAGCTTGTCAACACTCACTTTCTCAAGATGAATCAGGCAAGTATAATTATAATTTTATTATAAGACAGTGTAATATGGTATGGTGTAACAAATAAGCATAATCAAATATGGAAATAAAATTTAAGAAGTATAGGCTTCTCACAAGATTTTACTTTTTCCTTTTCTTATTGTTTATTTATTTTCTTTATATATATATATATATATATATATATATATATAATGAATGCTGCTCTTAATAAAGAGATTTTAATATAGAAAGATACAAGTTAAACAAACTGTTAAGTTATATCTAATTTTTGGGTGCTTATTTATATATCAAAATAGAAGTTTATTAGTTATTTCTACATTACATAATATTTGAGATATCAAAATCTGTGTGATCTCTCTTTCTGTCTTCTTTTTTTATTTGTCCACTTTTCTCTTTCTGCTACACAATCCAAGCATTCTACATCTGATGACATGTAAACTATTAGTATGGTGACTGTTGTTGGCATTGGCAGTTAAAACTCTAAAGCATCTTTTAATTTTAGATTCATGATAATACATACTTGCTATAAGACATGTGGTTCTGCTGTTAGGTACAATTTTTATAATTAACTATGTATTTTCTGAATCTCTTTATGTTTTATATTTGCTTTTTGAACTTTATTTAGATGATGATAACAGCCATGTACGATTCTCTGTAGACCAGGTGATTTCTCATGAATCAGAAATAATCACCCAGGCTACTGGTGAAGATCTTGTGCATGTTCATCTTGGATTCTTGCAGTTTAAACACTGTTATCAGATAACTTTTTGTATAAAGGATAAATTAAATGAAGATATAGAATGTGATCCTTTGCAAAATCTTCACGTCAAAATGGAAAAATATCAACCAACTGAAGATGGTAAGATTACTTATAATTAGATAACACACACACACACACACACACACATTGACAGACACACAAAGACACACAGAGACAGACAGATATATATTAAACTACTAGAATTAAAATTTTAGAAATATTCTAATTGATCTTTCAATACTTTTTTGTGAATGTCAGTCACCATCAGCATTATTAGATAGACCATTCTTAACAAAGAGATAAACAGATTCATCATCCATCAACAGTTTTATATAAATTCATTCAGTGTGAATTGTCTTGACAAAATGATAAGCAAATTCATCGTTGTATACAAAGAAACAAACAATTTCATAACTATGAAGTTTCACAAAGCATTTAGGAATTGACATGCACAGGATATTTTCTGAATCCCACATGACCACCGTGATGGTAATTGGATGGAGAATGTATTTCAGCATTGTTATTATTCACACTTCATTCCACCTCCTGGGACATTTCCATTATTACCACCGATTTTACCAGTTTTAGCAACTGATAGCTAGAAAATCTATAGACAGATCTGTATATAGTTTTTTATAATTTATTTTTTATTACCCCCAGATCATAGGCATTGTCAAGTTTGGGGAGAGTTGAATAACTGTTGTACAATACCATTTAAAAGTTATATACAAATAATGTAGCCTTGAATATTTACAGATGTATTTTGTATTTGACAAATGCAAATTTTGTTATAAAAAAAAAATATTATAAATAATTTTAAAATTAAATTTAGAAGTGATCCATGTATTTTCGGTCTGTGGGAATGTTCATATTCAAAAGATCAGTTGCTGATCCATCATTTTCCAGAAAACAAATCAATCAAATGAACTTTTATTTCCAATGTTTAAAACCTCAAGATATTTAATGATAACATGTTTGTATGTTATTAACAGATTTATTATGTGCCATGGCAGTATAAGCACTTTAATATTTATTATGTGATAAAGCTTTACTGTTATTTTCTAAAATCAAGAAAGGAACACTTGACTATTTTATATGTTACTGAAACACATTCTCAGATATTCAGTGGTACCTCCACTTACGAGTGCCTCAACTTATCATTTTTTCAAGTTATGTGCAGTTGTCTGGTCTGTTTTTTGCTTTGGTTGCGAACCAAAATCCAAGTTACAAGTGAGCTTCAGGTATGCCACTGCTAGTTGGCGCAATGAACAACATAACATCCGGCCAGCATCCCGCGTCTCACTCGTTTACTTCACATGGTTACCTTGCAGCAGATGCATCTCTATTGTGTTGTGCTCGCGTTTTGTGTAGTACTTTGCCAAATTTCTTTTATCTGACCATGGTTCCTAAGAAAGTGAGTGCAAAGGACAGTGCTGAGAAGAAGAAGCTGATGATGTCCATTGAATTAAAGCTTGAATTCATATAAAAACATGAGTGAGGTGTGCATGTAGTCAACTCAGCTGGGCAGTACGAGCGTAGTACTTCTATGATATGTACCATACTGAAGCTGGAGTCGATAAAGGATGTAACGCCAGCCAGAGGCGTTAAACTAAAGTGTCTGATCTCCAAGATAAATACATTTACAAAACCAATTTATTTCCTTACATTCTCATTTATTTTGTTTTTTTATACAATATTTGTCATTTATAAATACATTTTTCTTATATAAAAACACATTACAAAAAAATGGGGTGTTGTTTTTGGGGGTGCTGGAATGGTATTTCAATTAATTTCAGTTGGGAAAATTGATTTGATACACGAGCAAATTGAGATACGAGCTCAGTCACGGAATGAAATAAACTCGTAAATCCAGGTACCACTGCATTTAAAATTTCTATATTTAATATACATATATATACTGGGTGGGGACTGGTTAAAAAATAAAAAAAAGAATATGACAAATAGAATTTAATTTTTTTTTTTTTTTTTTTTTAAATTTTGGAATGAAATGATTTTAATTTCCTGAAATAAATGTTTTGAATGTTTGCCCTGATGTTGGATGCATTTTGAATTTAATTTTTTTTTTTTGTTCCAGGTGAGGGTCACGAGCTTACAATTTTGTTTAATGCATACAAGGAAAAACTGATGGAAGAAAAACTAATAATACTTGACAAGACAGACTCAAGTAAATCCCTGACTCTAGTTTTTCATGCCAGAGTTTTAGGTAAGTTCTAAAACTTTGATAAACAGGTTATCCTTTAACATTCTTCATGAGTGGCTTGGGTCCACTGGTTTTTTTTATTATTGTGTAAACAAGAAAAAAATTATAATGGAATGTGCACTAATTAATGTATTTGTTAGTAGGTCTTCTCACTGACAATAATAGTTTTCATCTGAATAAACTTATTTGACCATGACAGAATGACCAAATAAATGTATTATTTTAATATATGCAAAATGTAAACAAAATTTCTTGTTCTGTTATTTTGTTTAATGTCTTTATTATGGGTCTATCATGAATACATTATTATATTACTGTGTTCTTTTCTTCTATGTATTTATGGGTTTTAAAATGCCACATCAGTCATTAGCAGAGTTAGCTTCCTATTTCAGTAATCTGATGTGTTAACATTGACTGTCAAACAAACCCAGGCTTTAAAAAAAACATTAACTTTTATTAGTGAATTAAAATTATTTCCCCCAAAACATAAATTCTCTTCATAATAAGTCAAAACAGGCATGTATTAATCTGTAAATTGTTTATTACATTTTAAATTCAAAATATTATGATTAATCACATTAAAGTTCTTGTTTCTTTTTTTTCTTTTTTTTTAACAATTCAGATGTTTATTTTTAACAGTATACATATATTAGTAGAAGTATATATGTATATTATGTTATCTCATTATCAAAAGTTAGTTATTTTATACAAATCATATAATTTGTCTTAAATTTTACTGTAAGAAATTAACTTTGTATAGATTGTTTGGAAATCTGAAATTTGTTTACACCAGCCAAGTTATCATTGTGGCAAAATAATCTGTAATGTTCATGAAAGTCTAAGTGTAATGAAATAAAAATCATTATGATATAGAAATTAAATGAATGTGAATCTATATTTTAAAGATACTTTGCTGGTAATCCAAAAGTAGTCATTGCATTGGTGGCACAGGTGCTAATCCATAAGTAGTCAGTGGAGTTGAAACTCTGGATTTTCACTTCCCTATTTTCTTCTATTACAAACACCATTATGCTAAACATCATTTAATGATTAAAAGTAAAATATGTTGAGATGTGGTTAAATATTTATTGCATAGAGGCATTCTCCATTTATTATTATTTCTTTCTTTTTTTCTTGCCTTGAAAATGATTGTTTTAAAGAATAATTCTAGTTACTAGTATAATGAAAACCAAAACAGTAGAATAATTTTTCTTGGATTTTTATTTTACAATGAATATTTTTTATGGAATTATTTTTTTATACTATCATTATCATCATCATTATATTTTATTATTTCTTTTTCTTATGTTTGTACGTGTTTATTTCATAAAAAAAATTAAAGGAAGACAACATTCACAAACTTAAAGGATACTGTGGACAGAGAAACAAAAAATCGAGTCAAAGTTTACCCAGTAGTCAATAATAAATCATTCATAGGTAAATAATAGATTTACTTAAATGGATTAATAAATATATATTGCTATACAGCTATAAGCAACAAGGTTTTACTATATAAATATACGAAAACAGAACACAGTTTTAAAACTAACAAAAATAGAATCGGTCTGCACTAAAAGACATCCTGTTTACTGCCAGAAATTTTATTACAAACACACAGTGTTAAAAATTATACATGTATTATTTTTCTAAATAAAATTGTAAATTAGGAAGCATATCCTTTTTAGTTGGCCATAAAATTTATTACTTCATTTAAAATGTAATTCAGCTTGAAAATGAGATCTTTATGATCAGTACAGTAGTTTTAAATTATTTTGCATAAATATAAGCAACCTTAATACAAGATGTCTGAAATGTTGTCTGGCAGGAGATTACTAAACAAATACTATTACTGATTCAGCTCCACTGGGATATTTAACACATGACAGCTGGACTCACTCAGAACAGTTTTCATTACAACTTAAGACAGTGAATATTCAACTAAATAAAAAATCTTAGAAGCACAATTAACAGCAAGAAGATAATTACCCTGGAGGATGTGGAAAAAGCAGACGTCAGCAATGAGATCAAAGTCAGGCAGTTTCCTGACCTGAAGTATTTATGTACACACTGATTTAATGGGCATATGAATTAAGGTTCCAATGAGCTTTTTAAATAAACCTTATCTGTTATAGTTACTTTTATTACTTGACTAATTGCTGGCCAGAATGCTGCAGATTGTGCACTTTTTACTCACGATTTCTAATTGTTGTACAGATGATAATTAAATATATACCCTCTTAATTTTCCTTAACAAACTCAGATTATCTGAAAAAACTAACATGAGTGTTACCAGTTACAGTTATTTCTTAACTTCAGAATACTGCTTAGTCTTGCACTGAAATAGACCTGGCAAAATTTACATAACAATTTAAGAATTATCTGAATAATGAGGCATAATAATTTATTAAAGGTATTGTAAATTATGAGTCCATGCTTTGACTAAATGCAGGTCAGAACGAAATAGATCTTACAAAACAAATTAAGAGTTAGCACATAGTCTGAATTTTTAAGTGTTCAATAATTTACTAATTTTAATATTTATTTTTGTTCTGTTGGCAAAGGAATGCTAGCTTAGATAGATATATGAATGTTAGTAAATAAATACTTAATGAAATAAATAAAAGTCAAAACAACTTTTTCATTGAAGGCAGATAATAATGTAATAATAAAGAGAAAATATTGCCAACAGATAAAGAAATGTTCTGTTTCTGTGAATAGATATTTAATAAACTAACATAATCGTCAAATGTATTTCAAAATATTTTTATATTACTAACAGTTTAATTTTTATCTTTAATGAAATTTGTCTGATTAATTTCAACTTGTCATTTGGAAATGTTGTTGCTGGATATTTTGTCATGTTGCCTTGGTTAACAAAACATCTAATAATGACTTCAGGTACAAGCTGTTGTTAATTCTGTGAGAAGTGAAAATGAGAGCCAGTGAGGTGCTGCTTAACAAATTATATTATTGCATGTAACGCATGTAGTTGCTCACTTCACTTTACATTATATTGGAAATTACTGTAGAAATTTTTAATGGTAATTTCTTTTTCAGGGTCTATAACATCTGAAATATGTTAATGATTAAGTTGTCATGGGCACTAGTTTTAACTTAGCAGTGTTTTTTTTTTTTAAATATTTCTGTTTTGAACATCTATATTTCTTTAAAATACTCCTTTTCTTTTTCTACAGCTATTATTATTTTGTCCAATTTCTGGCCAATACTAAATTTTATGTTTCATGACAGCACAACCTACAAGCTTTTTTTCCTTCATTTCTTTTTTTATCACATTATCAATCAAAAAAAGAAAAAAAAAAAAAACCTTTTGTGAAGTATGTGTGAGTGGATAGTAGAATTAACATCTGTAGATTATTTTATCTCTTCTTGCCCTTCTTCATACACTTTTTATTGAAAAAAAAAGAAGAAAAAAGAAGCACAAACAATACGTGTGGACTTTTTTCATTATTTAGTTCATGTTTTGCTTGCAATACATCAACACATTTATGTAAAAAAAATAATCCTTCTGATGTTTAATTCATGACTGTCAGAGAGCTGCTACTAAAAGTGAAGGCTACCCATTTTAACTTGTTTGTAATTCAACAAGTGAAAGGAAGTGATTTGTCACTTTGATTAATCACAGTGACATCATGACTTGCTGTAACTGTGATAAATAGAAACCCAGACACAAATTCCTCATCATTCCAAAAATACACAGATAAAAATATTTGTAAATAATAAAGATAAGTTTATCAAGAAATGATATATGATGCGGTACTAGTAATAACTAGGTTGCCTTCAACCTCTCCCAGTTCAAAAAATTCTGAATCTGGTTCTGAGAAATAACTGGTTTTTATTTTAAAAAACAAAGGAATCCACATGTAAATGATATTTTTTACTTGCTCCAATTTTCTGAAATTATTACAGAGATAGATAAATAATATAATATGTGTGTGTGTGTGTGCGTGCGTGCGTTTTTCTATTTCTTTTTCTAATGATCATATTTCAATAAAGAAAAACAGTTTAGTAGTTACTTTTAATAATACCTCTTAAATATAATTAGTTTTCCATTCAGATACCAGAACGTTTACTGGCCTCCAGAAAACTGGCTTTACAAGTGTAATAATTAGTTAAATCCAATTTTGCTCTTTGCTCTATTGTATATTTTATATGTGTATTAAGCCTTGGTCCAGAACCCAGAAAATCCAGAAATGTGGGTCACCTCTGGTCTCAAGCTAGCTCCATAAATGGTCAATAATCTTTCACATCAAACAGGATAGAAGCTGTATAACCTGCAAAATAAATAATGTTCCACACAGTCTGCAGAAATCTGTGATAGCCAGAGGTTTACTTAGTCTTGTCTTAATCAAATGGATTGCTTATTCTGGCAGATATCTCTCCACTTAGACAATACTTTACTGATTGTTAGTGAATGTCATAGATACATAGATCATCAGTGTCTGTTGTATGACATCTAAATGTATTAAAAGATAAGTTTAAAAAATTTGACATGTTGTTTGTGTATTAATTCAGATAATTTCAGTGAAACCACAAACATTAATGATGGGAAAAAAAAAATGGTCCCCCAACATACATATTGTTATTTGTCCTTGTCAGTATTATACCAAAAAGTTACTCCAGGAGTGTTGGCATAAAAAGAGTTAATTGGGTTTTAGATGTTAAATCAACAGTTTGACAGGCTGACAAATTGACCCACAGTAATGAATTTTTCTACTACACTGCTGCTACTTGGGTTTTGTTTTCTCCCACTTTCTTTCTTGTTATCAGCAGAATTAATAATAACTGGCAACAATATGACTGTGTTAAGATTTTTGTTCATTGCTAATGAAATCTAATTATACTGATGTAAAATATTTTGAAGATCTATAAACAAAATTACCCTCATTTGCCATTAACCTCTTCACTATTGATCACTGATGTATTATAAATCAGCTTTTTACACTGATTGGTTTATAATACTCTTTTATTATTATTATGACCATAGAATCACACCCAGTACCAGACTGTGTTTTCATGCTTGGGTGTTACTCAGTTAGTCTCTTCATTAATGAGACTTTCTGAGCTGTATTATCTCTTTTTGGATAGAACTGCTTAATTTGTTAATTATTCTTGAATTGATAACCCATAATAACTGTATTGTTTTGAACTGTGGGTAGAAAGAGAACACAGCCTGGTGTCATACTGTAATGATTAAAGTGCGCCATGAGATACCAGAGATTCTGTTACAACTCCTTTTACAAGTAGTCACCAGAGATTAACATGCAAAACAAGTCATTTGCAGGATTTCTGACCAGTGTCAGTTCAGCAAGAAACAGCATTGCTTTCAGAAAAGAAACTATAGAGATTTAATCTTGGAAATTTGTTGTTGTTATTGTTATTACCTATTATTTTTAAATTTTCAAGCATATTTCAATAAAATAAACACATTATATAATTTAGTTGCTTTATATTATGACTTTTTTAAATTATTTTTTTCTATAAATCCTTTTATTACATACATGTATTAAATTAATGGTATTTTTACAACATGATTTTCTCACTCCTAGATTACAGAAATTTTGATCTTGTACAAACATTGTAATATTTATTAGGTCTAAGCAGAACCTTTGGGATGCTGTTAATTCTTATAATGAAATGTTCTGAGGTAAACGTAATTGACTGTTTGAATTCTCGTTGGAAATGAAAACTAATACTCTTTCAGGATTACACTGATTAAGATGGATGGGAGTTACCTTAAACTTGACTCTTTAATTTGTTTGATTAGCATACCAGGAAATGTCTGCTGATCATTTCGGAAAGAAATCAACACTGTCTTGTTGATAAAATCATTACGATTTCTACTGGAGTCATGAACTTAGGTGGGCACTGAATTAATATGATTAGAATTTGTGTGCTTATCGATTTATTGAACCAAGTTGTTGTTGTCAGGATTGTTCAGTGTCTTGCATTGTATTTGTTGCAGCTACACATACATTTGTTCCTCTTTTTTATCTTCTGTCTTGCAGTTTGAGTGGACAAGTCAAATACATTATAATATAAAATATATATGCTTATTGTTCAGTGTCTTTCAGTTTGAGACAGAAATGTCAGACCTACATTATATTGCTATGGTTACTTTTTTATTCTATTATTATTTTTGTTTTGATAAATAATATTCACAGAACTTTTCCTTGAAGTCTGCATAAAACACCAGTATGCTGGTTTATTATTATCAAGGCAAAGATAACTGGCAGGTGCAGAATTAAACCATGACTTTTAAGTCTTCAGTAGTCTGGATAATTAGAGGAGTAGTAAGCTAAGATTAGTTTAAAATAAAGATTTACAAACAGGTCTTTCATTTAAAGCTAATTTTTCTAGTTACAATTAATAAATCCATATCTTCTTGTTCATTGATACATTTGATGATTACCTTTGTACATATATAATCAACTGTTCAGCTTTTAAAAAAATAAAAATTATTTTTTTCTCTCGTAAATAGACAATAATCTATCTGATCTGTCTAGAGTGGACTTTACTTTGTTCTAAAAACAGAAGTCTAATATTGCAAGATCAATCCTCTTTATGTGCCTGTTTTATTTCTTCACTCTCCTGTGCATAGTAATTTAGCAAAATACCATGCTGATTCTTGTCTTTCATGGCTCTGCTCACTGATTCAGATATTAAGTAGCATTTTAGTAATACTGAGTTGTGCATATATTCATATTTCCTGCGTCATAAACAACCTTTATATACCACTGCCATCTTTGTACATAGATGATAAATTTGTCTGCCATGTGCTGTTTTTAATATTTTCAATAGTGTTTTTGTTAATGTTTGGTATAGTTCATGCTTTCATCTTCGGATCAGGATTATTTTCAAGTAGTTTTATAAAACAGTACTCATCTGTGCTCTCAAGTTGAACACCTGAGCCTTAACCAAAAATTACTGAGTAGCCATGGTGTCGTGGCAGTTACTTTCTTGTACAAGAAACATGTTTTGTTCACAGCAGTTAATAATAGAATATTTATAACGTCCTTAAACAAATAGTTATTCATTTGTGTATTCATACCCCAGTTTGGTATCATTGTATATTGGCTCATTTGTACAACCAGGCCAGGTTACACCCATCTGGAAGAATTCCCAGTTTGTCGAAAGGCTGAATATGGTTCAGTGGTATTATTTACATGCTTGTTTTTACCTCAGTCATTATAATGAACTGTTCCAGATCATTTGGAAACTGATTATTATTGTACAGATATAGTAATACCTCACTTAACGATATCCTGCTTTAACGATCTTTTTTTTTTTTTTTTTACAAATTATATAAATAGAAATTTAATAGTTAATTGCTTGAAATAAATGATACAAAAATGAGTACAATGCATGTGTTTAAGTCCGTTTTCATTCATTTTTCGCTTCCATTCATAAGCTTCCATAAGCTATGTTGATCAGTTGACTTTGAGACGTCATACGTACATGTGGTGTTCAGATTGTCTTGTCTCTTTTGTTTCCATTTAGACTTAACCCTTTTGTAATTTACCATTTCAATATGTCAAAACAAATAAAAGTACACCAGCGAAAATTATGATAAAAAGAAATGGAAGACAATAATTTTAGAAACAAAATACGATATCTTAAATGGAACCAAAACTGACAAAAATAAACCCACAATCAGCAGCATATAATTATTTCTTAAAGTATTTGTAAAATTTATTTATAAATGATTTACTGTTTGTTTAATATCTATGGTCTATTAAAACATGTCTGAATTGCCGTTTTATTTCTTTTTATGTCAAATTTCAATCGTGAAGAACGTAACCACTGTTTTTTATCTTAATTCTATGTAAATTAGTCTCCTGCTTACTGATATTTCACTTAACGATTGGAAATATGGATATCACTTATCGCATACAGTATTCAAATACGAAAATACTGAAATAGTTCATGTACTGAGTGTAGTTGAATGTAAATAATTAAAAATGAAGGTATTCATCAAAAAAATACCATATTAAAAACACATGTGTCTGATGTTTCAATAAGTAAAGTAATAGGTACAGTGTTATAATAATAAACCACAAATCTAAAATTTTCTCTGTGATGCATGTTTAATGAAATGTGTTTATAACTGACCATAAAAGCATAAAATTTAGGATTTTTTTTTTTTTTTTTTTTTTTTGTTGTTGTTTTTTAACAGAAAGGAAATGTTGATGAATTAGAAATGACCAGATTAAATAATAATAATAATAATTTGGCTAGACAAGTCATTTCGATGAATTGGGAATTAGACGAACTAGGAATTCAACCAGATGGGAAGACACCAGGCCCATGGTTTTCATGTTTGTTTATTGACTTGTATATCAACAATTCAATGTATTTCTTAACATAACGAGAAACAGATTTTATTGGGGTTTCATTTACAACATCTGACATCTTGTTGAAGATACTGCAGTCTGCCTAGACTGACATGTTGTTTCTGTGTTAATTAGCTCTTATCCTTATCACTGTAGCAACATATCAAACAACTATTAATATGTATCCGTATCAGAAAACTACATTTAGCAGCAGGAAAGATTAATATCTCCATCTTTGTAAATTGTGCTGACATTTGGGTTATATTTTATCACAGCTTATCAACCCATAAGCTGATACAAGCCATCATTTTTGGTCAGTTCATATCATTTTTCATGGAGTGATTTGTAAAACTAATTTTCTGTCAGTTTTGACAGCTATTCTTGACTAGAAGAAATAACAGATTTCTAGTTTCCACGAATGAATATGTAACAACGTATTTTAAAAGAGCATATTTTTCTGATGTTATAAGTGAAGAAACCTGAAGTCATCACTTCACATGTTACTCTTTTTTAATCTTTTATTTGTGCTGGCCTATATAAATGAAAATGCAGGGCATGGCCTTTGGTAAACTGGTGCTAAAGTAATATTTAAATGAAATAGCCCAGACAGTGCACAGACGAGTATTGATCCTGATATCTGTGGCATCCAGTAAGTAATACCCAATCCTTTGTAGTTGTTACAGAAAATCAAACAATAGTTATTGCATTGTGCACATATCAAGACTTTTATTTTATTTTAGTAAAAACCAAACACTTCAAAGACAGTCTTCAAAACAGTTTGTTTTTTCATCTAAAATCTGCTCGAGGAAGCCAAAAAATGTTCAGGTGCTTATTAAATGTTGCATTTACAGCATTACACTTGCTGATTGCATTTATTTTTAATAGTATTGCTGTAATTGAAAGCACTTGACTTTATTACTCGAAGTTATTCAATTTATGATAAAAAGCTGAAATGATGAGTTTTCACGTCAAAGCTATTTCAGCATTTGCAACAGCTGAGTGGCTTCTTACCACATGAAGAAAACATTTTAAACTTTCTCCCATGTCCAAGACAACACACATAACTTGCACATGTGAGAATAAACTATTTAGGTAACTTATAAATGAAATATGTATGATGTAAAAAAACACTAATGTGTTTTGAAAAGGTATTTGTCATGTTATTTATGTTAGCTATAAACAGTTTTATAATGATGTGTACTCTATGCATACATCTACGAATGTATGCAGATATGTATGTCTGCAAAGATGCATATATGTGTGTGTTAAAGAATATGATACCTATTCATTTTAGATAATAAAATGAATGCTATCTTACAAATATAAGAAGAGTATTTTGTCTTTTATATTTAATAAGGTATACTTTTTAGATAAAAAAAATTAATAAAATAAAATAAAAATTATGGTGCATAAAGAAATACTCTTTCAGAGAAACAGTGTTGAAGTAAACCTGTATATCTTAATTTAGACCAAACTATTCTATATTTGTTTACAGTCGTTAAGAAAAGAGTGAGATACATCTCTAATGAGGTAACTGAACTCTGGTATCTTTAGGAATAATTACAAGTTATTTGATGTTCAAATTGGTTCTAAGAACTCTGAAGTGTGAGAGTTTCAACAACTGACTTTCTTGTAGTTCACTGAAGTTACTGACTGCTGATTGGAATCTTGTAAACAAGAACAGTGTCGGCTTTATAGGAAAGCAGCATTGCCACTTAGTGGATGGGGTTGTCTTAAAAAACACATTTATTTTATGCAGTCATCGCTTTCGAGCCAACTTAATAATTAGTTTTGTTTATGTGAAACAAATAATTTAGTTAGTTTAAAATACCACAGTTCATTATTTTCTTAATCTTTTTAGCTTGTTTTAAAAATAGAATTTGTTTTAGTATATCTATTACTTCTTAGGTCTGCAGCTTCAAAAATTAGGTTTGTTTTGTAAAATTAAAAAATGTTTTTGTTTAATAACTTCTTAAAAATATGTTTGTTTTGCAAAAAAAAAAACACAGTTAAATTTTGTTTGTTAATTTTTGATGCTGTCTTCAAATTAAAAATGTTTTATAAAGTCCACAGTGATCATTATAGTAGTCTGTTTTCACAACTCCATAGACCTACAGTTCATTGATCAAAATCATCCTAAATATATTTATTATAACATTTGACCATTATATTGTTTGTGGTAATGTTAAAAATAGAATATTTCTATTTTTAAGTTATATATCTTTTTCAAAATCCAGTATCAAAGTCTTCCATAATTTTACAAGAAAACCTCTGCCAAAAAAGATTGTTTTCAAAATCCATTCCATTGATTAACTGATAAAGTTTTGTTTTCTGTTTTACTGTTATTGTTGATTCTGTTGTTGTTTTGCTGTTAATCAGACTTTTCTGTTTCATTTGCATTCAGAAGCATTTATTTGGGTTAACTGACCATCTGACATTTTCACGTGCTATTTAAGTGGCAGCTTGCTGGAATAATGAATGGGTTATATTGAACAGTTGTGGCAGACAAATAAAGTCTGCGAGTAAATAACTGAGAAGAACAATCTCACAATTCTACACGAGCTGTTCTATCAGTGGATCAAATAATTGGGATGTGGAAGTTAGTCCTTTGTCCATGTTGAAATGATGTACTCACTTTTTTCCAATAGGGCTTCAATCAGTCCAGGCATCTGATCACAGCTCCCATTGTAATTGCCTGAGCTTTCAACAACTGACAGCAGTCATTAAGATTCTCTGTTGGACATAATTATTCTGTATCTGTTTTATCTAATATAGCATAGAGCCCCATACTGGTATAGATGGAGATAGAAAACATTTTGAAATGTCTATACAGAAGTAAGGGAGCATATTTTGAATCAAATATTCATTCTTTTATTCAGTGTCTGTCTTGGTTTCAGAGTATTTTTAATGACTAGACTTGTTACGTTGAAAACAAAAAGCAGGTTATTGGTTGCACATATTTTAGAATGTTATGAGTTTGTGTATGTTTATCATCTTTGTTTTGTTAATACATTTACACTTGTTAGTAAACATTGTTTTCTATATTTATTAGTAAATTATACCTCCAGGTGTCTGTTAGCAAACATTCATTTTTGTCTATTAGAAAAAATATTTTCATGGGCCTGTTATTGAAGAATATTGTGTCTAACTACTAAATTAGTAAGCAGTATTATTTTGTGTCTTACTAGTAAATGCTATTCTTATATTCCTGTTAGTAAACCTGACATCTTGTCACTTGTGACAGTTAGTATCATCTTGTATCTGTTAGTACAGTATCCTTACATGTGTTTTGGTAAACTGTATTGTGTCCACTGCTAAACAATATTTTTCTGTCTGTTAATATACAGTATCATCTTGTGCCTGTTAGTAAACAGTATTCTTTTATTTGTTTTAGTGAACCATTTACTCTTGTTTCTTTCAGCGACTTGTTAGATATTCTGATTTAGTTAATATAATATGTTTGTCTTTGAAACCTATCATGAATATTCCTGATAGCCAAAAGCACAATTGACTGTCATGTACATCTGCTAATTATCAGATGTACAGGAATAATCCTTCCATTTATAGACTCCCAGTTTTGCTAATGCACTAAAAATAATATTTTTACTGCTCATTAATGTTATTTGAAAGCCTCTGAATATGATGGTCAAGACAAGCTGAATGTCATTAAGTCTACCGGGTTTTAAAAATGTATGTGGGTGTATGGGTCTTTAACAGCAGGGATGTGAATTGTATAATTTCTAAGCAAGTTTTTTTTTGTTATGCTGAATATTTTGAAGATTAATAGTTTTTATAAATGTTATGTAAATTGTTAATTTTTTTTCTGAATGTTTTTACAAATGTCTTTTTGTCTATTGATTGTTTCTGTATTAATGTAATCTTCAAAGTATGATTTCATCTTCATTGTTCTTGATAATTGTTTTTTGTGATATTAGGCCAAGTTAAAGTTATTGTTTGTTGTTGGGGGAACTTTTTGTATTGCATGTCATTATTTAAAAAATAATAATAATTTAAAAAAAAAAAAAAAAAAAAAAAAAAAATAATATATCATAAATAACTGAAAGAAAAAATTATTCTATTATTATATTTATAATAAAGTTTGGCCTTAATTTCATATCAATAGGCGTATTCATGTCTTAAACCCCCATTTTTTTCACTCTTACATGTTTATTATACCAGAAGAATAATTGTGAGAGAAAAAGAAGGGATTTAGAGGCAGAAGTGGAAAGTAAGAGAGAGGGCTGGGACGGGACACTGAGTCAGAAAAACATTGTGAATTCACCCACAGAGTCACCAACGTTTCCTAAAATACTGCTCCATTTCTGCTGTGTTCAATTCCATAACTGCTGAAAAGATATTTACGGGAATGTCACAAGTTATATCTGGCTTAAAGTGGCTTGGTACTCATTGATGCACTGTATTAATGATGACAGATTTTGTTGTAATTGCTAGTCTGCTGTATTCTACACAGCTGAGATGTCTGGACAAGTTTTTCATTTTGAACGAACTGATTTTTTTGGTTTCTGCTAACAACTATGTATCCGGTTAAATACTATTTCACCAATAAATCAAATAAAGAAGTACCTAGCATGAAAAAACAAATAAATAAATAAGTAAAAAAATAAAAGAAAATAATAATAATAATAATAATAATAACAAGAATAATAAATAAAAATTAAAATCAAAAATAATAACAAAAGACCAAAACCCCCCCCCAAAAAACAACAAACAAAATCAAACAGAAAAACCCCCCAAAACAACAAAACAAAATCACAAAAAAAAAGGAGCAAAACCTCACACCCCATAAAGAAAACTTACTAACTAAATAATTAAATAATATATTATGTTAATAACAAACAGCAGCTTGAATAAATGTTATTTATCAGACAAAATTCTGTTTAAAAAAATGTGATAATGCTAAAGTTTAGTCAGTAATTTTTGTTCTCTACAAATATTATTATTTCTTTTTTATATTTTTTTATGCTTTTTCGAATTTTTTCAAATTAAATTCATTAATATGCTTATATATTTATAATGTTAAAGGTTGTTTAGTAATAACAGTTAACCAAGAATAATTTTTTAAATTTATGTATATATATTTTTTATTATGTAATTATGTTTGTTAATACATTAGTTCATATTTTTGTTGGTACAAAAAAAGTTTGATTAGTACTAAACTAAATAGTTGTGTCATGCTAACAGATAGAGAAATAAAATACAGTGCTGTACAAATATAATAATTTCTTTTTTTTATATTTTGTTTTGCATCAAATTTTTTCAAATTTATTTCATTAATATGTTCATAAAATTACAATGTTAAAGGTTGTTTAGTAATAATTTTAATGAAGATCATTTAAAAAAATTTTTTAAGTAATTATGTTTGTTAATACATTTTTTTAATTATTATTATTATTATTGTTTTTGTTTTGTTTCTTATTCACTAATTATTTATATTTAAAATGAATTGTTGCATATCTGTTTTGAACAAGAATTTCAGTTTGTGTTGAGCAAAAAACATGGTGTTGTATTTTGAGTGCAGATCAACCATCACTTATCTGGCAGTCAATCAGTAATCCAGTTTTATCAGTAATCAAGCACAAATTTTGGCTAACATTATTTCAAATTTTCCTTGGTTACCACATGAACTTTTTTTGGTGTTTTTTTGCTGCTTAAATACTGTTGACATTACTTGCAAACATTTGTTGTTGTAATCTGGTGACTTTTAACTTTGTCAGTGGTTTCAGTGAATAAAGGAAATTTTGAAATTTTCTATAATGTTACTCCCTGTCTAACCTGAAGCTCCCAAATGGAAGACACAGATTATCTCAAGATCTTGGTCTATGTGACTGAAGAAATGAACAAGACTGCCAAATGCTATTCAGTAGAAGATGGACTCCTACATCACTGTTACTCTGTTGAAGCTACCACAGTGCATACATACACAGAATAAAAGCCAGATCGTTAGAGAGTGAGTGAGTGAGTGAGTGAATGAGAGAGAGAGAGAGAGAGAGAGAGAGAGAGAGAGAGAGAGAGAGAGAGAGAGAAATAAGAGAAAATGAAAGAGAATGAGAATCTGTGCAACCATTTGAATAAAAGTTTATTCTCTTAATTATGATCTATATATTCTCACCCTGTGCATACACATATGATAAAAGTATACATTTCTACTGAATATGCATTTTTGTTTATTTGTCATTTAACATTAGGACAGTCAGTGGTTTAAAAGAGGAAAGTCAGTCAGGCTTGGATAATCTCCTGCCCCTCTTCTGCAGCTTTTTTCTAATTCTTATTTCCAGTTATCAAAATAATGAGGACAGTTAGTTCTGGTGTGAAAATATTGAGGAAAATAATTTTTAAAAATATGTAAACCCATCTGAAAATTCCACCCTAATTGTGTAACATGAAGCATGGGGAACTAATGTTAACCAACTATTAGTTCCTCCATGTATGGAGAGTAAACAAGTGTTTGTGGCTAGGAACACATTCATTTCCCCTGGGGCTACAAATATTTTGGGAAACAAAGATTCTTTTACAGTGGCATCCTGCTGGATTAGTGATATATGACATGTATTCAGTTTTATTCAGTAATTATTCATCCATAAACTTAAATATAATAAATGTTATTTTTTTTCTTAATTTATTGACAAAGTTAGAATCATTTACACACGTATCTAACCAATACATACTGGTTTGTGTGTATGTATGTGTACTGGATGGAACTGTATATACTTGTTTAGATATTATGTCTTCAGTGTTCAGTTATTTGTTTAGATCTTAAAAGACCATTTTGAAAACATTTCAGAAATATTAAGGCAACAATGAAATCAGTATGAATAAATAATGTTAAAGGTATGCTTAAAATATGACACATCAGTTGTATGGAATAGGTCTATAGTTTAGAAATAAGTTTGATTAAACTGAATATATGTTTTATCCTGCAGTCCTAAATAAGATAAAAACTAAAAGAAATTAACTGTTTTATGTAGTAGCACATTGCACTCAACAGTAACTGATTCACACATATTGATTTCATTGTTGCCATAGATCAAAACTTAATATTTCTTAAATGATTTAAAAATGAATAAATAGTCTAATTATTTAAACTTATTTTGTTGTTTTAACTAATAGCAGAAAGTATGGCAACAATAAAATAATGCTGATACAAATTTCTAGCTGCAGATTTACCCCTTTCAACTTAAGTGGTGACATCACTGTGTATGTGGTAGACCCATAGATGCATTTTTTTTCTGTAATCACTAGAAGTATCTTTGGTCTTTGATGTCAAGAATACATGTATTCTTTTTTCTTATTGTACTTTGTTATCAATTAAAATTGGAAGTAAAAAGTAACTTGAAATTATGTAAATTTATTTCTCCAAAAGTACACTTAAGATTTCTTACTAATACTGAAAGTGGAAATATTTTATTAGTAACATGACCATTATACTTATGGGAGTATGTGTTGTTTATGGACATACTAATGGACATGCCATCATGCAGAGACCATTGACTTTCACTGTTAGTGTTGTCTTCTGATGTACATGAAATGCATTAAACCATTTGCATTATCGATGAGATTCATCCAGAGAGCTTAAAGGATTTGTCCTTAAAAGACAACTCTGACCTTTCATAGATTTGTAGCTTTTGTAAAATATTTGGTTTTGTCTGTGAAGTGCAGGCAACCAGTCAGCTGGGGTCAGTGTTCCTTCCAGTCTGGATGTTTTCTTTGAATATACTGTTAACAAAGAAACAACTTAATTACATCTTACAGATTGTTCTATTTGTTCCAGGATGCTGATCTTTGTTTATAACAATGAGTTTTGTGGATAATTAAAAAGCCTGAGAGGTTTCTGTTATTTTTTTTCTTTTAGTGTAATAACAAATAAATAGAACTATTATTATTTTTGTTTTGTCTGTGATTTATTATGATTGGGTATGAGTTTATTTTATAATTTATTTCCTTTTGTAAATTAAGAGGTGTCGTGTGTATGGTGTAATGACAGTTCCATTGAAATTATTGTCATTCATTTTTGTTAACAACAACAACTAAGAAAAGTGAAAAGGAAAGAAAGTAAAATTCACTTTGAAACAAATAAGATATGTTCAAGCTTTTTGTTACAATAAGCACTGCTGTATATCAGAAGTTGTGATTCATTTATTATTATTATTATTATTATAATTATTATTGTTTTATCATTATAATTATTGTTATATATATTATTATAATTTATTATTATTATTATTATTTTGTTTACTACTACTGCGACTACTACTATACTACTGCTACTATTACCGTTATGTGTTGTTGTTGTTGTTGTTGTTTTTACTATTATTACTACTGTAATTCTGTGTATTCACCAGGTAAAGGAAAAGGGACCCCAGCTCTCAAGCGTGGAATTCACAGAATCAGAATCGAGTGGGATGAAGATTCTGACGCCAGCGACTGGCAAGGTTTCAACTGAAGGACCTGCATATCAAGATTTGTCATCATCAGAGAAAGACACTGCTACAAGTTTAGTGAAGAAACTGAATTCTGAAACATGGATATATCTCTTTGAGTAGGTTTTTAAAAAATAAAAATTTAAAAAAAAAAAAAAAACGAGGAGAAAGAGGATTGTTAAAGGACTAGTAAAATATGATGTATAAAGATATCAGCTGACAGAGAAGTGTGGAAAGTCATTGGTAAACTTTGGAAATAAATACATAAAAGTTTAAGAAAATTGGGAATGACTGGTAGCAGTATTAATTAATATTGTATTATAATATCCTGAATGTGGTATTGAATCCTGGAATGGTGAATATGTTCATCGATTAGTGTGTTTTTTTTATTTTAATTATTGCTTTAATTTTAATTATGAAGACATACAAGGTTTGACAAAAGAGAATAACAGGATCAGTCACAGACTTTTTGAAAGTCCAGTTGTGACTGTTCATTTAATAATATTAACTTGTGAACAATATATTTACTATTTACATGTGAACAACATATTTATTAAAAGTTTATGATGTAGCTTGCTTATTTCATAAAGAAAAACTAATAGAAATGCCGATAATTACAGAATATACTTTTTGTTTTTATAAATATATAATTGATTATATCCACTGAATGATTTGAACAACAAAAAAAAAACATGTTAAATTTGAATCAGAAAATTTATCCACTTTCCATTATATTTACAAGAAAGGTTTCTCAGAAAAGTTGCTTTCTCAATTTAAGTAATAAATGTCATGAAAGTTACTGAACTTTATACTGAATTAAATATTCTTGAATCTGCCTTTTATTTCATTATTTTTTAAGTTTTTATTTTGTTAAAAATTCATTTAGACAAGCCTTATGGACAAAAATATCTTGAAATGGGTATTCACTCACATAATTTACTAAACCATGACATGTTTGAAATATATTTTATTGTGATGTTTTATAAAAAATTATATTTGTGGTAATGGTTAAAAAAACTGAATATTCTGCACTTGTTTTGTATTTTAAAAAAAAAAAAAAAAAAAAATCATCTTTATAATTTATGAATAAAAGATATGTTCATTAGTTCAATACCATTTATTTCAACAGCAACAAACTAAAACACCACAAAAATAAAAAATACTAATTTTTATGTTTTTTCTTTTATTTGTTTATACATTCGATTAATTAGTTATTCATAATTATTTACATAAAAATAAAAATTCCCTGCTAGTCATTTTTTTTTTTTTTTTTAAATATTTTTCATTTTACATTCCATTTTTAAAATGTTGATGTAATTGTAATTTTGCCTTTTTTGTTTAAAGTAAAAACAATAAATATGCTCTAATTTGCTTCTCGTGGTTTAAAGTGATATAATACTTGCATGGTTTTGTGAAATATTTGTCAGGATTTTGTGTTTGTGGATGCATACTAAACCATTGTTCATATCTACACATTTGTGCTCACTTGTGCATGCTACACACACAGTACCAACTACACGTCCCTACACTCACAAACATGTACACACACACAACACAAATATAATATGTGCAGCATATACACAACACACAACAGACAACATACAACATAAATACAACATAAATATATGCAATAAACACATTATACAAAAACAAATATAACACAACATTGTTATCCAGTCAAATATGATAATAAACAAAGTGCTTATTATTTAGTAACAATAAACTATTACATTATATTATGTAGAAAACAGTTTTAAAATCTGATAGTTTGTATGCTTCATGCTTTTGTATCATCTATCGACTTGCATATTTTGTGCTGCTTTGTCCCTGATGCAAATAAGACCATTTATTTCTCAGCCTAACAGCATCGAACACTGGATCATTAACAGAGAGATATTAACAGTAGATAGAATCATATTGAATTAAGTGCCTAATTTGTGATAAGTGCATTGAACTGTAGGACAGACTGTGTGACAAATCATTTTTCATCCATCAACATTGTATCTCTTTCTTCTGCGAAAATATCAAACAGTTTATACTGTGACGTAAATTGTTGAACTATTTCAGATTTGTAAAATGCAAAGTAATGATTGTAATTACCAAAACATATTTTGGATTTGCTGAAATTTCCACATTTACCAGAATCATATCAGATTTCCAGCACAGTTTCAGTGTTTCTAGTTTTTGAATAGCAGAAGTTCCTAACTAAGCGATACGAAATTATTTTACACTGCTTTCAAGAATCATTGTGCTAGTGTAAAATTTATATCAACTTCAATCAGTTGAGTAGGTTCATAATCTAACAGTTCATTTACACATTTAGTATTATTAAAAACCTGCATCTATATTATATATGGTTTTCCTGTTTTACTGAATCTGATATGGTTTAACCCAACTGAAGTGAATCTTGTACTCAGTCCGTACTTGTCTATGGCAGGGTTTCTAAACCAGATTTCATGGAAATGAGGTGTTTATGCAAACAATCAATGGTTCCATTCCCAATTTCAGAGAAATAAAAACCATTTACATTCAAAGATTCATAATTAAATAATTCCAAATTTCTTTTCATTGCATTTTGCTCCCAGCTTATTGAGAATATATCTTAAAATGTGATACATAAACATTAAGTTATAAGTATGTAAAAAAAAAAAAAAAAAATAAATAAAATAAAATGATATCAGTGAATTTATTTTAGTGTTTATTTGCTTTTATTTGTTTTGGAAATCTTTCTAAGACTTTCGGTTCTGCATTTTGTTCTAGCCCAATCTATACAGATTCCCCGAGTGAAGAGAGTTTGAGAAACCCTAGTCAGTGGTATAAGAGGATATTTACTTAAAACAAATAATATAAATAATAGGATATTACTTGTTTGTCTTGTACTCCATAGAACATACAATACAATTTATGAATTTTTAAGTAGTGAACAAATAATTCAGAAGGAAATCTGTTTATAATTGCATTCTGTACATAACTATAAGCTATCTTTCAACCATTCTTAATGAATCTGTTGTGTATTGTATTTAGCTGTTTATTAAAATTTAATCTCTGTTTTTGTTTCTGTAACAAACTCTTTTTAATCTTTGTTGCTTTGGAATCTAGATATATGAAAAGTAATGAATAGAATCTCACGAAGAAGCAAAATCAGCATTTTAGTTTGTCCTCTGTATTCTCAATCAAAGAGATGTCATCAGAGGTTGTTAGTCATTGATTTATTATGATAAAATTGTTTGAAATGAAAACAGTTTTTAGTTCCTATAATGAAGAATAACATCAGTAATTTTTATCAATCAAGAAGAAAAATCTGATTTAAATAATCAGGCTTGTTAGAAAGGATTAATTAAGTGTAGAAAAAATGTTTTTGTATCTCAAATAATATATTGTTAATTACCTACAATACTGATCCATGTGAACATGTTTTGTAAATCAGTCCAGTATATTTTTACAACAGGTATTTTGTGAATGTGTAATATTAAAATAGTAAAATAGTAAAAAAAATATAGACTTTTTTTTTTTTGGTTCTTTTATATATATAAAAAAAAATGGTGTTATTTACACTTTGTTTTCATAATAGTAAATTTAATGAAATAAAAAAAATAAAGGATGGGTGTATATATTTATATATATATATATATATATAAATATACATCTGTGTCATTATTTCTACTTGGTAATGTATTATACAAGTTTATATAATAGCACCATCAGTTATGTCTGACACAGTAATTTCTTCTTTGACTAATCTGTTTTTACTGCAAAAACTGAGACTTTAAAAAACAAGAAATATAATAAGAAACAATAAAATACAAGAAAATGGATTTTATTTTACTGCTTTAATCTATAACCAAGTGTGTGGAAGAAAACTTTAAGAAACATTAAAAATTAATTTTACATATAACTGCCACAGTATGTAATTTAACTAGTTAAAGTAAGTGAATATTTAATAGAAGACCATTATTGTTAATAATAGTATTTGTGTTTTTTATATGCAAGTGTAATGGATATATCTGACTAAAGTTACAGCCATTAAAACATACTGAAACAAACAATTTATCTACAAAAAATCAATTCGGTTTTCATGGTGTAAACACTTTCTGTAACTGACTTCTAATCTTATTTTATTTTTCCAAATGATCTTTAAAAAAACCTTTAGATTATCTGATATTAATTTTTATATTTTTGTTTAATTAATTTAAAATATATTTTCACCATTTTCTTATTCTAAATTTTTTTTCCCATTTTATGGTTAATTATATTGTAACAGACAACACTGGGTTTTTTTTAAAAGAAAAAAAAGAGAGAGAAAACAGTCTATATTAGTTACATACACCAAGATGAGAAGTGTTTTTTGGTGTTTAGGTACAAATGTCTGAGAAATGTTATCATCTGACATGAGTATATCTTTAACGAAGATGTTTCTTATATTTTATTCCTATTTCAGTAAGGCACGTCAGTCTAAAGTCAAACAGTGACTGGTATTTGGAAAGACAGGTAGGGTTTTATGGTTTCCAAGCCTTTGCTGAAACATGCAAACCAAAAGACACACATCTTGAAATTTCACCATTCTCTTGCTTTTTCATAGCATTCATAGGTGCTAAATAACTAAACATATTCAAGTCAATGTAGATTTTACTGTGCCTTTTAAATTTCTTCATGCAATGTCTGTAACATTAACAGTGTAAGTGTATAAATAAACAAAGTAGTTCTCATTTCATAGTCTTCTGATCTTTTTATTTTCATGTTCAGAATGAACAAAGACCTTTTTTCTGTTCAGTTCAGTCAAGATAAAAAACCTTCAGGCCTTTTTAATATCTTGACCTGACTGAGAAAAGGCCAGTTTTTATCTTCTCATACTCATCAAAACCATTTTTTTTTAACTTTTTAAAAATTTTACAATTTTTTTTTTCCCCCTTAAAAGAAAAAAGTCCATTTCCAACTCCCTCAAGATAATAATTATAAGATCTTTTTATTTTCTTGTTTTGAAAGAACAAAGTCCATTTTTCCCCACATGTGACCAGATACAAATCTTAATTTTTTTTTGTTACTCTAAATGAAAGAATATAATATTTAATCTGTGCTAACAAATTCAAGACATTGTTATTTTCATATGTACTGTATATGTCATTTGTTGTTATGTAAGCTTTTGTTTAAATTAACATGCAAATTTTGTATTTTGTCCAAGTCATATTTAAAAGTAGTAATAAACTCATTATAGGAATGGGGGTAAAAAAGAATAAAATCGAAAATAAAAAATATAAATTTTGTTTTCCTGCTGTCCTAAAGCAGAAATTTTGTTTGATTTTTCTGTTGTATGTAAATGTCATCTTGAACCCACTGATAAAAGTTTATATATAAAATATAAAGTATATGATTTATAAACTGTCTGCGTACTACAAAATATATTAATTTGGTTCTGAAAGTTCTTTGAATTAATTTTGACAATTGGTCTCGACATTTGTAGTGGTCACAGAAGTAGGATGAATTATGTAATGAATTAAATATTTATACATATAAATATATTTGTACTTTTTCTTCATAGCAAACCAGTGATGTGATAACTGCTCACATTGAGGTAGCCTAGAGCTGTAGAGGAGGTGAACAACATACTCCAGAAATTAAATGAAAAAAAATAAAAATATTTATAATGACAAAGGTATAAAATGAATAAAGGTTTACTGTGGCCAGTTTTAAAATATATGATTAAACTAGGATTCGGGATGTCATATATGATGAAATTTGTAATTGTTCAGATTTTCAGTATAATAATTATATTTATTTGATGTAAGTATTTGTAATAGTTTATTAATTAAACAATATGGCTTCTCAACCAACCTGTCTTCTCAGTAGGATTTGGTAATAATTTATTTTTATTGCTGCTGTTGTAATTATACCATTTAATTATTATTATTATTTTTTTTTTGGTGAATATTGCTTATTTAGTAAAAAAATTAAAAATTAAAAAATAATCAAAAAACAAATAATAACAGTAACAGTAGTGGTAATAATAAATAATATGGAATAAAAATATGAACTTTTAATATTTATCAACCTATTATTATTATTATTATTATTATTACTATTATTATTCATATGTTTTCAGTGGATATTTATATTATATTAATTTTTACTTCTGAAGTAAAATTGCTGATATAAATTTATGATTATTCAGGCATTGAAAAATATATTGTTTGTCATTTCCTTGAGCTAGTTGGTGCCACAAAGAAATTTCATATACATCAAATTGTTTTATTTGTTTCATATCACTAGCTGTTTCTAGTAATGCCGTAAGGCAATAAAATTGAACTAGTTAAATAATAATAATAATAATAATAATAATAATAATAATAATAATAAAAGAAATACTGAAAGAAAAAAAAGAAAAACACAGTTTACAAAGACAATAAGTAAGTTAGTCATTGAGCTGAAATGAAAACCAAGAAAATTGATCAATTTAGTTATAACTGACAAAAACCAAAGAAATCGTTTAATCTGGTAAATACAATGCCACCAGCAGTCTGATTACCTGTAGTGATATATTTGTGTGGTGTTTTTATGCAGTGCAATCCTATGAGCCACTCCATCATTTTGTTTACTTTCTGTAGCTCATTGGTGGTGCAGTATGACTGGTGTTAACTTCAGTTATCTTCACCTCTTCCTTTGTCTATTCTCCATTCCAGACAGTCTTATCCTCATTTATCACAGAAGAATTTGACATATTCCTGTTTGTGGGAAGGTTAATGTAAATGAACCCTTCCTGCTAACTGAAAAAACATTAACCAGTCGTATGGCTGCTGCATGTTTCAGTGTTGTGTAACTGGTTAATGGTTATTAACTATACAAAAAATAATTGTGTTAAAATGTATCTGGTTAGTGTAAAAAAAAAAGATTAAAATGAGGTCAAACAATACTTCATTATATCAAAAGTTATGTCTAAAATATAAACAGTTCAACTCTTGTTTAAAATGCAAATAAAACATTTAAAGCTCTAAACAGAAAAAAAGAGAAAATATATATATACACGCAAAATGTTAACATTATAAAACATTTAAACTTCTTAGCAAATAATAATAATGATAATAAAAAAGTAAAACATTTAAACTCTCTAATCAATAAAAAACGTAAAAACCATTATTATACAAACATGTAAACACTTGCACCAGCAATTTAAAGGAATTAAATATTTGTTCAAATAAAAAAATAAATAAAAATCTTTAATGCAGGTATAAGCGACCTTGAAAATTTGCGTGCCATTCAAAAAGCACCGCGGCCCTTAGTTTGCCATTGTCTGATTTTAAACACTTTTTAATAAAAATATTTAAGTACAGTGATATCTTGACTTACGAGTTTTATTCGTTCCGTGACCGAGCTCGTATCTCAAAAAGCTCGTATATGAAACTGAAATTAATTGAAATACCGTTAATCCGTTCCAGCTCCCCAAAACAACCCCATTTATTTATTTACTTTTTGTAACGTGTTTTTAAATAAGAAAAATGTATATATAAAAGGCAAATATTGTATAAAAAAAAAATAAAATAAAAGAAAATGTAAAGAAATAAATTGGATTTGCAAAGTGTATTTATCTTGGAGATCAGACAAATTATTTTAACGCCTTTGGCTGAAGTTACATCCTTTATGGACTCCTTCAGCATCAGTATAGTACATATCATAGAAGTTCTACGACTAACCAAGTCGACTACATGCACACCTCGCTCATGTTTTTCTATGAATTCAAGCTTTAATTATCCACTTCTTCTTCTGAGCACTGTCCTTTGCACTCACTTTCTTAGGATCCATGGAAATTTGGCAAAATACTGCACTAAACGCGAACACAACACAACAGAGATGCTTCCGCGGCGAGGTAACCACGTGAAGTAAACGAGATATTGGCCGGATAGTGTTGTTCGTTGCGCCAACTAATGGCAGCGTATCTGAAGCTCGCTCGTAAGTCGGATTTTGGCTCGCAACTCAAAGCAAAACCCGACCGGCCGACTGCTCGTAACTCGAAAAACTCGTAAAGTTGGGCACTCGTAAGTCGAGGTACCACTGTATGATTACCGCGTTTCTTATCATTTTTGGTCCAACGTACTGTCACAAACCCTCGTCGAATATTGACCGTTCTCAATTGCCATCCGCAGTTGAATGGTCTTTTCTGTTGTACTTGGGTGTGTTTTATGTAAAAAATTTATAATTTCCTTTTATACTAAGACTTTTCATTAGATTTAAGATTTGTTACAGACAAACAATCATAAAATATAATAGTAAAATAAAATAAACATGTCTGCTGACTCAAGTCATTATAATATAATATATAATTAGAAACATTTATACTAGAAAAGAGTAGGACGCCCTCCTTCTCGTCTCGGAAACATCCCAGTTTAAAATGACGACTTGAAAACGTAGTTTTCCATTTGTTCTGACAATGATAACAAATGTATTTTAATTCATCGGAAGCCTGCTTCTTCCATTATTTGTGTAAGGCCCTTTTAGTGATGTTAATCAACTCCTTAAAATAATAATAATAATAATAATAATATCATCGATCGGCTCCTGTTGTAACATTGGATCTAACACTGTTTTTATTATTGTTGTTATTATTATTATTATTATTATTTTTATTATTGTTATTTTTTGGGGGTGTGAAAAAAAAAAAAAAAAAAAAACACCATTTAAAAAACATTACCCCCCCCCCCAAAAAAAAAACAATAACAAAATAAGAAAAAAATATATATTAAAAAACTGAGACAAAAAGAAAGAACGAGTCAGAAAAATAAAGATGAAATTACAGCAATAAAACTGCGATAACGTATTCTATTTTTGATGGAAAAAAAAAAAATTATTATTAAAAACAAATCAAGCTGAAAGCATTTTGTTGGCGCATGTCACGAATAAGTGGGCCAGTGTTTTAGTGAAACCGTACAATTTTCACGTAATTAGTGAAGTTAAATATTTGTCTGTCGACTGAAATTGGTTGTCTAAATTTAGCTGAAGGCGTGAAAAGGTTTTTAAACTGATTACTGCTGGAAAGTTCTGGAATTTCTCAAGCTGAAATTAAGGATACATTTCTTACTTTGTTCACATATAGATAACAGTACCGAATGCGTTTGATTTATTATTATATATGGTGATAAGGATGGTGATGATTATGATGATGACAATAATAAATTAATTAATTAAATAATTAATTATCATTAGCAGTAATAATAAAACTTGTAGTAGCAGCAAAAGTAATAGTGCTGCTGATAATATTATTGGTAGATTTAATATTTGGTGGTAGCAGTAGCAATTGTATTAGTAATAACTGTATAAAAAGTAGCAGTCTTAGTAGTTGTTTTAGTAGTAGTAGGTAGTATTGTAGTTGTAGCAGAAGCAACTGTAGAGGTAGTAATAGTCGCAATAATAGAAGGACTAGATGTAATGGTGGTAGTAGTAGTTGTTTTAATAATAGAAGTATTTGTATTTTATTAATAGCAGTAGCAGTAGCAACAGCAGCAGTAGTATCAGTGGTGGTAGTAGTAGTAGTAGTAGTAATAGATGAAGTTGTTGTAGCAATTATAAAGATGAATATTATAATCCGATGTGGGTTTCTTCAAATATTCATTATGTTAGTATATTTTCTTGTAACCGATAAAAGAACACGTGACTTTAAATCCAAAAAAGTTAAAGCACGAAAAGCTAAGACATGTGACCTGTGGCGGATCCAGTTTTTCTGATGATGAGGGGGGGGGTCCATGACAAAAGGGCACCTTAATATTAAGAAAAGGCACTACTGAAAAATTACACACGGTTCACATGGGCCATAATATAACAGTGCTACAGCAGGACGCAGACATTGACAGAAATTAAAAAAAAGAGAAAAAAACCACCTAAATAAATTTGTAGAAAAACAAAAAATCCAGAATAAAAGAGGCACTTCTCAAATTTGAGGGTTGGTTCGGACACCATGGACCCCTCCCTCTAGACCCGCCCCCAGGTGACATCTTTTGAATGTGACGGGCATGCAGCACGTGCGTGACAATGCTAATATAAAGCGTGTGCGTGTTTTCTTCCAGGTGGGATTATTTGTTTGTACCTCCGGGCTGCTATGTGTATCAGGTACGTCATTGTTTTGTTATTCGGACTTGCATACTTACTTACTTATTTATTTATTTATTTATTTATTCAAATAAACTTTTAAAAAGCTGTGACCATGTATACCGTGTCTTTGATAAAAGTGCTATAACTCCTTTCAAAATGACATTATTTCTGAAAAATAAATAAAATGTAAATGTATAATTTAAAAAAAACGTTTTGGATCATTTTCTTAATCATATATTGAAGATAATAAGTTTGCATAACTTTTTTTCCTCGATTAGTCGATCAACAAAGCATTTTTCAACTACACAAACTGTGGAGACGAGTATCGAAATGAAGCTTATGACACGACGAATATGAATTTGCATAAAATGCTATTGAATAAGATTTTAATCTGCAGGGTAAACATTAATGGTACCACATTTGTAACTGATAAACTGGTAAGACTATTTCGGAATAACAGCTTTCTCAAATTCATTTTAATTCTGTTTGTTGTATTTAAAGTGTTTTTTTTTTTTTTTTTTTTTTTTTTTTTTGAGCAAATTTAATAATGCTGATGTACGTTTATTTTATAAAAGCATGACGTCAACCAAAGCCCAGTTGTGGTTTCTGATAACGGCAGCAGGTTGGGTGAGTGGTCTTCCAAGATTTCACTGATGTTGCTTCTTGTACCGTTCTCCTAGTCGGGTTATCTCCCATCTTGAAAGTAACGTGTCGTATTAACCAGAGTACTGTATTTGTCAAATTAATAAGATTTTTGGATGTAGATGTTAAGTTATAATTATAAAGTAATGTTAAACAAACTGCCTATAGAATCGATTAAAATTAAATTCCATATTTGTTAATAGGATGAAGAAAAATGTTCCAGCATTTCCATTATTTCCATACCCTCTTCTCGACCAATTTTATTTTTTATTGGTGATGAGTTTATTTCCTACAGTAAACAAATATTAAAATGCTTTTGAAATGTCTATCTCTTTAAGTCTTGTTTTTTTTTTTTTAATGTATTTTTTTTCAGCTGATTGTTGGGGCTAGAATCCCGCCAGGATACATCCTGCAAGGTACTGTAATTCAAAATAAATGGCCTTTTGTCACGTTTATTTCGTAAATGCATATACTTATGATCATAAGACAAAACCTAAAATATTATTTCTTGTGCTAGGTTAATTATCGGTTAATTCGTTGTTGCAGCGTAGAAATAGTGGGATTTTGCTTTAACGTGGTTATAAGTCGCCAGTTCTTTATCTTGTCTACGTGACTTCTAAGGACCAGGACCACTTCCACCGATTCGATTAATTCATAAAATAACGAGTTTCGCTCGGTTTCTTGCTCAAAATTATTTTTACTGAAGTTTGGGCGACCTTGGAATGGCAACAGGGGACGAAAGCTAACCGAAATAATAGTTGCAGTATATGGTACAAAATGCATTTAGTATGTACATGTACAGAGTGGAGGCAGGTATTTTAGCTGTTGGACATAAAACTGTTTTCTAACGATTGGAAAAAATAAATTTTCCTTGTGATCTTTATAAATGTGTTTTCACTTAAAAATGTAAATTTAAAAATTAAGACTTAAATATTTGATTAGGATGTGAATGAAGACATCGTTTTACAAATGAAAACATCGTGGTATGTTTTTTCCCCTCTAGTGACGCCGCAGTGTGACAATATTTCGAACAATGCCGTCGTCAACATCGTGACAGATCTGGACATCGCAGCAAAAGCAAAATGTAAAAACGGAATTCATTACTTCATTGACAGAGACGAGGTCAACTTTTTCTTGAAAGTCGTTTCCATGGATTCCAGTCATTCATCCGAAACTTGTATCATGGAAGTAAGTTGCTGGAAATATCGTTACATGAAATGTTTTGTTTTCAGCTTGAATATCGTCCTTTGATCCTGTAAATTAGACCTAATTAATAAAATATGAGTATAAATCATTGCATGATTCATCGGTTGAAATGAACGCAATATCTTTTGCTAGCAAAACATTATCATGGAAATTTAAAACTTACGCTTACGGTTACGACTACGTTTACACGAAAGAATTTACTTGAACACAAGATGTGCACAGTTAACAGCCGAGGTCCAGTGCCGGAGTAAACATTAATTAAAAATATATCAGAATTTTTAACCTTTACTGGGATTGTTTCCGACAAGAAATTATCGATAAAAAACTTTCTCTATTTCAGGAAATCGCAGAGAAAGTTTACACTATAACAGTTCTTGTTTCTTGGGGCGAAAAGGGAAGTCCAATTCATTCTCACGAGGAAGAGTACCAAGTAACTTGCTCGTTCAGGGACCAAGGCGTTTACAACACTTCCAATAAAATCATAGACTCCAGGTAAAGAATCTGAAGCCAGTTGTCGGTTTCATTTTCAAAATCAGATCGATCTTCGAGGGATTGTCTAGATCCAGCGGTTGTGAACTGATGTTTAACTAATATGGCACACGCTTAACTCGGTCGTCTCAAGATTAATTATTTTAGATGCAACTCCCGTGTAAAACGACTGGAGAGACAATCTTGACAATGCTAAAAAAAGGCATCTCGTTTCAGTAGTTTAATTCAAGATCTGAAGTTTTGCAGATATTGTTTGTATTTTTTTTTTTTTTCAGTTTGATAGCTGCAAAAGCTATTCAGTCGTACGCATCCAATTCAACACCACAGATAAACGTATCCTTAAATGTTATCAACGTTCTGGGAGAAATCATTTCCGCCCAAAGCATCCATCTTGGTCGCAAAATTCAACTGAAGGGAAAAACGGGTAATCAAGGTTTTTTCATACTTAAATTTTAGATTTCATGTGGATGGCGTATTTGAAGATTACAAGAATTGTTAAATACTGCAAATTTTAACTGTTGGAACCAAACCTCGTTTCCAAACATAAATATTAATCAACAGTTTAGCCAGGAATCATTTCAAGAAATTAAAAATTCCATTTTGTATTAAGAATTGGAGAAGATTCATTTCCAAATTTGAATTGACTTGATCACATTTCAGTTGGAAGATCATCTCTTGCAGATGGAGATTAATATTTGTTTTGTATTTTATTTTATATTTTTTTTAAAATCCATTGTCGAACCCGTAAATTAGAAAAAACTTAAACTCTTCACACGACACATCTTGTATTTTATATCAGTCTCTCTACTTAAATGTAAAACTGGTTTTCGAGGGAATAACGAGCAATATACATTTTGCTCCTTGAAATGAATCCATTATAGAAACTTTTTTGATAAATTTTGGTAAGGTTGTATTCTAATGCGGCGATACAGTTGACACAGTACTATTATTAGTTTAAATTGAAAATGTTCTAAATTTTAGCATTTACAACCTAAAAGCAAGCCGTACATGATGGTAAGCTGAAGGATCGAAGGAAATCCAATATTTTTCAGATATTGCAGCCGACAATAGAGTAAAATGGCAGATTTCTTAAAGTATCGTGGATTCAAAGAATGTTAAACTTTTCTTTTTTCCATTCCAGACTCGGAAGATATTGGATTACATGCTGTAGGGTGTGATGCTGTTGGCGGTGAAGTGAGATACGCCATTATTAGAGCTGGGTACGTTTAGAATATTAAATCTTGCCAATGGCAAAAGCACACATCGATTTTCCGGCCACTGTTAAATCCGGAGCCTCTTTTAGTCCGGGTAAAATTAAGACACGGCATTCCAAATTTAAATTGTTTTCCATTAAACATCTGAACTGATAAAATTTACGCTAATATATTTGTTTGATAATCTGTTAATTTTACGGTTGGATTTTCAGCAGACCATTTATTTCAGTAAGGGAGTAATATTTACTTTAAAAATTTTAGTTAGATTGTGTAATATTTTTTAGGACCGGGAAGATTTCCGATAAAGAAGTTGAGTCATTGTAATATGAAAATTCCCTTATGAATATTGATGAATCTACATTTTACTATTCGTAAACTCGGATGTTAAGATTTCGGTACATCTTGTTTTCGAACCAGTTACATTTAACGCATTTTAGAGATCCACCAGTTCAGTATGAACAATGTCATTAATGCCGATATCGAGTTATTTTGTAGTTGTTCATTCAAATTTTCCGATTGTTTTTGATGAAAACGTAGTCCGTTAAGGTAGAACGTTTTTAATTTACATGTGAAACAGATGCGGCGATGGCTTAGTTTTTGATAAGCGGGAAGGATTTACAAGTACAGGCAATGCTGTGTTCAGTCCCTATTTTGAAGCATTCAAATTTCCAGGAGCCAAGCATATAAGCTTTGAATGCAACTTCACTACATGTACAACGCCATGCACGGTAAGTTAACCAATTTTCAAGTTTCAGCTGAATTTTTTTGCAAAACTTGGGCAACAACTACCCTGACAATTTGTCGGTAGGATTTTGTGAATGAAAAATACTTTAATCGATCGTCCTGACGAACGAATTCTTGATTTGCATCGTTAAACCGATATAACAAATCTTCTAAATATTACAATTGTAATTGCAAATGCAAGTATATACAAAATACGAATATGTATATTTTAACACCGATTTAATTTCGTAAATTAAAAGTGAGATCATTACAAAATAGCGAATAAGCGTCTGTATGAATTTGTACAGATAAATGTATCGGAATTAAGTCGTATTCTTCAGACATGGTAAATTTTCAAAAAAGTAGTGGCGACAACTTGGTGCTAAAACTTGCAGATGAATACATTCAAAAATGTTAATGACGGTCGTTTCACACTATTTGCGTAAATCTGATACAAAAATAATTCGATTTTAAAACATTATCACTTTATGTTAATGCAAGTTAATTTTAATGTACAACTTCACTAACGTGTAATGTGCAAATGAACCGTTTAAATGTAACTTTGAAATGTACGTCAAGTGTTTATTGTTTCTGTTTTTGTATATATATAAAACTGCCTCAGGGTGGATGCAGGAGGAATTCCAAGAGGGATACTGGTGAAGATGAGGGTGAGAACTTTCTGTAAAGTAGTATTCAATAATTCTATTTTAAAACCAGTTAAAAGGTTTTACTATTGGCAATCGAATAGGAACATGGAGTAAAAAACGCCCCAACGAAGTTATCAATGATTTTGTAAAAAAAAACATATGCTGAAGGAAGTGAAACTGATACAAGCGCATAAAACCTTTTAAAAATTAATCAACTGACGCATTGAAGTTAAACTATCTAAACTAGAATGAACAAAATTTAAATAAAATCCAAAATGAATTCGGAAACGATCAAGGATGAAGACGAAAAACAAAAACAACAACAACAACAACAATAACAATAATAATACTAACTTGCTCGTTTCAGAAACATTTTACATCTGGATGCAGTCGGAACCTATAAAAATAACAGACGATGACGACGAAACTGAGATGGCACTTCCCATGTGGAACTCTCGTGTGGACAACGTTGTGGCCGACGTGGAGCCGTCAAAACTGGACCACAGGCTGTGGGCAGCAGTGGGTTTCATCACTGTCCTTGCTGTGGTGTCCGTCGTTATGTCTGTGTGTGCCTTGTTTAATACCGACTGTCGCAGGCGCGTTGACTTGCAGTACAAAGTTTAAATAAATTTTTTGGTTTTGTGAATTTGTGTTTTTAATGGCTTCACTTTATTCGATTTAACGACCGTCCATATTCGGTAAAAAAAAAAAAAAAAAAATCCTTTTCAAGATCTAAAGTCTCAAAATTCGAACAACGAAGTAAACGATAAACAGTTTAAAAAGCATAAGGAATTTTTATTTTTTGACCTAAAATGTACATAATTCAGCAATGTACGCAATGCTGTTGTGAAAAAGATTAAAACTGAAATATTCAAATATTACAGTAATATTGAGGTCATACTTGGGAGTGATGGGGCACTCCCGCCCCCCCAACAAAACTTGGAGATGAAGTTAGATCATTAAATATTTAAAGATTTATAATCAAAATCTGTAGCAAATACAGTATTTTTGTTTCGTTTCTTAATTTTTGACAAAACTTCCTATAAAAACGAAGAAACAAAACGACAAAATGAGATATTACAATTGTTAATGGTAGAAAAACATGTCCACCTGCTCAGTCCAGAGAATCGCCTAATTCCGAACATCGGGGAGTTCACGTTTAATGTAGTTAAAAACAAGTCGAAGCGCATGAACGAAATAAATTGTAGAGGGACTTGAAGATGAAACGAGTTGTGTCCCCTTCCATTCCAGAAATTTAAAAATCTTGTAAAATTGATTTTTGTTTTTCTACAACTATTGATTTATTTCATTTTTATTTTTTAAAATTGTATATTTATATTATTTTTAAAAAAATTTCCTTAATGAAATATAAAATCTACAAATGAAGGAAATTTCGTTTACAAAATTGTAGGACAGCAATGCATCGTAGTAGATCCACCTTATTAAAAGAAAATAAATAATTTGTTTTATTTTCTCACACGATCGCTTACTTGATAACTTTTTTCTCTCTCTCTCTCCTTTCGCTCACTCACTAATTTGTTCTATAAGAAGTTAATAAATATTACAAAACAAAAATAACAAAACACGATGTTCAAACCGGCATGATTGTAAACAAGCTTTATTAGCACATTTTAAAATACACACAGTATCAACTAATATATTAAAATGTCAAAGTACTTTAAAAAATATAATTTATGTAATTACTTATCAAAATTGAAAGAGTTTGCTACAAATATAAAATAATTGTGCATATATATACTTAAGTATACTTATGTGTGTGTGTCTAGACCAGCATTTCTCAACCTTTTTATCCTTGAAATAAATTACATATATCAGGGACCCCCTGCAACAAATATTTATAGAAATATACATATAAATAATAATACATACATACATATACATATATATATATACATATATATATATATATACATATATATAATGAATATATCTCTTTATTGTGCTCGAAGCATTCGATAGTTCGTTACACATATTTTCTATTTAAATATATATATATAATGCTAAATAAAATTCATACAGCTCGTTTATGATACCTTCTCATAAGTTAACTAATAAAAAAAAAAAAAAAAAAAAAAAAAAAAATGATGACTGATATAAACCATGCATATGTTGTGCATAATGTTAGGAATAGGAAATTAAATAATAGTATCTCTTTTTCGTGGAACCCCTAGGTTGAGAAACGTTGAGCCAGAGACACACACGCACGCACGCACACACACACACACACACGCACACATATAATATTTTTATTAAAAGTGTACCATTAGCGGTGGAATCAAAATATACATATATTTTGCATATTTGCGAGTTGATTTGTCAATTTTTAGCAACCAATCTTTGTATAATAAAATAAAGTTTCCTTAATCATTCACAACTCACTCACTCACCCACTCACTTTTATTCCGTTCCCACACTTCGTAATAATATCACATAATTCTTCGTATATATTTAACACCAAGCTCTCGAACAATGCTACAAAGTGTTACCAAGTTCGTAGCGGCCGAAATGTCTTCTCAAAGATTTGTGTAAAGAAAATAATTCTATACATATAAACAATTGCTTAGCAATGTGTTCGAAACACCAGGCGTACATTCTGCCCGACAGAAAGAACTTTGGCAATGGAAGAGGAATACTTTTCATGCTCCAAGTGACGGAATGATGAATCGTGGCTTCAGTTTGATTCTTGTATACTCTCAGCAACAGTAACAGAAAGTAACTAATTTGTCATTTATTTTAAGGATGGGCGCAGATTAGTTTTGATAAATATTAATATGAAAATGATTTGGAATGTCTACATACACATGCAAATATATATATATATACTATTTTTCAGGTAAATACAATTTCGTATGAACACTCAAACACATTATATGAGTAATGTTATACATCATGGCCGTAACTAGATTCCTTTTGAAAAGAGGCAAAAACATTTTTTTAAATTTGGGGGATGAATCTGGGTACCGCCTAAATCAGTAAACTGTAGACATAAACGACTTCATTCGTTTCTATTGGAATACAGATAAATATTCTGTATTTTTAACATAAAATATGTGTGTGTGTGTGTGTGTGTGTGTGTGTGTGTGTGTGTGTGTGTCTATATATATATATATATATATATACATCTCAAACAAAAAAAATAAATTAAAAAAATAGAAAATTAAAAATCGTCAGTTACAGGTATGAGGCATTTGCCTCATTTGCCTCATTTGCCTCAGTATAGTTACGGCCATGTATATGTGACATACAATTAAAATGTGCACATGATATCACGAATAAATGGTCTAACCAAATTTGCTGTGTTACAATTAAAGTATACATGTGAAAAAATGGTCGAATCAAATTCTGAATTCTGTGTAATGCCTTGGTGATTATTTTATTGATTTAGGCGCACACAGCAACGAATGAGAATAAAATAATACTATTACAAAACACGAATGCTGCCATTATACTTAATTATTTAATTCATTTTGCCTGGCAGGATTTCTTGGCCATCCGTTCGAGTTCATTAAAATATATTCTTAATATACAATATTTCAAACAGCCTCCACTTTGGGAAACGTTACTTTAGAAAAATCGATTCAATGCTTTTAAACTGTAAACATTGGTTGTTCAATTCGTTATTATCATCGGATGATAAAAAACCAACAAAAAATAAAAAAAAAAAAAAAAAAAAAAAAACCAACAAAAAAACAACAACTCCAAACAACAACAACAAAAAAAAAATAAAATTGAAAGTATGCACAATATTTCTGCATCTCTCCATAGGAGCACACTTTAAGTAGAAAACAATAATGGCCATACTGCTTACAAGACAAATAATCCCCAGGACAGTCAAAAACAACAACACAAAACATGAGATTGTGTATCACTTGAAAATCTTTAACTTTGATTTTCTTGGAAGCCGATAAATGAATATATCTCTTTATTGTGCTCGAAGCATTCGATATTTCATTACACATATTTTCTATTTAAATATTTTATTAAATAACGCCTTGAGCTGAATAGTATCACAGACACACACACACACACACACACACACACACACACACACACACACACACACACACACACACACACATTATGAAAAGGGAGGCTGACTGAAAAATCAGTAAATAAAGAAATAATATATAAATATTTTCTTAAGCTGTTGCATAGATAAACGTGACTGTACATTTGCTTGTCCTAAAAAGACTCATGTCATAAAAAAAAAAAAAAAAAAAAAAAAAAATAATAATAAATAAATAAAATTGAAAAAAATTGAAAAACAAAAAATTAATAAAACATTTCATTTTACATTATAAATATCCTGAAAGGTTTTTAAAAAAGAATTTCAGAATTACAATTTAATTATGTTATTCTAACTTGGATACCTTATATGATCACAGCGACATATATTCATAATTATACAACAACAGATGACAATACATTCACGCAGTTACATAAAAATATATAAATATTAATTTGGCCTTTCAGTCACCAAGTGCGCTACATATGATATGAAAGTAGTACTTTATAAATCATACAAATTTGGAAGAAAAAAAAAAAAGATATATGAAATTAGTTTTATAGTTACATGTATACAAATCGAGAAACGTCTGCATGTGTATATGTTGTGTGTGTCTGTGTGTCTGTGTGTATGAAAGAGAGAGAGGATGTATAACCATTTCTTCGTTTTTTTTTTTTTTTTTTAAATACTCACATTATCAGAGTAATTGTATTTTTTTTCTTAATACTTTATTCGTTTTCTTCTTCATGTCACGTGACATGGACTTCATCAAAAGCACTGTGTTGAAACTGTGAAGCAAAACCGTTGAGCAATATCTCTCTGAAGTGAGGTGCTGTAATAATAACCGTGAAGTTTTTCACTCGCCTATTTCCAACCCAAGTCTTTGCGGACCTTTTCCACTCTCTGTTCGAGAAGGCTGGAAATTCTCATCATTTCTTTGTCAATGATGATTTCTGGAAAACACGACTTCCAGCCGAACGGACACTGTCTGTAATGGTGAATAACTGCAACATCCGGAGGTAATTTGTAGCTGAAATGTTACGTATAAGAATAGATAAATACAGACGGAATCTACGAAGGGGATGCATGCAGATGAATAAACAAATAAACAGACGAATGAACAAATGAATGAGTAAAATTCAGTCAGCCGATTAGCAAATAAGACCAATCTATTATGAAGATTGTATAGGTGACGCAGATACTATGACGTCACGAGTAATATGTTCAAATGGAAAATAAAGAAATAACTTCACTCAGCAGTCACTAAAGACTGCGCCTTAGTCCGGCACTCACTCCGTAAAAAAATTATAATAAGTAGTTAATAATTCAGTACACATTTAATGGAATAAAAATTTTCATTTTGGAAGTTACAGCAATCACAATGATGATACCTCTATTACTTATTTACTTATTTGTTATTTTATTGTTGTTGTTGTTATTGTTATTATTATTTAATTAATTAATTAATTAATTAATTATTATTATTATTATTTTATTATTATTATTATTATTATTAATTTATTTATTTATTTATTCTTATTATATTTTTAAATACTATACCTGCTTGGATTTTAAATGCTTTACTAACAATATTTTGTTTATTTTATTTGTTTTTGTTTTGTTATTCTTTAAAGCATAAAAGCAAAAAAAAAATTAATTAAATGTGACTATACGCTCGACGAATTTCTTGCAACTATTTGATTATTTAACGCAATCAATTTCCAGTTTTATTGTCCATAAATTGTATTGCTGATTATTTTTACTCTTTTTATAAAGGTTATCGTTACTTTTAATGTAGGAGAAAATTTCACGTTTAATCACAGATTTATCTTAAATGAGTGAAATTTTTTTTTTTTTCCTTTAAAAATTGATTTCTGGTTTTTAAAGTAACCCGGTGTAATAAGAGCGATAACTCTAATAGCGATAACTCTAACAAACCGGGTTAATATGCCTTCACTTAATAATAATGATTCAGATAACAACAACAACAACAACAACAACAATAATAAAGTGTAAATATGGCCCTCATACCTGTTATAGCCGGATTTTGGTTCAAACCAGTGGGTGTGTGTGAGATGGGTTCGTTGCGGCAGATAAATGTATTTCTCGCATTCCCAGCGAGGTTTCGTACTTCTCTGGTACTCCAAGAAAAAAATGTCGTTGTGAGATTCGTGTTTGCCCCAGCTCGTCAGGTGAAACTGAACGTGAAACATGAAGCCAGCGGCGTCTTCGAATTTAGACAGGTGTTCCTGAAATGACAGCATTAATTAAAGGTGTTACTATAAATATCCGTTAAATGCATTACTATAAATATCGGTTAAATGTGTTACTATAAATATCCGTTAAATGTGTTACTATAAATATCCGTTAAATGTGTTACCATAAATATCCGTTAAATGTGTATACGCATAAATGTCCATGAAACATGATTAGATATAAATATTCTTCAAATGTGTCTAGATATAAATATCCGTTAAATGTATTTACGCAAAAATGTCCGTTAAATGTGTTTGGAAATAAATATCCTGAAAATGCATTTAAATAATAAATATGATTAGTTAACGAATTTTTTTTTTTAGACATGAAAGTCCATCAGATACGATTAGATATAAATATTAATTAAATGTGTGTGAAAAATATTAAATTGGCCACTCGTAGTATAATGCCCGTTAGATTTATTTAACTGTAATGTATTTAGATATTAATGTACGTTTAATGTTTTAGGAAGTAAATGTTTGTTAAATTATTTAGATATTAAATGCTTTTAATTACAAATGTCCGGGTTCACAAATAATTAAAAATATAAATAAGATATTTAGATATAAATGCTAGTGTTCATTAAAGGTCTTTATATAAAAACTTCTGTTTTCAAATTATATAATATTGTGCATCATCAGACTTTGACATGCTAGCCAAAAGCAGTTAAAAAGTGTGATAAATGCAACAGTCGGTATTGTTTAAAATATACTCTACTTTGTTATACTGCGTGAAATTAGAATACGGCTGAATTAACGTTAAAATTATATAGCTGCGCAAAACGTTGAAAACCTTTGAAAACATTTTTGTTTTGTAAAAAAAAATATATAATGATGATGATGATGGCAATAACAACAACAACAATAATAATAATAACTGCAACAACGACAACAACAAAACTTTGACTACCACTACACACAATACTGCAACCCAGTCGCTGCCGTAGTTGATAGATTTCTAAAATATTCACCTAACGTTACAGAACTGATTGCCTGGGAGGAAGAAAGGATCGACGCCATGTTTATGACAGGTCATGTCAGTGATAATAGCAATAATTGAGTCCTGTGGACAGAATTACCAGTCTATTAGCAGCTGTTTTGTGTTAAAACGTAAACTGAGATGAGTGGACGTGCAGTAACGTGCACGTGTTACTAGCAAAATCAACGAGTTGACAAAAACAAAGGGTGGAGTGTGTAGAGCTAGAGTGAGTGAGATAAACACTGTTCTCCAACATCGTTAAGTGTTTCTAACTGTGAACCTTGCTCAATGTTTGTTTTTTCTTCTTCTTTTTTTTTTTTTTACAAAGCTTGTTAACAACCTTAAATTTTATCGCCTGGTGTTTGTACGAACACTGTGACATTTGTCAGTTATCAGATAAAAAAAGTAAAGACAAATATTGAGATACCGACCTAATATTTTTTAATTCTATAATCGAGCGAAAAATAAATAAATAATTTTAAAAAACCAACAAAAGAAAAACGACAAAAAAAAACACAGCAAACCCCCCACCCCTCATCACCACTACCACCACCAACAACAACTACATAATAATAATAATAATAATAATAATAATAATAATAATAATAATAATAATAAAAATAAAAATGAAAATATTTTTCACGGTATGGAAAGAGTTATTTCCCTTACTGGAGTTGTTCGATTACAACTGGATATAAAACTGAATAAGTTAATTTATTCGATTTTCTAAAAACATTCATGTAAAATAAAACTTGGATTCATCAGGACTGTAGATATTACAGGATGAACAATGAGAATGACGTTTTATGATCAGTGAATCACAGACGAATGAATAATTAATCGGGAAACCGGACCTATAAATATACACGAACGTAGTTTATGCCTACGTCACCTGTAAAATTTTATATATATGTAATCCAGCAATGTATATAATTATAATCTTGAAAATGTTAAACCTCGTATGTAGTGACCCCACCTCTGAAAACTTAAGTGGATTCATCCTAACACATGGACGGGTATCTGTGGACTGTGGGTGTTTATTTAATTGCTAAATATTGAATACACTTCATTTTATCTTTTTTATCTTTCAAGCACCACTTTCTGCTTTCCTGAACATCTGAGTTTACTGTCGACTCGAAAATGTTAATGCGTAGTGGAAACAAAGCAATAAAGAACAATCTTCGTGATTTACGATTACGCCTTAACCTTAATAAAATTTGTGTATCTAGGTAAAATGAATCCCAAGTCTAATGCAATCTCTGGTTAAAGGAGCATTTACAACATTATTGTTATACGGCTTAACATTCTGCCAAAGTTCATTATGTCGTTATCAACAGGCTATGATTTCATTCCTGAATTCTAGGGGTGCTACAACAATATATATATATATATATATATATAAATTTATCTGTAACGGTCAGTTGTGTCTCTGTATTCCAAAACTAAACTTTAAGGTCAAATATTGTACGAATTTTTCATGTAGCAATGCAGACATCTATAAAAATGTACGTATACCAGATCAGTTAATTACTCGGCAATGTAAAGTTAAACAAATTCAGTGGTGCGTGAAAACAGTGATAATTTTGATTAAGCTCCAGCTTTTAGTATTGTCAAAGTTTCTAGATATGATCATCCAAACACGAACATAACGATCTAGTTGATCGGTTTAACATAAAATCTGGCTAATGGACTATTTGTACAGTTTTGACAAATCATTATTATGTCGATATAGTATATGAAATGCTTTACAAGTGATGACTTCAAACCGTTAGTTAATTTCAGACTCAGTCCACATTCACGTTCAGTTTAGGCTAACTGGCATTCCAGCATGAATATGCTTATCAAAGTCTGAGGTATATTTATTTTTACCCCTTTCCACTGCAAAATATAATATATTTTGTTGTTACTTAACAGTAGGACACATTTCTCAAATGAACTGGGGTGGAACAGATGAAATATCAGTTTACACAACACTCATTGTTCTGCTCACCCCTGTGAACAGTTCTTTTTATCACACCACCTCCGCATCTCTACCCGAATTTTACAGCTGATTATGTGTTAAGATATGAAATAAATACATTTTAAAATTTTTTTAAAAATTTTTGTGTTTGCAATTGTAATATATATTAACATTTTAATATCACCAATAAAACTACTGCGAATATTTAGATTGTGTCTCAAAAACGAACGGTTTAATTCTTTCGTATTTGTTTTCTAATATAAATTAAATTGGTATTTAATAAGAAAAAAAAAAACAAAAAAAAAACAAACAAAACAAAACAAGAACTAAAAAGATTTAAAATGTGTTCCATATAATTATATGTAAATATATATTCTCATTACTTCATTGTTTTTTTTAATAAGCTAAATTTGTGAATAAGATTTAAAATAATCAAAAATGTTTTTGAAATTTATCGCAAAATTAATATATATAGGATAAACAATTTTATCCTTTCATTTTTCCACTTAAGCTTAATTAGTGTTACATGAATAAAGCAGATATAACCATTTTATTCACATCCCTAATAAATAATATAGAGCCAACGGTTTCATTCATTCCTATTTCCTATGGCAAAACAATCTACATTCGCATATTGTAAGCAATAAAACAACTACTTATCGTACATGTTTAATATATTTCAGTATCACTTACTCATTTTCTATAGCGAAGCGTATCAAAGTTAAACAATGATATCTTGTAATAAAGGCTATCATAGTCATTCCCATACAATTCTAATTAATGTTATTTTGTTCACCCCGCACAGAAAGCATTAACGAATAAAAACGTGTTGATAATTTACATACCTTTTATTTGTTATTATGTTTAATATATATTTGTTTCTTGGTTATACATGTTATAGATGCCATCACCGTTTTATTTGTATTACTACTACTAATATTATAATTACTAATATTGTTCATGTTTGTGCTCTCTCTCTCTCTCGCTCTCTCGCTCTCTCCATAAAATCAAATATCCTCATCATTGATACAATAGCAGTGTTGCAAGCCATAATTTAAATAGCTATTTACATAAAGAATAAATGAACCATGTGAACATAAGCCTGAACATCATAAACATTAATGTATTAGTTATCAGTTTTAACAACACTGAAAAGGAGACAAGATATTAGGCCAGGAATTAACTGTTGCTATTTTGCTATTTCTTATGTTTTGTTCATGTTTTGAAACAGTGCATCATATAATCATCATCATCATTATCATCACCATCGTTATTGCTTTTATTATGATTATGATCATGAATAATAATAATAATAATAATAATAATAATAATAATAATAATAATAATAATAATAATAATAATAATAGTAATAGTAATAATGACAGCAACAACTGAAAAATAACAATAATAATAATAATATTAATAAATCCTACCTGCATGAATTGTTTGAGATTTTGATTTTTGCGCGGAAGAATCACTTCGTCCATATCTATACCTGCGACGTACGTGTATCCTGCCAAACGTTCCCTGCACTCGTAAACCGGCAAATTCTCATCATGTGAGAACTGGGGAAACAGACGTTTGTCAATGTCCATTCCCCGCCCTGGAATCCCTGCAGAAATAATAATAATAATAATAATAATAATAATAATAATAATAATAATAATAATAATAATGATAATGATAGTAATAATAATAATAGTAATAATAATAATGATAGTAATAATAATAATAATAATAATAGTAATAGTAATAATAATAATAATAGTAATAGTAATAGTAATAATAATAATAATAATAATAATAATAATAATAATAATAATTATAGTAATAATAATAATAATAATAATAATAATAATAATAATAATAATAATAATAATAATAATGATAATAATAATAATAGTAATAATAATAGTAATAATAATAATAATAATAATAATAATAGTAATAATAATAGTAATAATAGTAATTGTAATTAGTAGCAGAGTAATACGAATAATGATGATTATGATGGTAATAATAATAATGGCGATAATAATGATAATGACGATGCTAATAATAATAATAATAACAGTAGTAGTAGTAATGGCAGTAGCAGTATTAGCAGCAGCTGCAGTAGTAGTAGCGGAAATAGTAATAGTGGTTGTAGTAAATAGTATTATTAACTAATATAAATAAACGAACAATTAATAGTAGTAATTCATAGTAAAAATCATTAACTTCGGAAGTCTCCGTAGTATAGGATAACAGATAATCGCAAACCATGAAAATCTACACTCAGAGAATTCTAAATATTTACATCTGTCTACTAACTTGTTGTTAGGCCATAAATGATAAAGAAAACAGTGAAAGAGAAAATAATGCAGTCATTAATTATGGCCGAAACTTTTGGTTCTGTGCACATGTGATGAAGTATGGGTTAGCTCTCTGTTTACCTCAGTTATTCCATGCTCATCTAGAATAAAGCTTAAAGTAGGAAATAATGCAATCATTAATTGATGGCAGAAAAGATTTTTACTGTTTCATATACGGGTATTGTTAATGAAAGCTGTTTCGTATACCAGTAATCAATCTCTCTCTCTCTCTCAATCTCTCTCTCTCTCTCTCAATCTCTTACACACACTCTCACTCACTCTCTTTCTCTCTCTCACACACTCTCACTCCCTCTCCCCCTCTCCCCCTCTCTCTCTCTCTCTCTCTCTCTCTCTCTCATATGTAATAACTGTTTTATATCAGCAGTAATAATAGGTTAAATAGTAGTGTGCATCAAGAATGCATAACAGACACTGTTACATACAAAAACATACACACAAATATATACTATATGCAAACACAGTGAACAGGATAGAGAGACACAGACAGACAGACAAAGACAGAAAGAGAAAGAACGAGTACATTTGTATGTTATAATTATGTGTTTATTATGTGGAGAAAAAAATATATGAGTGCGATTATCTGTGTGTATTAATATGCATATTAAATAAATGTATGAAATATCTTCTAAAACTTCTATTCATATTACCAATGCTTTATCAGAAAAGAGGGGAGAAAGATGATAGAGAAACCAGTTAGCCTGCACTTTTAAAAAACCTCAGTAGTTATATTTCATATACTTAAAAAATGCAATTCTCAATTTTTTTTATTGACATTTCCATTCATTTGTATTTCTTTAAAAAGATGAAAAAGAACGAGATAAAGATGAAAAAGAACGAGATAAAGATGAAAAAGAAACAAAGAAAGAAAAAATCAAAACACATCGAAGCATAATTTATGACATTGTAAATAACAAACATATGAGGGCGTGGCTTTTGAGAGAAGGAGAGAGAGAGAGAGAGAGAGAGAGAGAGAGAGAGAGAGAGAGAGAGAGAGAGAGAGAGAGAGAGAGAGAGCATCAAATTCTATCTAAATATACGTATATACAGATAAAGGATGACTTGTATAGCAAACGAATTGTTTTTAGTCAAAGATTTAGCACATTGAGCATGGAAAAATGACATAATGAAACAGTAATGCTTGGACAAACATGATATTTAACTATAAGAGAACCGTTAGTGCATACATGTATTATCGGTTTGGGCATATCGTTTGGCTGACTTCAGATCAGTCGACAAATATTACTCAGTATGAAATATAGTATTGTTATTATTATCACTTTAACACTACCACATTATATTTATTACTACCACAACAAGGCTGCTTCTGCTGCTGCTGCTACTACTCCCAGTGCTAGTGCTTGAGCTGCTACTACTACTACTATTATTATCACTATCACTATTGGTAATTTTCTTGCTTAACCACCTTTGATTCTGCCAGGAAGCTCATAGCGCACTAAATCCAGTATTCCTTGCTTTTCGTAATAGCGGAAAATGTTTAGGATTTTTTCTGGGACGTCTATTTCGAACAGTAAAATCTTGTCGACGCCCAGAAGTCGTTGTATTTCAACCCACTCGATAAAACGTTCAGGGTCGGGTCCCTTACCAAACGCCGTTTTGGCGCATATAGCCAGTCCGCCCGACACGGTTTCAGGATATATCACAGGAATGTAGTCGCCAACGTCGTCGCTGCACGTGGACGACGTCGTCAGAGAAATATTCTTTACTTGCACAACACCAGGAAGATCGCAGAGGAACTGTTTCGCTATAAAATGTGCTGGATCAAAGTATTCCGTAATTGCGGGCAAAAAATCTATGTGATGATGTTCTGAGAAGAGCCGAGTCGGCGATGTAAGCAGTTTGTCTCCAGCGACAATTATACAACACATCAGAGGGATGTTGGCACCGTCCATCGCCGAAATGATGACGTTTGTGTGGCTTTTGTAAGGTCTTTCTGTGTTCGCAATAGCTGATAAAAAGAAGACATCGCTGCCTCGGACCTGTTTGAAATACTGAAGCGGTTTCCCATCGGTGCTTTTGTTTGAAGGCGGCGTGTTACGATTTACTAAACGCCAGGAAGCAAGTTTGGAGACTCTTACTGTTTCAGTATCATGGACCTGTGAGGAAATAAACAGTTCAGTTAATAATAATAATAATAATAATAATAATCACAATAAGGATGATGATTAAAATAATGACAATGATGATGATGATATTAATAATGATAATGATGATGATGAAAATAATAATGATGACGAAAAACATGATGATTATAGTATGAAGATGATGACAAAAATAATAATTGTGATCACGATAATGCTGATGATAATTATGATGATATTAATAAATAATGATTATAACAATGATGATAATGATTATAATAATGTTAATGATGACGAAAAAGGTGATAAGAATAATAAAGAAAATGATGATGATGATGACTAATGTAATGATGATGATGACTTTAATGTAACGATGACGTAATTACAGCAAAGATAATGACGACAATGAAGGAGAAGATGATGTTGATGATAATGATAAAAACGATGACAATGGAAATGAAAATGATTGTCATGGTGATGACGATTATGAAGATGTGAAAATAATAACTGTGATCATTATAATGATGATGATGATGATGATGATGATGACGACAAGAAAAACAGCATAGTTATATATTTACTGCTATGTTCAAACTGGCGCTGTCGATGGTTTCACTGAATCATTTTACTGTGGCAATCCAGGCAGAAGATACCCGTAAGCTCTGTTTAACATTAAATTAATCATGTAAATATTCTTAAAACGAGAAACTGGTTCATTTTGCCAAGAACGTATAATCGTCTAAATCCGATTTAAATAAGTGCATTCGATTATATTATGGTTGATGAAGTTGCAGCAGAGCTTTTATAAAGTTCACTTTTCATCGATTTTCATTGTTGTTGTTATAGTAATTATTGTGGTTGTTAAATTATCATTGTTTCTGTAAGTCTTACGGCCTTTATTATTGTTGTTGTTGTTGTTGTTGTTGTTATTACCTTCGCTGTAGTGGTAAAATTTTAAATCCATATATCTATTACAGTTGAAAGGGTGTTTACTTCGCTTGGTTTCGCTTGATTTGTTTGCAGTACTCTCCTCCAGCAGCTTCATTATTTATTAACAGATAATTAAACAAGAATAAGAAATAGAAATGACAGTCTTTAGAAATTATTTTAAAACGTTGTCCATCTATCGATACGGCGCTTATTAGAAAACGGTACGAAAACTTACGATCAACCAAAAGTAACGATTATTTTCAAATGATATTGATGGCAACGTTTTAAAGCGTTTCATCAATATGGTAATTCAGTGCAAAATACTCAGTAAACTAAAACTAGTGTATTGTTTACTGAAAGTTCTGCTTACCATTTCTTTTTTCTTTTTTTTTATCACTATGCTTATTATCCCATGTTTTAATAAATGCGAACAAACAGAAGAGACAGTTTTCTGAAGATAATAGTTTTAGGGTGATTTATTGAAGCTTTACAATGATTAACTAGATAATTCTATTGTTTGCATTTAGATAAGACAGAAGATATATTCCTGAACAGTTTACTAGGGCATCTGCGTGAACGTATTAGCAGGGTACAGGTTTGAACATATTCGGTACTTTATACATGGATATCAATTTTTATTTTGTTCACTGATGGAAATGAGGGGAACGAACTTTCCTTACCTTTCATTTTCGGTTTATCTTCAATTTAAGTACCAGTGTAGGCAAAATTATCTTTTCTATAATTATCTTTGCATACTTTACTCAACTCCCATTAACAACACTTTATCTTACCAAAAACAACAAAGTAGTTCTTTAATGAATTAATAACTCTTTATTCGATCGTCTTAAATTAGAAACTGGTGTGACAGGGACGAATTAGCATAGTAATAGATAAATGAATACTTATCTTCCACCAATAACAAACAGTACTTTACCCCTAGTTACTAAAACCGATTTCCATCAATGATGATCATCATTATTATGATTATGATTATTATTATTATAATTATTATTATTATTTATTTATTTATTTATTTATTTATTTATTTATTTATTATTATTTATTTATATTTTTATTTGTTGCTTTCTTCTTTCGCCTTTTCAGTCAGATTTATTGAAATGATCATCAGATGTACTTTTATACATCTAAAGGCCGTGGATTGTGATTTCTTGGTTGATAACCTGCCTGCAGTTACAGATCGCGTGTCCAGTGAACCGTCATGTCCGTTTTTATCGCTGTGTCAAAATTCAAAGCGTCTTTAGCCTTCATGACCGACACATCTGAACAAGCAACAACACAACAACACACACACACACACACAAAAAAAAAACCCAACAACAACAAGAAAAGGGCGATTGTTGTTTTTCTTCTTATTGGTATTAGCTATTTAAAACTGTTCTTACTGACATCGTATATTTTTTTTTTATATTTTAATCTTCTGTTTAAAATGTCAACTTAGTGCTTATTCACAGTTATATGCTGGTTTAAATATCGATTCGAGCATTTCCACTGGAATAAAAAATAATTTAAAAAAACAAACCCACAGTAATAATAATAAAAATAAAAGACAAAGGATTGTTTCAACGGGTTAAATGAGATATATCACTAATTATGTGCAAACTGTGACCTGCAGCTGTCGATTTTTCTATTGCTACGCATCCAAGGCTGCGGTCGTGAAATCAATTAAGTGAAGATAGAATATGTATTGTACATCACATGAGACTTATTCTTTTTATTTTAATCTTTTTAAAATGTCAACTTAGTGCTTATTCACAGTTATATGCTGGTTTAAATATCGATTCTAGCATTTCCATTTGAATAAAAAATTTTTGTCAAAACAAACCCACAGTAATGTTTTAAAGTTAAAGCACGACCTTGTGTATAATTATCACAGATTTTTTTTTCAAGTATCGGGTGTGAAAAAAGGTTCTTTTTTTGCGAAACTTTTGCGGAAATGACCGGTTTGATTGTTGTCTTTTATTTGTTTATTTCTACATTAGGTTGTTGTCAGCTTGATTCAGCTTCTTGCTTGTTTTGATTTGTTATATCATACTTTGTGGTTGGTTGTCTGCTGGTCTGTTTATTTCGTTTGTCCATCGACTGTTGTTGTTGGTTAGATGGTTCGGTTGTCTGTTCACCACTTACTTATCCCTGCTTGTATTTTGAATGACCTCGTTAACTGTTTGGTTTTATTTTGACATGTAATTCTTGTTTTCAGTTACGCTTGATACCTCACATATGTAGGCTATAACGTTATTATTTCACGGATATACTGTTCCTGTTAAAAGTACAGGAAACCATGAAGTAAAACTTAGAGACAAACCTAGAACAGGATATCTACATCTGTATGTATGTGCATGCGTGAGAGTGTTGCATAATGATCATATACAGAGAAGAAACCCGCTGTACTCCCATGACAGTTTTTACCAGTTTAAGTGAAACCGCCACCCTCCTAGACAGAAAAACAAACACATGTCCTTTAATAAATATAATTATAGCAGCGGCTTTAATTGGAAATGGCCCTTTTGGAGAACAGATCCAGCGACATGTAATATTGTGGTCCAACGTACATTTTACCACTGATCTGCAAATTTAAAGTTTAACTTAAATAGTTAAGTCGTTTCTAATTGCTGTGGCTGATTAATCAGAAAAAAATTATGAATTCAGTTTATTTCAAGAAGTATGTTTATAAATACATTTATGTTTGCTTGTTTGTATGCATTTATGTGCGAATGTGTGTAGGTGCACGTGTGCATCTCCGTGTACGAGTAGAATATAGATTACTGTTTATATAGGTGATTAAATGACAACGATTTCTTTATCATTATACAAACATATACGCCCACAAGCTCAGACACACATTCAGACACAACAGACACACACACACACACACAACAGACAAACACACACACACATAACGCACATCTACAGAAACAATGATACGTAGACAATCACATGAACACACACACAAAAAAAAACCATGCGCACGCATACGCACATACTTGTACATAATCACATTTATGTGGACATCCATACACAATTACAAATTTCTGCTCTTGCACACATGCATACATCTGATTCCTGGGGGAAGAACAAAAATAAGCATCTGATCAGTGCCTATTAGTTTCACTAAAGGTCAAGAAAATCGTGAATTTCAGATTAAAATTCATCAGAAGTGAAATAGATTGTTGTAGCATAAATAATCATATTATAGCACGCTGGTCAAAGTTTGATTACAAACAGCTCATATGTATAAAAACTGTGACAGAAATATTGTAATGTGTGTTAAACCATCACAGCTGCACTTGAAGTGCGTATGTAAATTACTGCATACATTATTACTGTATTTGTTGTCCACATTTTCAGTCGTCTGTTGGCGATAAACTAGTGATAGGAATGCACGAATTTAGAAACTAGTCCTTTTTCTCTCACGCAGTGAACACAAACGAACCTTCACTGACACCCATATCACACGCCGACATACACAAAAACATTAACTGACATTCCCGATCTTTTTCTACATCACTGTATCTATGCATGGGCAGTATGAAGTTTATTTTGGGTGCAATGTAAAGATTTATAGCAAACTTTAAAATGAATTTAGACCCATCCTACAGTCGCGTGAACAAAAATTACACCCGAAGCTACCCAAATACATCCGTACAGAACTGAAACCACAAAGAATAAAAACAATTTAAAAAACAAATATAATTAAACTGTTACTTACCCTGTCATCGAAACGCCACAGCAGTAAAACGCCACACACCAGCAGCAGAACTAGTAAGTTAACTTTGTAGATTCGCAGGTAACTGAAATTCATGGCGAATAACATGTCACGTTAGCCCATCAATTCAGAGTCGTCTTGTTTCTGAAAGCAACGTGTATGACATATCCGTAGCAGACGATGTACTTGGCAGAATAAAATATAGTAAAGTGAATACTATTGATCACTCTTAGTGCCGATACTAACATCTGTGGCCTAAAACAGACAGCGGTTGGTCGCATAGTCTCTTATACAATCGATAATTTTCGGTAAGAGATGTCTGGTTTTTATCGGAAATGAACGAATCGCAACCGCACGGATGCGCTGACCTTCGAACAAAACTATTTCGACAACAGCAATAGTACTCGATTAATCTCAGCAATGAAAACATGCGTCCCGCTTTTTTCTCCCCCAACCTTCTTTCGTAATTAAGGATATTTTTCTTTACAAACCCCTGTTCCCCTCTCGGTATAATCAAAATACTTTTTCTTCTGTAAAAAAAAAAAAAAAAAAAAAAAAAATAAATGTTCTAAAAAAATAATAATTAATTTGAAAGCATGGATTATATTACAAAATTCTTTAAAAAATTGTTTACTCATTTATTATTAATGTTTTTATATTTTTTTAATTAATTATTATTTTTTTTTTTTAAATATTTACGATAAATTTAAAGCACAGACGACCGAGATTTCAAGCAGAAAACAAGAAGAAACGTAAATGTAATTGTATCTAAGTTAAATGTTCAACGGTTACTTGCTCCGAACAATATCCTCATCTCATCTTTTATTTCTAAAATCTTTTTGCGCGAAATTCCGTGGAACAAACTGTGTTCCGCATTATGGGTAACACAAAAGTTTAACCAAATCAACTGATAAACCCCGAGCACTCTGTACGTAAATAAACATAACTTACTAGGATGTGTACTTGTTAGCTGCAGTCACAGCATGTACTTATTTTAATATATTTTAATAAGAATGTAGATTCACACACAGGCACATACACAGACATGCAAAAATATATTATTCATAGGCACATACATACATACTCACCACCTTTGTATATAAATATGTAAATATACACACAAGCATACATACACACACCCATTCAGATATATAGATGAAACATCCAACCATCCATCCATCCACAACACAAATATATGTATATATTATGTTTAAGTGCTATATTTTAACCTATATTCAACTTTGGTAGGACTAACTGAGACGCGAAGGTGACTTTTGACAATTCCTATACATCCAAAATATAACAATAATATTCAATCTCGTGGAACGAACAGAATAAGCCAGTATACTGCCCACTGAACCTAGATTTGCTAACAATTGTATGAATTAATGTAACATGATATTTAGGGTAGTACAAATTACAAAAAAGTCGTGGTAGGCTCGGATCTGTTACGAAGCTAATGAAACTCAAACTTCAGAACACCTGATCCAAAGGGCCCTAAAAACGACGTTAGCTGTCCAAAATTTTAATCCTTATCTGAGATGCTAGGATTTTAATTTTCGAAACATTTATGGTGATCTGTTTTGGAAGAAGCCGATTGAAAAAGAGAACACTGGTTGCCCAAATATTTGTTGCTGCTTGCGAAGGGCACCAGGAACACTTAAAGATTCCAGGGGATCAAAATGTAGGTCCGCAGTTGATCGCTGAAAGGACTGAATAAATTGCTATGCGTTTGGCTTTTTATTTGAAGCCGTTATTAATTTTAAACTATTATATACTGCTGCTGCTGCTGCTAACACTACTACTATTTCTACTGCTACTGCTACTACTACTACTACTACTACAATTACTACAATATACTACTGCTGCTGCTGCTACTACTACTAATAATAAAAAATAACAAATGTAACTCAAAGTTATTTATATTAGGGATTACATTATTCGAGATTCAAGATAAGTGAACTTGATATGCAATACGAACACTGAAACAATACACTAATTTGTCATCGTAGTCGATTATATAGAGAGACAGAGGTAGATACAGAATTATTTTAGATTTTATTTTATTTTTATTTTATTATTGTGGTTCTGGTTATTATTATTATATTTATCATCATAACTATTTTAATTATTTATCTTATCATCATCATCATTTATTTATTTATTTAATTTTAATTTATTTAATTAAAAGCATGCTAGTATCTAACATCGTGATAGTGTCGTGCATTATTCTTATTTAGACGTTACTTCTCTGCTGTTGTTGTAAGTGGGCGCAAAACCACAAGGAACCCAGTAAATATTATTACGTCAGTTTTTAATAACATTCTTAGGAGAATGGTAGTCCTTCCCTAAACAGAAGGGATAGAAATGTAATTTTGTTTCAGTGACAAGTAATATTTCAGAACATAATTATAATTTTTGATTAAATTCTTGGAAACGTCTAATTTAATATTTCATTATCTCAGTGATGGAACGGTAATATGTAATTTTATCAATATCTGCTACGGCAAGCTTACGATAGCAACTGGATCTTCCGGTCATCTGGACCAAGAAAATAAACTGCAGAAGAAAACTATGAAATTATATTTAATTTATACATCTCAATATACATCTAAATTGAATATATTTCGAGTTTTATTACTTCATATTAGCCAAAATCCATATTGCTGTCTACATTTTTTTTAAAGAGAAAGAATTTACACACGATCATATTTGCATGCATGTGTGTGTGTGTGCGTGTGTGTATGTATGTATGTATGTATGTACGTATGTAATTATAACAATTATATCTCAGTTTATACCAGAAAATATTTATAATTATTAATAATTATGTGTCTTTGCATGTACACCAGAGGAATGGTTTATAAATTGTTATACGTGTAATTCTGGTCTTCTTCGACATGTGTCTTTACCTTTAGTTAGTCAGAGAATTTAATCAAAATCTATTACTGAAATAATACTGAAACAAAGCCGCGTCTTCTCCTACTTAATCAATAGGAGGGCTGCAACGCTTTCAAGAACTGCATTGTAAACTGTCTTAATGAAAAATTATTTCATTATTGTTTCGCCAAGCATGATGTGCTATCGTGACACTTCGTAAAGATTTAATACACAGTGAACTATTACCTCTCAGTAGATTCAATGCACAGTGAACTATTACCTCTCAGTAGATTTAATGTACAGTGAACTATTACCTCTGAGTAGATTTAAAGCACAGTGAACTATTACCTCTCAGTAGGTTTAATGTACAGTGAACTATTACCTTTCAGTAGATTTAATGTACAGTGAACTATTACTTCTCAGTAGATTTTAAGCACAGTGAACTATTACCTCTCAGTAGGTTTAATGCACAGTGAACTATTACCTTTCAGTAGATTTAATGCACAGTGAACTCTTACCTCTGAGTAGATTTAATGTACAGTGAACTCTTACCTCTGAGTAGATTTAATGCACAGTGAACTATTACCTCTCAGTAGATTTAATGCACAGTGAACTATTACCTCTGAGTAGATTTAATGCACAGTGAACTATTACCTCTCAGTAGATTTAATACACAGTGAACTATTACCTCAGTAGATTTAATGTACAGTGAACTATTACCTCTGAGTAGATTTAATGCACAGTGAACTATTACCTCTGAGTAGATTTAATGCACAGTGAACTATTACCTCTGAGTAGATTTAATGCACAGTGAACTATTACCTCAGTAGATTTAATGCACAGTGAACTATTACCTCTGAGTAGATTTAATGCACAGTGAACTATTACCTCAGTAGATTTAATGCACAGTGAACTATTACCTCTGAGTAGATTTAATGCACAGTGAACTATTACTCTCAGTAGGTTTAATGTGCAGTGAACTATTACTCTCAGTAGGTTTAATGTGCAGTGAACTATTACTCTCAGTAGGTTTAATGTGCAGTGAACTATTACTCTCAGTAGGTTTAATGTGCAGTGAACTATTACTCTCAGTAGGTTTAATGTGCAGTGAACTATTACTCTCAGTAGGTTTAATGTGCAGTGAACTATTACCTCTCCGTAAATTTAATAGTGAACTTTTACCTCTCAGTAGATTTAATAGACCGTGAACTATTACCTCTCAGTAGATTTAATGCACAGTGAACTATTACTCTCAGTAGGTTTAATGTGCAGTGAACTATTACTCTCAGTAGGTTTAATGTGCAGTGAACTATTACCTCTCCGTAAATTTAATAGTGAACTTTTACCTCTCAGTAGATTTAATAGACCGTGAACTATTACCTCTCAGTAGATTTAATGCACAGTGAACTATTACTCTCAGTAGGTTTAATGTGCAGTGTACAATTACCTCTCCGTAAATTTAATAGTGAACTTTTACCTCTCAGTAGATTTAATAGACCGTGAACTATTACCTCTCAGTAGATTTAACGCACAGTGAACTATTACCTCTCCGTAAATTTAATAGACAGTGAACTATTACCTCTCAGTAGATTTAATGCACAGTGAACGCTTAGCTCTCAGTAGATTTAATAGAGAGTGAACTATTACCTCTGAGTAGATTTAATAGATAGTGAACTATTACCTCTGAGTAGATTTAATAGATAGTGAACTATTACCTCTCAGTAAATTGAAGGCACAGTAGACTTAATGGACAGTGAACTATTACTCTCAATAGGTTTAATGTGCAGTGATCTATTACCTGTCCGTAAATTTAATAATGAACTATTGCCTCTCAGTAGATTTAATACTTATTCATTAACTGCTTTATTGTAACTAGGGTCTCTGTATTCTGTTTTGCCCTTCATATCGAAGCTCATCATTGCCAGTGGTCTACGACCCACATTCCAGGTTCTTTAGATCACTAACATTTTCCACGACTCCAGTGCAGTTGTCACTAATTGGCCATGTTTTACGTCTTCGAGCATTTTGTCCTGCAGCGGTTTCCACTTGATATACACATATTGAAATTATGGATGCGAATTCCAGAAATGTCAAAATTAGTTTGAAGCCATCATTTAAACCCACAAATCATGTAAGCGCAGGATGGAATCAATAATGAAAGTTATTATTATTATTACTGTTGTTGTGATGGTGGAGGATGTGTTCTCTCTGGTGGGAAGTTTTTTTTTTGGCTATTGTCGTTGTCATTTTCGTCTTCATTAATTTTTTGTATTATCATTATCTTCATCATTATTAGTCTTTTTGTTGTAATTCGGTAGTTTTATGGGAAATTCACTTACGTGTCTTTATTTATACATTTTTTTTAAATGATATTATTAATAAAAATTATAATAATTTATTCCCACATTACAGTAATAAAAATTATATGAGACATCAATATTATTTTTTTTATTTTTATTTTTTTTTTTTAAAGTACAAACGTCATTTTTGATAAAAGTTATAATTTTAATAATATAATTATATTCTTTGTTTGATATTTCAGTACATCCATCGAATTTAATCAACGCTGAGAAAACTTAGGAGCTGATTTTGGCGGCCATATTGGATTTATACTAATTAAATATTTATTTCTTATAAATAGAATATAATACTATTCCTTAAAGTTTTTATATTTTCTGAAGACAAAAGATTGATTATGTTAAAAGTAGATAATCTTGTATAGAAATATTTTTTAAATATCCTGACAGTAGCTACGTGAATCAAAAAGGACCATCAATGGGTGAACTGAAAACGGGTCACACATGATTATACTCATATTCAAAAAAGGTTTAGTTCCAAATACGTAAACATGAATTCAATTATATCTGAAAGGTATTATGCAATAGTGTGTCTTGAGTTGTTTATAAAGCCAGTTAATGTGTTTTCAATTCATTACAATATTTATTGCAGTCTGTGTCACTATTATTTTTCAAGTCATGAATAATAATTCAGAAAATTTATAACTATTAAGATATTATAAACAGTCCTAATTAATACTGCATCCAAGATGAAAATCAATTCTGTTTTCACACTACAGGCCAGATTTGTCCTGCTAACATTCGTGTTACATACAACTACCAATAACCATGGCTACGTAACGATACTCCGCGAATTATTATTACAGAAAGATTAAATTTGAGTAGAATCAGTAAGACACACTCATACACGTCCTCATACGCAAAAAAGATAAACACATATTCACAAACACACACACACGAAATATAAACACACGTGTTCAAAGAACCAACGTATCACCATTACCACAGACCGGTTCAGAATAAAGTAACTCCAGGAAGCTAACACTCAGTAGACTTACTGAAATAGTCATCGGATGTGATTCATTCTTTTACCTGACAGCCAAATCTTTTCTTTTGTTTGTTTGTTGTTATAACTATCTGAGACCACAGCATGTTGCCTGTGATGAATATTTGCCTTACACATTTCAGTTTTAAGTAACACAATTTATTTAATGTTAATTCATTAGTTTTTATCATCGTTAATTTTATTGTATTACTCTCTCTCTCTCTCTCTCTCTCTCTCTCTCTCTCTCTCTCTCTCTCTCTCTCGTCTGCAGTTTGTAATATTATTTGATATTTTGACACTATCTCAACCGTAAGTGAATTAAAAAATTTCATAATATTCATTTATTACGCATTGAACTGATGAACATTTTAAAGAAAAGCAAATACATAAAAACGATGATGAAAATATTCGATTGTGGAGATTGTGCAGGTTCGTTGTTACAAAACATCCTCTCATACCTTCTAAATGACATCCGTTTTTATGGAAATTCTTTGTTGCCTTTGACGATAAGACATCTGATCTGCCTTATTGCCTTACATTTGCGAAGTTTACGGTGTATTGATGTTTCAAACTGAATGTCTCGTATACAAATGAATGATAGTAAAATGCTGTGACTCCATACATAATACAGTTTGAAACATACTGTTTTTGTAGTTAATTTGTTATTAATTTTAAATGTTCCTGAGTTTTTCATTTTTTTTTTTTTTTGTTTTTTTTTTCCTTCTTATTTTTAGGATAATTTCTTATCATATTATTTTATTTTTAAAAAGAGAGAGAAAACAGTATTTTAGACAGCTGTCACTAGGAAAGTATAAAAGTTATACTGAATTCTTAGAATATTGATGAAGAAAAATGTTTTTGCATTTTCTTTATTATCATAGTTTTGCAGCAATTGTGTTTCATTCAATACACATTAGCATTTCATAATAATAATAATAATAATAATAATAATAATAATAATAATAATAATAATAAATAAAATAAATAACTAAAATTAAAAACAAAATATCGGTGTGAATTAAAAACAAAAAGAAGTTAAAGTTCCTCTGCTGAATGTAAAACGTGGATTCTTTCTTTAAGATAATATTGTTTATTTCTGAACGATATTTAAAAAGGTGACTACGTGATACTAACAGACTGCGTCATGCAATATTCACAAAGACTGTGATCTTCGTTCGGGATCATTAACTGTGTAAACTGTAACCATTTGTATTGTACACACAGTGGAATCAAATTACCGAACTCTTAACAATCACGTACTTTTATTCAGTAAAGTTCAAATTGTGGACCTTCCGAGCTAGGTTCGGAATTAGCGATGACTCGTAACAGATCTTTTCAGTTAGCTCAAAATTTATTAATTTATTTGTTTAATTAATTTATGAATTTATTTAATTAATTTATTATTATTTTTTTTTTTTGAAATATTATACATATATATATATATATATTCATATAACGTATCATGAAAATGTAAAATATATTTTCGTTTAGTTACAATTATATTAGTTTCAACATAAATAAATAATTATTTATTATATAATTATTTAATATATTTATTATACTAGCTTAGGTACTCCGACCTGTCCTTTTGGTGAAAATAACAGAAAGTGTAATTAAAATTGTAGCTTTAAAATTTCAGTTGTCACATTTCACACTGACGATATAAAAATCCTTCCCTGGATTTCTCTACCCATTATGTTGGGTCAGCGATAAAACACTAAAAAATGTGATTTTTTTTCTTTTCTTTCCTTGGATGTTTTATTGGTTATGGCCCGCGAAGTCGACAGCTTGTATACACTGTGTCAACTTAGCGGGACAAGCTGATGTGTATCAGCAATGACCTGTCGATGTCCCGGTACTCATTAGTTGACATTTTACCTGGTTGACAGTGTACGCAGTCAAAAGGTAACAACGAGATGATACTGTACCGCAGCTATTACTACTACTACTACTACTACTACTACTACTACTATATATTACTACAATTCAGTTTCAGTTCAGTTTATTTATTTGCCAAAGTCAGCATGACTATAAACACAAAACAGACAAGAATACAGTTAGAAAACAGAAAGAGTTGTTTAATAGGTTACTGCTGTATAGAAATAGAGAGGGGAAAAAAAAAAAAAAAATAAAAAATTAAATGTAAGAATTAGGATAATAAAAATATAAACATATGGTTGTTATATATATGTAGTTACAAATTAAATAATATATTTATTACAATTTCTTTTTTATATTTTCTGAAGACAAAAGATTGGATTATGTTAAAAGTAGTCTTGTATACAAATATTTTTTTAAATATGATACTATCTATATTGGCCTCACACATATGGTTAAGGATCACGGAGATAATAATAAGAAACCCTCTGAATGAGTTACTCTTACCAACACCCCCCAAAATCCAACCCAGCAAGGGATCTTTTACATATATTTTCCCACAGAAAGAATATTACATAAATAGAATTCATTTTAAAATAAATTTTAGTTATAACAATATTTTTATTTGTAGTTCGTAGTTCAAAAACATATTTTATTCTCGCAGTGATCAGTTGAGATGTAGAAGTTCTCCTGTGTCCTCCATGTTGGTGATGTGGTTGTTGAATAGCTCTTCTTTCTTTGAGCGCATTCTGGCGTCGATGGTGCTGTATTTTTGCGTTTTCGTGACAGAGCTCGTCAGTGGCCATCCAGTTGGTGCAATTTTACTTCCATTACAGACTGCTTACATGTTAGAAACCCTACTTTTATCTTGTTAACGAAAAAGGCGTCTCGTAACTGTAGCGCAGAACTTACAAAGTAATTAGATAGGTCTACGTCCAGGTACTAAACAAAACAGATTTCTCGACTTTCCGGGCCGACACCGATTTGTCAACCTTGGCTTCTCCCGGACAAAAAGTTCGGATTATGCATCGGTGACAAGAAAATACGTTCGGCGCCGTTTGATAAAACATCGTTTGGTAACTGAGGAAAACAACGTAAAACAACGTCATAACAGAACAATGAAAGCAATGAAAGCTGTGTATAACCTAATAGCTGAAAGTCGTCAGAATAATCTCTCCATCGACTGTATAGGGTAAGGTGGGGTAATTCTGGCCCCATTTTCCATTCAACCTCAGCTACAGTTTCACAGACAAAAGGAAACAACAAAATGGAGTGAATAATGTTTACTGTATCTATTTCTGCTTCAAAATACACAAACACCTTTGTTTTCTTTGCCCTTTTTTCCTCCTTCCTCTTCATCTCTGCCAACTCTTCTTCATACCTTTTGACACTTTCTTCTTCTGTCAGTGCCTCAGCATACCTCATCTTCTTGATTTTATTTGAAGTTTGACAATGTGCCTCACCAGATGGACCGCAGACTTTCATTTGTTTCAAGAAACTTAAATAAAACTCAGAGTGGACTATATCAATGCCAAAACTATTGATTTCACCACCAAAATATGGGGGTCCAGAATTGCCGCAAGTGGTTGAGTAAAATAAAACACATATTTGTTTCCTAATTACCACATATTTATCAAGTTTCTTCTGCTGAACTTAATTGATTATGTGTTTATCTGTTATGTCTATCCTCATGTCTATAGAACTAAAAAAATACCATCACTTTTGAAACCTCAAAATGCACTTTTTTTACAACCTTGTATCATGGCCACTATGCTCCACATGTAAAATGCTGATTACCGACATCCTTTGTTCTAATGAGAGATAGGAAGGTTCTGTTTATATCAACAAAGTTCCAGAACTCTGGACAGAGTAGTATAGTGACTGCAAATCATAATATACCTCGGGGGCCAGAATTGCCCCACCCTACCCTACTTGATTTATTTGACAAACTAATACAGCCAGTTTTATTGTATGGTTGTGATATATGAGGTTTTACAAATGTACAACTAATAGAAAAACTCCATATGAAATTGTGTAAGTATTTTCTAAATGTTAATAAATGTACCCCTGGTTTTATGATCTTTGGTGAACTAGGACAGTATCACCTTTGTATTTCTACAAAACTAAGAATGATAACCTTTTGGGGGAACCTAATTTGCAAAACCCAAAACAAGATTTCCTCACAACTATATTATTTAATGCATGTTATCGATTCTCGATGGAACAAATTTGTAAAAAATATTTTAGATGATTGTGGTTTAACATATATATCAACATACCACAACTTTGATAATGTTAAATGGTTACATGAAATGATATCCAAAATATTACATAATCAATTTCAAACAATTATGGAAAAATCAAACTGAAATGTCTCCAAAGGGTATTAATTATAATATTTTTTAAAATGAACTGAAATTAGAAAACTATCTTATTTGCTGTCTCAAAAGAATCCTAATATCTTATGTAAATCCTATTGAAACTGGATGATGGTCTAATATTCTAAGAATAAAACAGAAAATTTCATATCTGTAATCTTAATAAAACTGGGAGATGAATATCATTATATATTCAAATGTAACGATCCTATATTATTAAATGTGAGAAAAGGTATACCAGATAAATATACGACACATTCAAATGTAATTTCATATAATAAATTTGTTTAACAGTAAAAATATATTTATATTAACAACAAGGATGATAAAAATAATAGTTTACTTTTACTTTTAATTATAGTAATTATTATTAACATTATTATTATTATTACATGTATCATGATGATGATGATTGCAATGGCAAACACCAGTGAACAATCTAATAAACTAATGTCAGAGTATCTGGCTGCACTCAACTACATTTTATTTATTTATTTTAAATTTATTTATAATCAAAATGATTTTTTTTTTGAAATCATGGATTTGTTCCTGTTACTTTTTGTTGGAAGGATTGCTATGTAAACTTTTTAAACAATTTTTTAACAATGACATTCTGTTAAATATTGATTAAAATAAAGCAATATTATGTTCCTAACGATTTTAAAACCCATGAATGAGTAAAGCATTTGTTGTATATCACAAAATGGGGAACAACATAAACAACAACAAAAAACAAGAAATGAAAAGAAAAAGAAAACAAATAATAAAGGCAACCAATCTCAAAAAAAAAAAAAAAAAAAAAAAAAAAAAAAAATAAATAAAAAAAAAATAAAAAATGGCCCAACTATTTTCACAATTTTTTTTTTTTTTTTATATAAATCCCAAATATGAAATTGTTTTTTAAAATTTTCCCTTTTGTACAAGTAAAAACAAAGATATGAAACAAACTGCTGGTTTATCAAATAAATAACAACCTATAACTGGCTTTATTACTGTGTGTGAAACACTCACTTGTACGCTAGTAATGTATTAATTACTGCTACCTGACAGGAGTAACCCCATTTCATGATGCTAATGGTTCTCGTCTTTACTGACATTATGACAGATGCTTAAATCAAGTCTAATCAGTATTCAAGTACAGAAAATGCAGTACTGTAACTAACAGTCAGAAAAGGAAATCTGATGATACAATTAAAAATACAAAGGCTTATTTCCGTCACTGTCACTGACTTCTTTGAATTTGTGCTCCTTAATATTCCAAGCAGTCACTGATTATTAAATATTCAGCTGCCAGCCTGACTTGGTGTAAGTTCAGTGGTTGAAATCAAGAACATTCGGAATGTGTGTTCAAGGACTCAGTGATGGCCATTGCTCAGAGAACAACCACAATTTGATCAAAGTCATTTTTGAATGGATTATGATCAGTTAATAACAATTTTCTCTACATCCAGTCAAACAAATTGCAGATGCGTTTTAAAGGGCAAGTTCACACACACACCCTGCTGTCATAGAGATATTCTTAATAATGGCTTATAGAAACATAGACATGATGGTTATTATTATTATGATTGTCAGCATCGTCATCATCATCATCATATTATTATTACTGTTATTATTAAAATCAAATTCATTTGTTATTGTTATTATAATAATCAACATTTTGTTGTTATTTTATCATTCTTGTTTTTATTATATTTATTACTACAACTATTTCTGCTACTGCTGCTACTACTATTACTACCACTACTACTACTACTAGTACTATGACTACAACTACTTTTGGAAGTTTGCAAAATGTACAACTTTTCAATGGATTGATGAGAGATATGTATGTAGGATTTCTGACTCCATTCTGTATCTGGAAACCTGTTTGTTCATTAAACAATACTCCTTGCATGAAACCACATTTCTTTCTTATTCTTTTTCAACAGTATTAATATAAAAATACACTTTGAACAAGTTTTCCCATTTTATTCCTTTAATCTTAAATACAGTTTAATCTATACAGTCAGATAATAAGTTGATATGATCTATTCTAGTAACTGATGTGGTCTACTTTGTCTATTTAATCATCTAATGTGGTCAAATATTCAGCTTGTCCGCTCATCTAGACAACTTAGTCCATTCAATCATCTGGCTTACTTAACTAGTCAATATGATCTATTCTAGTAACTAACATGGTCTACTCTGTTCAACCAATTAACTAACTGATCAGCTGCAAACTGGAAGCTTTAAATGGTACATAGAAAATGTCACTTCATTTAAGATATGATTTCTGTATGTGGGGGTAGCATTTCAGAAACATCTAAATCTCTTTCTAAGGAAGCGGTGCTGCTTGAATTACCAGAATGTTCCCAAGACCAGCTTTAGACTCTAGTGCCTGACAATTAAAAATAAGAAACAGATTGTTATAAACATATTTTATGTATTTATTTGTTTATTATTGTTGTTATAATTATTATTACTGTTATTGTTATTATGCTTTAGATGTAGTGCCTAGCAATTCCAAAAAATAGAAATAAAATAAATAATAAATAAAAAAAATGATCTGTAATTATGATATTTTATATATTTAGTTGGTCGAATATTATTTTTTATTTTATTTTTATAATTATAAAACATATTTATTAATAACAGTATTAGTATT
>CM022672.1:15018624-15396124 GCA_012295275.1 Chrysomallon squamiferum | reverse complement strand
TTACTGGAAATAAATTTTTGTGAATGTATAAAATTTAAAGTGAAATAAAAAAAATAATCATAATAATACGAAAAAATATATTTGTTTTGATGTTTCTTTTAATATTATTAATGAAATGTCTACACTGTTAATTGTAGCTTACAATGATTTCAAACATGTTAGTTTTACACTAACCATAATAGTAACAATAAAACAATATCATATTCTTCTTCTTCTTCTTCTTCTTATTATTATTATTTCAATTTCAATTTTAGTTAATTTTAGTTTACTTTTATTTGATCAGCACAGTGTATATTTTTGAATATTTACAATTTTTTTTCATTAGTATGTTTATAACACTGGACAACTGTTTTCATAAAAAACAACAAAAAAACTTACTTATCTGTTAGGAGATTTCCACAATCAATAATATACAGTGATGTCAAAGAATTCTGGCAGACTTTTAGAAGTTCCTCCATTCCTGGTTCCAGACTTCCTCTGAAATAACATGCGATCAGAAATAACATGCGATCAGAAATAAGTTAAACAGAATGAGTCATTTCAGACTTATCTCCCTTTATTGTGATTTTTAGTTTAATTTTTTCAGAAAAATAAATTTCATTTTTGTAGTGTTTCTCTTTGGTTTTCACATTTACGTTTTCATTTTAATTGTTTTTGTTGTTGTTATTGATTTTCTTTCTATTTCTTTTTCTGATTTAAGTTTTTTATTGTTAAGATGATTATCATTGTTTACTGATATTATGAATGATAATTATCATTGATATTACTATTACAAATACTACTACAACTACTACTACGCCTACTATGCCAACTGCTATTGTTACTACTATCACTAATAAAAATAATACTATTATTATTACTCTTACTACAATATTTATTTTCACTAGTAATATTTCTTTTATTATTATTATTATTATTATTTCTAAAAACAAATTAAATATTTATACTTTGTTTTTCTTCTGTATTCCTCATCACTTTCATCTTCGTGTCTTTTTCGACCTTGTAGAGCTGAAAACAGCAAATCAATTATCAACAGAATTAGTTCTATATTTAAAAATGAAAATGAAGCCTACATACACAAGCACCATCTTAATTTTTGTTTTATACTTTAACATAACATTTGTCAAATTATATTTTATAGCAGACGAAGTCATGAAATACTAAGATTAATTTCCAATACTATTGATGATATTGATGAAGGGAACAAATATGGAACTTTCAAATGAAATCAGAAAGGGATGCAAAGCTTAGATTACATGAGTTTCAACACAAAAATAAAAACATAAAAAAAAAGACATATTTTTATATCAATGGACAATAATACTACTAATAAAGTATAACAATTAAGAAAGAAACAAATTATATTATTATTGTTATTATTGTTGTTCTCTTTTGCTTTTCTGTACCACATAATCATTATGTAAATGAGAGAAAATTTATCTATATGATATTATATAAATTATATAATTTAAAATAAAAAAACAACAATAAAAAAGACTAATCATGACAATAAGATTGACCTTCTTAATCTTTTCAAGAACAAAATTTAATTATTTTTTTAATGATGAAAGGAAAATAACGCTAATAATACAAAATTAAATAATATTATTTTGAAAAATAAATTTTATTGAATTGATATTTTCTCTTTTGTATGATTGACTTTTTCGTGCAATCAGTAAAAAAAATAAAAACAGTGCATGACAAAACAACAAATAAAAGCATTGCTCAAGAAGAAAAAACAACACAAAACAATAAAACATTAGTTTTAATATAAAGTTAGGTGGCTTTATCTGTGAGTTTGGCACTATGCAGTAAATAAGAATTCTTATGATGGCAATACAGTATTCTAGACTACTATAGTCATATATGATTTATATGAGTTTTACATTGTACACTTATGATGGCATACAGTATTCTAGACTACTATAGTCACTATGATTTATATGAGTTTTAAATTGTACACTTATGATGGCATGCAGTGTACTAGAATACTGTAGTCAACATAATTTTACATGGGTTTTACAGTAAATTTTATATTGATGGTGGCATACAGTACACTTTGTTAGAGTCCTGTAATCAGTATGATTTATATAAGCTTTAGCAATTGTTAGTACTTTTTCAACTTATGAACATATATAGGGTAAAAGTATGCCATTTTATAAAACTGACTTGAGCACTTGTGGTTGTTTAATATCTGCTGGCAGTATTAATAATTTATATGACTCTGACTACGCAGTCAGGTTCTGTCACAATACAAGTTTTTATCCTAACACTGAAGAAGGTTATTCTGACATTTTAGTAAAATATTTTTCCTGATTAATTCAATAGATAAATAAGTATTTATTTCTCATGCTGAGGATGTTTTTGAAGGACTTTTCTGAATTCTGAATCTCAGATAAACAGTTTTTTTTCCAGTTTTGCTCTCACTTTTCCATGGTATGTCTTTACATTGGATACAGTACAAAAGCAGATTAAAGATACAGTATAAAGAGATTAAGAATAGTATAAAAAAAGAAGACTAAGGATATGGTACAAATGTAGATTATTTAACAGTTAGTGTTAACTGTGTGACTTTTTAATGACTAATAATTAATTATACATTACTGCTAAAAAACTTTTTAATTTTATTTTACATTTTATTTATAAACTAAAATAACCAGTTCATGACAAAAAAATGCAATGGAAGCTTTTGTTTTTACCTTTTTAAACTAAAATAGTTCAAAAAAATGCATGGAAGCTTTTGTTTTCCCCTTTTATTATAAAAAAAACAACAAAATTCACATTTGGATATGTCAAAAAACTTTAACAGACTGAGTATATTATTATTATTATAAAGCCTATGAAGGATTTCTATCATCACAAAAAAAAGTTCTTACTCCATGGAAAATAATACCCTCTGTACTTTGCTATTTTCATACTTCATTACTGACAAAGACTGATCACACTTTCTGAGAAATATGCAGAATGTGTTTATGCTGTTTGATTATACAACTAGATGTACAGTGTAAAGGCAACTAAACTAAACAACTGTACTTGTGTGAAAGTGGGGGTGGGGGACTGTAGCAAGGTAGTACACTGTTGTTAGTAATAACACAACTAAAACATGTTCTCTTACCATGCGATTCAGGCACCTACAAATGTACACCACAGTTCAGTATGTTTGATTAGTACATAAGAAAAACAACACATGACAATGATAGTTATAATAATAATAATCAAATCAAGAGTAAATATATATATATATAAAATAGTAATAATAATAATAACAATAACAATAGCAATAAAAAATATAAAGATAATGATGATGAACATGATGATAATAATAATAATAATAATAATAATACAAATTAATTAATTTTATGGTAATGTTATTAACTACCTGAAATGAATTCAAAATTATTTTAGAACTTTTAGAACCAAAATGAACAAAACAAATTATTAACCATTAATTAAAGAAATTATTAATATTAAAAAATAATGACCAGTCATTCAGTGACAACAACAACAAAATCCACCCCCCTCCCCAAAAAAACCCAACAACATCATTGTTGTGTTGTGGGTAAATTTGAATACACTTGCAACTCAATAAATTTAAACATTAATAACAAATGCATCAAGATAACCCATGCATTTCTAAAATAGCAGCATGCAAGCTTAAAATCATTTTTTTAATTAATAAAATTATTTTGTTAACTAATAAAAAGACGTTTAATGTAAAATTACAAAAATAACGAACTGACATTTAATTATTCTAGAGTATCATATTTCTTCAGCAAAGGAAAAAAGAATTCAAAAATGAAAAATAAATAAATGAAACAAAAGGAGAAATGAAACAGGAAACAAACAGGTAATATTAATAGCAGAAACATGCAATAGAAACTAATCAAAAGAAAGAAAGAAGAAAAATTAACAAATAAAATAAAAATAATATGAACAAAACAGATAAAATAAATGATAAAAGTAAAAAAGTAAAAATGAAGAAATTAAAAAAAAATGGTAAAAAAAGTAAAAAAAAAGAGTAAAAATACTGAAATTGAGAAATTAACAGCTGAAATCAATATGAAAAGTTGAAATAAACAAATGAAATGAACAGGTAAAAATGAATTTAAAAAATAATTGTAAAGGTGATGTCTTGAGAGGAAAGATAGATGGTATCAATAAATGATGTAAATAGGTGAAATAAAAAAATAAAATAAACAAGAGAGCATTCAGTGAAACTAACTACTGAAATGAAAGGAGAGATAACGAGATGAAATAAAAATGTGATTTATAAACTGGTGAAGCTAACCTTCCAAAGTGATAGACTGTGTCTGAGTGCACCATTGGGAAATAGTAATCAAATACTGAAATATAAATGCCAGAAAATTCAATCTCCATGACATCAAAAAAATAAATTTGTTAAGAAACAAGACTTAAAATACATTTAAAAACTCAGTAAAGGTCAGTATAAAAACTTATAGCAGAATGTTTACACACACCACAGTTTTATTAGTGTCTTTTCCACTCAAAATAACGAGTTCACCATAACTGTTTTTCTCCCACTTTATTTTAAGAAAGTATACTTATATCAGAATTTAAAAAAAAATTATATATTGATTAAATATTTTAAAATGTAACTGACTTATTTTTCAAAAACAGAAGATGCTTTATAACAATATTTCAATCATGTTTTAATTAATGTTTAAATTTCCAAAATCTGTAAAAATAAATACATACATGTCTGTATGCTTGTGTCTGTAATACTTAATTATTGTTTACAATTTTTATTATTTGTTCTTATAACTTATCTGTTATATGTATTATATATTTATATAACTTGATTATGATATTTAGTATATACGTTATTGTTTTGTTTTTTTTTTTTAATAAACTTATGTTTATGTATAATTAGAAAAATGTATAAACATACTGATGATGATATTCTTTCACTTTTCAGGTGGATGTGTTTCCACAGTGATGGATGTCGAGACACTTTCTTCCATTCCCGACAAACTCTGGACACCTGTCCAAGTGTCCAAGTGTCCAGATGTTTGAAAACTGAGAACAGAGCAACCCTCCTCCGTCTGGCCTCCTCCTGTCCACTTCTTGATGTGTCACTCGATTCTTTAAATAAACAAATAAATAAATAAATAAATAAATAAATAAATAAATAAATAAATAAATAAATAAATAAATAAATAAACAAACAAATAAATAAAAAAATAAATAAATAAATAAATAAATAAATAAATAGATAGATAGATAGACAGATAGATAGATAAATAAATAAATAGATAAATAAATAAATAAATAAATAAATAAATAGATAGATAGATAGATGTATAGATAGATAGATAAATAAATAAATAGATAAATAAATAAATAAATAGAGAGAGAGAACATAAGCAGCAGCCATTAACCATTCAGAATAAACGAGCAAAATAAGACACATACCATCCCCTGACTTGCGGGGAACCTTCAGTTGTCCACTCAGTGTTTTCCTTTGCTGCTGTTTCTTCAGAGCCATTTCTTTTTTTCTTCTCGTCTTGTTTCTGATATTTGATGTTCCAGATGACAGGAGTCTTTGAGGAGACATCACTTTCTCCAGATCTGACTCAATATCAAAGTCTGTAGACTCCTCCCTGTGGTCTGAAGCAGCATTTCCATGACGATCCTGCAGCTTCAGTGGAGATGTAACTTTCTCCAAATCAGACTCCAGATCAAAGTCAGTAGAGTCCTCTTTATTTATGGGAATGGATGTTTCATCCTCGGAAGATCCCGGTGTTTCATTTAGTGATTTTTCTGGTTTTTGTGTGACAGTTGGAAACTGAGAAATATTTTCAGATGAATGCTGTTTTGTGTCAGGCTGTGTGTTACCATCAACTAGTGGACTGTTTGAACTTTGCTGGATGTCTGCATTTTCTAAAATCTGAGTTTTATCTACAAATGCTTCAACAGATTTCTCTCTGTCATGATGAGGGTATGCATATTTGCTTTTATTACTTTCTTCATTTGTTTTAGAAACATCATCAGGACATTGTGCAGTTTGAAAGACAGAATTATCAGTTGAATTTATTGTTATTCCAGTATTAACTTCAGTATCAGTGTCAACAGCTTTGTCAAAGCTCATTATTCTGTGTTTGTCTGAAAGTCTTTGAGGTTTTGATCCAAAGATTCTAGTAATCTTCCATTAGTATTCAGTAATAATCTATCATCAGTATGATCTGTTGGATATTTGTTGTTTACTGCATTAGAAGTCATTGTGACAGAAGATTCTTTTGCTGGAACACTCTTTAATCCTTTTCTTTTCTAATTTCCATAGGAGTCTGCTCTTCAGCTAGCTCTTCAGCATGTCTTTGACTAGATTTACTGCTGGAACCATTATCTGGAAAACTTGTTTTCTCTTGTGAAGAGTTCTTTAGGGGCATGTAACTGCTATAAGACAAGTCAGATGAACTTTCCAAGTCATTGCTATAGACTTGATTTAATTTTGAAGAAGTTTTTTATTTCCATTACTTTCTTTGAACTGTTGTTTTCCTACACTGGATTGTCTGTTCTTGGAAGACATATCATTATTCAGATTCTGACTGTCTGTAAACTTGGGATTAGATCTGTATTCATTATTTCTCCGATAAACTTCATCTGTGTTAGTTCTCAGATACTTGCCATTTCTTCCTGCAATTTCTTTAGAATCTTCATCAAGAAACTTCATTAGTTTATCTCTTACTGAAGCTTCTTTCTTTCTCTTCAGTGTTGCTGCTGCTGATGCTGATGTGGGCAGAGCTGGGTATGAGTTCTCTTCTTCTTCTGTAACTTCGTCCAGGAATGGAAAACTTCCAGTATTTGAAGAGTTTCTTTTAATTCTGTAACCCGATGTGAAATCATTAGCATGATTTGGGACCACTTTGTGTGGAAGTGGGGAATCCACCTTGTTTGCTGAGTGCAAGGCCAGATTATGTGCAGAATGTGATCCAGATAAGAGAGATGATCCAATATCTCCAGCTGTCTCACTTCCTGATGGACTTATTCTGTATAAATCATCAGGTAAACATTGGATATCTGTTTCATTGCCCCACATTATTCCATCTTCGTCTATAGAAAGCTGTAAGCTGTCAGAGAAATTTCCACTTCTCTCATCATCCCAGACACCTTCTGACAGATCATCTTCAGAATCAATATTACCTTTAAAAAAATCTTTTTTTTAATATTTTTTTAAAAAATGTCTTTGTGACATCTAAGACTGAAACACATGGAAATAACACCTCACATTTTCACTACATCCCACCTTGCCTAAAACTACGTACAAATGAGCATATATTGAATCTTTTTAACTATAATCCAGAATATTTACAATCCATTTTTCCTACCTCAATTAATCATATATTTCAAGACAGATTAATAACTCACCAAAATAAATGTTGTCATTTGCTTGATGTTTCTGAAACAAAGAAATAATTTTATGAGTATTTTTATGAAACTGGACACTAACTCATCAAAAAAAATAATTAAAATAATTAAAAAAAGGTATCAATCCCTATATCAATATATATATATTATATACAGAACAACAACAACAAAAAAAAAAATAATTATGAATATAAATAAAAAATAAATTTAAAAAAAAAAACCAATATTTTCTTTTCAAAGTTAAATGATACAAAAACTGTACTCACAACAGTCTGTCTCTTATTCCAAAATGCTGGAACGTGTTTCTCAAGAGGATCTATCCTTGCATTGTATTGGGATCCTGAAAAACTCTCATGTACAGGATGATTTACATTGGATCTGAAAGGCAACACATCTGAGTCAAATCTCAGATCCTCTAACAGATCATAATTTTCTGGAATCATTTTACGAAGCTGCCTGGGCTTCAAATAATATTTGTCTCTGTAAGGACTTGTCCTGTACATTCTATTAACTGAATCAGACTGATAATCTGGTGAGACAAAATGTGACATTTCATCGCTGATTTTCTGTCTGGAATGAGATCTTGAAACTAATGGATTTCCAGTGCCGTACTGGAAAAAATTATGTTTATCCATTCTAGCTGAAGGATATATTTTGGGTTCTGGCTTTGTTCTCTGATCTTGACTTCTCCTAGGCAAAGGAAAATAATCACTGTAATCATCATCCAGGTCATCAGGAGTGTATGGAAGGGATCTACTAGAAATCAGTCTTGACAAAGTTTCTTTGCTGTACCTGGGCTGAATTAGTTCTGGAGTAATACTGAACTCTTCCTCTAGATCTGGGGATTTATCAGACAAATGTTCATAATATCTGTGATCATCAGTGTATGGAGTGAAAGGTCTGTGACGAGACATGATTTGAATTCTTGACTGGGGTGAGTCCTTGTCTCTATAAACATTTCCAGACTGCCAATGTGTCTGTTTTGAGTTTTGTGATGATGGTAAATAATTGACATGTGGATGACCACTAAGGTCAATGACAGAATTATTATCATATGATTTTTTCTCAAGACTCATTTTTATTTTGTCTGGAAGTCTGTGATGGTCATGATTTATGCACCGAGAATTTCCTGGCTGGTGTAGGTGATTCTTAAAGTTGTGTTCGTTTCTGATAACATGATGTTTGTGTCCTTCAGAAATTATTTGATAAGAGGGAGATAACCTGCCATTGCTTTGCACAACACATTCTAAACACTGTCTTTGGGAATCATCACATACATTATTATGATTAATTGTGATTTCAGGTACTTCCTCATGATTCTGATAAACAGGTTGTTTAACAGTCGACCTAAACTGAGTTTCTGTCACGGGTTCATGAGCAATCATCTCAGGAACAGGTCTACCACAAGAACTGCAGGATGTTGTTTGAGAGCTTTGAAAATTGGTTGTTCTTGACTCACTAGGTACATGCTGACAGTTTCCTCTAGCCACTGAATGAACAGCACATCTTTCTTCACAAACTGCTGGAACACTGGCATTCGGATTGCTGCTATGTTTTGGCTGGGTGATAGGTGCTTTACAATTATGACATACAGCAGACCCAGTGTCGAAACCACTGACATCTTGTTTTATAAAAGATGGTGCAGAGTGTGCTCCATTCATTTCTGTTTGTACAGAATCATAGCTACGTCTCTGAGTAATCTCTCTTTGTGGCTCCAATTTTTCAGGGTAAATATTTTTATCTCTCACTTCATTTGAAACACCATGTAACTGTAAACCTGAACAGTGGTTATTTAAATAATGTTCTGCTGACTGAGATTCTGTGATGACTTTGTCAGAATTGGTTATAATATTATTGGATGGAGGTTGGTTCAGTCTGGCAGGATTTAAAGGACTCAGTCTGAAATATCAGTACAATACAGTTATTGTATTAATTGCAAAATCATGTACATATACAATTATGTGATTATAGTAACACATTTTAACAAAAAGAAATGCATGACTGAGAAAAATATATAAACTATAATGTGTTAGAGATATGAATATATTAATTGATAAATCTAACTCTTATCACTTTTATGTCTACATTTAAGAAGTCACTTAAACATAGTGGCACCTTACTTCAGTGATTTATGTTATTCTATAAATATAATACAGTCTTTTAAAGATTACTAAGTCAGAAAAATACCTGGGACTGGTGTAAGAAAGACCTGATTCCATCAGATTCTGATGAACTGTCGCAGGAATATTACCAATTCTAACATCCTGCAACAATATTAGAAAATTTTAACAATAACCACGAAACACTGCTACAACAATGCCAAGCAATTTTCAAAGAAAGTACAATTAACAAATATATTTTAATATCATAAAATAATAGTATCTATTTTTCTTTATATAATTCATTACAAACAACAAGTAAACATGTATTTATGATACAAATGTTGTCAAAAATTTATATATATTCAGTAGAAGAACTTATGTTTTGGTAGTGTACTTGAATTTCTAATCTCCTTGTTCAGTTTGAATGTATAGTTAGTTACTAAAAACCTTTTTGATATTAATACCTGTCGGCAGTCTTCATAGATAGCAACACCATCTTGCCCTCTTGGTCTAGTGGTTATATCATCCTGACTGATGGCTACATAGTCTTGTCTTATGGTTACATTGTCTGGTCTGACTGTTTCATTGTTAAAGTGTCTGGCTTCACTGTCTGGTCTGGTGGTTACAGTGATCTGTCCTGTGGTTATACTGTGTGGGCTGATGCTTACATATTCCTCTCCTCTGGTTGCACCTACTTGGCCTCTGACTAAAACATCTGGTCTGGCAATTACATTATCCAACCTGGTGGTATTATAGCCCTGCATAGGTGATTCACTGTGCTGTCCTACAGTCACATTGTCAGGTCTAATTATACATTCCTGTTTTGTGGTTTCACTGTCTGGCCTAATGATTACATAGTTCTGACTTGAGGTAACACTGTCTGGCATAATGATTATATTATCCAGTCCTCTGGTTACACTGTTTGGTCTAATGGTTACATCATCCTGTTGTCTGGTTACACTGTTCTGTCTAATGGCCAGTGTTCTTTTAAGAACCTTGGTTTCATTTTCTGCCTTCTCCACTCTGTCAATCAGTTCACTGATGAAAGTTTTTAACTCTTCTCTGGCAACTGCCTCCTTTTGACTGGCAGCATCAAGAAAAGTTTGCAGAGACTGAAGATTTCTGTTATAAAAAACATATATATGTTATTTGGTTGATGAAGTTTTGTTCATATTATCCTTATAATTAATTCAAGGTACAAATTTTTTCAACAATTATTTTTCAGAAACCATGTGCTAAATTTTCAGGTAAATTGCTAATGTTAATTATCAATATAATAGGTGCAATAATAAAACAAAATCTTAAATTTATATGAACTAAATGTTATAGATATGATGTGTGTGTGTGTGTGTGTTTGTTTTTATGCCACATGGCAGCACATATGAAAACAAGTGATTGATTGTATCCAAAAATCTACATATTTGTAAACTGAGAATAGGTAATGTTTTATTACATTTAAATAACAATAACACATAATTTGTCAAGTGAAGATCAAAGTTTTGTAAGATAGGTGTGTGTGGTGTGTGTGTGTGTGTGTGTTTAAAACTAAGAACTGCTTCATAATCAAATATCACTGATGAAAAATTATTTAAGAAAATAAATAATATACGTTTTGGCTTGTATCAGTTCTTCTTCTTTTGCTATTATCGTGTTTTTCAGTTCATCTTCTGTAGTGTCTTTCTGTCTCAGTTGTTCTTCTATGGTAGCCTTTTCTGCTGATAATTTTAATTTGCTTGATGTCTCAGACTGCAGCTTTGTGTGGACGCTCTTCAGCTGTTCCTGAATGTTCTTTAGAGTTGTCTTCATCATGGCTTCTACTTCCTCTGCCTGCTGCTCTTTGGTCTTACATTCGAACTGAAGAAGCTGATTGGATGATTCAAAATGTACCAACTTCTCATTGGCCACTTTCAGCTGTGAGTCTTTTTCAGTAAGCTGCTGCTTAATTTTCTGAAGACCTTTTTCAGCTTGCTTGTACAGTTCAAATGTTTCTGCCAACAGTTCTTTGTGATTTGATTTTACACTGTTTATATCGTAATTTAATTTTCTCAGTTGTTTGTCCTTTGTTCTTAATTCATTCTGTAACTGTTTGTTGTCTGCATGTTCTTTTGATAGCAGATCTCTCATCAGATTGAGCAGGACCTCTCTGTCTTGTTCCAGTTTGTCCAGCCTTGCCTTTGCCCTGGCAAGCTGACGATCTTTATTCTGAAGCTTTTTCATGGCAATGCTTTGTGTCTGCACCACTTTACAGTTCATCTTACTGTCATAATCTTCTTGCTTTGCCAAAAACTGATTCTGAAAATCTGTCTCGTCTGATAATTCACGTGAATTAAACTTACAAGTTTCTTCATTGTATTCAGCATCATTACCTTCTTTCAGAAGATTCCTGTTTTGAAAATTCCTTGACTGCATGTATTTTCTGTTTATCTGTGTTTCTTTCCCAACGCATTCTTCACTGAACAGGACTTTTGTCTCCTCAGATTTTTTTGCTTCTGAGACTGCATTCGCATCTGTTCTTTCTAGTTTAATTCTGTCAAAGTCCTGGTGTAACTTATTTAACTCTGCTTCTCTAGCTTCAAGTTTTGCTCTCAGTTCATCTGTCTTTTGACTCTGCTCCACACGATGAAGATCAGCAGACATTTCTACACCAGTGAGGACATTGTCGGTCTTGTACAACATGTCTTCAGTTCTCCACAGACCACTCCGCGACAACGTCAAGTTCTGACTTAACCTGTCCAACGTGTTTTTGATGTGGTTGTCATGGAAAGGAGTGACAGGGACATAGATTCCAGGGTGTGGAACAAAAGACGACTGTTCAGTAATGTGTGACTTATATCTCTGTGTCTTGTTGTTCATTTCAGCCTCTTTGGCTTTTCTCAACTGTTTTTCTAATCTCCGGCCATCTTCCATGAAAGTGTGAAGTATTGCTGATGACTGACCAGTGGGCTTGTTCGTCCGGTTTTTGAAAACTGTAGTTCGGGACTGAGAACCTGCTATGTAGGAGTGTTCTTTGTTGAGATGAGATTTCAGCTCAGTCAGTGAGAGAAATGTACGTTCACTGCCACACCATGGACATCGATAGGGAATTGTGTCAATCATTTCCATTTTCAAATACGTTATCACTTCAGATTTCTTTCACGGTCAGATCCAAAATTCTGATTGATAGAAAAGCTTAAATGTTATTGGAAATGCAGGAAATACTATTTCTAAGTAGTTAGAAAATAGGATTTTTAATAAATACGTAAAAAAAAAAAAAAAAAAAAATTAAATCACGCTAAAAATGCACTTATTAAAATAATGATATGAATTAAAATGATTATAAAAAATTGATTATAAAAAATTAATCCCTTCTGGTAAGTAGGCTAAAATGGACATGTTAAAATAATTATATAAATTGAAATGATTATTAAGTGTACAATATTTTATATGTTTGCTGGAATCTTAATATTATAAACAGTAAAAAGTGTAAATGTCAGTATATTATATATTTTTGCTAGAGTAACAAAAAATGTAAACAGTATCAGAATGATGCAGAGAAATTAAAATGAAAAAAAATTAAAATGAAAAAAAATAAAATAAAAAAAAGAAACACAAATAAAAAATGTGTATGCAATAGACCAGTTCAGTATAATTAGCTTTATCAAATTATCAATGATACTACAGTTGACAAATAAAGTGCATTCTATTATACACGAAAAATTCACATATTATATTATTTATATTTAACTTAAATAGTTTTGATAATCCAGAATAACCATTATAAAGTTCAAAGAAATATCAAATGACATATATAGTAATCTACATTTAAGAAAAATTGTAGAAATGTTTTAACATAATTAGTTATAACAATCTGTAATTTTAGTCACCACACTATTCACTTACATAAAAAAAAAGAACATACAGTTTATATATATATATATATATATATATATATGAAGAAACTGTCAATGAAATAATGACGGAAGTACATACATTTTATAGATAAGAAAAATCCACAGAAGAAACTCTCAGTGAAATAATGACAGCTTTGCAGATTACAGTATCCTGTAATGTAAAATTTCTTTACACTGCAACATCTGTTGTACGATCAATTACAGTCACATCACAGGCAATGTTAATAAATAACAGTTTCAGCTGACTCACAGATAGCACACAAAAATAAATCTATTATTTACAGGCTACTTCTTTTTTTTTTTTGTATTATCTTCACCTGCAGTAGACTGAGGCCACTTGTTAATTAACACTTGACAATGTACATTATGTAGTCTTGGTTGTTTTAGATTTGTCTTAAATCAATAAAAATAACTGTTGATTAAATAGTGTAAAGTATATAGCAATATATTGACTGGAATTTAATTGTTATATAACGTTGGAATTTTATTATACTGTAAAACTTGCATAAAATGTTCAAATAAAATAATGCTTATATCGTAGAGTGTGAGAGAAAAAAGAGAACTGGAACAAGCTGAATATTCCTGTGATAACAACAATTTCTATCCTGCTCAGAGGGTCATTCCATGTCATGTTAGCAATGGATGAAACCTCAACCATTTGATTTTGCTGAAAGTTGTTATTTAAGGTAATAGGGGATGCAAACACTGCTGTTTACATTTTTAGAATGACTGGGTAAGCAGTTTCTGAGAAATAGTGGTATCAGTTTTGACCAACATGACCAATATTCAAATGGCAATCTGAAATTCAGCAACCTATTGCTCAGTCTTGCTGAATTTTAGATTTCTAGAACAGTTATTTCACAAGGATTCCAAAATTATCATTATCTTTTTTACATAGGGATAATTTGAAGAGTAATGACTTTTTTATCTTTGCTTTTTCATGAATTTAATGTGTTGGACAATGTAACCTTAAGATGACTTTGCACAAAATATATATCTATACCTTTGTGCTCCAACTTACGAGTTTTCCGAGTTACAAGCAGCCACCCAGTCTATTTTTTGCTGTGAGTTGTGAGTCAAAATCCAATTATGAGTTAGCTGGTGCAACATAACATCTGCCCAGTTTCCCACGTCTCACTCATTTGCTTCATGTGGTTACCTCACCATGGAAACATCTTTGTTGTGTTATGCTCGCGTTTTGTGCAGTATTTTGCCAAATTACCATGGATCCTAAGAAAGTGAGTGCAAAGGACAGTGCTGAGAAGAAGAAGTGGATGATGTCCATTGAATTAAAGCATTAAATCATAGAAAAACACGAGTGAGGTGTGCATATAGTCAACATAGCTAGGCAGTATGAGCATAGTACTTTTAAGATACGTACCATACTTAAGCAGTAGGAGTCAATAAATGCTATAACTCCAGTCAAAGCCATTAAAATAATTTCTAGGCTGTGGACCTCTGTCTATGAAAAGATGGAGAAACCCTAACCCTGTTCACTTTACAAAACCAATTTATTTATTTACATTCTCTTTTATTTTTTTTATTTTTTTATACAATATTTGTCATTTATACATACAATTTTCTTATTTAAAAACATGTTACAAAAAACTGGGGTGGTTTTCGGGGACTGGAATGGATTAATGGTATTTCAGTTAATTGCATTTGGGAAAACTGTTTTGATATATGAGCAAATTTGAGTTATGAGCTTGGTCATGGAATGAATTAAACATGTAAGTCAAGGTATCACTGTATTTTATTTAAAAATAGGAAATATTATATTATAATTTATTTATAATTCCAAAACAAACAAACAAACAAACAAACAAAAAAAACCTAGTTTAATTCAAAAATAAAGGAATGTTATATTTCCATAATTTATTTATATAAAAATAAGGGTATATTAAAAATTTATAATCATTCTAACAAATCTGAAATCATATGTAATCCCTTGAAAAAAAACACAAAAAAAAAACTAAAAAACATGAAGAATTGTTTTTTTAATAAAGAAATGAAAATATTTTTTGTCACAGCCTGGACCACAGATGAAAGGACACAAGTTGGTTATACTTAATAAGATAATGTTGATTAAATTATGTATTGTACTCTCAGGTATATGGGCTACATATACATTACTGTTTTATAATTTACATATCTTTTTATTTTATCATTTATTAAAATTGAATTTTCCTAGCTAATTTTAGACTGAATTAAAACTGTTTATCTATAATAATATAATCATGTTAGTATGTATAAACTGAACAAACCTGCATACACAGAATAATTTTTACTGCTATATATTGTACATTTAGCCATATGGAACCAATAAAATATGTTATTTCCATTTATGAACAGTTTTTCCAAAGGAAAACATGTGATGGTATAATTTAAAGATTCTGAACATTTTGTTTAGTATAATACATGATATCAGATACAAGCCTATACTTTAGTGCATTATGACTTGAATTCCTGTGGCATATTAAAGTTTAATGTATAATATTGATTATAATAGTATCAGTGTGTGTGCAGGTGTGTACGTTTCTTTGTGTGTGTGTGTGTGTGTGTGTGTGTGTGTGTTACGTTTGTACGTGTGTGCGTGGGAGAGAGACAGACTATTGTAATGATATATCATTATATGTACATTCACTACTCTACTCTACTGTATAAATAAGTTCAGTATCACTTAGATTCAGTACTATTAAGCAACAGAAACTTACCTGTAAATAATAGTGATGTGTGAAAATTCACAGATTTCTCAGAAAATTGAATGTTCGTTTTGGTGCGAGGACTAAAAAAGATTAACAATCAACTTCGTTATGGTTGTTGTTACTCTTTTTGACAGCTGTTGTTACGAAAACTATCGAAAATAGCCGAAAACGTTTAAACACGAGTAATCTCATCCTGATGTTTCTCGAAAGGTGGCGCCACTAATGTCGCGGGTTGTTTGAAATTATTTTTTATTCTATTTCTTATTTACAAAAAAAAAAAAAAAATACTATGGATGATCTAGAATTAAGCTTTAAGGTTCGAGGCTGTGGTCTTCTGTCCAGTATGCGCCGAAAATCGTTAGGACCAACAACAATGAAACGTTTGCAAGTAAGAATTCTTTTTCCAACATAAGTTTAAAAGCCAATTTATTTTTACATAAACTGCTGAGTCGTCGCGGTTGAGTGACTCGCCGTTGGAATATTATAAACTACACTTCTTGCTAAATGTGTCACATATATCTCATCATGCACCATCTGCAATTAACATCTAATGAGACTTAAAAACTTCTGTTTAATTATTATTTAATATTAACATTAATGATTGAGCTATATTATAATAACATTTCGATTTTGAAGGCTATTTTAGATTTTATGAGATTTAAATTATTAAAAAATCAACTGCTTTATTGTCTGGGCCAAGACGATTCAAAAATGTCTTTACTGAGCACGTAATCAAGAATCTAGGGTATTCTGCCTACAAAAATATTAATTATAATTACCTTTGTCAGAAGAATTGAGAGACCAGCACTTATAAACATAGAACTATCATACTATGAAGTATGTTATGCCATAACATTAAACATTTGCACCATGAATCTGGTCAAATTAATCATTTAATGTTTGTATCATGTACCCAGGATCCACTATAAATACACATAAAGAAAAAAGAAGCTTACTCATTTTGACAGGTTTAAAACATCTTCAAAGAATTAAGCATCACAATATGTTAAGTATCTATGCATATATGATACATAAATGCATTCATACATACATATCTATATGCGCACACACATACATACACACATACACACACACACATGCACGCACACACACATAAATACATACATTCAGGTTAAATTTATCTCACTCTATCAAACCTGTATTTAAATTCAAATACCATTTTCCTACTAATTTTTGTCAGGTTTAATTGATTTAAATTTAGACACAAAACAGATTTAAAAAAAAATTCATATCTGAATATAAGAAGATTATATTTGGCTTGTCATAAAGTGATAAATTTACTCTGAATACAAATAAAAAGTGATGTGTTTAAAAAATGACTTCTTGCATTCTCAGACAAAAACTCAAAGCTGTGATACCAGTGATGAACACTGCCATGTATCGGTAAAAAAATAACAACAAATATTTCATAACAGGCTCTCTAGGTGTGGAACTATTCATTTAGTAATTAAAAAAAGAAGGAAGAAAAAAGATATATATATTATATACTATTCAATGAGTGATCCATACCTTAGACAGCCCTATCTGTTCATTGTTCATTTATGAATAATATTTGTATTTGTAATGAATGTTCTTAGTTTTATGTTGTTATTTGATTTTTATTACCTTGGATGTTTTTTCATGATTATCATTTACAGCTTTTCCACTAAAGACTTCATTATCAATACTATTTATGAATTTGGTGGATACTTTGATAATACTACTAAAAAGTGTAGTTGCATATAAATATGTATGCATATATTATATGCTTTCATGATAGAGGTTTTAACTTTTGCATTTTCATTTTGAATTTAATACATTTTTTGAACTGTTCTTTTTATCTTAGAATCTGTTTTATCTAATTTATATAATTAAAACAAAATTCTAGTATATGTTAAGTACTCTCTCTTGCATGCTATAATCTGTTTTGAAATTCTTATTATTATTAATCAGAATCTGTTTTATATAATATTTATTTTTACAAAAAAGAACGTTCCCTCACATCTGGTAACTACTCTCTGTTTTGCATGCTGCATGCAGTGATTTGTTAAAATGTACAGTAGATTTTATACTGTTGTGTATTTCAAACTGATTGCTGACATAAGTCAGTGTTTTTCATTAACATTAATTAATATTAAATAAATATATCTGGGCAGAACTCTTTTCACATTCTTTAAAAATATATTTAATTAATTCACATAATTTCAAGTAATAATGCTAATATGATCTATCTTTGACACTTTTTGCTCCAATATTAATAATTAACAGTAATATATTAACAGCATATTTTATCTGAAGATAATTTTTAAATGCAGCTTTTCTTTTTTTTCTCTTTAGTGAAATGGATTAACATAGTTGTGGCAAACCACTTTGCTTTGATATATACATACATATGAAAAATTAAAACAAATAAAAGATGAAAAACAAGAAAGGAAAGCATTAAAAAATACATCCTTAAAGATCATTAGTCTTTTAAATCTAAATTTTACTTTTATATATATATATATATATATATTTTTTCTTTTCTGTTCTTTCAATTCTTTTTTTTAAATTTGTGTGTATTTTACTTAAGAACAAGAAGGAAAGTGAGCGAGGTGCTCACAAGACTGATCTGTTGAAGATGTCATCATTTGGTCACGGCACTCTGAAGAGGACATTGAAAAAAAGAATGTCAGTGTCCATAACACGACACAAGCTGAAGACATCACAAGACTACTCTCTGTGTGCTGGCAGTCAGATGACTGTCGTCAAATCTACTGACATTCGTAAATCTGTCATAAATCCTCACGATGCTGGGGAGAACAAGGAAAACAAGCCCAAGATATTGCCAAGATGCAGATACAGTGTAAGTGTTTATTTCATTATTATTAATGTATTTTTGTTTTTGTTTTTTTATTATTTATTTCTTTTTACAATTTATATTTTTGGGAGATCAGTTTTAAATGTTATAGGCTGTAAAGCATCTTCCTTTTATTACAAAAGAGAATGTTGTTGTCATATTTGTATTTAGTATTTTAGTTCCTTAAAAGCTGAAGACTGAGAAGCTGTACATTTGTTAGACATATGCTCACAGCACACACAACACAGCCACATACACCTTTTTCACTTCTGAGAGATTTCTGTTTGAAGTTCTCTAGAAGTAGTGCCTTGGCTGAGGAAAATGTGATACGATCCGTTTGATATCCTTTTATAATGCTGCGTTTTGTGACACTGTAAACAAGGCAATTCAAAATCATCTTCTTTACAGCAGTAAAGATACTGAATCATTTGAATGGATTAAAAGTTAAATTACTATTATTATTATTATTATTATTATTTTTGTTGTTGCATTTACCTCACATATACTTCATAAGTAATTATTAATAATTTTTTTTAAATGTTTGATTTATTTTATGACATGAAGCAATAAACTCACACACACACACACACACACACACACACACACACACACACACACACACACACACACACACACACAATTATTTATATAATTATGTATTTAATTTATTTTTGAAATTAATTTAATTAATTAAACATGAATTTTATTTGTTAATTTTAAATATCTTAATTGAATCTGTTTTCTGAGATAGTTTTTTTAAAATTCTTTTCATTATTTTTAACGAATTCTTTGCAACTACTTTTTTTTTCCTATTAAATGTATAAAAAGACAAAATTTTAACATCCTTTTTGAAACTCTTCATTATTTGAGGAGTGACAGAAAAACAAGAATAAAAAGCTAGCCAAAACTGATATATATATTTGGGGTATTTCTGTTCACTGTTTAACTGTCATAGAGGCTGTAATTTTGATTTTCCTTGTACCTAACCTAAGTTAGACATTTTCCATTGCAATTGTACAACATAAACAATAATTACTGTGCAGTGGAAGTAAATTTGGTGTATTTAATTCATTGTACAGAGTGACAGTTCATTTCTATTTTTACAACAGATTGTTATAGTATCACTTGAATAGCCATTAACTTTTATGAGTACCACACAGGTTGCATTGTTTACCACCTGCCTCAGGCTGCAGTACTTTTGTCAGATATGGTTGACTGCACCAGCAACAGAATCTGGAAAAGTTGGCACCCACTTCTCTGTCTCCCTTGTCATGGGCTGACCCCTGATGTTACAGGGAGAGGCAGTTATAACCTCAAGAATTGCCTAGTGGGGGGGGACTGTTTAGTTGTGGTGTAGATACAGTTCAGCTGTTAGACATATTGATAAATAGGTTATCAATAAATGAAGCTAATTATATTTTTTCTGTAATCATTATTAATGTTTTAATTATTGATAGAAGTAAACGTCTTTTAAATAGTTTATTGTTAATAATAAAATGAAAAATATTAGTGGCATTACATTTGTTAGTATTTACATTTACCATTTTATTTATCAAGAAACACTAAATTCAAAATTAATTGTAACAATTTCAGAAACACTGGCAATAAATTCTCTAGCTTTGTTACAATTTTTGTAAATTTTTAAAATTTCTATAATGTGGTATATTTTTGATAAACATCTCACTTAACATTTACCTACATAAAGATTCCTAAATATCAAAGAAAAATTCAAAAACAATTTGGTATGTCACAAATATAATAACTTAAATTTGATTTTCTTGTGACTTTTTGATGTCTGTGCAAGTTAAATAGGGCCACTGTTGAGTTGAAAATCTAATAACAATAACAAAAAGCTAATAGAAATACTGTTGTGCCATATGCATATATATCAATGAAACCAGAAGTTACCACATTTTGTTCTGAACATTGAAAATCTATTTAAGTACAATAAGATCGACATCTGGACAGCACCTTTTGTCTTGTGAAAACCCATACATCACCTTTACACTGGCTTGGTTCAATCATTGTTCTGCCCAGAACCAGCAGGTACGTCACCCTAAAAGGGCCCATTGCTTTGTTCCAAGAGAAAGCCAGAATTCCACCTTGGTCAGGCCTCTTTAAATGTTGTTAATCGAGGAAATTGGATCTCTGCTTGTTGTCCCAGATTCAGAAAGTGACAACGGCAGTTTGAACTGATGGAGGAGGGAGCGGAGAGGGGAAGCTAAGACTGTGCTGATAGGTTTTATATGATGTGTGTTGTCACTACTGCATAATCACACTTTTATAGCAAGGATTCCCACATAGGAAATACATGAAGTCTTTGTTATGTCTGTGACAAAGTGCTGGTTCCAAGTGGTAAGTTCTGGCCATTTTAATACCGATTTGAAATTATTTGTTTTATTATTATTATTATTCTTACTATTTTTATTTATTTATTTTTTAAATTTATAGGTTGTATGCTTATTGGGTTATATATATATATTTTTTTTTAAGTTTAAATACTGCTGCTGCTAATAATTAAAATCTGTGCGTTGCATTGAGCATCGTGGATTTCTGTGATTTAAATTTCAAACTGTTTTTCTCTTTAAGTATTGGCTTATTATTGTGATTCATTACGGATATAATTATATTTGTTGCTGTTACTGATTTTGATTTTCGGAAAGGTTTGTGGTACTGGGTTTTATCACTTAATGTATCAGTATATGTGAGTTTTTTTTACTTGTTTAATTTGACTTAAGAACAAAAAGGAAAATGAGTGAAGTGCTTTTTTCTTTTGTTTTCTTTTTCATCTTTTTATTTAATATTTTTAAAATTTTTTAAACTCGTATATGATGCTGAATCTGGTTACTTGTATATCTGTTCTACTATTTATTGAATTAAAGTTCTGCCTATTAAGGAACTGTAACAATCTGTTACACCATGTAACAAAATAAATGTCAGATCTGTCCAGATTCTACGTACTAATATATTTTGTAACAATATGTTATACTGCGTAAAATTTCATTGATGTCAGAATAGCTGCTATCAACAGGCACAAACCAAACGGTACACAAAGCCTGTCCTTTATCAGAAATTATCAGTTTTTATCATGACATTTGGTAATGGAACACATCCCAGAGACAGAAGCAGATAAAAACTTGTGTAATTAAATAGCAATTTTAAACAGTTGAGAGACACTTGGATATAAATTGGTTTTGAAATTAAAAGTGAGAAATCATTTACATATGAGAGGATTAGTGTGTGTGTGTGTGTGTGTGTTATTACAGATAGTTATTTTTTGCTTTAGATTTTTCTTTTCTATTTTTTTTTTTTTTTTTTTTAATTTTCTTTGTTCAGTTTTCTGCTGCTGATATTATTATTATTATTATTAAGATTTAAAAAAAAAAAATTATGATTTGCTTTTTTTTTTTTAAATTAATATTAGAATGAGTGCAGGTTATGGGTAAATAGTAATGAATACCAAACTTTTTTTGTATTTTATTTTTGTGACAGGAGGAGGGACTATTCTGAATGAATACTGTGTTGTACTGTCAGTGCAATGGCAGGCATGTCTCTGATTTTGATAGTAAACTATTTTCAACCATTTCCCATAACTAGCTAACCACACAAGCCCAGCATGTAAATAATTGGCTGACATTTATTATATATCAGTTGATATACCTATTATAATTCTGTCCAGCCAAGCATTTGTGAGCTGTGTGTGCTTTATTTATTTATTTATTTTAATTTTTTTTTTTTTTATTATTATCAGCATTTATGTAGGGAAAAGAGTGCAAAATGTGTGTGTGTGTGTGTGTGTGTGTGTGAGAGAGAGAGAGAGAGAGAGAGAGAGAGAGAGAGAGAGAGAGAGAGAGAGAGAGAGAGAGAGAGCTGACCTACAGTTCATTAAATAAAAAACAAAAAAAATGAAGTTAACGAAAAAAATGTGTTTTGAAAAATATTAAGAAAGATAAAACAGGCAACAGTTTCAGAAATATTTTGGAACAAACAGATTTGAAAGGAAGCTTAAGAAAAATGAACAAGAAAGATAAAATTTTGGAGATAAAATTTGATTAGGACAAGTTAAATCTGAGCTCAGAAGTGACAGATTTAACGAGTAATGATAGCGTTATCAAGACAGATATTAAGAAGAGAGGAACTTTCTGAGATGAAGAAATTTAGACAAAATAGATGTATAGTCAGCACTATACAAGAAACACATCACAGCCTGTGCATGCTGCTGTTGCTGCTGCTGGTGTTGTTGGTAAAGTGCGCCACTGTTAACAGTCACTGATAACAGACTGAGTGCTAACAGTTCTGAAGAACATTGACTGCTTGGCTCACTCACTGTACTGTATGTTCATCTTTAATCTGGCCTTTGTCTCCAGGGTTTGTTGGCCTAGCTGGATCCAAACTGGCCTTCAGTAATGCTTAGAGACAAAGAGAATGAACAAAGTAACTGATCTGTTTGTTCCTAGATGAGTAATACTGAGAGAGACAGATCTCATTAGAATCACCTGTTTAAGATTTTTAATCACAAATTAACTCATGCGAGTTACTGAATTCTGACCCAAAGAGATTTACAAAATACTAATCACTTGTTTATATGTTGTTGTTGTTGTTTTTTTTTGTTTTTTTTTAAATGTGTTGGTGATTTTTTATTATGTTATATGTGTGTAGTGGTTAATATTTTTGATTATTATTTTTTTCAACAATAGATTTTCAGTAAAATATAAAAACAAAATGTGTGCTTCTGTATGATATTAAGATAATTAAAGATTTTAATTGTTAAAATAATTCTTTTCCTTCTACTTTCTTTTTAGTTTTTAAATACTTTTTAAGCAAACGGCCTATGTTTTGATTAGAAATTAGTCTCTAATAATACTAAGAGATAAAAGATTTTCATGTTAGTTTTGTGACCTGTTCTCAACAATAACTGTCAGTGAAAATAGATTATTGTATTTAGATCAGTATAAAAATTAGTTCATGGTGATTTTTTTCTCTTTTTAAATTTTGATTTTTTTAATTATATTATACAGGTACCTTAAATAATTCAGATAATAATATAAATGATTTGGATAAAAAAATAAGCAGTTTAAATTTGGAATATATATATATATATAAAATTGTTCCAAATTTTAATTATTTCATTTTTACATAATGCTAAGAAAGAAAATTGGATATAACTGTTCAGTCTGTAAAATAAAAATAACTATAGCATTAGAAATATTCTTTTTATAAATTATTGGTGGCCTGAAATGAATGGTGTAAAAACATGTTAGATCACATATAGTACATACATAAATATGAATACAACTCTGAAAATCTTTTTTTTTTCTTTGTGTTTTTTTACTATTTCATTTTTATTATGAGTGTAAGCTAAACATCCATATGTTCAAAAATAAACTGCGATTTTCCTTGCAGATAAGCTTTAATATAGGAAGTATATTAAGTAGATGGTGTTATTACCAAGGAAGTAATCCTGCTTGTTGCCTAATTTATGAATCACCACATTGTGGAGGGAAATTGCTCTTCAAATTTTTATATGGGGATAATTCACTTTTTCCTAGTTCACAAATACACACAGAATATTGTCAGAGGTATTAGCCATGTTAATTGGAATATATCAAATTATATGTTTTCTTTTATATTGCAGGTTGTTTACCTGAATATTGAACATTTAATGTTAATTGGAATATATCAAATTATATGTTTTCTTTTACATTGCAAGTTGTTTACCTGAACATTGAACATTTAATGTTTTTACTAGCTCTTGCTAAAAGGACCAGATATAATAAAAAAAAAACCAACAACTCCATTTTTGCTTGATTTGCAAAATAGACCTATCAGACATTCATAGAACTATGACAGTCTATGAGTTTGGATCAATACAGATAAATAAATAAGAGAGCTCATTGGTTTCCGGTTAATTCTGTCTATATGACTAATTGTTCTAGTCTCAGACTGCTACAGGATTCAGGATTCCAGGAAGTTTTTATTTCCACATATAAACAGAGTCCAACTGCTCCAATTGTTGTAATGATAACAAAACTGGGCAGCAATGAAGTGAGAATTTCACAGAATTCCTGACAGAACTGCTGGAGGAAATCTGAATCACTGGAGACAGGCTACATATAATTATTGTAATTTATTCATCAGATTCAAAACATTTCAGCTGTACTTGTGTTTTTCTTCTATTTGTTTTTCAGAACTGAATTTTCTGAATGATTATTTTATACCCAATGAACTTAGTTTTGAAAACGTGGCCTGTGCTTAGAGAGACCAGATTGCTGAATGTGTTGTGTTGTGTCTAAGATATTGCAACATGTAACTGAACCCTGATGGAATCAGTGCTCTGTGAATCTCTGTGGTTTTATTTTCTGTGATCATGCAGGGTTGTCCTGATCTTGGCTTTAAGCGTTGCAGAAATTCACTGGGTATAACTGCTTTGTTTGGAGTTAATAGAAACCAGCAACAAGCTCACAGCCAGCTGTTGATGATTTTTTCTTCTGCTGGGACTTTGGACACAGTTCTTTGAAAACTGAAACCTTTGCTGTACATTTATTCCACAGATTAAAATAACTGATCAGCAGTTTGTGTGCATTTTTCTCTCTGATACTTGAAACCTGCAGTGTAAAACAGGTTGTGAAGATAGAGAGAGAACATATTCTTTTCTTCAGGATCTCTTTCCTTTTCTATTGTGTACTAGGCTTGCATCAAAGGTCAGCTGGTGCTTCCAAATCCTCTAGTAATGACTGGTCAATTTCTGATGACCACTATTGAAACATGATTAGCTGCTGACCGTTTCTGATTGATTATGTTCCAAGAGTGTCTTTCTGTATTTGGATTTCAGATGTAGCTTCTTCTTCTGTTGACTCAGATATGGAACCATTGTTTATATTAACTGAATATTTTATTAAAATTGTACAAGTGGCTCTTCCAGCCAACCTGAATCAGCTTGGTGCTTATCATAAGCTCTGACTTTGATAAGAAAGAAATATTGGTTTTCACGTATTGATCGTGTTCTACGACTGACCTCAGGTCAGTTCATTCCATTTCAGTCTTCTTTGTTACTTGGCTTGTAAGAAGGAAAGTATTACAAAATACACTGGTTTACTTTTTGTAAGGAATGCTGTGTTCAAGGAATATATAAAAGAAATCTTTAAACCAAAGATGTAATGGTGCATACAGCTGTGGTTTGAGACAAGAGTAAAGCAAAATACATAACGTAACAGCTGGCATTTGTGTCTGAGATGATGTAATAGTAAAATGTGGAATAGTGTTTTAAATTTGACAGTCAGTGTATGTGATGTAGTTCTGTGTACGAAGTATCTGAGTTTTACACGTGTACTGGATTTCTGTTTAAACAACACATGATAAGATATTTGAAATATTAAAAATTTCTAGAATAATGGAAGCTGAAGCAGGTGATGAAGTCAGTGTGGTTCTCAGACGAAAATCATCTGTCAAACTGGTAAGTTTAGTCTGAAATTTTTTTTAAAGATTTATGTTTCATATTTAAAGAAATAAATAAGTAAATAAAAGTAAAAACAAGAACAACAGTTGAGGGAGCGACAGAGGGTTAGTTCAATAATGAATGTATTACTAAAATATTTATGAAAATGTGTTTGTATTTTTTCTGATTGCAGAAAACACTATCTGGTTCTTTACTTGCTGTAAGCTGTCTGTTACAGCAACTTTTGTATATTTAACCACTGTTTGTATAAATGAAAACTCAGAAATCACTGAAAGCATCCAGACAGTATTTAGAGACAGTATATTATTAGCATTTGCTATCTACACTACAAGTTCTTTAAAAGGTTTTTGGTTTTGAAAAAGATAGCTTGCTATCTTGTACGTTAATTGCTGTTGCTATGGCAATGATTTAACTTCTGGTGAAAACCTTTTTAGACCTGCTCATATTAGTTTTAAACTGAACATCTTGGCAAAAAGCCAGCTTAAAGCAAGCACTGTCTGATATCAGAATCTGAAAGTTTTGTTCCAGTTAGTGAGCTTTTTTAGCCAGCTATCTCTGGAGATAGAATTCTGATGGCAATAATAATGTAATAATATATAGGCCTATATATCTTACATAGAAAACACGGTCAAGTTACACTGTTATTGCCCTCTTCTCCTTCCTGTCCCCCTCCATCTCTCAATTTCTCATGTGATTGTGTCTGTGTCACATTCTCTTTATTATTATTGTTTCATATGGATGTCTGCCATTTGTTACATAGTCAGTTCAGGAACTCAACAAGTAAAATCTCTAAGGTCTTAATGTTCATTGATGCATAAAGAACAATCATGATAATTATTAGGACAGCAGCTTTTTGTTTTGGCACTCTCTGCTGAAGGCTGAGATACAGTACATAATGAAACTGTTTCATATGTTTGCTGACATTATCCACCTCATATTCTTTGTGTGTGTATGTGTATATTTTATTATGAATTATTATTAGTTTATTATTATTATTATTATTCAAAATAAAAATAGTAATGAGACATATATGGACAAAAAGAAAGTCTCAATATCTTCAGCTGGTATTTGTCATCATTATGTCTTGACCATTGTATTAGTAGAAATTAAGTAGCAAGCATAAGACGAAAACAATATTTGACAATATCACCTTTTTTTTCTTCAAAAATGTATTATGAAGTATGTTAGAATTGGGGCATTACCATTTAAACATAAACAGTTTATTTCATAATTACTTCCACTGAAAAACAGGATGTTTGACATTGAAATTTGAATTCAAACATTGTATGTGTCAGCTATGAGTCACACACCAGCATGTTGTGATTTAGTCTGTATGTATCATTTGTAACAGTCAATATCTCTTAATTGAAAGTTTGGTGCAGCTGGAGATACTTTATTTTGATTTCAGAATAATACAAGAGACTGCTCTGAATTAAGAAGGAGACTACTTGTTCAGGCTGCCTGTTTTGAGTGTACACATACTTAATATATTAATAATAATTACTATATTTTTTAATTTAAATTACATATGGAATGAGCTATTGAAATTTCCTCTTTGTTTCTGTCTCCATGTGAGAAAAACCACAACAGATGGGCATAGAATATACAAGTGAAATGATTGAAGTGACTTGTTTAAACTGATTATGAGTAAGCTGTCATTCGTGTATTCATTGGAGACTGATTGTGGTGTTTGACAATTAAACAATTTTATTACGTATTTTTGTCATCAACCCAGTAGATTAAAAAGCAGTCTGTGATGGATTGCTTTAAGAATTAAAACAAAAATAAAAATAAAAATAAAAAATAAATAAATACATGAACTAACTCAAATCTGAATTTGATACATTTTGTAGGATTTTCAAATGAACAACTCTTCATATGTCCATTTGAGAAGTGAAAATAAACAAATTTTGAAACTGATTTTTTTTTTATATATAAAATGTATATATAAAAGTTTTAAAAGATTAAACCAATTATTTGCATGTATTACATATTCCAAGAATAATTAGTAAACATAATTAGCAGTGTAATTATAAGTAACTATCTATTAAGCTTTTGATAAAAACAAACTGAAACTTTTTCTAATTACTTAAATACTGAATTTACTTCCGAAGTATTTATTTCACATTTATTAATTTTTTAATTGGCTATTAGCTTACAGGAATTTTTCCCCAAAGCATATTTGTAAAAATAATCTCTTTCAAGACAGTGATCTGTCAAAAGCTAATTAAGCATACAGCTCGTGTGCGTGTGTGTGTGTGTGTGTGTGTGTGTTATTTTATATAGCAACAGCAACCCCAAGGTGTTTGATACACATAATGATATATACACCAATGCATTGCTGTGAGCAGTTAATATAAAAAGCAGAGATTCTTTTACCCAAAAATAGGTAATGATAATAAATTAAGTACATATTTATTTATTTATTTATTTATTATTATTATTATTATTATTATTATTATTATTATTATTATTATTATTATTATTTTATTTTAATTACATTATAGTCATTATTATTTTGGAAGGTTTTAAAATAGAATATAAGAATTTGTTAAATGCAAAAGACGAACATTAAACACAGTCCCAGCGGAAAATAATTAATCAAACTGATCAGAGGCAAAACCACAAAAAGAAATAAAGTGACCTAGAAGCCTAAAAGAGCTTTATAACACGTATTCTGAATTTAAAAACAGACAAAAACAAAGTTAAAAAAACATTTGTGTAATGTTGGCAGTCTGTCATGGATATTTCTTTCTTTGTTCAGTTTATTCTTTCTTCAGACTTTTCTTCTTTTTGTAAACTGTTTTTCAAGTTGAAAGTAACACACTTTCTTTTGAAAATAACATTCTTTAATGTTTCCTTTCGATTGTCTGTGCAACAGTTTGTGAAATGTAGTCATTGAATTATTCTTTTTAAATATTATTATTATAAAAAAAAAAAAATAATAATAATATTAAAAATGAAAATGCTATTGATTTATCTATTGAAAAATAAAAACGTAAGTGCTTTTGTGTGTCCCATGTGTTAAATATTGTTTGTGAATTTAATTTTGACATAACTGGTTAAATGATTTTATATAACTTTTCCTTCTCAAAGTAATGCAAGTTTAATTTATAGTTGTCCTATAAAACAAATTTATGTATATTTTGTGTATAAAAAGACAGTATTTAAATAAATAAATAAATAAATTAATAAGATCAATAGTCTTTTAATTGATTTTTTAATTTTATTTTCATGGTGAATGTCTGTGTGTGTGGGATGGATGTCTGTTAGAGAGAAAGAAAGAGAGTGTTATTCTTAGCTTATTGCATCTCTGACACAACAATCCTAACTTAAAATCATGTAATAAGACCAATACTACAACCTGTTTCATTTTTTTTTTAACAGTGAAATAAAAAAAAAAAAACAACAAGCAAGCTAAAAACATACTGGATCATAAACACTGCAAGACCAATGTTTAAAGTTCCATAAAATAATAAAATCAATTTAGGAGTGATTTCAGTACAGTGTTTAGTGGTTACAGTATAGTGCTGTAACTGTTATAGTCTGTATATAAGTTCATGTAATATATATATATATGATTCAAATTAAATTCTAAGCATTAACAGTGGGTCACACAGTACACAGAGATCTCCAGTATATCAGAGTACATTTTCTTCACTTCAGTACAGTACAGTACAGTACAAGCCTAGCTAATTTGACCATAGATCAAATTTTAAATGGGACTGCCAATCTTTATTTTGAAATGGACACTGAACAACACTCCCTTTACAAAATAAAATTCCTGCTTGGATTTCTATCATTTTTAAAATAAATTATCACCATATCATATGTACATAGTCTTTGGGGTTTATTGCTCTAAATAATAATTTAATTAATAAATTATGGAACCCAACTTGTAAAGTGAAAGTGAAAGAGGGCACTCAGGCTACTGATTTTTAATTTATTTCATTATTATTATTATTTTTTTTTTTTTTCTGACCTCTTTTAAATAATTTTGAAGGTTGGCACCAGCAAAATTGAATTTTATACTGGTCATAGAAATAGAATGAATTATGCAATTATGATAAAGCATTTATACATTTGAATATATTTATATACATTGTCATAGAGAATCACAAAAAGCGAGTAATCCATTTTGTGCATTTTATTATCAACCTAGGCTTTATAAATCATTAGTGGAAAATAAACTGTAATTTCATTCTTCTTCATCTGTAGACATAGTTTCTAAATACATTTTTAATATTAATCTGGAATTTTTAACTCATAAAATGTTTTCTTAACTCATAAAAATTGTGCATGTTTTACAGCATAAATAACGTAGATAAAATCTCATTAACATAACTATGCAATGCATATTGATTCATTTATTAATAGTTAATCAAGAATATTACCATACATGTAGTTTTTACAATATAGTCAATTTTCATCAATCATATTCTGTAAGAATTATAAATTTCACGTGTTGTAAGAATCAATATAAAAACATATGTTTACAGTCACATGCTGTACTGAGATAACCATTTATTCACTCATCAATTAATCATCAAGAATAACTTTTATGTTTTTCCTTATCACCATTTTGTTAGTCATTTCTGAATGCATCTGCCCACTGTTTGTATAAAGTGTGTCCTTTTCCTACACCCACATTTGCATTTTAATTTCATGGGCTGACAAAGACTGCAACTCCTATGCTTAAGTAGATTTGCTTTTTTCAATGTCTGAAAGTGATTTACATGTTAAAATGTTACTTCAACAAACCTGGTGATATTTATACACACACACACATTTTTTTATTATTATTATTTTTTTTTAAAGTAGATATTGTTGAGTACAAAAACATTTTCTTTACTTTTTTAATTTTTCTCTGCTTCCTTCTATTCTAGTTTTATTTCTTTTATAATGTATGTGTATGTACAGGTATCCCTTGATTAATGTAATTAGTTAGTCCATTGATGTTTAAATGCTCAAAAGTTTTGTTAAATACAATGTTGTAGTTTCAACAAATGTTTATATGCTTTTAAATAAAAATTTACCAAGAGTAGTTTGAAAATTATTTTTAATTTTATGAGGTGTTAGTATTCTGAATGAATATGTAATTATACATGTACGCACAGGTATATGTATGTACATACTACTGTGTGCCTACTGAACCATATCAAAAGCTGAATGAACATTTGTATGTTAAATGCACCTTTCTAAATCAATGAAAGTGTATTGTTTGATGGCCTCCACTTTCCACATGACACAACAGCTGATGTCTGGTTTTGTTTTGTGGCTGGCCAAGCAGCTAGCAGCACAATTAGGTGTGTGGAAATCACAACACTTGGTTGTGTATAAAAACTTCCTTTGTTACAAACTGGGCCAGGAGGGGATTTACAATCTGACAGCTAACATATCAGTCAATACCTTAAGGCTGTTTAGTGTACATAATATAAATGTAGATGATATAAACAAAAACAAGTTCATCAGATAGTTTTGATTTCCCAGGAAACTAAGAAACCATCATGCAACACTTCTACTACTATTACTACTACTATTATTATTCTTTTTTTTTTTTTACTTTTATTTATTATTTATTTATTTATTTATTTATTTATTTATTTATTATTATATTATTATTATTATTGTTTTAAAAATTATTTTATGAGGTATTGTATCTTTCTGAAGTCTCTGTATTTAAAAAAAAAAAATTATATGGTTATAAATAATAATATCTTAAAATATTACTTGAAATTAAATGCTATGTCATGCTCAGTCAAAGCACACACACACACACACACACACACACACACACACACACAAAACACAATTACAGACAGATTTAGGTTTGTTAGTACTTGTTAAGGTCAGAATGTATTGATTTGTTTGCAAGTTAATGGTTGGGACCTTCTGTGACCTGCACCACTGATTCCCATAACCAGCAGTTTATACACTAGCACTTTATGATAATTGTAGCTCATAATGCAGTGCTAATTTTCCACACAGTTGTAGTTCAGTGACATATTTTACTGAAACCAGAAACATCTGTGATTGAAAGTAAATAAATATGGTGTGAAGCTGAAGCCACATGTCACCAAGTAAAGTTTGAGAGAACTAATCTCTTTTCCACTCCTTCTAGAGCAACTGGTTGTGGTTTCCATTGTTATCAAACAAACAGAACAAGTTTTTTTATTGTGTTTTGTTTAAAAAGCTGTCGCAGGTCAGGCAAGTGTAGATGATTATTAAGAAAAAAAAAGCTGAAGGTGCTGAGTTGACCAAGAGGCCTACAGCACTCCAGACAGGCTCAGATAATATCCATTGTGAATTTACATGTCAACTGACCAACTCGGATAACATCCACTGTGAACTAACTGTCAACTGACCGGCTCGGAAAATATCCATTGTGAACTAACTGTCAAGAAACCAGCTTAGATATTATCCGTTGTGAACTTGGTGACAAGTGTCCTGCCTCTTCCACTGTTGTTTTGTCAAGGTGCAGTCAGCATTCGACTCACTGACGTAGTCTGTTTGCACACCGCTTGTCTGGGAAATACCTGCCCGCGTGTCTTGCATGTGCTGGGATATTCTGGGATTGGTTTGTTTCCCAGAGAGCCTCTGTGTGACTGACTGCCTGCCTGCCTACTTGCCTACTTGCATGGTAGTATATTGTAATAATACATACACACAGATTATGGAGCCACAATGTTTACCTTGAGGAGTAGTAGAAGACTGACTTGAGTTTAGCTGGTCATTCCGTAATCATCAGCTGAGATTGTCAAGATGGCTGTTACTGATCTCGATGGCAACTCACCTCCTATTATTGTAGAGGATATGAGTTTGTTTTACTATCGGCAGCTGGCATCCAGTTTACAGGTACAGCATACACCTTTTTCTTTCATATTTATCTACAGCGTGAAAAAGCTTACCTAGATAATACTGTTTTGATATGGTGTGTTAATACTGTATCTGACAACCCATGCTACTTGTGATAACTTTTGTTTTAATATTATATTTAAACTTTGTTAATGTTTATAAGTATTATTAGCCCGAAGTTATTCATTTAACAGATTCAGCCAAAGTTTGCTAACTTGTATTAAGGTCACGGTGCATTGATTTTTTTTTTTTTTTTTTTTTCTTTCTTTAATACCTCCACTTGGGCATAGTTTCCCATGCTGTGGTAATGTTTCTGAAAGTGTTACAGGTTACACAATGATGTAAGTCCTTGTTCACAGTTAATGTTTTCATGACATTTTTTCCATGTGTAACATCAGTAAAATACATAGTTTTATATCCCAATCAGCCAGTTTAATATTTTCCATTTTTGAAAGGGATATTTAAAAAGTTGTTCCCCATGCATTGTTAAGTGTTTTATTTTATTTTATTTTAAATTTTTATTATTATATTTTTTGCTCGTGGCAGAAAAACTAATGGAAATGATATATACTGAAACATAATTATTATGAATGTCACATAATCTATCTATTTTTGTTATTTACATTTTGATATTACTGTAGTTACAAGGTGTGCAATATTGAACACAAGTATGTGGGTACATTTGTTTGGTTTTATGAATATAGTAAGACATATAATTTGAGTTGTGTATTTATTTAACATCATATCTGTTGTCAATATAATAAATATAATAAACAAAAACAAAAACAAAATACATATATATATATATTTTTTGAAGGTGAAGCACTCCAGCATCATTCTAAATATACATGTTATGTTAGCAGTTACTTAGAGCAGCCTGTAGATCTGACTGCTGAGCCACTGATAATGGTATTTCAGTAGTGATACACCAGCGATTAACTGTAAACACAGATTAAGTGGGCCGATAATAACATGCCTGGTGCTACTGAACAGAATGAACAAAGGTCAGACGATAGCCATTAATATCCAACAGTAAAATATCAAAAATATCAAACACCTTGAGGATAACATGCATTTCTCATAATTCTTACAAACTAGTTTGCCCCACTTTTGCAAGTTTTAGTTAGTCGGGACTTTTGTTGCCATGGTTATTTTAAAATTAGCTAAAAAGAACTTTCTGGCACATAATCAGCTGATTTATCGGACTGCATGGCATTCAGTGTTTCAGTGGCTGGTTTTTCTGGTTTTTTCTGTGGGATGTGTCGTTGAAAAATACATTTGTGCAAGGCTACGGACAACCTGGGTAATTTACATAAAGGATTGGAAAGGTGTGAGGGGGTTGGAGGGAGTGGAGGAAGGTCAGGGGACTGTCAAAAATGGTGACTTCCTGTGAATATTGTTTATTAGATTCAACTAAGAAAGAAAAGAAATCAGTTAGAATCTTGTGAACAACATTTTAAAAACTCTTATTATTATTATTATGTGTTGGTTGTAGGGAAGTAATAAAATATGCCGATAGCAAAGAAATCAAGTTGCTGTGAATACATCAAGACTGCTTTATTGTTGCCTCCAATGTTCATAACTTCTGTTTGGGATTAGTTTGTTCTTTCTTTACGAATACAGTCAAAATTTATTGTTGTTGTTATTATTTCAAAAGAGTAAATCTGAAAATAAGAAGTATGCCCAGATTTTGTTTAACTCTTAATGTATGTATAAAACCTCTCTGTCTCTGACACACACATTTTCAGTGAACAGCTCAACACATAGTAACAGCTGATACTCTGATACAATATTCTATTAATAGTTTCTAATGTTCATTCAGTCATACATAAACCAATTTAGATGACATTTGTTATATATACAAAAAAAGTTTCAGAAGTATTCTTTGTAACGTATAATAATAATAATCAAGTGATAACACACATATTAAATATGTCATTTATTACATGAGCAAAGGTAAAACAAAATGCAGTAAAATTTTCTGGAGAAAGTGACTTTTATTGTTGAGAGGCCAAACTTTGAAGAAAAAAACCAGGTTATGTTAACAAAGTGAACAAGTGTTTGAGTCATAGAGGAAATAACTTAGATAAGCAGCTGTACTGACACACATGTGTACACATTACATGGCTAATACTTATTTACTTCTGGTCAGTCATCTGACCACAGTATCCTCTCACTTATCAGCAGCCCAGTGACTAATTAGTCAGATGTTTTGGTAACTGTCTACAATCTGTTACTCATTAATGTTGTGAAAAGAGACACTATTGTCTGATAATGAAATTTTTGGTATATTAAACCATGCATTTACAGAGTAAAAATTGTGTTTTGTTATCTCTCATTCTTTTCTTTTTTTTCTTAAAATTTATATATTTATTTATTTACATATTTAATAACCCAATGATACTGATAAATGTTATGTAGATATTTATTTATTTATATGTTTGTTTGAAACTTCAGTATTTACTAACTGATAATGACAAACTTAAACATTATCTATTTATAATTGTTACAAAATGTAATTTAATAACTCACTAACATTGATAAACTTAGATACATGTCACTTTTCTATCTCAGTTTAACTGTTTCACTCTTCTTTTTTCTTTTTCATTACTGCTTTTTTTTTCCATTGTTTTTTAAAAAAAATTTTGCTGTAGATAAATATTCTCTGAATATTTTTAATTAATTTGTATTTCACTTCATATTTATAGCAGTATGACAATACATATTTATAACATTTATGCAAAAAAGAAAGAAAGAAGTAATACAAGATTTATCTTTGTTTTGATAAATTTAGGCAAATGTCAATGAAATTCAGTACATTCAGAAAATAAAAACATACACACAGAGTGACAGATGTTTGGTGACACAATTTGAAAATCTGCCTTGAGGGAAACTATTTTATTTTTGTTTTTTATTTCTTCAGTTCAACAGCACTGTATTTCATAATCCTAATCTTGTCTTGTTTTCATTTATATACAATTATTTTTTTTCTTATTTATTTATTTATTTATTTTTTTTTTTTCTTCAAATTTATAGTAAATATACCATAAATACTCAGAAGATTACTGGTTTTAATACACACTAAATCATATACAGTACTAACAAAACAAATTACTTAAATATTATGCACTCTAAAATTTATCATGTAAGTTAATAAATTGCTTGTTTGTTTTCAGTTAAACTAAATTGTTATGTGATGACTTTTGTTTATTTGTTTATTTATTTAAACAACTAGATATTATTAGCTAGAATTAAGAAGATTTTTCAAATAATAACCTCTGAAGTGGTTTTTGTGCAGTGAATTATATTTTATCTGGTGAATTGTAACACATAAGACAAATATTGTGATTGATTACGGTTTACTTTTACAGGTGGTAGTATTCACTTTAAAGACTAACATTAATTTTAATCCACTATGTATTGAATAAACAGAATATGTTTTAATTTTTTAAATCTGAACACAGTTGCAAATATTAATTAAATCTTATATGTAAAGTTTTACATTGCTATTGCAGTCACAAAGTTTAATTAAATTTAGATAATGTAAAATTCTGTAATTATTATTAGTGTTGTCACAAAATATAATGAAATGTAGAAAATGTAAACACCTATTATTTTACAAATGTTATTACTATGGTCACAAAATATAATTAAATATAAATATGTAAAGCAGTTATTACTCTCATCATAAAGTATAATTACAATGTAGATAATGTAAACATGAAATTCTGGAATTGCTACTATTGTTACAAATTATAATTAAATCTAATTAAGTTTTTGAATTGATATTATTGTTGTTGCTACAGATCAAAAAAAAAATTAAAGTTTAAAAATTGTTGCTACTGTTGTCACCAAAGAAAATATCTTGATAATGTAAACAAGTAAAGTTTAAGAATTTCAAGTTTTACTATTACTGTTACAACTAAAATAGTGTAAATATAATCAGCAGTGTTATAAAATTGGTATTACTGTTGTCTCAAAATAAAAAGAAATGTTGATAATGTAAACATGAAAAGTTATAAAACTGATACCACTGCTGAGACAAAAACGAAATGTTGATAATATAAATATAGTATTCAGATTTTTATAATGTAAAGAATAGTTACTTCAACTGTCGTCACAGCCTGTAATTAAATCTAGATAATGTAAAATGTTTAAGAATTGTGCTCTGTTAACTTCTTCACTTAATAATTAAAAAAAAAAAAAAAAAAAAAATATTTTAATGTATCACTGTAAAATGATTAATAATGTGCCATAGTCTTTTGATGAGAAGTCCATCAGTTAATGATGTTTACCTGTGATTAGTTACCTTCTTTTAATTACAGGTCAGTGATCTGCTTTTAAAATGTGTTTACATGTAAGCATGGATGTTCTGTGCAATGCCTTAGAGGAAGGAAGCATGTAACAGAAATTGTTTCTTGCCAGAAGTAGTGTAAAGTTTAGGATCTGATAACTTTCTCTTTTTAAGATTTAAAGAATTAAAAAGTCAGTTATATTTACGAATAACCTCTTGGCAGAAATGGAGATCTTCATTATTTTTGTAAAAGTACAGAACTGAGTATTTTTATCAAAATAATGAAGATCTTTCCTTTTTTGATGTTGTAACAAAAATATAATATGTTAAAGCTTCAGGAAAGTTTTGTTTCCATGGGGATGGTTACTCAAAAGTGGTCTAAAGTAGTGCAGGTGTTAGAATCTAATAATGTTATCTTTTCTTAAAATTAAAAAAGAATAATAATAATAATAATTGTGTTTTTCTTGGTGATAGGAAGTAATTTGGAAACAAACCTTTCATTGCCTGAAATAGTCTAGATTTTAGAAACTGGTAATTTAAAAAAAAAGATAAAAAAAGAAGAGGAATTGTAATTTTTAAAAATCATTTAGTTGCTGTTGGGTTTTTTGGGGGATAAATTGGTTCTTTTTCAAGGGGTAGGATGAGATAATAAACGTACTGAGTTATAGTTTAGAATTGGAGATGTTTTTGTTTTCTTCTAAATAAAATTGGTTATTTTCTGTTATAACCTCATTTCATGAGTACTTCACTCAGTGGCTTGAGGGCAGGACTGAGTTTGAAAATTTACAGAATCAATCTTCTTTGTGTACCTTTAGGACTGTTCAGTAAAATTAATATTTTCTGCATGTTGCTATAAGGGCAGAAATTTAAATGATATGTGAGAAAAAGAAAAGTAAGATCCTTGATGATTCCTCTTGACACAAATAAATATGTGCATTCTGTGTACTAACAACCCTTTATCATAAAATGTGTTAATTTGTTCATAAATATTCATTGCTACGAGCTGTGTTATAACTTGTTGAATGCTCTTCATTGTCTTCAGGGAGATCACTAAGCTCATCCCAGTCTTTTCATTTTACATGTGTATGAGCTATGTTAATTTATATGGGAGAGATGAGATTTGTCTTGAATACTTGGTATTTGGTTTTATGGTGATTCTAACATTAATTACATAAGTGGAAGAAGCTGATATTTATTTAATATTTTCTTAATTAATGATAGAATATTGTTTCTTTATTTAATATGTGTTGGGACAAACTGTTCTAATTTTATTTACCAATTAACAGTTTAGTAAATTAAATCAGTGTGAGTTTTGGAGAAATGGTTTATGACTACTCATAAAAAGTATTTTCGGTTTTACACAAACCCATATATACATGAATGTATGCAGATGTTGAAACATAACACAGAGAGACAAATTTACACACACATACATTCATTTCATTCATAGATTCACACACACACACACACACACACACGTGTTCTGTAAGTGAAATAAACTGAAGAGTTTGTTTTTTCTGTCAGTGCCACGTACAGACATCACTTACTTGCTTACAGTATTACACTGGATTACACTGACTGGGAGGAGATCTCTCTGTGCCGACAGGCTGGCCTTGTTAGCTTCAACTAGACACTTACACCAGCAGATCAGCCTGTGTCTAATGAACTGTGACAGTATGGAGGCAGGTTTGTTGATCTCAACCAGGAAAGATCTCAATGACTGATGACTTGTCGGAAGCTGGTGCAGCCAGAACAACATTCTTCTCTGTGGCAACTGACAGTCACCAAAATCTGTATCAGACCACCACTTAAATTCTCCAGAGCATTGTGATCTTAGTTTTGTGTGTCAGGGTTCATTACAGTTGTGGATATTTTTGCTTTTCATTTTGAAATTAATTTAACAACTATTGGTGTGCAGTTGACAGCAGCAATCTTAGTTTTGTGTGTCAGAGTTCATTACAGTTGTGGTTTTGTTTTTATCATTTTGAAATTAAGTTAACAGCTATTGGTGTGCAGGTGACAGAATTTTGTGTGCAGATAAATAGCTTTTTAGGAAACAAAAAACCAAAAAGAATTAACTTTGTAAATTAATCTGCAGATTGTCTGTGCTTGCTCTAAATGTAGAAAAAAAATGTGATTAAGGATAATTGATAATTTGCCTTTATAGCTGACAATACCAAAAAGAGAGGAAAGTTTATTTGTGAGTGAAATTTCATTCTCAATACATACTGGATGTTAAAACTGTCATCTGAATTGTGGCTAACGTTTCCTTTTTGTTTTAATTGTGGATTAACACTTAGTCGATTAAAGATGTGATTTTTGGTGAGTCAGCTTTTTCTGTGTTTTCACCCAGTGATTTGGTCAGGGTCCTGCTGGGTTTTCACTTGTTTGATGAATGCTGGTAAAAAGACATCAATGAGCCTCGTCTTGTGATCACTGCTGAGACAACAACTGTCATCCTGTTTTTTTTAAAATTATTTAAATCATTTTGTCTCAAATTACTATAATAAATCTGAATTGACTTCCAGGTGACCTTACTGGATTATAATAAATATCATTTTAAAGAAGTCAGAAAGTTTTTTTTAATACTAAAAATTGCATTATCTTCAGGATTTGTGAATAGATTTATATTTGTTTTTGTTGTTCTCTGAACTCCATTAAGAGCTGTTTTTTTTTTCATAAATACTGACTGCAGTAATATGCAGACATTTGTCATAAATTTTGACGTTAATATCTTTTTTCGGTTGTAAGTTTCAACTGTATTATTCAACATTCTGCATGTGACATAAACTCTTGTCAATTGACAGTATTTAAAACAAACAACAAAAAGGATCTCTTCTTCAAAGTGTTTTTTATTACTTTATTTTCTATTGGTGTTTTTCCAAACCTTGGTGAATTGGCTAAAGTTAATTAAGACCTTCTTTTCTTCTTCTGACAAAGAAAAGAAAGTAACCTATTTGCCTTTTTAAACTTAGCTCAGGGTTGTTTTGGTGTGGATGAAATGCCAAGTGTTGACCTTTCAGCCTGAAGGGAGCCTTCAGCATTTGCCTTAAGTGATCACCAACAGGGAAGTTTACTTTCTACCACCGACAAGCAACTGGGAACTGTGGTTTAATAACTTGTCATTAGTTTCACAATAGGTTCTGGCTCATCAACACAAGATCTTTGCTGACTAAACAGGACACTGTGGATACACTTTGCAGGCAGCTGTTGTTCTTTCAGTTCCTTGCTGTTTAGTTTTGATTCCTCTCTAGTATCTTCTGTTTGTTTCCAGTGCTTCTCTAGTCATTTTTGTTTTATTCTGAGGTCTCTGCAGTCATTTCAGTATTGTTTCAATGTTGGTTCATAGCAGATGTTTTTCCTTTTACCTTTCTCATAGATTTTTGCTGTTATTTGTCATTGTGGATTTTGCGGTCATCAGCTGTTTGTTGTGAAATTGTCACTGATGGTAGAGAATACAAGATTTTTTGAACATTCAGGACAGCTGGACTTTGTGTTTCCTTTACTTCTGATGACTTAGGAAGTGTTGATATTTATCACTGTCGTATCAACAAGCCTTCCTTTTGTTATTTGATTAAACACCCATTGCATTGTGCAGCACAAACTTTTGTCAAAAAACAAAGAAAAAGAACAACTAAATTAAAGTAAAAATTAGTATTGTTTTCATACAAGTGCAGTCTCTATAATGATGTCGACAAGCAGTGTTGATTATGATGATGAAGTTTTTGAAATATTGTCAAATTTCCGTGGATCACCTAGAACACGTGAAATTCTTCTTTCGGTAGGATTTTTATTTATTATTATGATTATTATTATTATTATGATTATTATTATTATGATTATTATTATTATTATTATTATAATTACGACTACTTGTATGATGATTATTGTTATTATCATTACTTACATTATGATTATTATTATTATTATTATTATTTACGACTACTTGTATGATGATGATTGTTATTATCATTACTTACATTATGATTATTTTCTGGACTTCTTCATTTATTTTTTAAATACTGTTTGTTATAATTCAGATATTTACTAAAAAGGTTATTAATCATTCTGTTTCATTCAGCTGTACTTCAGTAAAGCCTTGTTTCATTAAGAAAATCTGACTTACAGGATACAGAAATTAGAATTCATTTCTGAAAAACAGTATTCTAAATTTAACAAGATTGTTTCCTTTTTTAAATAGGTGCTCACATATATATACATACATACGTATATACAGACATTGAAACATACCTACCTATTTTATTTTTACTTTGAAGGTTTTGTTTATAATTATGTTGTAGATACTAAATATTATAGATGTACAAATTATATACAAATTGTTTAAGCATTTAGAACATCTAAGAAATTGTTATTAACATAAGTAAATAATAAATTTTTTATTACTATTATTATTTTAATATTATTAATTTATTTTATATAAAGTGTATATATGTTTGTTATTATTATTATTATTTAATTTCTTTCATCCTAATGTTGTGTGTATAAATAGTAAAAAAAATAATTTTTTCTATTATTTTGTTCTGTTACACATACAGTTCAAATTTAAAACAAAAACAATAATTTCTTCATTATCTTTATTTAGATTATTATTATTATTGTCTTTCAATAATGTTAATCTCACAGTGATCATTCAAAATTCAATTTGGAAAAAATGAAGATAATAATAAAATGAATGAATAACTAAATGAAATAATAGCAATGATAATAATAGTAGTAGCATTGTAGTAATACTAACAGCAGAAACGGTAACAGTAGCAGTAGCAGAATAACAAAGATAATTTATGTATCCACAAAGATGTTGATTTGGTTTGTAAATAAATAAACAGTGCTACAGTTGCATCGAACTAACAAGATACTTTTGTTTGCAGGACCATGATCTGAAACAGAAGATAGACCATGAGATGAAGATGAGGGAAGGCACAGCCAAACTGCTGGCTGCCTCAAAACACCCGGCCCAGCTCCTGGAGGCTGCCAAAAACCTGCTCACGTCCAACACACGCATCTACGCTTACATGCAGGAACTGCAGAAACGAAAAACAGACGAGGTCATGGGGAAAAATGTGTATGTTTAATTCACTTCTCACAGCACGCACAGACATGCACACACAACACACAACACACAAACACACATACACACGCATGCACGGATGCACACACACACACACACAAACATGCACGCATGGACACATCCTGCTATGTAACACTTCAGCAAAAATACGTAATTTTATTCAACACTTTTTACGTAGCCATTTCAGTAATCACCTTTTACTGTTTATTTTGCCTTGCAAAATGGCAGCTTAACTTTCCAGATGTCATCCAGTGATATATGTTCATGAATTATTTCTTTTTATGTAATTATTATTAAACCTTTCTTTGATCTCAGTGTTCTGCTTGATTAGCTAAGCCTTGTTATGAACTTTATAGCTAACTTTCCAATCATTAACCTGCACAGGATTATGTAACATGATTTATCTGTGGTCAGAGTTCTGTATTTAATTAGTCACACCTTGTTATGCAGTTTGTAGCTAACTATTCAAAGGTTATGTTCATAATACATGATTAAATCATTAATTTTTATTTACCTGCAATCAGTTTTATCTGGTTCAGCTGGTTTGCTCAAATTTTGTTACAGGTGCAGAAGTTAATTTTACAGATATGACATAAAAGTTTTAACTTCTGTTTCTGATACATACATCCATATATATATATATATACATGCATACATATACACATTCATACATACATCTAGCTAATTAATTTTCAATAGTTACTATTAAACATTAAGAATCCCTAAAAGTGAATTTATAACAAGATTTTTATTTATTTATTTATTTATTTATTTATTTGTTATTATTTTATGTTATGTTATGTCTGATAAGACTGGTGGAAACTCAAAAAGAATTTTTCCTAAACAAATAACTTTTTTCAACCTGTTTTTTGTAATTATTATTTTATTGTTGTTGTTATTACTACTATTTACTGCAACTTATTATTATTATTATTATTATTATTATTATTATTATTATTATATCTGTTAAAAGAATGGAAACATAAACTGATAATATATTACAATAGTTGTGACAAGATTATTAGCTAAATTTTTGTTATATGTGTGTATGTATGTTTATTTTCTTTATTTATTTTATTTAACAGATTTTATTACTTTTTATATTTTCTATTTTTTATATATTATTTTTCTTACATATTTTATTTAATATTTACTTTTTTCTTTATTATTATTATTATTATTATTATTATCATTATTATCATTATTATTATCATTATTATTTAGCTTTTTCCCTAGTTGTAGTAAAATGATTGTTATTCTACAAAATGTTTCTGTGTTACAGGTCTTTAGAGGGTAATCAGTTGCCTTGTACTGCCCGAGTCAGTGTTTCAGGTGAGTACAACAATAAAAATACTGTATTGGCTGCTGCTGTTTGCTTTGGTGTATGTAGTGTATGTATGACCCAACACTGTAAAGTTGCAACCTTTTATTATCTGTACTGTGGAAAAGGAGAAATTATTAATTAAGTTGATATTTACTATTTCAGCAGTGTTAAACATTTTAATATATACAAAAATACAATAGCAAAATTATGCAATGAATATCTGAAATTGGCCATTGCAAAGTGCACACACACACAGACATGCACACATGCACACATGCACACAAACATCCACACACTGGACAGTTTCAAGTAAAAAATATTCATTCATTATAGAATCTTTTATACTGAAATAAAATCTTAAAATTCAATGAATAAAATAAATAAATTAATTTAAAAAAAACTCAAAAAGGAACAATAACAGGGAATGGTTTAACCTTATTCAAACAGTGTGTGTATATTCTTTACACTTTTAAAAGGAAATTAAACCAGTTTTGTTTTACAGATCTCCGCATTCCTTTGATGTGGAAGGACAGTGACCATTTTAAAAATAAAGGAGGTAAGTTAGTTTGACAGAGTTATCTGTTTTATTTGTGTTTTTTTAATCAACCTTTCATAATCGGATACTTTATTGTGAACAATGACCCGATATTTTCAACAAAAATCTAATTAAGGGGATAACATGTTGGATGCATTTACATTATTGATGATGTGTCATATAAAATAACCAGCTCAGTCATTCATTATAATAATCTTTTTTTCCTCTTTTTATTTTTTGTTATTATTGGGTTTTTTTAAATGCTTTATTACGTTTGATGAAATATAAAAGATTACTAAATAATTTACTAAGGGTGTTAATTTTTTAATTATGTTTTATTATTATTTATTATTATATTTTATTATTTATTTATTTTTTTATTATTATTATTATTATTATTTTTTTTTTTATTTTTTTTTAAATGCATTGTTGGTAAATTTGATGAAATGTAAAAGATTAATGAATAAATTTCTTTGTGAACATTTAAGCTAACTGATTTCATGTTATGAATTTAAAAAAGATGTTTAAATCTTTTGTTTCTGTACAGGTTTTTAGACATTATTATCAGTATGCCTGCAATGACTAAAACTTTATATAATTGTTATTTTTTTTCTTCTTCATATATTTATGGATTTTTTTTTTTTTTTTTTTTTTTAAAGATTACAGAAGATATGCTGTATTCTGTCTTTTGAAAATTGGGACAGAAATCTATGATACCTCAATGATTAGTAATGTTGACAGAAGCATGACAGATATTACTTTTGATGATGTGATTGTGTTGTAAGTACTCATCTCTTTCTAATTCTTTGCAGTCAGTCACCCAAAAGCCCATGTTTTTTTTTTTTAAACTGTGGTGTTAAATATTCATTCATTCATTTTCTTTGTAGTTACATATACAGTAGAAATTGTATAGATGTATTTGTATATTTAGTCAATTTTGAGATATCCAGCTGGAATGAAAAAGATACATATATTCATACAGACAGAATTTACAAACATTATAATATTATAATATCTAGTCACTGTTGTTTTTGATATGTATATTGAGAATTCACAAACAGTATAATGTATATTATATAATTAGTCAGTGTTATTTTTGAGATGTTCATTGAGAATTCACAAACAGTATAATACATATCACTAGATAATTTTGTTTGAGATGCACAACTTGTACGAGATACACCATAAGAATTTAGAAACAGTGTAAATATATAATTAGTGTTATTTCAGATATTTCATCTAGAACTGAGAAACACTGTAATTACGTAATTATGTGAGCATGGCTTTAGATGCAGAAATAGAATTTAGTCATTTATGTGAATAACACTAACATGTCAAGAGGTTCTGAGTTTATAAATCGATGAGAGAGGAAATATTAATAACAGTTTAAAAGGCTGTTTGGGCTGAAAACACTGACACCATAAATAACTGATGCTGATTCATACTTTTCACTACCAGACTGGCTATTACAGTTTAATGACTAACGTTTAATGTGTGATAAAAATAAACAGCACCATGTCATCATCCTATTAGACTGAAGAAAACATGGGTACAATATACTGCACATTCTGTTAAATATCAAGATATTACATCTACTGAAGAATTCATATTATGTTCTCGAGGTTCATAATATTAACTGCTTGAACTTTAAACTGTGATAAGACTGTATGTAACTGGTCCTCATTCATAGGAAATATTCGTGCTTTAAATCTCTTTACATACATTTTCACCTGTCTACTTTCAGCAACAATATTGGTCATGATTTTGACTGCAAGGTGGAAATTTACTGCCACAAGTTGCACGAAGATCTCTCCATTGCCAACACGCCCAAAAAACTGCGTAAAAAAATTAATGACTTGTCTGGGTCGGTTGGAAGAAGTGTAGGAAAGAGGCTGTCAGGCTTGGTACGTATTTTAGTTTTCACATTATGTCGTCAAGAGTTATCTCCATTAAACGTATTCTTCAGTTGTCTTATTTTAACTGTTATATAGTGTGTGTGTGTTTTATATGTCTGTGTATTCATTTCATGTCGAAGTGATTACCCCCCCAAAAAGTACTTTTCAGTATTGAATCTTGTTATTTTGTGTGTGTGTGTGTGTATATATATATATATATATATATATGTGGCTGGCACAGTGACATTTATGTCTGAGTCTTGTAGAATAATAGTACAGTTTATAGTCATACAAACTTACCAAAACAAATGGTCATTTATTTGGATTTCAGACTCAATAAAACTGATTTATCAAATCACCTATAATATATATATTAATCAGTTCCTACTAAAATTCACATCCTCCATTTATCTTTCATATTTGATGGTATTCTTCTTCAGATAATTTGAAATGATAATATTTATGACTTCTTGTTATTTTTATTATTATTATTATTTTTTTTTTTTTTTTAGAATGATGCAGACATCATAGGAAATATGGTTTTGTAAGTAATTTATTAAAATATTGGTTTGTTTAACTTAAACAATTTCATGATGAGAACATCATTATTAATACATGTATCACTTGAATCTTATAGGTAATTTATGTCTTTATTTATTTTTTTTATTTTTTTTTTTTTTTCTTAATTTTTCGTTTGTTTGTTTATTTTTTGACATTGCTTCTGATTGATTTTATTTTCTGTTAAAGATATTAACAGTTATTTTTTTTCTCAACAATTCATGTTTAGGATTTAAAATAATTTATTATTCTACAGAGGACCCAAGTTTGATCTAGTCGCACGAGGTTCTCTTCAGTTGTCAGATGTAGATGAGTCTGTGAGAACATTTGATGTGGAACTGGAAAAAAATGCAGGTGATAATTTGTTTTAATAATCATATAGGAATACACAGAACATCTCAACTGTTTCACTCAAAGGGAAACATATTTTTAGTAGTTTGTAACATCTGTCTTATTTTACTTGTTGCTACACCAGTTGTTCAGAATCCATAGTTCCAAAACCTTTCTGGATTACAGAATAATAATTTAATATATATATACCTTAATATATATCTCCCATGTCTCTGAAACATATCCATTGCTTAAATTAAATAAATATTAAAAGTAAATGAAATGATTAAGTGAAATCTTTATGTCATTTGTAAAAATCTCTTACATTACTTTTTTAAAATCATGGTTTTCTAAGTGATTTATTATTGTTTTATGACTTAATCCCAGATAACAGTTTGCTGATACATATTAGTTTTTTATTTTGTACTCTTTTTAGTTTATATTTTAGTTTTATTATTATTATTATTACTTATTTTATATTATTTTTATTTTATTTTATATTTTAATAATATTATTATTATTATTATTATTTTTATTTTACTTTACTTTACTTTACTTTTATTTCGTTTCATTTTGAACCATCTAGAAGGCGTAGTCCACGAACTTCCTCTGTTTGGACACTACTGCTGCAGACTGGCTGCTGTTCCTCAGTGTCTTGTAGAAACTGCAGTCACAGGTTACCTCAACATACAGGTAAAATAGCAACATCCTCAAATAAACACCATCACTTCCAGCCTTCCTTTCACTCTGTCATCTGAGCTCTGTTTGCCACTGGCCTACGTTTTTTTAATTTTTTTTTATTTATTTTAATTTTTTTATTGTGTTATTGTTATTATTATTATTATTATTATTACTATTATTATTATTTTTTATTCATTTTTTTTTTTAAATATCAAAATTTGATAAGTTAACAAAGAAACCCTGTGGATATATTTAATATTAGAGAACTGTAGCTGATAAAACAAAGCTTTGTTAACACTAAAATCATTTATGTTGTTGAAAACAGTTTATTTACAGTTACTAACTTTTATCAATTTCATGAATGTTTGAAAATCTTTAAAATAAAGTTGATAACAGTCTCTAAACATATGATATTTACCACTTATTAATTTTTCTGATACTTTTATTATTGTGAATCGGCCTTTAACTGATACAGAATATCGTTTTCAGCGTTTGTGCAACAGTAGTATTTGTGGGTTAGACACCTTTGTAGACTTGCATCATTAGTAGTGAATGTATGATGAAGTGTGTAGCTGACATAATATTTAGACACCTTTGTAGATTTGTATTGTTAGTAGTGAATGTATGATGAAGTATGTAGCTGACATATTATTTAGACATCTTTGTAGATTTGTATTGTTAGTAGTGAATGTATGATGAAGTATGTAGCTGACATTATTTAGACATCTTTGTAGATTTGTATTGTTAGTAGTGAATGTATGATGAAGTATGTAGCTGACATACTATTTAGACACCTTTGTAGATTTGTATTGTTAGTAGTGAATGTATGATGAAGTATGTAGCTGACATATTATTTAGACATCTTTGTAGATTTGTATTGTTAGTAGTGAATGTATGATGAAGTATGTAGCTGACATACTATTTAGACACCTTTGTAGATTTGTATTGTTAGTAGTGAATGTATGATGAAGTGTGTAGCTGACATATTATTTCACTGTTAATAGGAAGATGACGATCTTTCAAAATGGAAGCGATACTGGTGTGTTCTGAAAAACCTACATCTTGCCTGTTGGTCTTCACCAAGTGATGTTGAAGTGGCAGCTCCATTGTTGACAATTTCAGTCACTAAAGTTAGTATCATTTCTTTGTATGCAGTATGAGAGACAGAAAAACAGCTGCAACATTTTATAGTTTGATCCTCTCTGAAACGTGAGGGCAGAACAAAAAAATGATGAATTTGTGCATGTGCTGTAATGTATTGATGATGCCAATATAATAGTATACAGACATAAACCTTTTTCAAGCTTAGTGGACCTATTTATGATGAAATGCTATTCTGGTGTTTTTTCATCTTTTATAATCAGTGTTAATGACACATGTTTGCATTTTGAAATGTTACCACCACTTGCACTACTTGCTGGTTGCTTTAGGAGGTATATTTAGTAGTAAGCTACCAGTGAAAAAGAATACTGTCTCTACACCAGCACCAACTACTGTAAATAAGCTAAGGCCAAACAGTATGTGGCACTGTTGGTACTGCAGCTGGCTAAGCAGCAGCCATACAAACTAATTACCACCAGATTTAAATTATCTTCCTAAACCACTGAACTGCAGGATTAGTGAATGCCGGATTACAGAGGTCCAATCTGAATATACAATTTTTTGAATCTGTTTATCACACTGAGTAAATATGATAAGCCAGTTATCCTTAGAGCAGTGAAAAAAAAAAAATATATAATAATAATAACTGATATTTTGCAAGAATTCAACTTGTTTAGAAAATTATATATAGGATTGTTTTGAACAGATGGTTTGTTTTTATCATTGCGTCTAATTTTACAAAAAAATGTTTTTCACAGTGAATAAATAAAATCAGCCAGATGAAAAAGATGCAAATACCTCATGATATAAGACTGGTGTACATGCAGATTTCATTTACTGGATTTTCTCTTGCTGTGAAAATGACAATTTCCTCACCTCTCACACCTTGAATAAATCTCTGTCCTTTTCATTTACCAGCAACACAACATAAAAGTTTTAATCTCCCTGTACTGTTGTATTTTCGTGGGTGAAGGAAGTGTTTACAGAGTGGAAGTTTTAACTGTTTGTCTTTCAGAACACACAAATTAGTGATGCTGATCCTGCTGCGTGTAAAGGCCCTCACACATTCCACATCAAAACTGTGTCACTGACCGGAGTACTGGAACACACCCTGTCAGCTGACTCACAGGAAGACTTCAACCGGTGGTGGGATGGTTTTCAGCAACACCTTCTTGACCAAGGTCAGTGAGAGTTTACCTTATTTATGTATTTATGTATTTATTATTATTATTATTAATTATTATTATTATTATTATTATTATTGTTAATTTTTTATTTGTTTTTAAATGATTATTTTCATTATTACTGACTAATTGATTAATAAAGACTTCTGCCGTTGGGTTAAAAAATTTTTTTAGAGAGATTTTCTTACTTTCTTACTTTTTCTTTTCAAAAAATATTTCTTAATGAATGCAATCTTTAAATTTAAATTTTATTTTTTATTTTTATTACGTTGTTCATCAATTTAAATGATTTTAATGAAAATGTGGCAATTTTTTTTTTATAAAGTAGTTTAATACAAAAACTATTAGAAAAATAAAATTACCATTAAAAATCAATTAAAATTTAAAATCTTTTTAAATAGGCTTTTATTATTATTATTATTATTATTATTATTATTATTAAAAATAATTCAACTATTCTAAAATTGTTGTCAGCATGTTGTAAATGATAGTTGTAATTACTATTTTTGATTACAAAGATTGCTTGTATTGTTTTCTTCAGCACTTTGGAAACATGCCTGTGATTTCTTAATGGATGTACCCGAGACATCTTTGAGAAAAAATCCAGCCGTCCAGCGCAAAAGTTCATTATATGATGACACACCTTTGATAGGTAGGTCAGTAGCTTCAATCGTTTTTCCAAAAATCTTTTCATCTTTAATATACACTGCACAGCAGGTAAGTTTTCACTAAAATGCTGTGTATATTTTTAAACCCATTCTTTTTTTTTTTTAAAAGTCTACTTCTGACACACCATCATTTTAAATAAGTGAAAAGTAAGTTGTTTGAAATCTGCAAAGTTTTAAAAACTGAATATTTTTTTTACACTTAGAACCGAACTGATTAATTTTAATTATTTGAAGAATCTGGATAGGGAATAACTGATCTGTGTTACAAATTATTTACTACAGTTGTTATTATTGTTGTCATCATTATTACTGTTGTTTTATTATAGCTGTCATCATCAGCATCATAGTTTTTAGTATTATATTCATCATTATGATCAGGTTCATTGCTTTTTGTTATTGTTATTATTATTGTTTTTACTGTTATTGTTGTTGCTGTTATTATGATTGTGTGTTACAGATCGTAATTCAACCAGTGATCCAGTTATCACAGATCTGAAAGACGACCAGCTTACTGAGATGCTGCATACACTGATGGGTGAAGCAAATCAGATCAGAGAAGGGACCACAAGACACCATTCTACAAGTTAAACACAAAATTTATCTTTAAACAAACAAATAGTATTTATCTTCAGTGTGACTTTTTAAAACAGTTGAAAGAATGCAGTTTGGAAGCTTATATTCCTGTAGTTGGGATGTCTTGGAAATATCTCACGAAAAAAAAAACCCCAAAAACCCAACAGTTCACTAAAAAGGAAAAAAGAATAAGACAAATTAGTTGCTAATGTTTTGTACAATTTTTGTTCTAACAGTAATATTGATGGTATTTTTTTTTTTTTTTTTTTTTTTTTTTTGGTGGATTTGTATTATCTTAAAAAAAAAAAAAAAAAATAACTAAAAAAAAGAATAATAATAAATAAATAATAATAAAAATAGTAATAAAAAGAAAAGGTTTTGTCAAATGGCTAACATTGTGATGCAGCTTAATGTTTTTATGTGGAATATTTAAAGACTACAGTCAGATTTTTGTTTTTATTCTCAGATATTTGATCTCCAAGGAGGAGGAACTGCTTGTGTTATTTCTTTTTTTCTGTGCTGAACAGTGGATTGAACACACTTACTCAATTGTTAAAGCCATATTACTAATAATATAATGTCCCAAAAATATGGAATGTCAACATTAAGGGGAGAAAAAGGAACAAAAGATCACTAAATAAAAAATTTAAAAAAATAAAATATATATATATATATATATAAATAAAATAAATAAGAATACAAAATTGTATCAACTTGTTTTGTTTCAGTCAGGATACAGAATATCACCATAATTCCAGTAAAAATATGTAGAAAATGTTTTCTTCTACTGATGTTTGAAAATAACAATTTTCCAGTAATTCTTGGCGAGAACAGATGAATTCAATTTAGTGTACATGTATAAAATAGCAAATTTATAATCACTAAACCAACACTTTTTTCTTCAAGTGTTTTCGGAACATATTATATTGGTGGTATTTCTGTGTCATCAGTCTCAGTATGTAAATGTCAGTCACAAAATATTTGTTTGTGTTTTTATTTGTAATTTTTTAATAATTATAATTTCAGTTCATTGAATGTTATGAAGAACATGCATTAAGATTTATTTTCTTTTCATTTCTTTCTGTGTAAATACATATTTTGTTTTTAAATTCAAAATCATTAAAATACTAAATGAAGTGTTTTTAAAGTACCTCTTCAACCTATTTCTGTTTATTTTTTTTATTATTATTAAAATATATATATATATATTTTCTTTTTGTTAAAGTCAATTTACACATTTGTACACTTTTTCTTCTTTTAGTTACAACCATTCTGGAAGACGATACATAAGTTTTACTGTGTTGGATCTTTACTTAAATGTTTAAGCTTAATCATAGGCACATATGCTACAGAAAAAAATAAAAATAAAATAATATCACTTTAATTTTACTACTTTCTTTTAATGTTACTGATATTTCATTTTTTTTATTAATCTATTTTATTTATTATTATTTTTTAATAGGGTTCATTATGTTGGGTTTATTTTTATGACACAGAGATGAAAGATTATTATTGTTTTTATTATTTTATATATATATATATATTATTATTAATTTAAAAATTTTTTTTTTAGAAATGTAGAGATCTTAACTCAAAATAGTTAAATTAAAACTAAAATCATCAGCCAACTTTTGTAAGAAACAGTATTATAGTGTTTCAGAAGATGCCTTATGTTTAATTATACAAAATTACTAATTAAAAAAAACCCTGTGATTTAGCACGTTATTATAAAACAGGCCTCAAAACAGGTTTCATGTGTTCAGAAAAAAACAGTTATTACATATCACTGCATGCCTGCAAACATTACACTAACACACACATTTATATGTACATTATCCAGAACATGTTGTATGTAAATTACTTTAATACTTTGAAATATGTGTAACAAAAATAACTTAAAATTGTTGCAGTACTGTGGTGAGGCTAAAAAGTGGTTGTTAAGGTTCATTTGTTAAAAACTTGGTTTAAGAAATTTTCTTCATATTTTGAAGCCTGTATTCTTTTTATAAATATTTTTTTTAAAAAACATTGCTACAGTCATGCTTTGAATGTTGATAGTAAAATACTCAGATATTTAATAAATCTCATAAATGTTAACTAAATTTGTTGTCTTCTTTATTCTATTCTTTTATTCATTCTATTTATTATTTTATTTTATAATTTTATTTTATTTATTCTATTTATTATTTTATTTGTTACTAGTTGAAGTGCCCAGCACAGCCCAGAATGTGATAATAAATTCGTTTCCTTTTTATGAAGTCTTTGGGTAGAAATGTTTCATTATTTCATTATTTATTTTTATTATTATTATTTTTATATATATTTTTTTTTTCTAAAACAGTTGTGACCATAATCGCACGCAGCTATTATTCTTTCACAGTTCAAAATGATATTTTCCTTGTAAATTAACCTTACCATCTAGATGGATTATTCTGCCAAATTTTGTAACAGCATTGAATAGTACAGACACAGACACAGCATAAACACTCATACATTTATATATTTAACAAAATGTTGAAGCTGTTAGCCCATCTGATAATGCAGATCTTTTCCACACTGTCTTTGGTACAACTAACACATTATAAGAGGAAAAGACATCCTTTTTCTTGAGATTCCACTTTCCGATCTTTGTTTACCTGGCATTTGAAAATCATGCACACTATCCATTTGAAAATAATCACACACACAATGAATAAACCAAATATCCAGTCAACCTTTACAATTTTATGGGTAATGTTCCAATATACAATTTGTCTTTCCAAGAAGGCAAAAGCGAAACTATGTTTTTCTTTCACTTTCATAACAGTTATTTGCTTGTAAATGAGTATTTAATTTATCATTATGTGATCAAAGTCTGGTAGGGAGTGAAGGTCAGTTTTATAATAATTTTATATGTGCATAAAACCCACAGATAAAGAGAATCCAGAGGGAAAAATTAAGGTCTGTATACTGTAGCTTTAGTGTAATCAATTCATAGTAAATGAATAAATATTTAAAAATTAGAGTAATAATGTAAATTATTTTCTTGAATAAACACGTAACTTTAAACCCAGATACACACACTGACTTAAAACAAAGTGTTTTATACTGAAATCAAGATTTGTTTAAATAATAATAACAAAATATATATATACCAGTTTCTAGATTACAATGTTATGCATTATTATTTTACAACCATAGTAGGCAAGATTTTTGCCCTGGTACAATTCACGTTGAAAAACATAATCTTGAGCAAATTACTTAAAATTCTGCAGAAAAAGTTAATTTTCAGGGAGGTTTGTGCTTTTGTCACAATCTTTTTTTTTTCTTTTTTCGATTACTAAATACAGATTTATACAAATGTATAAATAAAATGTGAAATGCATCAAGATAATTATTACATTAACTACTGCAAAATTTGTTTTGAAAATGTTTTTAAGTTATATGATTATATATCTGTTTGACTTAAAAAGGTTAGACATATGGATTAAGACTTCTGGTTTACTGTAACGCAAGAGAAATATTTTCCATCTATTTATTTTTGAAAATTCACAATATATATTACACTTTAAAATAATACAATCATTTCTCATTTGCTCTGAATTTGAGTTTGAAGATTAGAATCATTATCAGATGGAAAAGAGTATTTTATATTCTTTGACTAAAACAAAATAACTTTTAATTAACAAAGCACTTGATCTGTTATAAATTTGTTATACGGATGTGATATATTTTTGTTTAGTGATATTACCATTAAAAGAATAATAATAATAATAAAGAAACTTAAAGTAAAAGAAAAGTAGTAGAAACTAAAAAGAAAGAAAAAAGTAGAAACTAAAAAGAAGAAAACCTAGAAGAAAACAGAAATTATAAAAAAGGAAAAGGATGAAACATGAAAGAAAAATAGACAAAGATGAAAAGTAGTAAATGACAAAGAAATAGAAGTATAAAGTAGAAAAAGATGGACCCCCCCCCCAGTATTTAAAAACGTTTTAGTCAACAGTGGAACAACATATTAACTATGTTAATCATTTGTGTAATAATTCACTCATGCTAAAAATACGTGTTTTGGACTTTACCTTATTAAGTAATTTCACTGATGCTAAAAAATACAGTTTCTTCAATTTCTGGTTATTTTGACATTAAAATTTGTAAGTTAAAAGTCTGAATATTTAGATACAATTACTAAAACTGTTTCTTTTTCCATCAATGCTAAGGTCAGTTATCTAATGACCTGAGATTTACAAGTGTCAAGAGCTAATGATGATAAATGAAATTATTACTATTATAATTCTTTTCTTTTCCAATTTTTAAAATTTTTTCTCTCCTCAAAGAGTTAAATAATAACTTTTTTTGTTTTTGTCCAGCATTTATCTTTCCGCCATCATATTTATTAAAAATAATGATTTCCTTTCAGATTATTTTTATCTATCTATCTATCTATCTATCTATCTTATTATTATTATTATTATTATTTATTGACAGCTGATGGAAGAAAATGAAAAATGGTGAGATAAAATGACGATTTTTCAGCTCACTTGAAGTCTGTACTTGAAGCTGTACTCTGTTGTATACTTAATAAAGCACAAGGTACAACTGTAAGAAGTAATTAGGAAAGCCATTCATTATAAATTCTTTACATTAGATACCATGATGTTTTTAGTTAACACATGTAAATACTCTTAAATCAGTAAATGTTTAATGTTAATAATTCTTTCTTTCATTTTTTTTTTTTTTTTTAACAATCTTTACAGATCCTTCTACAATAAATAAGTTCATCTCAGACTTAAAAATATTTCATTTACTACTTTTTTGGTAATTGAACTGCTAATCAATGATCTGCATCTAGATGGACGCTCAGTAACTGTGGTGGCTGATCTACCAAGCGTATCAATAGATTCGTTTATCTCTGAATATCTGTCATTTGCTAATTTGTAAAGCTTCAGCATGACTAAGCAAATTTTCTTTGTCCATCCCTTTATCTTCAATCACTGCAGTGGCTTCATTTATAGCATCCGGTACATTATCTTTTCTTTCATCTTCAGATGTTAAAGATTCAGTTGAATTTGACTGCAGTGGTAGTTTATCTTGTTTTATTGCTTCCTTTGTAATACCATAGTGGGCTCTTGACATCTCTGTAGCATTTATCTTCACAGCACTATTATTTATTGCCAGTTGCTGATCTTTTTTGTGGAATTCAGAGAAATCATTTGTATCTTCAGTCTTTACTGTCATTTTCTCACCATTTTTGTTCTGTAATGGAGATGACGTCTTGGTCATGAATTCATCTGAAGAGCTTTTTGCTTGTGTTTCAGTTTTATTTTCTTCTAACTTTTCAGCAACATTTAATTTACTTGTAACTCTTTCTACAGCAGGTTTCTGAATATTTAGAGGATCTATAAAATCAGTTAATGACAAAGGGACATATTTTTCATCATCAGCAACAGAACTACTAGTAGTAATTTGAAGATATGGCTCCATAATATCTTTATTAAAATCATCAGTCGAATTATTCAAATATTCATTCATTTCATTTATACCTTCAATCTGAAAACTTTCTTCTGTGGACTGAACCAGAGTGTTATCACTCAGACCTTTGCCATGAGAACTCTCTAAAGAAGATGATCTATATTTTTTATCTTGTTCTGTCACAGAAGATAACAGAATGCTGAGATGTGGTAAATGATTGGGATGCTGCATTTCATCATTATCTTCTATCTTTGTACTTCTGTCACTATTTCCATTAACACTCTCAGACATATTAATCTTCTTTTCCTCACATGCTAGCAATGTTCTGTCTTTGGATATCACTGGCACAATTAAATTATTTTCATCTGATTCTGTGTTTGAAGCCGTGAACTGGCTTCTAGTGTTTCTGTTGTATTCCCTTAATTCTAATATTCTCTCTCCATCCATTGTGTTTCCCCTTGGAACACTTGGTGGGTAACAAATCTCAGATGTGTCTGTAACTGGTGAGTGACCATGCATATTCTGGTAGTCTGGAATTGGAACGGTTGGAACTTCATTCCTAAAATTGCCTGCCTGTAGAACAGGTCTGACCACAACACTGCCACTTTCATTCATAGGTGTTTTTCTATCTGGACTTGATACCTGTAAAGACTTAGCAGAATCGGGTTTAATTTGAGCTGTCTGATTATCCTGCTTGTTTTGAGAACATTCAGGCAGATTTAGATTAGGATGAACATGAGAAGAATTCACTGAAGATACTTTTCCTTTATTACCACTAGTAGAAGTATTAGTATCGTTTTCATGAGAAAGTGTAATATCTTGACATAACACACCATTTTCACCACTTCTAGAAACATTCTGCTGTTTTGATGCAATATGAGATAACTGGCCTCCACCAGATAAAGATTTGCTAGCAACTGATGATCTGCTTTCAGCATCAACTGTTTTGTTCTTCTGTCTCTCATTAAGAACACTGTAATTAGATACTTTACCGTTGTTCTTTCTAACACTTTCTTCCTTCTCTTTGAAAATATTTTCCTGACATGTTTCTATATTTAGACCCAGACTCTGAGAGTCTTTTGAACTAACAGACTTGTGACTTTGGATTTTTTCGAACTGTTTAGCTTGATCAGAGACGACTACACTGTCATCAATAATAAAATGTTGTGCACTGTTCTGAGTTTGACCAGGAAGCTGCTCTTGACATTGCTGATGTTGCAGATATTCTTGCAGTGGTTGTTCTACTATCACTGGCTGTCTGTGGATGTCAATACTTCTGGAGTTATAAACCCCTGGGTTCATACATCCTTGGACAGTTGGTTGAAATGTTTGTTGTGCTCGAAAAGAATAACACTGTGAAACAGCCATTTCATAAGGAGGAGGTTTAATATCTGCTGGATAACCAGCTGAAAGGTTTTGTTGTGTAAATGCATGTGCATTCTGCACATGTGATTCGAGCAGTTGTGGTGGTTCACGAAGTCTTTGGGACTGTCCTTGATGTTCTGTGGATACATTATGCTCTGGAAATTAAATGTTCATATATAAACATGGTATATCCACTTATTGAATCAGATTTTTTAAACAAAGCTCTATTTTAAGGATAGAAAACTTTTCTTCAAATTTTCCAATTTCCAAAAATGTGTTTCTGAAAACAACATTAATGAAACTAAATTTGTTCAGTAAAATTGTCTGCAATATGCATTAAAACTATCTTTTGTGTAACACTTTTGATACGTAAGAACATTGATCAGTTTTTTTCTTCCAGGAAATCATCTCTGCAGTCTGTACATATGTACGTTTGTGTGTGTATGTATGATAGCATGTATACAAGCATATACATATTCATTGTTGATAAGAGAAATCTCTAAATAATCATTTATATATGTATATATACATTTTTATTCTTTAACAAGGTGAACTTAATCTTCAATTAAATTGACAAAACTGATTGTTAACTCATTCTCTTCTAAACCAATTTAAGAAATACAGATTCATCAATATATACGTTCTATTTCTCTTCACTTTCAACTTATTTCAAATCATTTATAATAGAAGTATGTGATGATGTATACCTGCCAGTATATCAGCTTCTTTTAGATAACCTTCTTCTCTCAGTACTTTTTCCATTTTTATCCACCAATAATCTCGTTTCATGGCATAGTGCCACAGTGACCTCATGACATCTTGATTGGCATGGTTATCACTTCTGGTTTTTAGTTCATCCTAAGATAATCAGAAATATCAATTTATTACTGTTTCATTATTACAAAAGGGCTATATATCTACCACCCTAAGAAAGGTTAAAGGTTCTATAAAGAAATTACTGGGTTATCTTTGAACGATATTTAAGTAAGTAATTTTGTTTTTTATGAGAATAATTATTATTGCTGAACTTTTATTTCTGATATTCAGTATCTTTTGCAAAGTTATGTCTTTCCTTTTATTTAACTATTTTGAATTGCAGAATACATTGGTACCTTGACTTACGAGTTTAATTCATTTCGTGACTGAGCTCGTATCTCAATCTGCTTGTATATCAAATCAATTTTCCTAACTGATTAATCTGATTCAGCCCCCTAAAAACCACCCCGATTTTTTTATTTTTTATAATAAGGAACATGTATTTATACATGACAAATAAAAATAAAATAAAAGAATATAAAGAAATAAATTGGTTTTTTAAAGTATTTTTATCTTGGAGATCAGACAAATTATTTTAACTCCTCTGGCTGGAGTTATAGCCTTTATTGACTCCTTCTGCTTCAGTATGGTGCATACTGTAGAAGTACTATGCTTGTACTGCCTAGCCAAGTCAACTAAATGCACACCTCACTCATATTTTTCTATGAATTCAATCTTTAATTCAAAGGACATCATCCGCTTCTTCTTCTCAGCACTGTCCTTTGCTCTCACTTTCTTAGGATCCATGACCAGAAAAAAGAAATTTGACAAAGCACTGCACAAAACGCGAGTACAACACAACACAGATGCTTCCGTGGCGAGGTAACCACGTGAAATAAACGAGTGACACGTGGGATGCTGGCTGGATGTAATGTTGTTCATTCTGCCAACTAGCAGCGGCGTATCTGAAGCTTGCTTGTAACTTGGATTTTGGCTCACAACTCAAAGAAAACAATTGACCAGGCAGCTGCTCATAACTCGAAAAACTTGGAAGTCGTGATACCTCAGTATTTCACAACAAATTAATGTCAATCTCTCTTTTAAATTAAAGAATTAGTCAATTAAATATTAATGGCAATTTTTTTTTAAACATTAATAATAAGTTCGATTCAAAATATTAAAAAAAAATACAAATTCAAAAAAAAAAAAAAAGTTAATAATAATAAAAAAGAAATAATAATAAATAACTAAAAAATAAATATAAAAATTGAAACATATTTTTTTACATTCAAATATAATATCAATAAAAAAAAGATTTAAAATAAAAAAAAATAAATAAATAAATAAATAAAAAAAAAAAAATAAAGTTAATAAAATAAAATTTAAATAAAATAAAATAGTTAATTATATAAAAATAAATAAAAAGAAAACCATTTCTCTTGGACTAAGAAAATCTGCCAGTCTGTCTATTATGTTTGAACATTCTGGTTGCAACAGTTTTAGAAAATGTTTAAGAACAAGCTTCTTCTTGGCATCACTGACATCAAAATATTCGTGTAGAAGATTCATCTAAAGGGAGAGAGAAAAAAAGTAATAAAATTAGATTACAGGCCGAACAAATGCTAAAATCTGGGACCAAAAGAATTAACACAAAGAAACTGAAAGATGATTCAAGAAGTACTGTTTGATTTATTTTTGCCGTATCTTACATCATATGACTAATTACCAATAAATAAGGGAAATTTAGTTGTAGATAAATGAAATACTGTGATTTAATTGTATTGTTGGAAATTCGGTTTCTGTTGAGATTTTCTACTCTTCTTTGATGTTCCTAAACTAATTCACCTTTTTACTTTTCTTTTATTTATTTATTCTGTCATTATAAGAAAGTTAGATTTTGATTTTAGAATCAGTGACAGCGTCGAGTTTGTTAAACAATGAATGAATTACACTGCTGTGACGGTGACTACGATAGTCGATACTACTGTCACTTTGACACTGAAACTCGTGTATAAATACAAACTTACCTTTTCATCTGATATTTATTTTCGTTGGTCGAAGGAGATGTATATAGAATCGTTTAAAAATTACACCAATATTTTAAAATATTAAAGCCAAAATAAGTGAAATAACGATAAAAATCCAAATAACTATTTATAGTACATTAATGACAACGTTTCTTAATGATATTCCGCCACAAACGAAAACCAGTTAAACTTATTTTTTTTTTTTTTTTTTTTTTTTGTGGTTGTAATATAAATAATGGCTAATTTAATCATTAATGTGAAGCGCTGCAAAGGATGAATAAAAGAACATTATAAACACAGAATGTGTAATATTTATATTTTTTATGGAACAAAATAAACAAACAAACATCACTTACAACAGAAAAAAAAAAACGAAAAACCCTGTATATTAAGATTGCGCTGCGCGTTCTAACAATCGGTTGTCCCAGCACCAACATTATAACTGTAACATATATAAAAATCAAAAGTTAAATAATAATAATAATAATAATAATAATAATAATAATACTGTAGTACTAAATCCAGTTAATGAACTACCCTTTAATTACAGAATAAAAAGAGATGGTTTGTAGGCTGTCTAGGTTAAACACAGTCTCCAAAAATAATCATACGCAAACCTAAACAAACCTGTGTAGACATGAAGGAAGAAAGCAGACGCATTAAACAACTTGTATCACATTAAAATCAAATATTTTCGGATTCATATTTTATTCTTTCCAATTAGGTTACTTCACATATGATTTAAATATTTTGTTACAAATTCATTACATCAGTAATACGCTACTGCGTGAGAGTACTGATATTTTCCATCCAAAATTAATCTGTTTGCTAGTGAGTGTCTCTGATTGTACAGGTACCGAACCCTTTATCCTGCACGATTGAGACGAAAAGTTAAATATATACTTAAAATATAAAATAAACCATGAAATAAAAATAAAAAAAAAAAGTAGGAAGAAGAAATAAACTATATTTAATGCTAAAAATTAATACACTCTGAAAGGAAAGTTTAATGTTACTGACATTTCATTTTTTTTTTTTTTTTTTTTAATTTATTATTATTTTTAATAGGGTTAATAATGTTTATGACAGAAATGAAAGATTATTATTGTTTTTATTATTTATTATATACTTTTTAAATTTATTTATATTTATTATTATTATTATTATTATTATTATTAGAAATATAGAGATCGTATCTCAAAATAGTTAAAAGGTTAATTAAAACTTAAATTATTAGCCAACTTATGACACAGAGATGAATGATTATTATTGTTATTATTTATCTTCTTATATTATTTATTTATTTATTTTATTCTATTTTATTTTTTAGAAATGTAGAGGTCTTATCTCAAATTAGTTAAAAAGTTAAAACTAAAATCATCAGCCAACTTTTGTAAGAAACAGTATTGTAGTGTTTCAGAAAATACCTTATGTTTAATTATACAAAATTATTAATTAAAGCCCCCCAGTGATTTACGTTATTATAAAACAGGCTTCAAAACAGTTATTACATATCACTGCATGCCTGCAAACATTACACTAACACACACATTTATACGTACATTATCCAGAATATGTTGTATGTAACTTACTTTACTATTCTGAAATGTGTGTACAAAAGTAACTTAAAATTGTTGCAGTACTGTGGTGAGGCTAAAAAGTGGTCGTTAAGGTTCATTTGTTAAAAACTTGGTTTAAAATGTTTTAATCTTATTTTGAAGCCTGTATTATTTTTATAAATATATTTTTTAAAACCATTGCTACAGTCATGCTTTAAATGTTGATAGTAAAATAATCTGATATTTAATATATCTCGTAAATGTTAACAAAATTTGTTGTCTTTTTTATTCTATTTTTAAATTTATTTAATTTATTATTTTATTATTTTATTTATTCTATTTATTATTTTATTTGTTACTAGTTGAAGTGCCCAGCACAGCCCAGAATATGATAATAAATTCATTTCCTTTTTATCAAGCCTTTGGGTAGAAAGGTTTCATTATTTCATTATTTATTATTATTATTATTATTTTTATATATATATATTTTTCTAAAACTAGTGGAGAATTAACAGTTGTGACCATAATCGTACAGCTATTATTCTTTCACAGTTCAAAATGATATTTTCCTTGTAAGTGAACCTTACCATCTAGATGGATTATTCTGCCACATTTTGTAACGGCATTGAATAGTACAGACACAGACACAGCACAAACACTCACACATTTATATATTAAACAAAATGTTGAAGCTGTTAGCCCATCTGATAATGCAGATCTTTACCACACATTATAAGAGGAAATGAGAACCTGTTCCTGAGAATCCACTTTCCGATCTTTGTTTACGTGATATGGAAAATTGGAAAGGAAATTTGGGCATTATTTGGCACATACAGATCATTGAATTTTTTTACTGTCAAGTTTGCTTGGAACAAAACTGGAAAGTGAAGATTGCATTTGGAAAACTGATCTTTATATCACTTGCAATGATTTCCTTAAATGCGATTAATTTCTTTTTTATGAAATTTTCTAACAAATGTGTTCTTGTATGTGTATTTGTGTTTGGATGAGTGTTATTATAAATTTGTCTGTCAATGTATGTTTCTTATAGTCACTTTTATATTTTCTCTGTGAAAATAATAACACACACAATGAATAAACCAAATATCCAGTCAATGGTTCTTTGTAAACAACCTTTACAATTATATGGGTAATGTTCCAATATACGATTTGTCTTTCCAAGAAGGCAAAAGTGAAACTATGTTTTGCTTTCACTTTCAAAACAGTTATTTGCTTGTAAATGAGTATTTAATTTATCATTACGTGATCACAGTCTGGTAGGGAGCGAAGGTCGGTTTTATAATAATTTTATATGTGCATAAAACCCACAGATAAAGAGAATCCAGAGGGAAAGGTTAAGGTCTGTATACTGTAGCTTTAGTGTAATCAATTCATAGTAAATGAATAAATATTTAAAAATTACAGTAATAAAGTAAATTATTTTCTTGAATAAACATGTAACTTTAAACCCAGATACACACGCAGACTTTTAACAAAGTGTTATATATTGAGATTAAGTTTTGTTTAAATAATAATAATAATAATAATAATAATAAATATATATATATACCAGTATATAGATTACAATGTTATGCATTATTATTTTACAACCATAGTAGGCAAGATTTTTGTCCTGGTACAATTCACGATGAATAACATAATCTTGAGAAAATTACTTAAAATTCTGTAGGAAGTTATTTTTCAGGGAGGTTGGTGCTTTTCTCATAATCTATTTGTTTTTCTCGATTACTAAATACAGATTTATACAAATGTATAAATACAATAGTAAATGCATCATGATAATTATTACATTAACTACTGCAAAGTTTGTTTTGAAAATGAAAATTGTTTTTAAGTTGTACGATTATATATCCGTTTGATTTAAAAAGGTTAGACACAAAAATTAAGACTTCTGATTTACTATAATGCAAGAGATATATTTTCCATCTATTTATTTTTGAAAATTCAGAATATATATTACACTTTAAAATAACACAATCATTTCTCATTTGCTCTGAATTCGAGTTTGAAGATTAGAATCATTATCAGATGGAAAAGAGTATTTTATATTCTTTGACTAAAACAAAATAACTGTTTTAATTAACAAAGCACTTGATCTGTTATAAATTTGTTATATAGATGTGATATATTTTTGTTTAGTGATATTACCATCAAAAGAATAATAATAATAATAAAGAAACTTAAAGTAAAAGTAAAGTAGTAGAAACTAAAAAGTAAGAAAAAAGTAGAAAACCTGGAAGAAAACAGAAATTATGAGAAAAAAAATGGAAAAAGATGAAAAGAAGTCGTAAATGACAAAGAAATAGAAGATAAAAAAAAAAAAAAAAAAAAAAGTAGAAAAAGATGAAAAAAAAAAAAAATAAAAAAAAAGAAAAAAAACCCCAGTATTGAAAACGTTTTATTATATTAATAAGAAACCAGATTAGATTAACAAATTGTGTTTTGCTGGAACTTTTCAATCACTGGGTTCTATCACTGGAAATTATTTTAATATCTAATTGAAAATAAAATAAACAGCAATTAGTTATGATTAATATATAACAGTAAAATCAAAGCAAGAAAGGGAAATTTCTTCAACAAAGCACTTTGTAAAGAAATGAAAACGATAACAACATCAACAAAACAAAAATAATTTGAGATACTTAGAATTAAGTTTTGAAAATATAACATTTTAGAGACATAATCTATAAATAACATAAAAACTATATTCAAACAATGATAATAATAATAATCATAAAATTAAAAAATAACCATAATTACAATGATAGTTACTTCAAAAGCAAGTTGATGTTTAATGAAAATTAAATGATGGTTTTGAAAAATAATAATAAAAAAAATAAAGATTTCAAGGAATAAATATAAATTTAATGCCAATGCAATATCTGGCATATGATTAAATAAATATATATATTACATCTCTGTGAAAAAATAAATTTCTGTAATAAGATATTATAAATTCAGAAGGCAACATTGTGTTGAGAAAATATTTAAATTTAATTAAAAATATTTAAGTTAATTCAATTGGAATGAATAAGTTACTAAACTAAAAAACAAAACAAAAAACAATACAGAAAACTGTAAGATAAATTATGTAAGGGCAGTTTTTGAGTATTTCTGAAACGAAAATTTATTTTAATCATCTTACAACATATTTAGGTAATCAGATACTCTTTTAATCAACAGTGGAACAAAATATTAATCATTTCTGATAGTGCACAAAAAAGTCAGTGAAACGTCACTCAGCACATTATGAAGTAATAATCCACTGATGCTGAAAATACTAGTTTTTTAATTTCCCATATTAAGTACAGTTTCATGAATTTCTGGTTATTTTGACATCAAAATTTCCAAGTTCAAACTCTGAATATTTAGATACAATTACTAAAACTGTTTCTTTTTCCATCAATGGTAAGATCAGTTATCTAATGACAAGTGTCAAAAGCTAATGATGATAAATGAAATTATTACTATTATAATTCTTTTCTTTTCCAATTTTTAAAATCTTTTTCTCTCCTCAAAGAATTAAATAATAACTTTTTTTGTTTTTGTCCAGCATTTATCTTTCCACCATCATATTTATTAAAAATAATGATTTCCTTTCAGATTATTTTTATTTATCTATCTATCTATCTATCTATCTTATTATTATTATTATTATTATTATTATTATTATTATTATTATTATTATTATTATTATTATTATTATTTATTCACAGCTGATGGAAGAAAATGAAAAATGGTGAGATAAAATGAAGACTTTTCAGCTCACTTGAAGTCTGTACTTGAAGCTGTACTCTGTTGTATACTTAATAAAGCACAAGGTACAACTGTAAGAAGTAATTAGGAAAGCCATTCATTATAAATTCTTTACATTAGATACCATGATGTTTTTAGTTAACACATGTAAATCATTCCTTTTTATAAATATTATTAACATTCCTCTTCCAATTCCTTAAAAACAGATTTAAAAAAAATTTGTAATTATGTTATCACTGTGAATATTAATGTAACATTTTATGTTCAAACATTAGGTACAATCTTCAGTATTATAAAGCAATAAACATCTGTAATTATGCAATCACTGTAAATACTAACATCATAGTTTAGAAATACTGACATAATAGATAAAATCTTCAAAATATATATATCTTTTTTAAAAGCTATTACAAAAACAGAATAATATTCTTAAATCAGTAAATATTTAATGTTAATAATTCTTTCTTTCTTTCATTATTTGTTTACAGCCTGACTGAGAAATCTTTACAGATCCTTCTACAATAAATAAGTTCATCTCAGACTTAAAAATATTTCATTTACTATTTTTTTGGTAATTGAACTGCTAATCAATGATCTGTATCTAGATGGCTGCTCAGTAACTGTGGTGGCTGATCTACCAAGTGTATCAATATCTTTTCCTTTATCTTCAATCAATTCACTGGCTTCATGCATGTTATCAGGTACAGTATCTTTTCTTTCATCTTCAATCAATTCATTGGCTTCATGCATGTTATCAGGCACAGTATCTTTTCTTTCATCTTCAATCAATTCACTGGCTTCATGCATGTTATCAGGCACAGTATCTTTTCTTTTATCTTCAGTCATTTCAGGTACAGCATCTTTTCCTTTATCTTCAGTCAATTCACTGGTTTCATGCATGTTATCAGGTATAGTATCTTTTCTTTCATCTTCAATCAATTCATTGGCTTCATGTATGTTATCAGGCACAGTATCTTTTCTTTCATCTTCAATCAGTGTATTGGCTTCATTTACGTTATCATGAACAGTATCTTTTCTTTCATCTTCAATCAATGTACTGACTTCACTTATGATGTCAGGCACAGTATCTTTTCTTTCATCTTCAATGAGTCCAGTGGCTTCATTTATGTTATCAGGCACAGTATCCTTTCTTTCATCTTCAATCAATGCACTGGCTTCATTTATGTTTTTTCATTCAATCAATGTACTGTTATCAGGCATGTTATCAGGCACAGTATCTTTTCCTTCATCTTCAATCAATGTACTGACATCACTTATGTTATATCTTTTCCTTCATCTTCAATCAATGTACTGACATCAGTTATCTTTTTCTTTCATCTTCAATCAATGCACTGGCTTCATTTATGTTATCAGGCAGGCAATGCACTGGCTTCATGCATGTTATCAGGTACATCTTTTCTTTCTTCATCTTCAATCAATTTATGTTATCAGGTACAGTATCTTTTCTTCATCTTCAATCAATTCACTGGCTTCATTTATGTTATCAGGCACAGCATCTTTTCTTTCATCTTCAATCAATGCACAGGCTTCATTTATGGTATCAGGCACAGTATCTTTCCTTTCATCTTCACTGAATCCAGTGGCTTCATTTATGTTATCAGGCACAGTACCTTTTCCTTCATCTTCAATCAGTTCACTGCCTTCATTTATGTTATCAGGCATAGTATCTTTTCTTTCATCTTCAATCAATTCATTGGCTTCATGCATGTTATCAGGTACAGCATCTTTTCTTTCATCTTCAATGAGTCCAGTGGCTTCATGTATGTTATCAGGCACAGTATCTTTTCTTTCATCTTCAATCAATGTACTGACTTCACTTATATTATCAGGTACAGTATCTTTTCCTTCATCTTCAATCAATTCACTGCCTTCATTTATGGCATCCGGTACAGTATCTTTTCTTTCATCTTCAGATGTTAAAGATTCAGCTGAATTTGACTGCAGTGATAGTTTATCTTGTTTTATTGCTTCCTTTGTAATACCATAGTGGGTTCTTGTTATCTCTGTAGCATTTATCTTCACAGCACTATTATTTATTGCCAGTTGCTGATCTTTTTTGTGGAATTCAGAGAAATCATTTGTATCTTCAGTCTTTACTGTCATTTTCTCACCATTTTTGTTCTGTAATGGAGATGGACGTCTTGGTCATGAATTCATCTGAAGAGCTTCTTGCTTGTGTTTCAGTTTTATTTTCTTCTAACCTTTCAGCAACTTTTAATTTACTTGTAGCTCTTTCTACAGCAGGTTTCTGAATATTTAGAGGATCTGTAAAATCAATTGATGATGAAGGGACACTTTTTTCATCATCAGCAACAGAACTATTAGTAGTAATTTGAAGATATGGCTCCATAATATCTTTATTAAAATTATCAGTAGAATTATTCAAATACTCATTCACTTCACTTATACCTTCAATCTGAAAACTTTCTTCTGTGGACTGAACTAGAATGTTATCACTCAGTTCTTTGCCATGAGAACTCTCAAAAGAAGATGATCTACATTTTTTATCTTGTTCTGTCACAGAAGATAACAGAATGCTGAGATGTGGTAAATGATTGGGATGCTGCAATTCATCATTATCTTCTATCTTTGTACTTCTGTCACTATTTCCATTAACACTCTCAGACATATTAATCTTCTTTTCCTCACATGCTGGCAATGTTCTGTCTTTGGATATCACTGGCACAGTTAAATTATTTTCATCTGATTCTGTATTTGAAGCTGTGAACTGGCTTCTAGTGTTTCTGTTGTATTCCCTTAATTCTGATATTCTCTCACCATCCATTGTGTTTCCCCCTGGAAGACTTGGTGGGTAACAGATCTCAGATGTGTCTGTAACTGGTGAGTGACCATGCATATTCTGGTAGTCTAGAATTGGAACGGTTGGAACTTCATTCCTAAAATTGCCTGCCTGTAGAACAGGTCTGACCACAACACTGCCACTTTCATTCATAGGTGTTTTTCTATCTGGACTTGATACCTGCACGGACTTAGCAGAATCGGGTTTAATTTGAACTGTCTGATTATCCTGCTTGTTTTGAGAACATTCAGGCAGATTTAGATTAGGATGAACATGAGAAGAATTCACTGAAGATACTTTTCCTTTACTACCACTAGTAGAAGTATTAGTATTGTTTTCATTAAAAAGTGTAATATCTTGAGATAACACACCATTTTCACCACTTCTAGAAACATTCTGCTGTTTTGATGCAATATGAGATAACTGGCCTCCACCAGATAAAGATTTGCTAGCAACTGATGATCTGCTTTCAGCATCAACTGTTTTGTTCTTCTGTCTCTCATTAAGAACACTGTAATTAGATACTTTACCATTGTTCTTTGTGACACTTTCTTCCTTCTCTTTGAAAATATTTTCCTGACTCTGAGAGTCTTTTGAACTAACAGACTTGTGATGTTGGATTTTTTCTAACTGTTTAGCTTGATCAGTAATAAAATGTTGTTCACTGTTCTGAGTTTGACCAGGACATGGCTGCTGTTGTAGATATTCTTGCAGCGGTTGTTCTACTATCACTGGCTGCCTGTGCATGTTATAAACCTCTGGGTTCACACATCCTTGGACATTTGGTTCAGATGTTTGTTGATCTCGTAAGGAATAAGGCTGTGTTTGTAAAACAGCCTCATGATAAGGAGGAGGTTTATTATCTGTAGGATACTGGTGTTGATAAACAGCTGAAAGGTTTTGTTGTGCATTCTGCACATGTGATTCATTAAGTTGTGCTGGATGAGGAAGTGCTTGCAACTGTGCTTGATGTTCTGTGGAAACAGTATGCTCTGGAATTCAAAACTTCATAAATAAACATAACATAACTTACATATCCATATACATATACATAAACACAGAAACATACACACACAGAGAGACATATATATGGGACACTATCCACTAACTGAATCAGACTTTTAAATAAAGCCCTATTTTAAGGATACAAAACTTTTTTTGAAATTTTCCAATTTCCAAAAATGTGTTTCTCAAAACAACATTAATGAAACTAAATTTTAACAATATAATTGTCTGCAATATGCATTAAAACTATTTTTTGTGTAACACTTTTGATACGTAAGAACATTGATCAGTATTTTTCTTCCAGGAAATCATCTCTGCAGTCTGTACATATGTATGTTTGTGTGTATATGTATGATAGCATGTATACAAGCATATACATATTCATTGTTGTTAAGAGAAATCTCTAAATAATCATTTATATATGTATATATACATTTTTATTCTTTAACATGGTGAACTTAATCTTCAATTAAATTGATAAAACTGACTGTTAACTCATTCTCTTCTAAACCAATTTAAGAAATACAGATTCATCAATATATATGTTCTATTTCTCTTCATTTTCAACTTATTTCAAATCATTTATAATAGAAGTATATGATGATGTATACCTGCCAGTATATCAGCTTCTTTTAGATAACCTTCTTCTCTCAGTACTTTTTCCATTTTTATCCACCAATCAATCTCGTTTCATGGCATAGTCCCACAATTTTCCCATGACATCTTGATTGGCATGGTTTTGATGTCTTTTTTTTAGTTCATCCTAAGATAATCAGAAATATTAATTTATTACTGTTTCAGGTCATTATTACAAAAGGGCTATATATCTACCAGTCGAAGAAAGGTTAAAGGTTCTATAAAGAAATTACTGGGTTATCTAAAAAAAAAAAAAAAAAAAAAAAAATAACTAAAAAATAAATATAAAAATTGAAACAGATTTGTTTATATTCAAATATAATATCAATAAAAAAGATTTAAAATTAAAATAAATAAATAAAAAAGAAAGTTAATAAATGAAAATGAAATAAAATAAATAGTTAATTATAGTAAAAAATTTAAAAAGTAAACCATTTCTCTTGGACTAAGAAAATCTGCCAGACTGTCTATTATGTTTGGACATTCTGGATCCAAAAGTTTTCGAAAATTTATACGAACAAGCTTCTTCTTGGCTTCATTGACAACAAAATAGTCATCTAGAGGATTCATCTACAGCGAGAAAATGCAAAAGTTATTAAAAGGGTCATTCCGTGTCAAATCACCCATTGGGTTAAACACGACTGACTCAGATTTTTATGAAACTTGGTATACTTGTTGATTGGAATCCCACAGCACCAAATCTGAAATTTTAGGCCAATCAGACCAGTGGTTTGGATTTATATGGCCCCCAAATTTTGCGACCACCAACCTTTTAACTGTTATATCTCAGGAACTACTGGGCCAATCTTCATAAAATTGGTATTGTTGAAAAGGCAATATGACAAGGAAAATTTTGGGTTCACTGACCTTTTGACCTGTTATGACCTTGAAACTGACCTGTGGATCGCATGACCTTGAGATGACCTTTATTGAAATTGAATCTCCCACATGTTAATTAAAACATATAAATGTTTCTTAGGTGTAATATTTGTTGTTTAGCCATAATATAGATTTAAAACATGCATTCCTGGATGGAGGATTGATACAATGCATTACAATGTACATTTTCTACATGTATTCACTTCTCTGAGATCAAAAACTCATCTTTGGAGTTAAAACCCACCTGACATTTTTGAAGGAATGCCTGAAGGATATGAAAAGATGCCAAATGGCATGACATGTTCTACGAAAATAAGGCTCAAAGGGTTAACAGGCATGTCAGGAACTCCTTGAAATCCCCTGGTGAAATCCCCATTGAGCACATGACAACTAGAAGTTTAAGACAAAGACGTTTCTTCATCTGCATTTCTTTGACAATCTGAAGCTATCAAGTTGGACATAATGACAGATGTTGATATGTAAGCATTATGTTTTCTTCATAAAACCTATTAAGTCATTTTATCATGTCATGTGGCCTGACCAATGGTTTTGAACAAGGTTTCAGTCAACAACAGTACAAATCAGTCTGAAATCAGACTTCATCGAGTGATGTACTGCATAATGTATTTGTACATCCAGTCTTTGGCACAGAGTATGAACAAGGTCTACCTTCTCCTTGATAAATTGTGATTTATACTTGAAAAGTTTGACCTAAATGCCCAAGGCTTGTGGGCCTTTGGCAATGACGCATGTACTCTGCTGCCATTTTATGACCTACTTAACTTAACTGAAAGGGTTTCTGGGTTTGATTTGATATTTAGGAAAGTACCGACTTTGTTCTATTGAATTGAAGGTGCAGGCAATACTGAAAATCCTTATTTCTTCCAGGGCTAACTGCAGCTTTTACTCTCCTGAAAATGTGTGTTATCAACACCATCATACCAAAAAGGAGTTGTTGCAAAGTGTATGGAAAACTGAGGAAGTTGAACTCCTCACACTTCGAAGTGTGATCAAAACACGGGACATCAAGAGTATCATGAACAAGAACTTTCAAGCACGTTCCAGTAAACGAATGAGAGGACAGAAAAAACTAGCATCAGCTACAGTAACATTAAAATGACATCTTGAAACAGTCTATGATATTCTGCTTCATTCTCCTGAAAGTGACCTTGACTCATCAGAAAAACCAGACCTTCATTTTTTCAGGAACATATTTCAGGAGTTAAAAGAGAAATTCAACAAGTCCGAATCCTATGCAGAACATGTGCAAATCTTGACTTTGTCACTCTTTACCATTGAAAGGACAATGAATGAATTTGAAACAACGAATTACCTTGTGAAAAAAAGCTGTGTGGTGAAGAAAGAGAAAGGGGTTCTATCCCCCTGTGATAAGAAACAAGGGAACGTTTTGTCAAATGAATTAAAGGAGGAAATAGTCCAATTTTATGAAAGTGACGAGAACAGTAGAATGTGTCTGGGAATAAAGGATACAGTGAGCATTGGAAACAAAGATGGTGATAAGGCTAAGCATCAGAAACACCTAGTTCTTTCAAATTTATTTAAACTTTATGCATACATGTAGGCCTACAATGTCTTACTCGGTAATCAAGAGAGATGGTGATTCCTATCATCCAGAACTGATCATTCAGGTTTTAGTTAATCAGATGTTAATGGCAGAAAAGGTGTTATTTTTATGGACGTGCATTTTTTAAAATCCTGATTGTGGCTAAACAACAAATATTACACCCGGTCAATTTCACCGTGAATTTCAAGGTCATAACAAAGGTCAAAAGGTAAGTGACCCAGATTTGGGAATCCCTTGTCATATTGCCTTTTGAACAATACCAATTTTATAAAGATTGGCCCAATAGTTCCTGAGATATGAGGTTCAAAGGTTGGTGGTCATGCCCATTTTTGACAATATCTCAAACACCACTGGTCCGATTGGCTTAAAATATGATTTGGGTCTGTGGGATCCCAGTCAACAAGTATACCAAGTTTCATAAAAAAATCTGAGACGGTCGGGTTTAAATTCAAGAAGTATTGTTTGATTTATTTTACCTAATCTTACATCGCATGACTGATTATCAATAAATAAGGGAAAGTTAGTTGTAGATAAATGAAATACTATGATTTATTTGTATTATTGGTTATTCGGTTTCAGTTGAAATTTTCTACTCTTCTTGGATGTTCCTAAACTAATTCACCTTTTTACTTTTCTTTTACTTATTTATTCAGTCATTATAAGAAAGTTAGATTTTGATTTTAAAAGTATCAATGACAGGGTCGAGTTTGTTAAACGATGAATTACATTACTGTGACGGTGACTACGATAGTCGATACTACTGTCACTTTGACACTGAAACTCGTGTATAAATACAAACTTACCTTTTCATCTGATATTTATGTTCGTTGGTCGAAAGAAATGTATAGAGAAACGTTTAAAAATTACACCAATATTTTAAAATATTAAAGACCCAAATAAGTGAAATAACGATAAAAGTCCAAATAACTATTTATAGTACTTTAATGACAACGTTTCTTAATGATATTCCGCCACAAACGAAAACCAGTTAAACTTATTTTTTTTTTTTTTTTTTTTCGTGGTTGTAATATAATTAATGGCTAATTTAATCATTAATGTGAAGCGCTGCAAAGGATGAATAAAAGAACATTATAAACACAGAATGTGTAATATTTCTATTTTTTATCGAACAAAATAAACAAACAAACATCAGATACAACAGAAAAAAAAAACGAAAAAAAAAAACGGTAAAAGAAAAAAACATTAAAAAACATATATAAAAAATGAAAAAAATAATAATAATAATAATAATAAAATTAATAATAATACTGTAGTACTAAATCCAATTAATGAACTGCCCTTTAATTACAGAATAAAAAGATGGTTTGTAAGGTTAAACACAGTCTCCAAAAATAATATACAAACCTAAACAAACCTGTGTAGACATGAAGGAAGAAAGCAGACGCATTAAACAACTTGTATCACATTAAAATCAAATATTTTCGGATTCATATTTTATTCTTTCCAATTAGGTTACTTCACATATGATTTAAATATTTTGTTACAAATTCATTACATCAGTAATACGCTACTGCGTGAGAGTACTGACATTTTCCATCCAAAATTAATCTGTTTGCTAGTGAGTGTTTCTGATTGTACAGGTACCGAACCCTTTATCCTGCACGATTGAGACGAAAAGTTAAATATATACTTAAAATATAAAATAAACCATGAAAGAAAAAAAAAAAAAAAAAGAAAGAAGAAATAAACTATATTTAATGCTAAAAATTAATACACTGTGAAAGGAAAGTTTAATGTTACTGACATTTCATTTTTTATTTTATTTTATTTATTATTATTTTTTTAATAGGGTTCATAATGCTTATGACAGAGATGAAAGATTATTATTATTTTTATTATTTATTATATACTTTTTAAATTTATTATTATTATTATTATTATTATTATTATTATTATTATTTTTAGAAATGTAGAGATCGTATCTCAAAATAGTTAAAAGGTTAATTAAAACTTAAATCATTAGCCAACTTATGACACAGAGATGAATGATTATTATTGTTATTATTTGTCTTCTTATATTATTTATTTATTTATTTTATTCTATTTTATTTTTTAGAAATGTAGAGGTCTTATCTCAAAATAGTTAAAAAGTTAAAACTAAAATTATCAGCAAACTTTTGTAAGAAACAGTATTATAGTGTTTCAGAAAATGCCTTATGTTTAATTATACAAAATTACTAATTAAAAAAAACCCTGTGATTTAGCACGTTATTATAAAACAGGCTTCAAAACAGGTTTCATGTGTTCAGAAAAAAACAGTTATTACATATCACTGCATGCCTGCAAACATTACACTAACACACACATTTATACGTACATTATCCAGAACCTGTTGTATGTAAATTACTTTACTATTTTGAAATGTGTGTACAAAAGTAACTTAAAATTGTTGCAGTACTGTGGTGAGGCTAAAAAGTGGTCGTTAAGGTTCATTTGTTAAAAACTTGGTTTAAAATGTTTTAATCTTATTTTGAAGCCTGTATTATTTTTATAAATATTTTTTTTTAAAACCATTGCTACAGTCATGCTTTGAATGTTGATAGTAAAATAATCTGATATTTAATAAATCTCATAAATGTTAACAAAATTTGTTGTCTTCTTTATTCTATTCTTTTATTTATTCTATTTATTATTTTATTCTTTTATTTATTCGATTTATTATTTTATTCTTTTATTTATTCTATTTATTATTTTATTTTATTATTTTATTTTATTTATTCTATTTATTATTTTATTTGTTCCTAGTTGAAGTGCCCAGCACAGCCCAGAATATGATAATAAATTCGTTTCCTTTTTATGAAGCCTTTGGGTAGAAAGGTTTCATTATTTCATTATTTATTATTATTATTATTATTTTTATATATATATATTTTTTTCTAAAACTAGTGGAGAATTAACAGTTGTGACCACAATCGTACAGCTATTATTCTTTTACAGTTCAAAATGATATTTTCCTTGTAAGTGAACCTTACCATCTAAATGGATTATTCTGCCACATTTTGTAACAGCACTGAATAGTATAGACACAGACACAGCACAAACACTCATACATTTATATATTTAACAAAATGTTGAAGCTGTTAGCCCATCTGAAAATGCAGATCTTTACACACATTATAAGAGGAAATGACAACCTGTTGCTGAGAATCCACTTTCCGATCTTTGTTTACCTGGTATGGAAAACTGGAAAGAAAATTTGGGAATTATTTGGCACATACAGATCATTGAAGTTTTTGACTGTCAAGCTTGCTTAGAACAAAACTGGAAAGTGAAGATTGCATTTGAAAAACTGATCTTTATATCACTTGCAATGATTTCGTTAAATATGATTAATTTCTTTTTTTATGAAATTTTCTAACAAATGTGTTCTTTTATGTGTATTTGTGTTTGGATAAGCGTTATTATAAATTTGTCTGTCAGTGTATGTTTCTTATAGTCAGTCTTTATATTTTCTCTATTCCATTTGAAAATAATAACACACACAATGAATAAACCAAATATCCAGTCAATGGTTCTTTGTAAACAACCTTTACAATTTTATGGGTAATGTTCCAATATACGATTTGTCTTTCCACGACGGCAAAAGCGAAACTTTGAAAACAGTTATTTGTTTGTAAATGAGTATTTAATTTATCATTATGTAATCACAGTCTGGTAGGGAGCGAAGGTCGGTTTTATAATAATTTTGTATGTGCATAAAACCCACAGATAAAGAGAATCCAAAGGGAAAGGTTAAGGTCTGTATACTGTAGCTTTAGTGTAATGAATTCACAGTAAATGAATAAATATTTAAAAATTACAGTAATAAAGTAAATTATTTTCTTGAATAAACATGTAACTTTAAACACTCATACACACACATACTTAAAACAAAGAGTTATGTACTGAAATCAATATTTGTTTAAATAAAAAAAAGTAAAATATATATATATATATATATACCAGCATACAGATTTAAATGTTATGCATTATTGTTTTACAACATAGTAGGCAAGATTTTTGCCCTTGTACAGATCATGATGAAAAAATTATTTTTGAAAATTCACAATATATTACACATTAAAATAACACAGTCATTTCTCATTCGAGTTTGAAGATTAGAATCATTATCAGATGGAAAAGAGTATTTTATATTATTTGACTAAAACAAAATAATTGTTTTATGAAAGCAGTTGTCTTATTATAAATTTGTTATATGGATGTGAAATATTTTTGTTTAGTAATATTACCATCAAAAGAATGATAATAATAATAAAGAAATTTAAGGTAAAAGTGAATCAGTAGAAACTAAAAAGAAGGAAAAAGTAGAAATTAAAAAGAAGAAAACCTAGAAGAAAACAGAAATTATGAAAAAGGAAGAGGATGAAACATGAAAAAAAAATGGAAAAAGATGAAAAGATGTAGTAAATGACAAAGAAATAGAAGATAAAAAGAAGAATAAAGTAGAAAAAGATGAAAAAACACACAAAACAAAACAGAAAAAAAACAGTGTTGAAAACGTTTTATTATGTTAATAAGAAAGCAGATTAGATTAACAAATTGTGTTTTGCAGGTGTTTTTCAATCACTGGGTTCTATCACTGAAAATTATTTGAAAATCTAATTGAAAATAAAATAAACAGCAATTAGTTATTATTAATATGTAACAGTAAAATCAAAGCAAGAAAGGGAAATTTCTTCAACAAAGCACTTTGTAAAGAAATGAAAACGATAACAACAACAACAAAACAAAAATAATTTGAGCTACCTAGAATTAATTTTTGAAAATATAACATTTTAGACAGATAATCTATAAATAACATAAAAACTATATTCAAACAATGATAATAATAATAATAATAAAATTAAAAAATAACCATAATTACAATGATAGTTACTTCAGAAACAAGTTTATATTTAAAGAAAATTAAATGATGGTTTTGAAAAATAATAATAATAAAAATAAAGATTTCAAGGAATAAATATAAATTTAATGCCAATGCAATATCTGGCGTATGATTAAATAAATATATATATTACACCTCTGTGAAAAAATAAATTCAGAAGGTAACATTGTGTTGAGAAAATATTTAATCCATTTCGAATGAATAAGTTGCTAAATTTAAAAAAAAAAAAATGTATGATAAATTTTGTAAGGGCAATTTTTGAGTATTTCAGAAACGAAAATTTATTTTAATCATCATACAACATATTTAGGTAATCAGATACTCTTTTAATCACAAAATATTAATCATTTGTGATAGTGCACAAAAAAGTCAGTGAAACGTCACTCAGCACATTATTAAGTAATAATCCACTGATGCTGAAAATACTAGTTTTTTAATTTCCCATATTAAGTACAGTTTCATGAATTTCTGGTTATTTTTACATCAAAATTTCCACGTTAAAACTCTGAATATTTAGATACAATTACTAAAACTGTTTCTTTTTCCATCAATGGTAAGGTCAGTTATCTAATGATCTGAGATTTACAAGTGTCAAAAGCTAATGATGATAAATGAAATTATTACTATTATAATTCTTTTCTTTTCCAATTTTTAAAATCTTTTTCTCTCCTCAAAGAGGTAAATAATAACTTTTTTTGTTTTTGTCCAGCATTTATCTTTCCGCCATCATATTTATTAAAAATAAAGATTTCCTTTCAGATTATTTTTATTTATCTATCTATCTATCTTATTATTATTATTATTATTATTATTTATTGACAGCTGATGGAAGAAAATGAAAAATGGTGAGATAAAATGAAGACTTTTCAGCTCACTTGAAGTCTGTACTTGAAGCTGTACTCTGCTGTATACTTAATAAAGCACAAGGTACAACTGTAAGAAGTAATTAGGAAAGCCATTCATTATAAATTCTTTACATTAGATACCATGATTTTTTTAGTTAACACATGTAAATCATTCCTTTTTATAAATATTATTAACATTCCTCTTCCAATTCCTTAAAAACAGATTTAAAAAAAAAAAAAACATTTGTAATTATGTTATCACTGTGAATATTAATGTAACATTTTAGATACAAACATTAGTAGGTACAATCTTCAGTATTGTAAAGTAGTAAACAACTGTAATTATGCAATCACTGTAAATACTAACATCATAGTTTAGAAATACAGACATAATAGATAAAATCTTCAAAATATATATCTCTTTTAAAAGCTATTATAAAAACAGAATAATTTTCTTAAATCAGTAAATATTTAATGTTAATAATTCTTTCTTTCTTACATTTTTTTTTTTTTTTTTTTACAGCCTGACTGTAAAATCTTTACAGATCCTTCTACAATAAATAAGTTCATTTCAGACTTAAAAATATTTCATTTACTATTTTATAATTGAACTGTAATCAGTGAATCTGATAATCAATGATTTGTATCTTTTCTTTCATCTTCAATCAGATGGACGCAGGCACAGCATCTTTTCTTTCATCTTCAATTGCATTGGCTTCATGCATGCTTCTTTTCCTTTATTCAGTCAATTCACTGGCTTCATGCATGTTATCAGGCACAGTATCTTTTTTCATCATCTTCAATCAATGCATTGGCTTTTTCATGCATGTTATCAGGTACAGTATCTTTTCCTTCATCTTCAATCAATTCATTGGCTTTCATCTTCAGTCAATTCACTGGCTTCATGCATGTTATCAGGTCTTTTCCTTTATCTTCAGTCATAGCATGTTATCAGGCACAGTATCTTTTCTTTCATCTTCAATCAATTCACTGGCTTCATGCATGTTATCAGATACAGCATCTTTTCCTTTATCTTCAGTCAATTCACTGGCTTCATGCATGTTATCAGGCACAGTATCTTTTCTTTCATCTTCAGTCAATTCACTGGCTTCATGCATGTTATCATCTTTTCAATTCAATTCATCTTCAGGTTTCATGCATGTTATCAGGTACTGCATCTTTTCTTTCATCTTCAGTCAATGTTGGCTTCTTGGGTACTTCATTTCCTTTAATGTTCACTGGCTTCATCATGAACAGGCACAGTATCTTTTCTTTCATCTTCAATCAATGCACTGGCTTCATTGTTATCAGGCACAGCATCTTTTCCTTTATCTTCAGTCAATGCATTGGTTTCATGCATGTTATCAGGTACTGCATCTTTTCTTTCATCTTCAGTCAGTGAATTGGCTTCATTAATGTTATCATGAACAGTATCTTTTCTTTCATCTTCAATCAATGTACTGACTTCACGTATGATGTCAGGCACAGAATCTTTCTTTCATCTTCAATCAGTGCACTGGCTTCATTTATTTTATGAGGCACAGTATCTTTTCTTTCATCTTCAATCAATTCACTGGCCTTCATTTATGTTATCAGGCAGAGTATATTTTCCTTCATCTCCAGATGTTAAAGATTCAGTTGAATTTGACTGCAGTGGTAGTTTATCTTGTTTTACTCCTTCCTTTGTAACCATAGTGGGTTCTTGTTATCTCTGTAGCATTTATCTTCACAGCACTATTATTTATTGCCAGTTGCTGATCTTTTTTGTGGAATTCAGAGAAATCATTTGTATCTTCAGTCTTTACTGTCATTTTATCTGTGTTCTCTTCATTTTTGTTCAACAGAAATGACGTCTTGGTCATGAATTCATCTGAAGAGCTTCTTGCTTGTGTTTCAGTTTTATTTTCTAGTAACTTTTCAGCAACTTTTAATTTACTTGTAGCTCTTTCTACAGCAGGTTTCTGAATATTTAGAGGATCTATAAAATCAGTTAATGACAAAGGGACATATTTTTCATCATCAGCAACAGAACTATTAGTAGTAATTTGAAGATATGGCTCCATAATATCTTTATTAAAATATTCAGTAGAATTATTCAAATATTCATTCATTTCATTTATACTTTCAATCTGAAAATTTTTTCTGTGGACTGAACCAGACTATTATCATTCAGTCCATTGTCATGAGAACTCTCTAAAGAAGATGATCTATATTTTTTACCTTGTCCTCTCATAGAAGATAACAGAACGTTGAAATGTGGTAAATGACAGGAATGCTGCAATTCATCATTATCTTCTATCTTTGTACTTCTGTCACTATTTCCATTTACACTCTCAGACATATTAATCTTCTTTTCCTCACATGCTAGCAATGTTCTGTCTTTGGATATCACTGGCACAATTAAATTATTTTCATCTGATTCTGTATTTGAAGCCGTGAACTGGTTAATAATGTTTCTGTTGTAGTCCCTTAATTCTGATATTCTGTCTCCATCTACTGTGTTTCCCCCTGGAACACTTGGTGGGTAACAGATCTCAGATGTGTCTGTAACTGGTGAGTGACCATGCATATACTGGTAGTCTGGAATTGGAACGGTTGGAACTTCATTCGTAAAATTGCCTGCCTGTAGAACAGGTCTGACCACAACACCGCCACTTTCATTCATAGGTCTTTTTCTATCTGGACTTGATACCTGCAAAGACTTAGTAGAATCGGATTTAATTTGAGCTGTCTGATTATCCTGCTTGTTTTGAGAACATCCAGGCAGATTATAGATTACAATGAACATGAGAAGAATTCACTTTACTATATCCCTATTCTTGCAATGAGATGGCATATGTGAGCCTGAGCCTGTTATCACTCAAACCTAACTGAAAACGTGACGTCATGGAAAGATAGGCGCGATTTGATTATTCTATCAAAATGCCACAAAGAGAACGTCTATTTTCTGTCAGTGTATAGAACAAATCACAATAAATCTGCCAGCGTCGCTGTTGTAGCACTGTTATATTATATAGTCCATGTGAACCGTGTGGAATTTTTTAATAGTGGCTTTTCATAACATTATGGTGTTCTTTTTGTCATGGACCTCCCCATCATCAGAAAAGCTTGAAGAACTGTTTAGTTTATTATATTTCTTGACCTCTCCATTTTTATTATTAATATTACCTGGACATTTTTAAGAAGTCAGCCATCTTGATATTTTTGTCTTCTTTTTTTTCTGAATTTTATCTTAAACTGAGTAATTATGAGTTTAGAGAAATTTATTAATGATACCATATTCTGAAACATCAGCTCATCATCCTAATGATTTTTTTTATAGTGAAATTATAATCTTATTTTGGCATTTTGTGGTGTGCAATATTTACAAATGCAGATAAAAAGATATGAAGCTGTATTCATTTACTTAAAGCCCCCCACCCATTTTATAACTGTTTTCTTTATGTGTTTAGCCTTTATGCTGAAAGGAAAACTCTCTTGCCGAGCTGCAAAATGAGGAGATGACTTGTAAAAGTAGTGTCCAGTATTAACTGAAAGTGGAATTTTAACATCACGCAGGCTCCGCCGTATGTCAGTCATGTACCTTGACTTACGAGTTTAATTCGTTCCGCGGCCGAGCTCGTATCTCAATTTACTCATAAATCAAATCAACTTTCCCAACTGAAATTAATTGAAATACCATTAATCCGTTCCAATTTGATTTGTTAGGTGTTTTTAAATAAGAAAAAAGTATTTATAAATGAAAATTAAAAAACAAAACAAAAGATAATGTAAAGAAATAAACTGGTTTTGTAAAGTGCATGTATCTTGCAGATCAGATAAATTATTTTAACGCCTTTGGCTGGAGTTACATCTTTTGTGGATTCCTTCTGCTTCAGTATGGTACAAATCGTAGAAGTACTATGCTTCTTCTGCCAAGACATTTTCAAAACTTCAGTGACTTGACAATCACTGATACTTTTATTTTTGTATGGTCTCTGTAAGTAAACTAATATATTTTTTATTAGACCTGTAATTTATGTTGTATTGTATTAGTCATGTTACCTTGCAGTTATGACGTAGCAGTTTTACTTCTTGTTTACTAATTTGTTATAGCTCAGAATCACACTTGATTTTCCTTATATGAATATTTGGAGTCATGCTGTTAGTTGTATTCATGGTTTTTGATCTATGGAAATCCTAAAGAGCTTTTTCTTTTTCTTTTTTGTAATTTTTTTTTTTTACCTATTTTGTCTATTTTATTTATTTTTTAATTTAATTCTTTTTTTTTTTCTGTTGTTTTACATGATATATCCAGTTTATGATACATAAAGTTTTAATTTTCTCACCAGTCCTCCACAAGAATATCTTTTTTTAATGAAAATGTATTGTATATAAAATAAATATTATTGATCTAACGGGAGACTGTCAGTTAATGTACAGTTGACAAGTTACTAAAAGTTAGTTTGTAAATCTGTGAAAGTTTTCTTTTGTACAGTGAGTGCTTTTTTAAATTACACTGTTTGTTTTGCACAGGATACATCTGCTTGGTTCCACATTAATCAAAGATCATGGTTTTTGCTGTTTTGATTACAGTAAAATGTGCTAGCAGATCAGTTAAAACTATTAATATCAAACAAGAAACACACGCATTTATAAAGAAAACTAAAATAGTCTTTAAAAAGAAAAATCTTCTATTAAAATAATTTTAAAAATTCAGAATATTAAATACAGTTTCATACATAAACTGCTTTTATTTTAATTTAATTTAAAAATACTATTTAAGAAGTATAGATTTGTCTGTAAATTTAAAAAAAGGAAACTATAGATCAAATTGAAGAGTCTGTGTAGAGTTCTCAGATATCCCAAGAGGTCCACTTGTACTTAAGTTCAGTTTGTATCCATGTGCGTTTGAACTGGATCATTTTATTGATTGATTTATTTATTTTGGACTGCAATGTATAACAAATATATCAAGTACAGCTGTATATTAATAATAACAATTCCCAGTTTACAGAAACACAGACACAGAATTAATATGAATTAAAGTAGTTTAAAATAACTAACATTTATTGAATAGTGAGTTAGTGAATTAAAACTTAAAATGTTGTTTTAATCACAAATCTTTTAACATTATATTTATTTGTTAGATAGTTTTAAAATCTATGATATTTTTAAAATTATATGTTTAAATTAAAATTAAAACTATTAACAAAAAATACTTAACATTTGTGCTTTTCCATAGTGGAAACATTAATAAAAAGGTACCTTTTCAGTTTTAACATTTATTTCCTTTTTTATAGACATAGAGACTTTTATAAACAAAAAAATAGAAGAGGAAAATTATCTTCTAACCGGTCTGTTCTTTGTGTATGCTCACACTGTTTTTGTGTCTCCAGTTATCAGTCTGACAAGTCAGTGTGTCAGAATGCAGGCTGATCTAAGGGTTCGTTGCCCTGGATGAGATAGCCAGTGGCTAATCAGTGATTTGACACTTAACTTAGGAACCTCTATTACAAGGTTTAATATTTTTGAGGGGTCCTGCATAGAAATTTTTGGATTTAATCTCCATGGTTACTAATGTGTGTCAGTGTATGTATGTATTAATATGTGTGTCTGTGTTTATACTGGTGTTGTTCAATGTGGTATGTGTACTAATATGTGTATCAGTGAATGTGTGTTAACTAATGTTTGTGCAGTGTGTATCAGTATGTATGTACTCATATGTAGCAGTGTGATTATGTGTATGTGTGTTAACTAATGTTTGTGCAGTGTGTATCATGTATGTACTCATATGTAGCAGTGTGATTATGTGTATGTGTGTTAACTAATGTTTGTGCAGTGTGTATCAGTATGTATGTACTCATATGTGTGTGATTATGTGTATGTGTGTTAACTAATGTTTGTGCAGTGTGTATCAGTATGTATGTACTCATATGTAGCAGTGTGATTATGTGTATGTGTGTTAACTAATGTTTGTGCAGTGTGTATCAGTATGTATGTACTCATATGTAGCAGTGTGATTATGTGTATGTGTGTTAACTAATGTTTGTGCAGTGTGTATCAGTATGTATGTACTCATATGTAGCAGTGTGATTATGTGTATGTACTAATATTTGTCAGTGTTTATACTAATATGTGGACCAGTGAGTTTGTTTATGTGTATACTAATATGTGGACCAGTGAGTTTGTTTATGTGTATACTAATATGTGGACCAGTGAGTTTGTTTATGTGTATACTAATATGTGGACCAGTGAGTTTGTTTATGTGTATACTAATATGTGTGTCAGAAGAAAAGGCAATATTAAAAAACAGAAAGAACACACAATATATATATATATATATACACACACATACACACACACCCCTCCACCAAAACAAAATATGAATATGTTTTGACGTGTTCGTTTTGGTATGAAAGACTTAAGTTATTTTATTTTTTATTTTTTTAAATTTATAAAGTTTTAAAATTATTATTTTATTTAATTTCTTTACTATAGCTAATAGTGGTTCAATACATATATATATAGATAGATAGATAGATAGATAGATAGATAGATCTCTTTACCTATTTCTATATAGTCTGGTTTTAAATTTACCAGAAATAGTATTGTAAATTTTTTTTTTTTTTTTTTGTCCATTGAATTCAGTTTAAGCTAATCTTTTTTTGCCCAGAATGCTAGATAAATATGAAACTTCGTTATTATAATTGTGCAGCCATTATTTCTTTTTAATGTAATTGAATTTATATTTCACCGAAACATTCTTCTATTGTCATTCAGCAATTCTTCCCTATGTTGTTTGTACATGGTCAAAGCTCTGTATTCCATTGTGGCCTGCCAGGTTTCCTTCTATCAAACTTTACTGTGAGACACTGTTTTCTGTCACAGTTGTGTATGTCAGAAAGTTTGACTTGTGACAAATATACGTAAATGCTTTACTGTCACAGTCACACTATGTGCCATTGGTTACACATTGTAATTGTGTCAAGTATGCTGTGTTTTATGTTAGTCATACTTGCACTGTTCACAAAATGTACTGGTGAAAGACATTGGTTTTATTGTTATTTATTTATTTATTTATTTATTATTTATTATTATTATTATTATTATTATTATTATTATTATTATTATTATTATTATTATTGTTTTTTTTTAAAATGTATGTTGATATACTGGTTCCCATTGAAATAATTTGGTGAGTAATATTTTCTGAATGTTAATTCGTATTTTATAACATTATTTATATCCTTTTCAGAGAATTATAATCATTATTTATACTATTGACACAAACCTGTTAATTTCATTATTTTGTTTATTTTACAATCTGTATTTATATTTTTTTTTAATTTTAGAATTTAAAAAAAAAAAAAAAAAATAAATAATAATGTTGCTATTGTTATTCATTGCTATATACATAATGTCAATTTTATTATTTTAACTCTCCATGTTTTTGTTTTGTTTTTGTTTTATGTTTTATTGTTAGCATTTTGTTAGTGCTAAATTTGTTTTAATTCTTTAATCAGTGGATGTTTTAATGTATTATTTTTAATATACGGCTATTACAAGTCATCCTTGTTTAAAAAAAAAGAAATTGTGTACTCTTATTATATTATAAAACATTAAATATCTGAATTAAGTATATATCTGAAATTATCATTTGTTTGTTTTACTATATTTAATTTTCAAGGTTTGTAATTCTTACATATTATGTCTATTTGATGATTTGATATTAATCCATGACAGAAACATCCTCTGAAGAATTTTAAAGTTACATATTAATGTCAGTTATAATGATCATTTAATAGTGATTTTATTTTACGTTTTATCTCTATATGCAGAATGATTTTTCAAAGCAACATCTTCTTTCTAATTTGAATTTAAAGTTCTTCAGAAATTATCTAATCGTTTTATGAATGATTAACAATAAAACTTTGAAATAAAGTATAAGAAAGACATTATTTTAAAAGAAAAACAATTATTGCAAATTTGCTGAATTTTTATTTGACAAAAATGAAGGCTGTCATTTTCGAAACCTGTTTTCTCATGTTTTTGTTAGTCATATGGCGAAATAAGATACAACTACATAATTGCCAAAGAAAATTTTATTCACGAAACAGTCTAGTGAACTTTGAAGAACGGTTGAATGAAAGAAATAATGAATGAACTTTAAAAAAAAAAAAAAAAAAAAAAAAAAAAAAAAAAAACTAAATATAAAAGTAAAAATAAATGTATAAATGTCTGAATGAAATATCTAGTTTTAAAAATTAATTATACGAGGAAAATAAGAAATAAATAAATAAACTACAACATTTTTTGTTCACGTTGTACACCACCTACACAAACAAGTACATTTCCAGACTGTCATCTACACCAACACTATGCATAATAAATGCCACTTTATACATATGTTTTTGAAGTTTACCATGTGACCTTCAGTTCATTGAATAGTATTTCAAACTCACTGAAAAAAATATATATATATTTGTCTTTCTGTTTGAGTCTGCATATAGGTCATTATTGTGTTACTGAAATATAAAACAACATAAACGAGATTAAAAATATAAAAACTAGAGAGGGAAGAGAGAGAAAAACTGAGATAAAGAGAAAAATAGAAAGAGAGAAAGACAGATAAGGAGAGAGAGAGAGAGACAGAGAAATAGAGATGCATACAAAGAAATAAACATAGAAGAGAGAGAGAGAGAGAGAGAGAGAGAGAGAGAGAGAGAGAGAGAGAGAGAGAGAGAGAGAGAGAGACCAACAAACCAAAGGATAGATAATTTCAATTTGCTAAATTAAGGAAACACGAGAGATATCAGTTTTAATTCAGATTAGCTGTGGATGCTGTTAAAACAAATCTTGATGTTTTTATAATAAAAATAAAATTAACCATCTTTTTATTTTTTATTAGACCACGAAGTAATGAATTAATCTAGAAAACAATATTTACCAAACCAAGCTGTTACAATTGCATGTTGCAATAACAGTCATTTTGTGGGGGTGTAGTTTGAATGGTCGCATTATTATTATTATATTTTTTTTTTCAGATATACATTTTTTTAAATCGGGACCACCTGCTACTAAATATATCAGACCCTTCCCCACCCCACATTTTTCGTAGGTTTCGAAATAAGAAACACTACGAAGACAGATGGTGCTGCAATCAGTACTGAATTTATTTCAACTAATATATGCAAGAAATTTAATTTAATTTTCGTATTTTTAACGCTTTAAATAAATTGGGCAGCATTTATGTAGGTGTTTTTAACAGTTTATTTTATTTAGCGGTTAAAGGTTATGTCGTTTTGTTTCGCTGCGTGGTTTTGTGTGAAAAATTGGCGTTCAGACAAATACAAAGTTAAATCATTAAAAATGGCGATGATGGGATTTTTAAATTCTATTGTATCTGATTTTTTTCATTTTGTTTTCTTTACTATACCTACAACAACAACTAAAACAACAATAACAACAACAATAACAACAGTAACAACAACCACAGCAACGACTATTACAATTACTACTGCTACAACTGCTACTACTACTACTATTACTACTACTACAACTACTACTTCTACTGCTGCTGCTACTATTACTGCTGTTATTATTAATGCTACTATTATTATTGATACTACAACTACTGCTACTATTATAACTACTACTACAACTACTGCTACTATTATAACTACTACTACAACTACTGCTACTACTGCTGCTACTACCGCTACTACTACTATTGCTGCTTTTACTATTAGAAAACGTTTTCATCCAAACCTTCCTGATGGAAACCAAGTTAGTCACGACGCAAAATACAAACTGTAAAGAATAAATATACACGTGTTTTAATTCAATACATTTTGCCAGTGTTTTAATGTTTTTATGTTGTATTTTTTTACCCAATAATGTATTGCTTTCAAAAATTATATTCCGGATAATAATTCTCTGTAATAATTGCTTAATAATGATAATTGTATTTAGTTTTATCCAGTGAATTTACTCAATTTATCAAACCTTGGCATTAACACGATTACATCTTCTTCTGTCATACTAGAATGGGGCAGCAGATGAATTTCTTCAAATTTTTACACTTTGTCATTTATCATGAAGAAAATGTTGCCTGAACTGATCTGTGAAAAAGATCCCTGGAGGGCGCGAGTTTCCACTATTTCAGTTAACCATAGACTTCGTAAATAGGACAGAAGATAGAATTAATCTGGTCCTTTTCCATCTGTTAATCTGAATGAATCAAAATCATGTAATGTTATTTATCTTTTTAACTGAATGAATGGTTTCCATGCTATGGTTTTCTAAAAATGCGGACATGTTATTCTTCGCTTCAGTTTAAACGAACATTATTTTTTGAATAACTTCAGGTAGTTGCAAGATAATGGATCCATTGGTAAATGCTTGCTGTATAATTTTAAATGTCTGTGAAAGTATAGTTAAGTCATCCAATCCACTTCATGATTTTGATCAAGCATTAAAATGGTTTTATCATAACACCGGTTAACCAAACACTTCTTCCTGTGTACACAGAACTTAATTTTATGTCAGCGGATAAAATGTAACGTCCTTTATGGAATACTTTTTGTTAATCTTGAATTTCAATTTAAATTATAATTTGTAGTATCCTGTACCCATTTCACTTTGATTCCAACGGCAAATATTTATACGTACAATTTTAATTTTTCAATTCTGAAATAGATTTAGTTGATTTTTATTCATATCGTTCTAACGTCATGCACATGTTTCTGAATACCCAGCAGATTATAGACATCCCGGAGTTCTTTTCCCTGTGGCACAAACCACATCTGGACGTAGGCAAATCTCTCACTCGCCTTCCTCGAGTTACGACAATAACTAGTAGGACATTTGGGATGATCTTCAGTCTCTACATGTAACGTCCATTTCCGTTTTTGGAGCAGAAGAAAAATTTCTGATATCGCATGAACATGACTTTAAAGTCTAATTATTATTATTATTATTATTATTATTATTATTATTATTATTATTATTATTATTATTATTATTATTATTATTATTATTATTATTATTATTATTATTATTATTATTTTCTTAAATATTCTTAACTTTATTTTATTTATTAATTTTTTTTTTTTTTTTTGAGATCATCATCATTTTTATTATTTTCTTTTTTGAATATTCTTAACTTTATTTTATTTATTAATTTTTTGATTTTTTTAATTATTTTCAGTGGGTTTTGTTGTGTTTTAAGTAACAACAGGATTAATTACTCAAAATAAACAAACTGCATATTTAAAAAAACGCTTTTACTACCTTTTTTATTTTATTTTATTTTATTTATTTTTATTTTTTGCCTACTGAATTATTTAACATTATACTAAAATATAAACAAACTGCATCTTTAAAAACGCTTTTATTACCTTTTTTATTTTTTTTATTTTCAGTGCGGGTTTTGTTGTGTTTTAAGTATATTAATTACTCCAACTTTAGTTATAAAAGAATAGAATGGATTTGCTGAATCATTTATCATTTTTGTCATTTCGTTATTTAATAATATTAAAGAGAGAGAGAGAGAGAGAGAGAGAGAGAGAGAGAGAGAGAGAGAGAGAGAGAGAGAGAGAGAGAGAGAGAGAGAGATCATTAACCACACAATAAAAACATATTTAAATTTACATTAATACGCACATTCTTGAGAGAAGTTTGAAGTTTTCATAACGACTGACAATGTTATAATGAATATTATACTAATTTGATAAAACAAAATAAAACACAATATTGAACAGATTTTATTTAAACGTGAGTTTAACTGAAAGCTTATAACAGTAACTCTACGCACGTGTATAGAACACAGAGAGTCAGGTTTATACTTAGTGCAGAAAATTGCCAAGAAATCTCTGAATCCGCCTGCAAAATAAAAAAAAAAAAAATAAAGAAAAAAATAAACGATTAGACTAATATACAGTTATCATTATTATATTATTATTATTATAATTAACATTATTATTATTGTTAAGATATAGGTAGAAATCATAAACGTTTATGGAAACATAAAAACATACTTTTATAAACACTTCCAGAATACAAATATGCAGATACATATGTGTAAAGAGGCACACATACACACACACACACATTTTCAGGTCTAAACACTAATGAAATAACTTTGAAGAATATAACACGTACTGTGTTAATCAGCTGACCTTTACGTCACTATTGGAACATATCTGAAGATTTCCGAGTCGGTGATTTTATGACAGGGGTCTTGTAGAGTATGTATGTGTGTACGACTAAATGATTTTTTTTATTATTGCACTGGCGAGCTCGAAAATGACAGATTTACAGGAATGTAAAACCAGAATTATTGTTAAATGAGTAGACTAGCTGGAGACTGTTCTCCGCCAGAGGATAACTCTGGTTGACACACACACACACACACACACACACACACACACACACACACACACACACACACACACACACACACACACACAAAAGACACACACACACAAACTCACACACAAACACACACAGACAGACACACACACACAGACACACACACCCAGACACACACACACACTCACACACAAACACACACTCAGACACACACTCACACAGAGACACACACACAGACACACACACACATAACGGTGTATTTATAATACTTACGAGATTTATAATTATGGCTTGTCGCACAATCTAAATTTCCACAGTCTGTCTCTATCAAATAATAATAATAATAATAATAATGATAATAATAATAATAATAATAATAATAATAATAATAATATCAGTGATAGCACTAGTAGTAATAATAATAATAGTAATAGTATTACGAGTAACAACAGTAACAACGACAACAACGAGAACAACAACAACAATAATAATAATAATAACTGTAATGGTAAATACAGTAATAGTAGTAATAATAATAGTACTGGTAGTTTATTTGACAGTTGCTTTTATTTATTTATTTATTTATTTATTTATTTATTTATTTATTTATTTATTTATTTATGTGTTTGTTTAAAATAATATTGTAATTACGCATAAGTCTTGTTGAAGGAACTTAAAACACCATTCAGAATCTTGTTGCTAGGAACTTTATAATCAAAGGAAGCACGATAATCGGTCTGGTATTCAGTAAACTTGCAGTTCTTCAGTACTGCACCTGAAATAACCAGATATAACAACAACAACAACAACAACAACAGTAATTATAATAATTATAATAATAGTAATCATCGTTATGAAATGATGAAACCTAAAAAAAAAAATTAGTAATAATAAAAATCTTGTCACCATCATCATCAGCAGCAGCAACAGCGTCACCGGCAACATCATTAACATGGTTAAAGTTGGTCACGTTAATGGTTGTACTAGGAATAGTCATAGTCATGTAATAGTAGTAGTAGTAGCATTAGTATTAGTAGTAGCTGCAGTAGTAGTGGTAGTAGTGATAGTAGGAATAGAAGTGTATAGTAATTGTAATAATAGTGACAGCAGTAGTAGCAGCAGTAGTAGTAGTAGTAGTAGTAGCAGTAGCAGCAGCAGTACTGGTAGTAGTACTAGTAGTAGTGGTAGTAGTGAGTAATAGAAGTATAGTAATTGTAATAATAATAACAGTAGTGGTCGTGATACTAATATAACAATAGTAGTAATAATATTAGATAAGAGCATTGGCAATGGTGGTATAGTATTAAGACTTAATTCAATAATAGTAATAATAATAATAATAATAATAATAATAATAATAATAATGACTATGACGATGACGATGATGCTGATGGTGTTAAACTTGCGTACAAATAACTAATTTTTATATTTCAGAAAAATTTCTATGGATAACCTGGATTGGAACAGCAACGGATCTTGAAAATTCTGTCTTTCAAACCGTAGTCGAAGTAGCTTAATATGCCATTAATGAAGCCGTTGGATTCACACTGATATTTCAATAGGCTTTCAGCTTTGTTCAGATATCCTAAGCAGGGAGAAATATAAAATAAATAAAATCTATTGTTTGAAAAATATTTTACCAAAAAATCGAATTCTTGTCAACATAAAAAGTAACATAACAATAATTGTTTTATTTAAATTATTATTATTATTATTTTTTAATTTAAGCAGATTTTTGTAAATTGATGTTTTCAGAGATACGAAAATTGTACAGTTTATTTTTTACTCCTTTTTATAATATTTATCTTAAAAAAGAATCCTATTTTTTTAGACTTAATTTTCAGAAAAAGAAAAGAAAATGATTATTATTTTATAAAAAAAAAAATGGATTTTGAGAACAGTTAGGACGTAAAACGGATTTATCCTGCACTTGACAAAGTGGACTTATCCTGCATCTGAAAACGAGGGATTATCCTGCACCTGTCATCAAGGATTTAATTATGCACCTAGCAAAAGAGGAGAAATCCTGCATCTGATACAGATTACGTTTGAACTACTGTTGTGGACATAGAAAACCCCAAACATCTCACTACGACTCGAAAAACCGCCTAAAAAAAAATATTATATTTTTGACAATTACCCGTCCATGTACAAGTATTCGACTTCTCAGTAATTTTGACACATGTAAAAGCCCATTTTCTGTCATCATACTCGTTGCTGTTTTTAGTGGCAATACTTCCGAAGCTCCATCCGTCACGGCAAGTGAATGCAGATATCTGACGAAACCAGTCGTTTAACCACACGTGTTTAGCACTAGCACAGACCGAGCAGCACAACAGCACAGCTAAGAAGACTGGCAACTTGGGAAAACATTTTTATTATAATCACAATGTAATCCGACTATGTAATGTATATATTGGAGAGTGTGTGTGTGTGTGTGTGTGTGTGTGTGTGTGTGTGTTTGCGAATGTGTGTTTATAGTTGTACGTCTGTAAGTATGTAAATATGCATGAATATATATATATATAATCACACATTCGCAAACGTACACACACATACACACACGAGTATTAACACATCTCTCTCTCTCTCTTTCTCATACACAAACACGTGTGTGTATATGTATGTATATAAAATATGTATGATATTTAATATTTAGAGAGAGAGAGAGAGAGAGAGAGAGAGAGAGAGAGAGAGAGAGAGAGAGAGAGAGAGAGAGAGAGAGAGATGTGTTAATAACTGACGATTTTTATTCTTTTAAAATAAATACATTTATAAATGTGTATGTGAGAAAAGAAAAAGGAATAATTGAAAAAAATGAAAATTTAAAAAAGAGAAAAAAGTCAATAAGTCACTACCTTATTGAACATTTAGGACAGACAGGAATTTATAAAGAAAAAACAAAAATTGCTATTCATTATCCCAAATAAAACGTCCTAGAAGTATTATTATGGATTCCTTAAAGTTTCTAAGATTAATTTCTAATTATTTTAAACAAATAAAAACAAAAATAAAAAAAAAAAATGAAAAAAGAAAAAGAAAGTTTAATGAAATAGAATAAAATAAAGCTAAATAAAATTAAAATTAAAATTAAAATTAAATTAAATTAAATTAAAATAGAATAAAACATCTTTTTACCTTCATTTCACTGTCACCGTAACAGGTCCGCCTTGTGAGTGAGTGAGAGAGCGAGCTGCTGTGAAGCAAGTACTGCGACAGACAAAAGTTCTACCAGACTTTTAAACAGACCAGAGTGAGCTGCTGTGAAGCAAGTACTGCGACAGACAAAAGTTCTACCAGACTTTTAAACAGACCAGAGCGAGCTGCTGTGAAGCAAGTACTGCGACAGACAAAAGTTCTACCAGACTTTTAAAGAGACCAGAGCGAGCTGCTGTGAAGCACATCTGCGACAAATTAATAAATGAGTGAAATGTATATATGAAATAATAAATAAGTTCCTAAAAAATATTCTAAAAAAAAAAAAAAAAAAACCCAACAAAAAACAACATAAAAATAAAAATAATAAAAATAAATAAATAAACAAAGTAAAATAAAACAAAATTTCCCATTAATCTGGTTTCCAAATTACTTCCCAGAATAGCTCATTACAATCACTGAAATAAATCACATTAAACTGAATTATCTGTTGATTCTGCGGCTCAAGTAAGCCGAGGTTTGTGTTGTAAAAGATATCATTTTATTTATTTATTTATCAACGTTATTACACAAACACAGAGATATGTATGTATGTATGTATGTACGTATGTATGTATGTATGTATGTATGTATGTGTATATTTATATATAAAAGAAAGAATGAATAAGAGAGGTTAGAGAAAGAGAAAGAGAGAGTCATTTGAAAACCAGTAAGTACGCATTAACATCTTGGATAGCTAATTGTAGTAGTAGTAGTGGTCGTCGTAGTAGCAATAGCAGAAGTAGCAGCAACAACAGCAGCAGTATTAAAACCAAATGAAATGAGAAACCTAACATAAACTGCTTTTATTTTAATTTAATTTAGAAATACTATATAAGAAGTATAGATTTGTCTGCAAATTTAAAAAATGGAAACTACAGATCAAATTGAAGAGTCTGTGTAGAGTTCTCAGATATCCCAAGAGGTCCACTTGTACTTAAGCTCAGTTTGTATCCAAGTGCGTTCGAACTCTATCATTTTATTTATTTATTTATATGTAGGAAACGTATTTTTTGTTTTGTTTTTGTTTTATGCTTTATTGTTAACCTTTTGTTAGTGCTAAATTTGTTTTAATTCTTTAATCCAAAATTGTGGTTGTAAATGTAAAACTTAATTCGATGTTTTAATGTATAATAATACATACGGCTATTACAAGTCATCCTGGTTTAAAAAAAAAAAAAATTGTGTACTCTTATTATATTATAAAACATTAAATATCTGAATTAAGTATATAACTGAATTTATAATTTGTTTGTTTTACTATATTTAATTTTCAAGGATTGTAATTCTTACATATTATGTCTATTTGCTGCAAATTTTCTGAATTTTTATTTGACGAAAATGAAGACTCAATTTCAAAACCTGTTTTCCCATGTACTCACGTTTTTGTTACTCATATGGCGAAATAGAATACAACTACATAATTGCCAAAGAAAATTTTATTCACGAAACAGTCTAGTGAACTTTGAAGAACGGTTGAATGAAAGAAATAATGAATGAACTTTAAAAAAAAAAAAAATAAAAAAAATAAACATAAATATAAAATTTTAAAATAAATGTATAAATGACTGAGTGAAATATCTAGTTTTTGAAATTTAATTATCCGAGGATAACAATATAAGAAATAAATAAATAAATTACAACATTTTTCGTTCACGTTGTACACCACCTGCACAAACAAGTACAATCCCAGACTGTCATCTACACCAACACTACAGTATTGCATAATAAATGCCACTTTATACATATGTTTTTGAAGTATACCATGTGACCTTCAGTTCATTGAATAGTATTTCAAACTCACTGAAAAAAATATATATATATTTGTCTTTCTGTTTGAGTCTGCATATAGGTCATTATTGTGTTACTGAAATATAAAACAACATAAACGAGATTAAAAATATAAAAACTAGAGAGGGAAGAGAGAGAGAAAACTGAGATAAAGAGAAAAATAGAAAGAGAGAAAGACAGACAGAGAGAGAGAGAGAGAGAGAGAGAGAGATAAAGCTCCTACTACTATTGCTATTACTACTACTACTACTACTATTACGACTTTTACTACTACTACTACGTCTACTGCTACCACGATAACGACAAAACAACAGTTACTACTACTACTATTACTACTTCTACTGCTACTACCATTACTTTTATTACTACTATTATTACTTCTAGTACTACTACTACTACTACCACCACTATTACCAAAACAGCAACAACAGCTACTACGACTACTATTACTACTACTACTACTACTACTACTACTACTACTATTACTACTACTACTACTACTGCAACTTGAACCATCACTGTACAGATTACTTGATAAAGACAAATTGTTTAATGTTTTTATTTCAAATGATTATTTTTTCTTCGTCTAAAGAGATAGTTGGTTTGCAAAGACTTTTATCTAGTAAATGAGTGGAATGTAGAAAATAAAATTAACTATCTTTTTTTTTTATTAGACCACGAAGTAATGAATTAATCTAGAAAAAATATTTACCAAACCAAGCTGTTACAATTGCATGTTGCAATAACAGTCATTTTGTGGGGGTGTAGTTTGAATGGTCGCATTATTATTATTATTTTTCTTTTTCAGATATACATTTGTCTAAATCGGGACCACCTGCTACTAAATATATCAGACCCTTCCCCCCCCCCCATTTCTCGTAGGTTTTGAAATAAGAAACACTACGAAGACAGATGGTGCTGCAATCAATACTGAATTTATTTCAACTAATATATACAGGAAATTTAATTTTGTTTTCGTATTTTTAACGCTTTAAGTAAATTGGTCAGCATTTATGTAGGTGTTTTTAACAGTTTATTTTATTTAGCGGTTAAAGGTTATGTCGTTTTGTTTCGCTGCGTGGTTTTGTGTGAAAAATTGGCGTTCAGACAAGTACAAAGTTAAATCTTTAAAAATGGCTATGATGGGATTTTTAAATTCTATTGTAACTGATTTTTCTCATTTTGTTTTCTTTACTATACCTACAACAACAACTAAAACAACAATAACAACAACAATAACAACAGCAGTAACAACAACCACAGCAACGACTATTACAATTACTACTGCTACAACTGCTACTACTACTACTATTACTACTACTACAACTACCACTTCTACTGCTGCTGCTACTATTACTGCTGTTATTATTAATGCTACTATTATTATTGATACTACAACTACTGCTACTATTATAACTACTACTACAACTACGACTACTACTGCTACTACTACATCTGCTACTACCGCTACTACTACTACTGCTGCTTTTACTATTAGAAAACATCTTCATCCAAACCCTCCTGATGGAAACCAAGTTAGTCACGACGCAAAATACAAACTGTAAAGAATAAATATACACGTGTTTTAATTCAATACATTTTGCCAGTGTTTCAGTGTTTTTATTTGTTTTTTTACCCAATAATGTATTGCTTGTAAAAATTATATTCCGGATAATAATTCTCTGTAACAATTGCTTAATAATGATAATTGTATTTAGTTTTATCCAGTGAATTTACTCAATTTATCAAACCTCGGCAGTAACATGATTACATCTTCTTCTGTCATACTAGAATGGGGCAGCAGATGTATTTCTTCAAATTGTTACACTTTGTCATTTATTATGAAGAAAATGTTGCCTGAACTGATCTGTGAAAAAGATCCCTGGAGGGCGCGAGTTTCCACTATTTCAGTTAACCATAGATTTCACACGTTAACCTAAATAGGACAGAAGATAGAATTAGTCTGGTCCTTTTCCATCTACTAATTTGAATGAATCAATACCATGTAATGTTATCTATCTTTTTACTTGAATGCTATGGTTTTCTAAAAATGCGGACATGTTTTTCTTCGCTTCAGTTTAAAGGAACATTATCTTTTGAATAATTTCAGGTAGTTCGAAGATAATGGATCCGTTGGTAAATGCTTGCTGTATAATTTCAAATGTCTGTGAAAGCACAGTTAAGTCATCGTATCCACTTCATGATTCTGAGCATGCATTAAAATGCTTTTATCATAACACCAGTTAACCAAACACTTCTTCCTGTGTACACAGAACTTAATTTTATGTCAGCGGATAAAATGTAACGTCCATTATGGAATACTTTTTGTTAATCTTTAATTTCAATTTAAGATATAATTTGTATTATCCTGTAGCCATTTCACTTTGATTCCGAGGGCAGATATTTATACGTACATTATTATTATTAATATTATTATTATTATTTTTATTTTATTTTTTATAATTAATCATCATCATCATTGTCATTATTATTAAATATATCATTATTATTTTTTAAATATTTTTTATTTTTTTTTTAATATGTTTTTAACTGTCATCACGTGGTTTCTATTTTAACCCTAATTCGGTTTTTGAAAGAATCAACCGGACTTACGTACAGATTAATGAATTTTCTCACTTCCTGTTTTATCTAGAAATGATGTTTTTTAATTATTCTTAAGTGGTATTCAAAAGTAGTATTCGTAATGGCAGCAGCAACAGCAACAGGATTAGTATCAGAAACTCAAAAACAAACAAACTGCTTATTTAAAAACGCTTTTACTATCTTTTATTATTTTATTTTTTTTTTTTTTTTTTATTTTTTTTTACACTGAATTTTTTAACATTAAACTAAAAATAAACAAATTGTTTCAAATAAATGTCTTTTTTTTTTTTTTTTGAATAGAATGGATTTTGTTGAATTTTTATTTAATAATATTAAAGAGAGAGAGAGAGAGAGAGAGAGAGAGAGAGAGAGAGAGAGAGAGAGAGAGAGAGAGAGAGAGAGAGAGAGAGATTAGCCACACAATGAAAACATATTTAAATTTACATTAGTTATGATGGAGATGATACTAATTTGATTAAATATAATAAAACAAAATATTGAACAGATTTTATTTAAACGTGAGTTTAACTGAAAGCTTATAACAGGGTCTCTACGCATGTGTATAGAATACATGTTTATACTTAGTGCAGAAAATTGCCACGAAATCTCTGAATTCCGCCTGCAAAAAACAAAAAAAAAAATAAAAAAAAAAACAGACAGAAAGTAAAATATACGATTAAACTAATTATCATTATTATTACTGTTTAGAAATAGGTAGAAATCAGAAAGGTTTATGGAGACATCAAAATATACTTTTATAAACACTTCAAAAATCCATATATACAGATACATATGTATGAACACACACACACACACATCTTTTCAGGTCACACACACAACAATATAACACATTCTGTGTTAATCAGACCGTTACGTCACTATTCAAACATATCTGAAGTTTCCGAGTCCGTATTTTATGATAATCTTGTGGCGTGTGTACGCACACAGACACAAGATTCATTGTGGATTTTTTAATAATTATTCATTGGTTTATCTTGTCGCAGACTTCAAATTTCCACCGTCTGTCTCTATCAAATAATAATAATAATAATAATAATAATAATAATAATAATAATAATAACAATAATAATATAAATATTAGCAGTAGTAATAATAACAATAGTAGTGGTAATAATAATAGTAATAGTAGCAGTAACAACATCAGCAACAGTAGTAATAACAGTAATATTAAATACAGTAACGGTAGTAGTAATAATAGTACTGGTAGTTGCATAAATTTGTTTGATGGTTGCTTTTATTTATTTATTTATTTTTCTTACTTACTTACTTATTTACTTACCTCATTTATTTATTTATTTTCTTACTTACTTACTTATTTACATACCTCTTTTATTTATATATTTATTTGTTTGTTTGTTTGTTTAAAATAATATTGTACTTACTCATGTTGGTTACTGTGGTAACTGAAAGCACCTTTCAGAACCTTGTAACTAGGAACGTAATAATCAAGGTAACGGTCAAAAGCGTTCTGGTATTCGTCAGTAAACCTACAGTTCCTCAGTGTTTTACCTGAAATAAACCAGATATAACAACAACAACAACAACAACAACAAAAATAATAATAATTCTAATAGGAATCATCATCATCATACTCAGCAGCAGCCGCAGCAACAGCAGCACCGGCACCACCGGCATAACATTTACCATCGTTAAAGTATATCACAGTTGTAATGGCAATATTAGCATTATTAATAGCTGTGGTAGTAGTAGTAGTGGTAGTAGTAGTAGTAGTAGTAGTAGTAGTAGTAGTAGTAGTAGTAGTAGTAGTGGTAGTAGTAGTAGTAGTAGTAGTAGTAGTAGTAGTGAGTAATAAAAATGTATACAAACTGTAATAATAGTAGCAGTAGTAGTGGTAGTAGTACCAGAAGTATTGGTAGTAGTGAATAATAGAAGTGTATAGTAATAGTAATAATAGTGACACTAGTAGTAGTAGTAGTAGTAATAGTAGACCTGATAATAATATAACAGTGGTAGTAATAATATTACAATAAAATGTCGGTAATGGTAGTAGTACTATTAAGACTTATTTCAATAATAATAATAATAATAATAAAAATAAAAATAATAATAATAATGATGATGATGATGAATATGATGATGATGGTGATGATGATGATTTTTCTATTTCAGATAAATTTCAGTGGATAACCTGGTATGAAACAGCAAAGGAACCTGAAACGTCTGTCTTCGTATTGGTTTTTGTGGTAGCTGCTGATGCCAGTAATGACGCCATTGTGTTTACACTGATATAGCACTGGATCATCAAACGAGTTCACATATCCTAAGCAGGAGACAAAAATGAAATAAATACAATCTATTGCTTCAAAAATATTTTACCAAAAATGTCAATTTGAAAAATAAATAACAGTAATTATTATTATTATTATTATTATTATTATTATTATTATTATTAATAATGATAATAATAATCGAAGCAGATTTTGTAAGATGCTGTTTTTGGTAAAATGAAAAAACAACAACACAAAAATACATAGTTATTTTTAGATAATTGCACTGTTTTAATACACAATGAATTTTGTTAGGACATACCAAGGATTTACTCTGCATCTGACAGTGAGGATTTATCTTGCACCGTGCAAAAAACAACTAACCTTGCACCTAGCAAAAGGACGTACATGCATGTGTCAAAGAGGACTTATCCTGCACATGTCAAGTAGACATCCCCTACGCCTGTCTAAGTGGACTTACCCTGCACTTGTCTAAAGAGGACGAATCCTGCACCTGTCTAAGTGGACTTACCCTGCACCTGTCAAAGTGGACTTACCCTGCACCTGTCTAAGTGGACTTACCCTGCACCTGTCAAAGAGAACGAATCCCGCGTCTGATAAAGATGACATCTGAGCTACTATTATGGACTTACAAAACTAAAGAGATCTCACTACGACTTGAAAAATCGCTTACAAAGCTAAAGAGATCTAACTACGACTTGAAAAATCGCTTACAAAGCTAAAACGATCTCACTACGACTTGAAAAATCGCCTATTTTTTCAAATACCCGACCAGGAGCAACCCGATTTCGCTCCAGTGTTGACACAGTCAAACGACCACAGTCTGTCCTCATAATGGTTGCTGTGGTAACTGGTAATTTTTCTGATGCTCCATCCGGCACTGCAAATGTATGTAAATCGTTGATCCCACCAGTTTTCCCACGAGTGTACCGCACAGACGGTGCATAAAAGCACAGCTAAGTAGACTGGGAACTTGGGAAGAAAATAATAATGATAATCATGAACTATTCGATTATATCATGTACATATATAGTGTGTATGTGTGTGTATGTTTGTTTGGGCATGTGTGTGTTTTTGTGAATATGTGTCTATGTATGTATGTGTATATTTATATATGTATATGTACAAAAAATATGTGTGTAAGTATGCAAATATGCATGAATATATACACAGATGTGCACATGTAGGTGTGTTTTTGTCTGTGTGTTTGTGTGTGTGTGTAGTGTGAGAGAGAGAGAGCAAAGAAAAATAACTATTAATAATTGACGTTATATATATTTCGAAATATTTATAAATGTGAATGAGAAGAAGAAGAAAAAAAAAAAGAAGTTAAAAAGTTTCTACCTTATTTAACATTAAACAAAAATAGAAATATATAAAGGAAAACAGAATTCCTATTTCTTACCCCAAATAAAAAGTCCTAGACGAATCATTGTGGAATACTGAATTTCTAATTTTTTTATAAAATAAATAAAATAAAATAAAAATAGAATAAAACTTATATTTACCTTCATTTCGACGTCACGTTAAGAGCCTCACCTTGTGACCAGTCTTGTCGATGGAACCACTTTTTTATACCATTTCGTTTGGTGGGCGTTATGGTTAAGTTTAAAAAAAAAAAAAAAAATATCTTTTAATTTTTTTTCAATTTAAATTAAATCCCATCCTATTGGTTCAAGGTCGTAAAAAAAAAAAAAGCGTTTCGGAAAATAAGGTGCGGTTCTTTAGTATCATTTCAATACATTTTAAGCTGAATGATTTTGATCTAACAAATATATCTCTCAGACTATCTGTTATTAGTTTTATTTAACACCACTGCTGTGTTTCTTTTTCTTTTATAAAATTCATTTTGTTTAATACTATGGCTTTATTTATTTATTGATTTTTTTTTTTTTTCATATACCATTATTTTAAATTATTATTATTTTATTATTATTATTATTATTATTATTATTATTATTATTATTATTATTTCATTAATTCACTTGATAAACTTGAATTAAACTACGGGTTAAATAAATAACTATTGACAATAGTTAAAACAAGTTCAGGAAGGTTATTTTGATTCTGGATAAATTGATTATAATCACTGAAATGTAAATAATATAATAAATATGTAAATTAAGAGAAATTTAATAAGAATATTGATCATTTTTTAATTTATTCTTTTTATATATGAATTAGTTCCATGAATTAACCCTGGCCTATCCCTCTCTCTCTCTCTCTCTCTCTCTCTCTCTCTCTCTCTCTCTCTCTCTCTCTCTCTCTCTCTCTCTCTCTCTCCCTCCCTCTCTCCTCTCCTCTCTCTCTCTCTCTCTCTCTCTCTCTCTCTCTCTCTCTCTCTCTCTCTCTCTCTCGATTTTTTATAAGTACTAAAATATTAATACAAAATGTCCACTGATACCATCTTATTATTGTTTTTATGTATTTAAATAAATTAATAAAATTAAACAAAAAACGAGTTTGCCATTAAACTGTTTCCAAATAGGTTCCAAACAATTCATTAGAGTCACAGAAAATTCATTGTGTGAATAAAAGAACTACTTTTTCTTTATTTGGGTTTTCCAATTTTTTTTTAAATATTTTAGTTTTATTTACAATATACAAAGTGTACTGGCTTGCTTGCGTGCGCGTACATGTTTAACATTATTTATACGTGACAGACTCAGACAAAGACTATTTATTTCTGAACCAGACCCCGAGGCAACTAGTGCTATCGTAATGTTAGGCTATTAAAAATTGTAATTTCCTATTTATTGCTGTTTTATCTATTCATGCAGCTGTAATTAACTGTCCCTTATATTCAAATAAACAGGTCTGTGCTTCTGATTGGCAGACAAACCTTATGACGAAAAAGATAGAATTATTAAGGAAATCAACATTTTTTAAATTACTTTGTATTATTTATTTATTTATTTATTTATTTATTTATTTATTATTGTTGTTGTTGTTGTTGTTCTCAGTCGAAGAGTTTTCGGGGACGTAACAAATTATTTACACTTTAATGGTCCACTTCTTGATGTGGCGAGGTAGCTTGCAGAACTCGGTGACCCAGAGAGCAACACAAGCAGGATCTGTAGCTCGTTGTGGGGTTTCTTTAATTCATTCATTGTTTACTTAGCAAGGTTATTATATACAGATACTTACATTCATATATATAAACATATGCATGTATGTTAATATCAATGTTTTTTATAAGTGTGTATATATATATATATATATATATATATATATATATATATATAATAAGAGAGAAAAAAGAATGAATAAGAGAGGATAGAGTGATAGAAAGAGAGTCATTTGAAAACCTGTTGTAGCAGCACATCTACAGGAGTAGTAGTATTAGTAAGAGAAGTAGCAGCAATCACACCTGCAATAGTTTTCCTTTTATCTTTTTTTAACCAGAAGGATGACTCTTAAATTACGTTCATTTAAAATAGCATCTAGTTTCGTTTTTCCCTCCACTGAATTATTTAGCTTTCGAAAACACTTTTACTACCATTTTTTATTTTTTCACTTGGTTATTTTTTTTTCGATTTATATAGTATTAATTTTTCGATTTAAATCATTCTGACTTTCTTTACAAAACAGTAGAATGCATTTGCCATATACTTTATCATTTCTGTCCATAATTTCGTGAAGAGAGAGAGAGAGAGAGAGAGAGAGAGAGAGAGAGAGAGAGAGAGAGAGAGAGAGAGAGAGAGAGAGAGAGAGAGAGAGAAATAATAAAATTAAAGAAAATTAAAATATTTGTAATAATAAATTTAAAGAAAATTAAAATATTTGTAAAACAAAATGAAACTAACGTAAAACTGTATAATTATTGCAAACAATATTTAAAAATTAATAATAATAATACACCTAAAAACAGAAAAAGGAGTAAGCCTTTACATACATATACAAAAATAAAAGACAAAAGTATTTTAGTACATATTAATAGTACAATAATAAAAAAATATGTTATAAAAATAACCCACAGAGTTTGATTCAGGATTAAGGAAACAGGCGATTTTATTGTTTATGATATAACTACAACGAAAAATGAGTTTTATTATAAAGAAGATAAAACCATTGATCACTAAGAGAAAACTAAGTTTGCACGCCCAGATTTTTGTACACGCTGTACTAGAGTAGATAGCAAAGAACACATTTCATGCGAACCTTTGATAAACTAATCAATCAAGCAGAAATTATAATGTAACTAAAATTTCTATTCACTCAGTTCTAACATTCGAACAGTCCGCTTTCTGTACAAACCCTCCAACCGCTTTTCTTATATATACTTGTGTGAATATCTATGTGTATCTGTGTTAGTCTGACTTCCTGTATCATACACACGTATATATATAAACACATACATTGATAGGTAAGTACATACATGCACAGCGTGTTTAACATTATTTTCAGTATATAATATTTTCAAACCATAGATTTATTTCCTCAGAACGGCTCTAACTTTGAACGGTCTTGGGGCCTGGGTGATCCCAAAGACAGGATCGATGGTCATCAGTGGACACCCTTCAGGTTTGAGGAACTCAAATTTCTGAATCATCGCGGCAGTGAACAAGAACAGCTCCATTCTGGCCAGAGATTCTCCTATACAGTTTCTTGGACCGAACAGGAACGGGATAAATTCTTCTCGTTGAACGACTCGTCCGTTGTCATCGAGAAAACGTTCAGGTCTGAAATTTTCCGATGCCCGCTTGACGCAAAGTTTCCAAGATTGTCGCATCGAGATAGGGAAGTTCTGACTTGTCTTTGAGAGTTATCGTTCGGTCGCATCCAACCTTCTCGTGAATTTCGCTAAAACATTTCTCCTGGATTTCGGAATAATGTTCAAAATACAACAAAAGCCATCGAATTGTCGTTGCCGTCGATTCTGTCCCTACAATTAAAAGATTCCAGATCGAGGCTCGAAGATTTTCCATGTCGATGCTACTTTTTGTTTCTCCGAGTTTCTCTTTCGCTTTCATTTCTTTGATGTACGAACTGATGAAGTCATTAATGTTGTTCTCGTCATATTCGACCAGATGTTCTTCTAGTGAAGTGTCCACTAACTCCTTTATTATCAAATCAATACTGTTTTTTAGGCGACCTAATCCGAAAAGATCGCCAGGTATCAAACGGAGGAACGGGAAAAATGTAGGAACCATAGATTGTGAAGTAATTTTTTCAGTAACATTCATCAGTCTCTGTAATCCTGGATCTTTAAACTCGAATCGTTTGCCAAATGCAATAGAGGAAATAACATTAGATACAGAAGTGCCAATAAGACTGCGAAAATGTGTGGCCTTACCCTTTGTTTTTTTTATTTCCTCAACGAAAGCACAGATTTCTTCTAGAATTTTAACTTCCAGAATATTCTTTCCCATTCCCAAATTTTTCAGCGTAACCAGTGCCAGTTTCCTCTGTTCTCTCCAGACGTCACCACTAGATCCTAAAATTCCTTTATGTTTTGAAACGAAATCCAAAAACAATATATCTGGCCTCTGTGTAAAAGATTCGCCATTTTTTGCAAAGGCATCTTTTAAATTGTCATAACCGTTGATAGCGATGACGAGATGATGAGAAAAATAAACACTGAACACGTCGCCGTATTTCCTTCTCAGTTTTCTAAACGACTTCACCGGGTTGGTACCCACTTGAAAAAGATTTCCAATGATAGGGAAGGTCAGCCAGGGTCCAGGGGGAATCCCTTTTGGTCGCTGCAGAAACAACCAGATTCCTAATATCCCCATCAGAAGAACTAGAGCGGTCAAATTGTTCATTACGACTTCTTGCAGCATTTTGCCGAAAACTATCTTGATGCAAATTAAACCTTTTTTTTAAATCGTAATTTCTGCTTGTTTCCCTGTGATTATTTCCCTATCTCACTGCTTTAAACTTTTGGTCTTCTCTTCTTAAAAATCTATTATTTCTTTGCTGTTAACATTTTCAGAACTCTTTTTCGACTATTGCGCTTGTTTATTCGAGTAAGGGTAAGGAAAGTGACTTCCTATAGCAAACCCGTAAACAAATCTATTTTAAAAATGAATGTTTTGTATACAAGGGTGAATATTCGTTCTTAACCTTGAGCTTTGTACACTGATGTTTTGCATCCAGTGTCGGACAATCACTCCTCAACAGGACCTCTCATTTACTGGTCGTAAAATGTTCTTTTTGTCAATCGTTTGTTTTTGTGTTATACACGGGATAAACAAAAAGTTTGTTGAAGGAGTTCACTAATGTAAATTTTACAATAATCTGTAATAGAGGGCGTGTTTACTGATGTGGAAACTGAAAATAAAAGAAGGAATGTAAATTTGTGCTTACAGTGATTCGGCAAAATTACTATTCACATTAAAATAAAGAAAGAAACAAATTAATAAAATAACTAACAATAAAATTAAATTAAATAATATAAATTTAACAATTCACGGATTTATGTTAAGATAATAAATAAAGAAACAAAGAAAAGGTTAAATAAAATAAAATAAACAATAGCATCATCAGCAGCAATAACAACAACAACAACAATAACAATAACAATAATAAAATTGCGTTTCGTTCTATATTCAAATTTCATTATATCATTATGGAAAAGGCCAAAACTTTTTCACAAAAGTCCTAATTTTCAAAATAAGAATGAAAATTCATATTGTTTTCTACATGGTTCTAACATCAAAATATATCACATAATCTCAAAGGTGCAAACTACACCAAAATAGGAATATTAAGCCTCCAAAATCAGCGACACTAAACTGGCTTCATAATGTAGCATCATTTCAATGAATATAGAAGCTTAAATAATATTCTGAACGTACGTTGCCAAAATCTGGATTTAAAGTAAAGTGCTCAGTCAGTGTAACAAAAATATATAAAAGTTTATGTGAGAAGAAAATCCAAGGCATTTAATCACGTTCTTTCTTATCTACCACAAGAAAAAGTGGATTATGTAACATCCCTTATTTTCATGTAAATCAAGAAAAATCGTTACTACTGTCTCAGTTATTCGGCCTCTGAATAAAGGTGGATTCAGTGATTACAACTAGATGATGATTTTTTTACCCACAATTGTTCAATACCTCCTCTTTGTTCATTTCCTGAGCTTGTTTCATGAAGATTCAAACGTACTGGATGTTTCGACTGAGGATGGTCTCTGTGTCACCTTCATTCTGATAAATGATGAATTGCAAACATCTGTAGAAATTCATCTGCTTGGAAATGAGCCCTCTGTTTATAGAAGAAGTTGTAATAAGTGTTAAATCCTGTTGCTCAGTACAGTGTATGATAATGAACTCTTTCCTGAAAAGGTGAAATAAATTCATGATTACACTGTCATGCACGGAGCTGGTACCATCTGGAAATAGCTATCTAAAGAGAACAGACTTTTCTATATGATGGAAAAGTTACCATCATGATCAGAGAAAAAGATCCTTGGAGGGAGCAAATTTCTTCGATTAAAATTAACTATAGATTTCGCACATTAACCCCAAATATGACAGAAGATGGGATTAGTCTGGTCCTTTCCCATCTATTAATTTCAATGAATCAATACCAAATCATGTGGACATGTTTTTCGTCGCTTCAACTTAACATTACTAAATGAACATTATCTTTTGAATAATTTCAGGTTCTTGCAAGATAATGGATCCATAGGTAATTATTGGTGTATGAGTTGAAAAGTCTGTGAAAGTATAGTTGAGTCATCAAATGCATTTCATGATTTTGATCATGCATTAAAATACTTTTATCATAACAGCAGTTAACCAAATACTTCTTTCTACGGAGAGGGAACATCATTTTTTGTCAACGGACAAAATCTTAAGTCCGTCACATTCAATTATAGAATACTTTTCCTATGCTTTAATTTCAAATTAAATTATAATTTATCGTATTCTGTAGCCATCTGACTTTGATTGCAAGGGCAAATATTTATACGTACAATTTAAATTTTTAAATTTTCAAATACATTTAGTTGATTTTTACTCATGTCGTTTTAATGTAACATCCGTAATGCACAATTTTCTGATTAACCATCAGCTGATAGTAGGGGGGCCCTTAACAATACCCTAATAGGGCCTCGTTCAAGCTGTGGAAAGTGTTCTCAGCGATATTCATATGTAGTGTTTTCTGTGTTTCTATAACTTAGAAAAATGGTCCTAACTTATTTACTAAGCCGCATATCTCAATTTAGGTTATACCTACTTGTAGAATTACCTGGTAGCTATATTTTTTTACTTATTATAATATTTTATATTGTTGAACTTTTAAGGTAGGTTTCGAAAATGTGGGTAACATATTTACTATTTACCTAAATAGCTTACTTTAATAGAGTTTAACATCTCGTAGTTAAACTGTATGCATCTTTAAAGTAAGTAAATATGTTAACCATTCATTTCTACAAATATTACTAGCAGTATGTATTTATTAAATATCTACTGTTAGTTGACAGTAATCTAATTACTGAAATCACTAAGCAATTAACGATCATTAGCGAGAGACAAAAGGAATTTTTGTCAGCTATGGTCTGCTGACTTCAGGGAAGTCCTCAACGTGTTTATTTAAGTAAATGTCAAAAGAGACGAGAGAAGAAACCACAAAGAACAAAGACAAGACACGGGTGGGACTGAGGAGTTGGCGGCCATTATTAGGCAGTTATGTTGGTAAATATATTTTGCGTTATCTTTGAATAAGTCGGAAGCAGGGACAAATGGTTATCCTGTTTCTGTAGCACGTGAAAGCTAACACCTCTTATACGCTCGGCCCCGTGACAATAGATGTCCCAGAGTTCTTTTCCCTGTGACAACAGATATCCCAGAGTTATTTTCCCTGTGACAATAGATGTCCCAGAGTTCTTTTCTCTGTGACAACAGATGTCCTAGAGTTCTTTTCCCTGTGACAATAGATGTCCCAGAGTTCTTTTCTCTGTGACAACAGATGTCCTAGAGTTCTTTTCCCTGTGACAATAGATATCCCAGAGTTCTTTTCCCTGTGACAATAGATATCCCAGAGTTCTTTTCCCTGTGACAATAGATATCCCAGAGTTCTTTTCCCTGTGACAATATATATCCCAGAGTTCTTTTCCCTGTGACAATAGATATCCCAGAGTTCTTTTCCCTGTGACACGAAACAGACTTGGACATAGACAAATCTCTTACTCAGGTTCCTCGAGGTACGACTCTAAGAACTTGGCATTTGGAATGATCTCCAAAACCTCTAAATGTAACGTCCATTACCGTGGAACTGTCATTTAAGTTTTTTGAGCAGCAGAAAAATATGTACAAGACTGAGCCCACGATATCGAATGGATATGACTTTTATTTATTTATTTTTTTATTTTTTTATTTTTTTTGTCAGCAGCTTTAAAGTCTTATTTTTATTATAATTATTAGTAGTAGTAGTATTATCATCATGATTATTATTATTATTATTATTATTATTATTATTATTATTTTTAAATATTCTTGATTTTATTTCTTTTATTAATTTCTTTTTGACTGTAATTTTGATATTTTTACTTTAAACAAATGTAAAAATCTGGATGTTCTACTAGCTTATTTAAATTTAATGCTAATTAATATTTCATTTAAACCATTTTAGTTAATGGGACCGATTTGTGAGTAAAGAGGTTTATTTTATCCGTGCTGAAAATTTCATCTGGACCCTCAACGTTGTCGTTTGGAATTTCTGTGACGCAGCTGAAATCAGTGTTTCTCTTAACCATTGTACAGCCTTCATTTGATGTTAAAGATGCATCTTTTTCAGTCTTCAGATCACATGGTTTCTGAAATAGCGGAGATCTGGCACTAATTGAAAGAATGAAGAGTACTTAAGTACAGATTGATGTTTTTCTCACTTCTTGTTTCATCTAGAAATATTTGTTTAATTATTCTTAAGTGTTTTTCAGTAGTAGCTGTCGTAATGGTAGAAACAATAACAACAGGATTAGTATCAGTGATACCATAGCAGTAGTAGTAACAGCAGCAACAGTAGCAATAGTAATATAAAAGCTACTTGTTTTCTTTTTTTCTTTTGTTTTATTTAGCCAGATCGATGAGTATTCATTTATGTTAATTAGTTAATAACGTGTAATTATTTAACATTAAACTCTAAAATAAAGAAACTGCATACTTGAAAACGTTTTTTTTGTTTGTTTTTGTTTTTTTTAATGCGGGTTTTGTTGTATTTGACATATATTAATTGTTTTATATAAATCACTCCAACTTTAGTTATAACAGAATAGAATGGATTTGCTGTATTATTTATCATTTTTGTCATTTCAGTTTTTAATAATATTAGAGAGAGAGAGAGAGAGAGAGAGAGAGAGAGAGAGAGAGAGAGAGAGAGAGAGAGAGAGAGAGAGAGAGAGAGAGAGAGAGAGAGAGCATTAATCAAAGAGGATAGGATTTATTTCGACACAACGAAAATATATTTAAATTACATTAATACATACATTCTTGACAGAAGTTTTCATAATTACTGACAATATTCTAATGAATATTATGCTAATCTAATTAAGAATAATAAAACAAAATATTGAAAAGATTTTATTTAAACGTCAGTTTAATTGAATGCTTATAACAGTAACTCTATGCACATGAACACAGAATGTTCTTGTATACTTGGTGCAGAAAATGGCCGAGAAGACAAAAAGATTACTATTGTTCAGTTAAATATCTGTAAATGAAGTGTTCGAATTTCTGAATCTCAAATCGCCTGCAAAAAATAAAAATAAAAACAAGTGGAAACTAATGTATACGGTTAGAGTAAAGTTTTCTATTATTATTATTAAGTAAATATAGGTAGAAATCATGATAATTTACACAAATAAAAACATACTTTTATAAATGCTTTCAGGTAGATACCCCTCCAAACACACACACACGCACACACATCTTTTAATGTATAAACTATCAACTGAACACTAATGAAATAACTTTGAACAATACAACTCGTACTGGGTTTTGAGACAACCCCTCGCGTACATCAATATGGAGATTTCAGAGTCGCTGATTTTATGATACGGGTCTTGTAGCGTGTGTATGTACGACTAAATGACACTTTTCACTGTACTGGCAAATGACAGATCTAAGGGAATGTAAGGCCGAAATTATTGTTAAATGAGTAGACTAGCCGGAAATGTTGTCATCCAAATGTCCTTTTGAGTCTGTTCTCCGCCAGAGGATAACTCTGGTTGACTCACACACACACACACACACACGCACACACACGCACGCGCACGCGCACGCACACGCACACACACACGCACACATAAATGTGTATTTATAATACTTACGAGATTCATTCGATTAATAATTGTGGCTTGTCGCAGACTTCAAATTTCCACCGTCTGTCTCTATCAAATAATAATAATAATAATAATAATAATAATAATAATAATAATAATAATAATATCAGTGATAGCAGTAGTAGTAGTAATAATAATAATATTAGTGTTACGAGTAATAACAACAACAGTAATGATAATAACTGTAGTAGTAAATAAAGTAATAGTAGTAATAGTAATAGTACTTGTAGATTGTTTGATGGTTAATTTCTTTTATTTATTTACTTATTTATTTACGTGTTTATTGTACTTACTCATAGAAGTTGTTGTGGTAACTGAAAACACCTCTCAGAACCTTGTTGCTAGGAACTAGATAATCAAGGTAACCGTCAAAAGCGTTCTGGTATTCATCAGTGTACCTGCAATTCCTCATTACTATACCTGAAATAAATACAACAACAACAGTAATTATAATAATTATAAAAATATTATAATTTACATTATCAGTAAACTTGCAGTTCTTCATTACTATACCTGAAATAACCAGATATAACAACAACACCACCAACAACAGTAATTATAATAATTATAATAATATTATAATTTATATTATCAGTAAACTTGCAGTTCTTCAGTATTATACCTGAAATAACCAGATATAACAACACCACCAACAACAACAGTAATTATAATAATATAATAATATTATAATTTACATTATCAGTAAACTTGCAGTTCTTCAGTATTATACCTGAAATAACCAGATATAACAACAACAACAACAACAACAACAACAACAATATAACAACACCACCAACAACAACAGTAATTATAATAATTATAATAATAAATAACCAGATATAACAACACCACCAACAACAACAGTAATTAATTATAATTTACATTATCAGTAAACTTGCATTCTTCAGTTAAATAAAATGAACAACAACAACAACAACAACAACAACAACATACAACAGTAATTAAATCATCGTTATAAAATGATGAAACCTAAAAAAAAAAAAAATAGTAATAATAAAAATCTCGTCACCACCATCATCAGCAGCAGCAACAGCATCACCGGCAACATCATTAACATGGTTAAAGTTTATCACAGTAGTGGCTGTATTAGGAATAGTCATAGGCAATGGTGGTAGTAGTATTGAGACTTAATTCAGTAATAATAATAATAATAGTAATAATAGTAATAATAATAGTAATAATAATAATAATAATAATAATAATAATAATAATAATAATAATAATGACGATGACGATGATGATAATGATCATAAACTCGCATACAAATAACACATTTTTATATTTCAGATAAATTTCAATGGATAACCTGCTTTGGAACAGCAACAAATCTTGAAACGTCTGTCTTTGAAAAAGTTGTCGTAGTAGCTTGAGATGCCATTAATGAAGCCGTTGAATTGACACTGATATGACAGTTGGCCATCAAATGAGTTCTGATATACTAAGCAGGGAGAAAAATAAAATAAATAAAATCTGTGTTGTTTAAGAAATATTTTACAAAATATAATTCTTGTCAACATAAAAAGTAACATAACAATATTTTTTTTTAATTTAAATCTAAGCAGTTTTAGTAAATGATATTTTTAGATATACGAAAATTGTACAATTTTTTAAATCCTGTTTATAATCTTTATTCTTAAAAAAGAATCCTTCTTTTTTCAGACTTTATTTTCAGAAAAAGAAAAGAAAATGATTATTATTTTTTAAAACAATGGATTTTGAGAAAAGATTTTGAAAATTCTGTCTTTCAAACCGTAGTCGAAGTAGCTTAATATGCCATTAATGAAGCCGTTGGATTCACACTGATATTTCAATAGGCTTTCAGCTTTGTTCAGATATCCTAAGCAGGGAGAAATATAAAATAAATAAAATCTATTGTTTGAAAAATATTTTACCAAAAAATCGAATTCTTGTCAACATAAAAAGTAACATAACAATAATTGTTTTATTTAAATTATTATTATTATTTTTTTTTAATTTAAGCAGATTTTTTGTAAATTGATGTTTTCAGAGATACGAAAATTGTACAGTTTATTTTTTACTCCTTTTTATAATATTTATCTTAAAAAAGAATCCTATTTTTTAGACTTAATTTTCAGAAAAAGAAAAGAAAATGATTATTATTTTATAAAAAAAAAAAAATGGATTTTGAGAACAGTTAGGACGTAAAACGGATTTATCCTGCACTTGACAAAGTGGACTTATCCTGCATCTGAAAACGAGGGATTATCCTGCACCTGTCATCAAGGATTTAATTATGCACCTAGCAAAAAGAGGAAAAAATCCTGCATCTGATACAGACTACGTTTGAGCTACTGTTGTGGACACAGAAAACCAAAAACATCTCGCTCGATAAAATGCATAAAAGAAACTATTTTATTTTTGACAATTACATGACCACTGGCAAGTATTCGACATCTCACTGATGTTGACGCAGTTAAAAGACCACCTTCTGTCCTTCGTAGCGGTCGGCGTGTTCACTGGTGAGTCTTCCGATACTCCATCCGGCGTCGCACCTGAATGTAAATTCCTGACGCCACCAGTTTTCCCACGAGTGTACCGCACAGACCGTGCACAAAAGCACAGCCAAGTAGACTGGGAACTTGGGAAAGAAAATTATATAATGTATATATTGGAGTGTGTGTGTGTGTGTGTGTGTGTGTGTGTGTGTGTGTGTCTGTGTATGAGAGAGAGAGAGAGCAATGTGTTAATAATTGATGTTTTATATATTTTAAAATAAATACATTTACAAATGTGTATGAAATAAAGAGGAATATTTAAAAAAAAAAAGAAAAAAATTGAAAAAAAAAAAAGAAAAGATAATTATGTCATTACATTTAAAACAGAAAGAAATATATAAAGGAAATAAGTTATTATTTATTATCCCAAATAATTTCTAATTTATTTAAAAAAATAATAATAATAATAATAAAAGTAATAATAATAATAATAATCATAATAATAATAAGAAGAAGAAGAAGAAAAAAAAAAAAAAGAAGAACAAAATAAAATAAACCAAAAAACCTTTGGAAAGATAAAATAAAATAAAATAAAACTAAATTAAATTAAAATATATACGTACCTTCATTTCACCGTGTCCGCCTTGTAACCAGAGTTGTTGTGAGTAAGTAAGTGAAACAATGAAAGTGCTAACAGAACGAGCTGGTTGGAAACACGTCTGCGACAGGCACGCTCTCTGCTACTGGGACGCTTTTTATACCATTTCGTGTGCTGGGCGTTACCGTCACTTTTCTTGGAAGTAGTTTCTCTTTTAAACTGTTTTCTGTTATAGTTATCTTTCTTGGAAATAGTTCTTTTCCAGACTGTATTCTGTTCGTTTCACGTAGAAAAAAAAGAAAGGAAATAAAAGGAAAAAAGAAGAAGAAAATGAAAGAAAAGAAAATAGCCTTTCGGAATGCAGGATCTTTCCAAAAAAGGAAAGAAAAGTGCGTTTCTTGGAAACCATTTTAGTGCATTTTGAGCTGAATAATTTTAATGAAACAAATCTACTTCTCAGACTATCTGTTATTAATTTTGTTTAATATTATTGGTGTCTTTTTTTTTTTTCTTTACTAATTTGCTTGAATATTACTGTTTTATTAATTTTGTTTAAAACTATAGTTTTATATTCATTTTATTTTAATATTGATTGATATACCATTATTTTTTATTTCATTATTGTAATTATTATTTCATTATTAATTTACTTGGTAAACTTGAGAATACAAGTGATTATCTGACCAAAGAATTATTTAAACTACGGGTTGAATAAACAAGTACTGACAAGGTCAGGAAGATTATTTTTAATTTGTATAAATTGATTTTAATGACTGAAATGTAAATAAAATAATAAGTAAATAAATAACGTGAAATTCTAAATTTATTCTCTTCAGTATGTACCAGGTTAGTTAACCCTGCTCTCTCTCTCTCTCTCTCTCTCTCTCTCTCTAAAAATATTCCACAGACAAAATCTTATTATTTTTTTTATGCATCTAAATCATTAAAAAATATTAACAAAAAAAAAAAATAATAATAATAATAATAATAATAATAATAATAATAATAATAATAATAATAATAATTCCCATTAAACTGATTTTCCAATTACTTCCCAGAATAGTTGATTACAATCACTGAAATAAATCACATTAAACTGAATTATCTGTTGATTCTGCGGCTCAAGTAAGCCGAGTTTTGTTTTGTAAAAGATATCAAAAGCGCAAGTCTGACCTATTTCCCGTTGCAACATGACCGTGAACTCTGCATTTTCAAAAAATGCAGTAAGAATTTCTCTGACTGCAAGTAAACATTATCTTGCTACTACAACCAAAAGCCACCATAAACTGTCCCATTATATAATTATCAATCCTACAAATTAAAAATGTCTTGACTGTGTAAATAAATAACAATAAATAAATAAACAAATAAATAAATAAATAAATAAATAAATAAATAAATAAATAAATAATGTCCTGTTTTTTGTTTCTTTTTTCCAGGAATTATTTCAGTTTTACTTTCCAGGTGTCAGTTCTTGCATGCGTGCGAGTGTGTGTTGAAAATGTTTTATCCCTGATAAAGACTATTTATTTCTGCAGAGGACCCTGAGGCTGGTTTGGTGTCAAGTCGCTCTATGCTAATATTAGGCTATTTAAAATTGTAATTTCCTATTTATTGCTGTTTTATCTATTTACCCAGCTGTAAAAATAACAGTCCACTATATTAAATAAACAGGTCGGTGATTCTGATTGGCTGAAGTATTATTAAGAAAAAGCTCATGAGGAAAAAGATAGAATTATTAATGAAGTTAGTCAACGTTTTATAAATTATTTTTTATTTTTTATTTTTTTATTATTGTTATTACTATTATTGTTGTTGTGGTTGTTGTTGTTGTTGTTATTGATAGTGTCAGTCGAAAACAAAAGTTTCCTGGGACGCAACAAATTATTTTTACTTTAAAATAACGTGTCTGTTTCATTGTCCACTTCTTGATGTGTTGAGGTAGCTTGCAGAGCTCGGTGACACAGAGAGCAACACAAGCAGGATTTGTAGCTCGTTGTGGGGTTTCTCAAACTGGTTTTTATCAAAGTGAAGAGTCGAAGAAGGATGAACTGGCCGAAACTACTTGTAGAGAGGCGCCTAACCGCAGATCAAGTCAGATTCACTCATTAACGTATTCATAGTTCGAAAGTATTAACAAATTGTCTTATAATAAAAGTATTTTTGCTCTATATAAATTACTGAGTAGTGATAGGCTAGATTAATCCTTCTAATCAGTTTTATGTGATTTCCATGGGTGCATCCAATTGTGCCTACATCCCACTTTGCTTACATATGCATGAATACATCCATACATACATGTGTGTACAGATGGTTGTTTGTATGCACGGATGTATGCATGGATATATATATATATATATATGTATGTATGTGTGTATGTGTGTGTGTGTGTGTGTGTGTTTATCCAGAGATTGATATTTGTTTACAGATAAAGAACGAATGATAGAGAGAGAGAGAAAGAGAGAGTCATTTGAAAACCTTTAGTAGTTGTAATAGTAGCAGCTCAACTACAGGATTAGTAATGTTAGTAATAGTTGTACTAGCGGGAGCACCTATAATAGTTTTCTTAATAATTTATTTTTTAACTAGAAGCATTACTTCTAAATTATATTCATCTTACTTCTAAATTATATTCATCTAAAATAAAATACAGTTTCGTTTTTCCTACATTGAATTGTTTAGCATTAAACTAAAAACTAAAAACATGAATTTAGAAATCAACTGCATACTTGAAAACACTTTTACTACCATTTTTTAATTTTTAAATCCGTTTCCTTTTTCTATTTTTAAGTAGTACTAATTGATTTTTAAAAATTATTCTGACTTTAATTACAAAACAGTATAATGGATTTGTTATATAGTGTGTCGTTTCTGCAGAGAGAGAGAGAGAGAGAGAGAGAGAGAGAGAGAGAGAGAGAGAGAGAGAGAGAGAGAGAGAGAGAGAGAGAGAGGAAATATTTCTAAAACAAAGAGAGAACTAACGTACAACTCTATAATAATTACAAAGGATATTAAAATAATGAAATTCTAGAAATAACATTAGATACAGAAGTGCCAATAAGATTATTGAAATCTGTGGCCTCACTCTCCTCAACAAAAGCATAGATTTCTTCTTGAATATATCTTCCAGAACATTCTTTCCCATTCCCAAATTTTTCAGCGTAACCAGTGCCAGTTTTCTCTGTTCTCTCCAGACGTCACCACTCGATCCTATAATTCCTTTATGTTTTGAAACGATATCCAAAAACAATACATCTGGCCTCTGTGTAAAAGATTCGCCATTTTTCACAAAGGCATCTTTTAAATTGTCATATCCGTTGATAGCGATGACGAGATTACGAGAAAAATAAATACTGAACACGTCGCCGTATTTCCTTCTCAGTTTTCTAAACGGCTTAGTCTCATATGGTAGAATCCCATTTCGTAGAAAGGCTAAATGTGGTTCAGTGGTCTTATTGACATGTTTGGTTTTACCTCAGTCATTTTAATGAACTGCTCCAGATTATTTGGAAAGCGATTATTATTGTACAAATACAGTAACATCTCGCTTAACGATATCCTGCTTTAACAATCTTTCTTCTTTACAAATTATATAAATAGAAATTTAATTTAGTAGTTAATTGCTCGAAATCAATGATACAAATGTATACAGTGCATGTTTTTAAGTCCTTTTTCTTTAATTTTTCGTTCATTCACGAGCTTCTCTCAGTTGTGTTGATCAGTTGACACGTCATACGTGCATCTGATATTCTGATTCTCTTTTGTCTCCTGCTTCGATTTAGACTTAAACTTGTTTTGACTTTACCCCTCCAATATGTCAAAACGAATAACAGTATACCGGCAAATGCTGATGATAAAAGAAACGGAAGATAATAACTTTAGAAACAAAATACATTATCTTAAATGAAACCAAACCCACAATGAGCGGCATATACTTATTTCTTAATGTATTTGTATAAATTGATTTGTAAATGATTTACTGTTTATTTAATATCTACAATCTATTAAATCATTTATGTCTAAACTGCCGTTTTATTTCTCCTTATTTCACCTTTTTTTTTTATGTCAGATCTCATCAGCAAGAAAGTAACCACTGCTTTTAACCTTAATTCTATGTAAATTAGTCTCCCGCTTACCTCACTTAATTATTGGAAGTTTTGGAACCAATTACATCTTTAATCTGAGGTATTATTGTAGTATGGATATTGCTTATCGCATAAAGTATGCAAATATGACAAATATCGAAATAATCTATGTATCGAATATAGTGAATGTAAATAATTAAAAAAGAAGGTATTTATCTAAAAGTATTCCCAATGATTTGGTCCTTCGTATAAACTTTTTCAGTCATAGCCAAAGTATTTGCAGGTCATAATATCTTTAGTGTACACACTATTAATATACTATGTCACATATATTGTATAATATGTGCACAATCTGAATATGTATGTGTGCATAAAGTAAATATGATCAGTAACAGATATCTTGTACATGTTTAAGCTGAATACGGTTGAATTCGAAAAGTTAATGATAAATGTGACGTTCAAATACTCTATTTACTGAATATAAGTAAATTACTCATATGTAAAATATGTTTTGTTAAAAATTATATTTGCTGAATTAGTTATTTATAATATTTTTGTCGTATTCTCTTACAGAAGCAAGCCATTTTTCTTTTCTTTCATTCTTTTTTCGTTTTGTATTTTAATAGATGAAATTGATGTAAAATTGTTTATTATTGGTTGCTTGTTTTGTAACGGAAATGAAATGTTTATGAATTAGAAATGACCAGTTTAAAAAAAAAAAAAAAAATAATAATAATAATAATAATAATAATAATAATAATAATAATAATAATAGTAACAGTAATTATAATAAGAAGAATAAGAAGAATAACAATAATAATAATAACAACAATAATAATAGTAATAATATTATAATAATAATAATAATGTTGATGATGATAATTATGATGATGATAATGAAAAGGAGGAAGATGATGAAATAACGAAAAAGTAATAAATCAACAACAAATGAGTTGTGAATGCTTATTCTGCTTTTGGTTGATGTTACATAATCGATTTAGGAACAATGCGCTCCCCCTCTGAATGTTAGAAAGAAACCAGATGTATGCACAGGCCAAGTTCATTATATACAGAGGTAATCAGGCATTGCGGTAAACCAGCTTTTTCTACGAAATGGGAATTATACGAACTGGGAATTCTACCAAATGGGAAGACACCTTTCTAAACGACTTCACCGGGTTGGTACCCACTTGAAAAAGATTTCCAATGATAGGGAAGGTCAGCCAGGGTCCAGGGGGAATCCCTTTTGGTCGCTTCAGAAATAACCAGATTCCTAATATCCCCATCAGAAGAACTAGAGCGGTCAAGTTGTTCATTATGATTTCTAGCAGCATTTTGCAGATAGACCTCTTTTTTTAAATCGTAATTTCTATTTGTTTTCCTTTCGATTATTTCCCTATCTCACTGCTTTAAACTTTTGCTGTTGTTTTCTTAAAACATTTTTTAGAACTCTTTCTCGACTATTGCGCTTGTTTATTCGAGCAAGTGTATGAAAAGTGACCTCCGTATACTAAACCCGTAAACAGATCTGTTCTAAAAATGAATGTTTTGTATTAAAGGGTGAATATTCGTTCTTAACCTTGAGGTTTGTACACTGATGTTTTGCATCCAGTGTAGGACAATAGCTGCTCAACAGGACCTCTCATTTACTGGTCGTAAAAGGTTCTTTCTGTCAATCGTTTGTTTTTATGTTATATACGGGATAAACGAATTTATTCAATGCATTTACTAATGTAAATTTTATAATAATCTGTAAGAGAGAGTGTTTATTGATATGAAAACAGAAAATAAAATCACTATTCACATTGAAATAAAGAAAGAAACAAATTAATAAAATAACTATATTAATCAAATAATATAAATAAAATAAAATGAAATAATTTATGTTAAGATAATAAATTAAAAAAACCAACAGCAGCAATAACAAAAATAACAACAGCAACAATAACACTAATAAGAAAACAATAAACAAAATAAGATAGCTATAACAGTAACAATACTAAAATTCCATTTCGTTTTATATTCAAATTTCATTATTTCATTATGGAAAGGCCAAAATGTATTCACAAAACTCGTAATTTTCAGAATAAGACTGAAACATTTTGTTGACTGATACTGATTTACACTTGGTTCTGACAGCAACCTGTATTACATAATTTCAAAGCTGCGAACTGGCTTCATAATGTAGTATCATTTCAAAGAATATAGAAGCTTAAATCATTTTCTGAACGTATGTAGCCAAAACCTGAAACGATCGAGTACATTCATGATGGTACCATCTGGAAATAGCTATCTAAAGAGAACAGACTTTTCTATATGATGGAAAAGTTACCATCAAGATCAGAGAAAAAGATCCTTGGAGGGAGCAAGTTTATCCGATGTCAATTAACCATAGATTTAACACATTAACCCTAAATATGACATACAGTGGACTTAGTCTGGTCCTTTCCAGTCTATTAATTTCAATGAATCGATACCATACAATGTTATCTATTTTTTTACTTGAATGAATGGTTTCCCTGCTATGGTTTTCTAAAACTGTGGTCATGTTTTTCTTAGCTTCAACCTAACATTACTAAAAGAACATTATCTTTTGAATAATTTTAGGTAGTTGAAGGATAACAGATCCATTGGTAAATGTTTGGTGTATAATTTTACATGTCTTTGAAAGTATCGTTAGGTCATCAAATCCAATTCGTGATTCTGATCATGCTTTAAAAGGTTTTTATCGTAACAACAGTTAACCAAACACTTCTCTCGGTGGACACGGAACTTAATTTTTTGTAAGCCGACAAAATGTTAATTACGTCACATTCAATTAATGGAAAAAGTTTTCTTATTCTTTAATTTCATATTAAATTTTTAATTGGTTGTCTTCTGTAGCTATTTCACTTTGAGTTTTGCTAATGTTTTAATGTAGCATCCGTAACGCTCAAATTTCTGATTACCCATCAGCTCATGGATAACCCAGAGTTCTTTTCCCTGTGACACCAAATAGACTGGGACATAGACAAATCTCTTACGTTCTTCGGGGTACGACTCTAATAATCAGGGCATTTGGAATGACCTCCAACCCCTCTAAATGTAACGTCCATTTAAGTTTTTTTTTGAACAGCACACTAGTATGTATAAGACTGAGTCTACATTATCGCATGGGACATGACTTTTTATTTATTAATTTGGTTTTGATATTATCTACTTTAAACAAACATCAAAATCTGGATTTCCTACTTGCTTGTTTAAATTTAATGGTAATTAATATTTCATTTGAACCATTTTAGTTAATGGGACAGTTTTGTGAGTAAAGATGTGACCTAGGTAAAATCAATATTTTTCTTAACCATTGTACAGCCTTCATTTGATGTTAAAGATAAACCTTTTCTATCCTTCAGGTCACATGGTTTCTGAAATAGCGGAGATCTGGCACTTTGGAACCCATTTTAAGGCTAAATTCGGTTTTTAAAATTTTCAGTTGTCTTTGAAAGAATGAAGAGTACTTAAGTATAGATCGATGATTTTCTCACTTCTTGTTTCACCTAGAAATAATGTTTGTTTAATTGTTTTTTAGTGTTATTCAGTAGTAGTAGTCGTAAAAGCAGCAGCAGCAACATGATCAGTGATACCAGTAGCAGTAGTAGCAATGGCAGCAACAGTAGTAATAGTAATATTAGCTATTAATAGTTTCCTTTCTTTTTTCTTTTCTTTTATTTAACCAGAAGCATGACTATTTAGTTATGTTAATTAGTTAATAACTCGTAATTTCGTGTGTTTCTTCCCACACTGAATTACTCAACATTAAACTCAAAAAGAAAGAAACTGCATATTTCAACGCTTTTTCTACCTTTTTCATATTTTATTTTTAATGCGGTTTTTGTACTATTTTACATATATTAATTGTTTTGTATATATCAAACCAACTTTAGTTATGAAAGAATAGAATGGATTTCGTGTATCATTTATAATTTTTCCTCATTTCATTATTTAATAATAAGAGAGAGAGAGAGAGAGAGAGAGAGAGAGAGAGAGAGAGAGAGAGAGAGAGAGAGAGAGAGAGAGAGAGAGAGAGAGAGAGATAGCGTTAATCAAAGAAGATTATTTTTTTATTTTACAATCTGATAAGAATATTATATGCTAATCTAATTAAGAATAATAAAACAAAATATTGAACAGATTTTATTTAAACGTCAGTTTAAATGAAAGCTTATAACAGTAACTCTACACACGAGTATGCAGAATACAGGAAGTCCTAACATATTTAGTGCAGAAAATGGCCACGAAATCTCTGCATTCGCCTGCAAAAGAAAAAAAAAATTAATGTATAAGGTTACTATAATAATAATAATAATAATCATTATTATTATTATTATTATTATTATTATTATTATTATTATTATTATTAAGATATAGGCAGAAATCAGAAACATTTATACAGACATAAAAACATACTTTTATAAATACGTCCACAATACATACATACATACATACAAATGCAAACAGACAAATAGACACATACACACACACAGACATCGTTTCAGGTATAAACCATCAATTACAGTATACCCTCACCTATTCGCGGTTCCCCATTCGCGGCCCCGCATATTCGCGGGTTAGGCTCTTAACCCTATCGCATCGTATGCTGGTATACCAGGCTAGCATCATAACGTCATAAAAACAAATGCTCAGTAAACCGGGTTTTTGTAGGTCATAGAGACTTAAGTGCCTGAAGAGTAGGAATAATTACCTAAAGTGCTGTAAAGCAGCAGCTAAGCTGTGCCATACTGTACATTAGTGTTATCATCATCATCGTATGGCACTGCAAATTTCATCATCATTTTATTATCATTCATTATTGGTGACAGCACAAACAATATCAAATTTGTTCAATTATTATTGCAATACAGTACGTATTTTTTTATAAATGCATACACTGTATGTACAGTGCATATTTTTTGTGACCGTGTATTAATAATGTTTTTAATTGCATATTATTACTGAATTGTATTATTATTACCTGAACTGTGCGACTGTATTTATCTGTCTGTTTGCCTTTAAATTTGTTCCACTTTCTGTCAATTCTAATACATATGTTGTACGCATAGAAAATGACTTTACGGTACAGTAATACAGTATGGGTAACTATGCTATGCGGTGTTACTGTCCTCCTGCACTTACGTTTCTTTCTGATTAAAATATTGTTTCAGTACAAAATTAAAATGTGTTTACATTATCATTACTACATTAGTGAAATACATAACTGCATGCAATATTACTACATTATTACTGTATTAATGAGTAAGAGTGTCTTTAGAAAGTGTTTGGGAAGCATTTAGTACCGTATATAATCTCATAATAGACGTTTTAAAACTGCATCCAATATTCGCGGTTTTTCGCTATTCGCGGGGGGGGGGGGTAAAGAACGTAACCCCCGCGAATAGCGAGGGAATACTGTAAACACTAATGAAATACGTTTGTACAATATAACACCTACTGTGTATTGAGAGAAACCCTCGCGTGCTTCGCGCTGAAAGCTGTCACGTGTTAATCAGCTGACCGTTACGTCACTATTTAGGTCGATTCCCGAGTCGGTGATTTTATGATACGGGTCTTGTAGTGTGTGTATGTACGACTAAATGACACTTTTTATTGTACTGGCGAGTTCGAAAATAACAGCTCTAAGGGAATGTACAGGCAAAATTATTGTTAAATTAGTAGACCACCCGAAATTGCTGTCGTCCAAATGTCCGTCTTAACCTGTTCTCCGAGGAAACTCGGGTTAATACGCACGCACGGACACACACACACACACACACACACACACACACACACAGTGATGTATTTATAATACTTACGATATTCATCTGGATTTATAATTATGGCTTGTCACAGACTTCAAATTTCCACCGTCTGTCTCTATCAAATAATAATAATAATAATAATAATAGCGATAACAGTAATAATATAAATATTAGCAGTGGTAATAATAATAATAGTAGTAGAAGAAACAACAACAACAACAATAGTAATAACAGTAATAAAAATACATTCATGGTAGTTGTAGTAATAGTACTGGTAGTTGTATAAATTTGTTTGATGGTTACTTTTATTTATTTATTTATTTATTTTCTTACTTACTTACTTATTTATTCTTTTATTCTTTTATTTATTTATTTGTTTGTTTGTTTGTTTAAAATAATATTGTACTTACTCATGATGGTTACTGTGGTAACTGAAAGCACCTTTCAGAACCTTGTTACTAGGAACGTAATAATTAAGGTAACCGTCAAAAGTGTTCAGGTATTCGTCAGTAAACCTACAGTTCCTCAGTGTTTTACCTGAAATAAACCAGATATAACAACAACAACAACAACAAAAATAATAATTATAATAATAGGAATCATCATCATCATCATCATCATCATCATCATAATCAGCAGCAGCAGCAATAGCAGCACCGGCACCACCTTTACCATCGTTAAAGTTTATCACCATAGTAATAGCAGTATTAGGAATAGTAATAACTGTGGTGGTAGTAGTAGTAGTAGTAGTAGCAGTAGTAGTGGTAGTAATACTAGTAATAAAGTAATAAAAGTGTATAATAATAATGGTAGGAGTAGTAGTAGTAGCAGCAGCAGTGGTTGTAGTTGTGGTAGTAGTACCAGTTGTAGCGGTAGTAGTGAGTAATAGAAGTGCATAGTAATTTTAATAATAGTGACGATAGTAATAGTACTGGTAGTAGCAGTAGTAGTAGTAGTCGTCGTCGTAGTAGTAGTAGTAGTAGTAGTTCTGATAATAATATAATAATACTAGTAATAATATTAGAGTAAAAGTGACGGTAATGGTGGTAGTAGTATTAAGACTTATTTCAGTCATCAATAATAATGATGATGATGATGATGATGATTTTTTTTCTATTTCAGATAAATTTCAGTGGACAACCTGGTATGGAACAGCAACGGAACTTAAAACGTCTGTCTTCGTAATGGTTTTTGTGGTAGCTGCTGATGCCAGTAATGACGCCATTGCTTGGACACTGATATAGCACTGGATCATCAAACGAGTTCACATATCCTAAGCAGTGACAAAAATGAAATAAATAAAATCTATTGCTTCAAAAATATTTTACCAAAAATGTCAATATGAAAAATAAATAACAGTAATTATTATTATTATTATTATTATTATTATTATTATTATTATCGAAGCAGATTTGTAAATTGCTGTTTTTGGTAAAATGAAAATTACAATTTTTTTATCCTATTTATAATCTTTAGGATAAAAAAAGAATCCCTTTTTTGGAAAAAATCTTCAGAAAAAACAACAACACAAAAATGCATTATTATTTGCACTGTTTTAATACACAATGAATTTTGAGGACTGTTAGGACATACCAAGGATTTACTCTGCATCTGACAATGAGGATTTGTCATGTACCTGTTAAAGAGGATTTATCTTGCACCGTGCAAAAAACAACTAACCTTGCATCTAGCAAAAGGACGTACATGCATGTGTCAAAGAGGACTTATCCTGCACATGTCAAAGTAGACTTACTCTGCGCCTGTCAAAGAGGACTTACCCTGCAAATTTCAAACTGGTCTTATCCTGCATTTTTCAAAGTAGACTTCCCCTGCGCCTGTCTAAGTGGACTTACCCTGCGCCTGTCTAAGTGGACTTACCCTGCACTTTTCAAAGTAGACTTCCCCTGCAAATGTCAAACTGGTCTTACCCTGCACTTTTCAAAGTAGACTTCCCCTGCGCCTGTCTAAGTGGACTTACCCTGCGCTTGTCTAAGTGGACTTACCCTGCACCTGTCTAAGTGGACTTATCCTGCACCTGTCTAAGTGGACTTACTCTACACCTGTCTAAGTGGACTTACCATGCACCTGTCTAAGTGGACTTATCCTGCACCTGTCTAAGTGGACTTACCCTGCGCCTGTCACAATGGACTTACCCTACACCTGTCTAAGTGGACTTACCCTGCACCTGTCTAAGTGGACTTACCCTACACCTGTCTAAGTGGACTTACCCTGCACCTGTCTAAGTGGACTTACCCTGCACCTGTCAAAGAGGACGAATCCTGCATCTGATAAAGATGACGTCTGAGCTACTATTATGGACTTACAAAACTAAAGAGATCTCACTACGACTTGAAAAATCGCCTATTTTTTCAAATACCCGACCAGGAGCAACCCGATTTCGCTCCAGTGTTGACACAGTCAAACGACCACAGTCTGTCCTCATAATGGTTGTTGTGGTAACTGGTAATTTTTCTGATGCTCCATCCGGCACTGCAAATGTATGTAAATGGTTGATCCCACCAGTTTTCCCACGAGTGTACAGCACAGACGGTGCATAAAAGCACAGCTAAGTAGACTGGGAACTTGCGAAGAAAATAATAATGATAATCATGAACTATTTGATTATATCATGTACATATATAGGAGTGTGTATGTGTGTGTATATTAGTTTGGGCATGTGTGTGTTTTTGTGAATAGGTGTCTATGTATGTATGTGTATATTTAGATATGTACAAATATATGTGTAAGATGTAAATATGCATGAATATATACACAGATGTGCACACGTAGGCGTGTTTTTGTCTGTGTGTTTGTGTGTGTGTGTGTGTTTGTATCTGGTTATAGTGGTGTATAGTATATATATATATATATATATATAGAGAGAGAGAGAGAGAGAGAGAGAGAGAGAGAGAGAGAGAGAGAGAGAGAGAGAGAGAGAAAACAAAAATAACTATTAATAATTGACGTTATATATATTTCGAAATATTTATAAATGTGAATGAGAAGAAGAAGAAGAAAAAAAGAAGTTAAAAAGTCTCTACCTTATTTAACATTAAACAAAAATAGAAATATATAAAGGAAAACAGAATTACTATTTCTTATCCCAAATAAAAAGTCCTAGACGAATCATTGTGGAATACTGAATTTCTAATTACTTGAAACAAATCAAAATAAAACGAAACAAAGAAAAAATTAATAAAATAAATAAAATAAAATAAAAATAGAATAAAACTTATATTTACCTTCATTTCATCGTCACGGTAAGAGCTTCACCTTGTGACCAGTCTTGTCGATGGAACCACTTTTTATACATTTCGTTTATTGGGCGTTATCGTTATGTTTTTAAAAAAAAAAAAATAATTAATTTTGTTTTAATTTTTTTAAATCGCATCCTGTTCGTTCAAGGTCGAAAAAAAAAAAAAAAAGCGTTTCGGAAAACAAGGTGCAGTTCTTTAATATCACTTCAGTACATTTTAAGCTGAATAATTTTGATCTAACAAATATGTCTCTCAGACTGTCCGTTATTAGTTTTATTTAACACCACTGCTGTGTTTCTTTTTCTTTTATTAAATTAATTTTGTTTAATACTATGGCTTTATTTATTTATTTTTTTTTTATTATTCATATACCATTATTTTAAATTATTATTATTATTATTATTATTATTATTATTATTTCATTAATTCACTTGATAAACTTGAATTAAACTACGGGTTAAATAAATAACTATTGACAATAGTTAAAACAAGTTCTGGAAGGTTATTTTGATTCTGGATATACTGATTATAATCACTGACATGTAAATAATATAATAAATATGTAAATTAAGAGAAATTTAATAAGAATATTGATCATTTTTTAATTTATTCTTTTTATTTGTTCCATGAATTAACCCTGGCCTCTCTCTCTCTCTCTCTCTCTCTCTCTCTCTCTCTCTCTCTCTCTCTCTCTCTCTCTCTCTCTCTCTCTCTCTCTCTCTCTCTCTCGATTTTTTATAAGTACTAAAATATTAATACAAAATGTCCACTGATACCATTTTATTATTGTTTTTATGTATTTAAATAAATAAATAGATAGATAAATAAACAAATAAATAAAAAAAAATTAAACAAAAAAAACAAAAAACGAGTTTACCACTAAACTGTTTCCAAATTAGTTCCCAAAAATTCATTAGAGTCACCGAAAATTCATTGCTGAATAAAAGAACTTCTTTTTCTTTATTAGGTTTTCCAATTTAAAAAAAAAAAAATTTCAAGTTTTATTTACAATATACAAAGTATACGTGCTTGCAGGCGTGCACGTACATGTTTAACATTATTTGTCCGTGACAGACGTCAGTCAAAGACTATTTATTTCTGAACCGGATCCCGAGTAGTCAAGTAGTGCTGTCCTAATGTTAGGCTATTAAAAATTGTAATTTCCTATTTGTTGCTGTTTTATCTATTCATGCAGCTGTAATTAATTGTCCCTTATATTCGAATAAACAGGTCTGTGCTTCTGATTGGCAGAAATACGTATCAAAAACCTTATGACGAAAGCGATAGCATTATTAAGGAAGTCAACATTTTTTAAAATACTTTTTATTATTTATTTATTTATTTATTTATTGTTGTTGTTGTTGTTGTTGTTCTCAGTCGGAAACGAAGAGTTTTCGGGGACGCAACAAATTATTTACACTTTAATGGTCCACTTCTTGATGTGATGAGGTAGCTTGCAGAACTCGGTGACCCAGAGAACAACACAAGTAGGATCTGTAACTCGTTGTGTGGTTTCTTTTATTCATTCATTTTTTACTTAGCAAGGTTATTATATACAGATACTTACATTCATATATATATATATATATATATATAATAAGAGAGAACAAAGAATGAATAAGAGAGGATAGAGTGAGAGAAAGAGAGTCATTTGAAAAGGTGTTGTAGCAGCACATCTACAGGAGTAGTAGTATTAGTAACAGAAGTAGCAGCAGTAACACCTGCAATAGTCCTCCTTTTATCTTTTTTTAACCAGAAGGATGACTCTTAAATTATGTTCATTTAAAATAGCATCTAATTTCGTTTTTCCCTACACTGAATTATTTACCTTTAAACTCAAAAGAGAGAGAGAGAGAGAGAGAGAGAGAGAGAGAGAGAGAGAGAGAGAGAGAGAGAGAGAGAGAGAGAGAGAGAGAGAGAGAGAGAGAGAGAGAGAAATAAAAAATAATAAAATTAAAGACAATTAAAATATTTGTAAAACAAAATGAATCCAACATAAAATAACCCACAGATTCAGGATTAAGCATACAGGCGATTTTATTGTTTATGATATAACTACAACGAAAAATGAGTTTTATTATAAAGAAGATAAAACCATTGATCACTAAGAGAAAACTAGGTTTACACGCGCAGAATTTTGTACACGCTGTACTAGAGTAGATAGCAAGAAACACATTTCATGCGAACCTTTGATAAACTAATCAATCAAGCAGGAATTATAATGTAACTCCAAAATTTCTATTCACTCAGTTCTAACATTCGAACAGTGCGCTTTCTGTACAAACCCTCCAACAGCTTTTCTTATATATACTTGTGTATATATATCTAAGTGTATCTGTGTTAGTCTGACTTCCTGTATCATGCACACGTGTATGTGAGCTTGTATATACATATATATATATATATATATAAACACATACATTCATAGGTAAGTACATACATGCACAGTTTGTTTAACATTATTTTCAGTATATAATATTTTCAAACCATAGATTTATTTCCTCAGAACAGCTCTAACTTTGAACGGTCTTGGGGCGTGGGTGATCCCAAAGACAGGGTCGATGGTCGTCAGTGGACACCCTTCAGGTTTGAGGAACTCAAATTTCTGAATCATCGCGGCAGTGAACAAGAACAGCTCCATTCTGGCCAGATATTCTCCTATACAGTTTCAAGTTCATCATTGAAACGAACAATAAGAATTATGATCATGATGATGGTAATAAGGATCACACTAGTTATGATGGAATTAATTTTGTATTTGTTTTAAAGTCTGTTAACTGAAATACTGACATTTCTACGGATTGTTTTCGCAGGATGAGAAGAGGAAAATGAAGAGGAGAATCTATACATGAACCTTCTGATTAAGAATGGTGTAGGAGAAGGACATCAGCTACACGGTAAACAAAATTGCCTGTACATTTTTGTAGAAGAAATTAACATAAATGGAAAAATATAAATATTTTGTTTTACAAAAAGTAATTAAAATAAAATGAAACAAATTAATAGTAATAATATTAACAAAAAGAATATTAAAGGTGATAGTTGTGATAATGATAGCATTAATCTTAATTAAAAACATCATCATCATCATCAAAGAGAATGTAAGAACAATGATATGATGATAACAATGACAGTGATACTACTAATGATGGAATTAATTTTGTATTTGTTTTCATGTTTGTTATATGAAATACTGACATTTTTAGATTTGTATCCACAGGATCAGAAGAGGAAAATGAAGACATGAATACAGAGGGGAAGTCAGGAATAGGTTCTTCATTTTTGGGGTTTTGCCGGCATTTGGATGGGCGTGTTTGTATTTGAACGTAGGCATCAGACTCTTAATACTGATGCCTACACATGCATGTTCTGCTTTATAATCCGTAGGTCCCATAGGTGAAGAAGGTGAAAGAATGCTGCAGGAGAAAGACAGTACCTGAAATGTAAAGAGAAATGCCTGTACATTTTCATCGTTGTTATTGTTCTTGTTAAATTAATTATTGTTTTCATCAGTATTATCACTATTAGTATTTTCATTATTATTGTGAAAATTATTACTATTATTTCTATTACTTTTTTTTCATTTCATTTTAATTACTTTCTCTAAAACTAATATTTATATTTTTCACTTTTTATTGATTTATAAAGCAGAACATGCATATGTAGGCATCAGTATTAAGAGTCTGATGCCTACGTTAAAATGCAAACACGCCCACCCAAATGCCGGCAAAACCCCAAAAATTAAAAACCCATTCCTGACTTCACCTGTGTATTCCTGTCTTCATTTTCCTCTTCTCATCCTGTGAAAACAAATCTAAAAATGTCAGTATTTCATATAACAAACATGAAAACAAATACAAAATTAATTCCATCATTAGTAGTATCACTGTCATTGTTATCATCATATCATTGTTCTTACATTCTCTTTGATGATGATGATGATGTTTTTAATTAAGATTAATGCTATCATTATCACAACTATCACCTTTAATATTCTTTTTGTTAATATTATTACTATTAATTTGTTTCATTTTATTTTAATTACTTTTTGTAAAACAAAATATTTATATTTTTCCATTTATGTTAATTTCTTCTACAAAAATGTACAGGCAATTTTGTTTACCGTGTAGCTGATGTCCTTCTCCTACACCATTTTTAAGCAGAAGGTTCATGTGTTGATTCTCCTCTTCATTTTCCTCTTCTCGTCCTGCGAAAACAATCCGTAGAAATGTCAGTATTTCAGTTAACAGACTTTAAAGAAATACAAAATTAATTCCATCATTACTAGTGTTATCCTCATTACCATCATTATGATGATAATTCTTATTGTTCGTTTCGATGATGAACTTGAGATGTTGATGTCATCGTTGTTATTGTTCTTGTTAATTTCATTATTGTCATCATCAGTATTATCACTATTACTATTTTGATTATTATTGTCAAAATTATTACTATTATTACTATTACTTTATATTCTTTTATTTTAATTGCTTTTTGTAAAGGAAATATCATTATTTTTAACTTTTTTATTAATTTCTTCTTCACAAAATCTACGGGAATTTCTGTTTACAGCATAGGTGATGTCTGTTTTTGCACCATTCTTTAGCAGAAGGTGCATGTGTAGATTCTCCTCTTCATTTTCCTCTTCTCATCCCGAGGAAACAACCCGTAGAAATGTCAGTATTTCAGTTAACAGACTTTAAAGCAAATACAAAATCAATTCCATCATTACTAGTGTTATCCTCATTACCATAATCATCATGATAATTCTTATTATTCTCTTTGATGATCACGTTGATCATGATGATATTGATATCATCGTTGTTCTTGATAACTTCATTATTGTGATTATCAGTATCTTCCCTATTATTATATTTATGACTATTTATGTTATTTTATTGTAAATACTTTTTCTAAAGCAAATATTTTTATTGTTCACTTTTTATTAAATTGTCCCTCACAAAATGTACAGACATTTTTGTTTACCATGTAGCTGATGTCCTTCTCCTACACCATTCTTAAGCAGAAGGTTCATGTGTAGATTCTCCTCTTCATTTTCCTCTTCTCGTCCTGCGAAAACAATCCGTAGAAATGTCAGTATTTCAGTTAACAGACTTTAAAGAAATACAAAATTAATTCCATCATTACTAGTGTTATCCTCATTACCATCATTATGATGATAATTCTTATTGTTCGTTTCGATGATGAACTTGAGATGTTGATGTCATCGTTGTTATTGTTCTTGTTAATTGCATTATTGTCATCATCAGTATTATCACTATTACTATTTTGATTATTATTGTCAAAATTATTACTATTATTACTATTACTTTATATTCTTTTATTTTAATTGCTTTTTTGTAAAGGAAATATCATTATTTTTAACTTTTTTATTAATTTCTTCTTCACAAAATCTACGGGAATTTCTGTTTACAGCATAGGTGATGTCTGTTTTTGCACCATTCTTTAGCAGAAGGTGCATGTGTAGATTCTCCTCTTCATTTTCCTCTTCTCATCCTGAGGAAACAAACCGCAGAAATGTCAGTATTTCAGTTAACAGACTTTAAAACAAATACAAAATTAATTCCATCATTACTTGTGTTATCATCATTACAATAATCATCATGATAATTCTTATTATTCTGTTCGATGATCACGTTGATCATGATAATGTTGATATCATCGTTGTTCTTGATAACTTCGTTATTGTGATTTTCAGTACCTTCACTTTTATTATATTTATGACTGTTATTTATCTCATTTTATTTTAATTACTTTTTCTAAAGCAAATATTTTTATTGTTCACTTTTTATTAATTTGTCATTAACAAAATGTACAGGCATTACCGTGTAGCTGATGTACTTCTCCTACACCATTCTTAATCAGAAGGTGCATGTGTAGATTCTCCTCTTCATTTTCCACTTCTCATCCTGAGGAAACAAACCGAAGAAATGTCAGTAGTTCAATTAACAGACTTTGAAACAAATACAAAATTAATGATGATAACTTCATTATTGTGATTATCAGTATCATCACTATTATTATTTTTATTACTATTAATTTATTTCATTTGATTTTAATTACTTTTTGTGAAGCAAATATTTCTATTTTTCACTTTTTATTAATTTCTTCCTCTCAAAATGTACAGACATCTCTGTTTACCATTTATGTGATGTTTAATTCTGTGTCCTGGGATTTCAGTAAAGGGTCCCTATTGTTTTTCCAGAACATAGTTTGAATAAATAAATAAGTAAATATTTATTTAAAATTTAACAGCATTCAGAAATTTCATATTTATATGGCAGATCTCTAGAATAAATGAAGGTATCTTCATTTTTGTATGCTAGATTTGTAAAATATTCAGATATCTTCATATTTATTCATTTTTAACCACCATGTTACCCTGTTCTAGTAGAGTTGAACAGTAGAATAACCAATTTATTTATTGTCAAACTTTGGACATATCACCTGTTTTAGTAGTGGCAAGCAATATGCATAACCAGTTTAAAGAGTCAAGCTTACAGTAATACCCCGCTCTGTCATTTCAGCCTTTGTCAAATTCATCTTTTATTCATTTACACAAAACCATTCATGTGGTCAAAAATGAAATGGTTGAAAATTCATAACTGCATTTTGCAGTTGTTTTCTTCAGCATTAACAACAGTAATGCCTTTTTCTTCCAGAGGGCAGGCTCAAAGCACTTTACAGTGAGAATGAAATAAGAACACATAGAAAAAAACTGGATTGATTATGAATTATATTGTAATATAAATTTTATTGCAGTATATGGTCATGTGAATATAAATGGAGCAGAAATTGACTTTCATTTAAGAAGTGATTTTGAAAAGTGTTCTGTTGAAAGCCTGCTTGAATGTGGGGCTTTATGAAGCAAAGAGAAGAATGTTTTAGGTCGTAAAGGTTTCATTGGGTTTAAATTGGTCGTGTGAGACACTAGACACATGTGACCTGTTGTTATAATGGCAAGCATTATGGATAACCATTTTAATTGTTATCACGCTTTGGATATATGACAACTGTTTCACAATGACAAGTGTTAGCAATAGTTGTTTTAATGGCTATCAGAGATTCACCACATGTCACCTGTTATTAAACACTGGCAATAACCATGCTTTTATCAAACATTGCCAATGTATCTGTTCATGTTACAGTGGTAAAGTATAAGCGATACCCATATTTATAGTTGTCAGACACTGATTACATGTCTGCTGTTGTTGTAGTGCTAAAACACCAGGGATACCTATATTTATAGTTGTCAGACATTGAATACATGTCTGATGTTGTTGTAGTGCTAAAACACCAGGGATACCTATATTTATAGTTGTCAGACATTGAATACATGTCTGATGTTGTTGTAGTGCTAAAACATTAGTGACATCCATATTGTTGTTAGACATCACTGCATGTCTGTTGTTATAGTGGTAAAACACTAGGGATACCCATATTTATTGTTGTCAGACACTGACTACATGTCTGCTGTTGTTGTAGTGGTAAAACACTAGTGATACCCATATTTATTGTTGTCAGACATTGACTACATGTCTGTTGTTGTAGTGGTAAAACACTAGTGATACCCATATTTATTGTTGTCAGACACACAATACATGTCTGTTGTTGTTGTAATGGTAAAACACTAGGGATACCCATATTTATTGTTGTCAGACATTGCCTACATGTCTGTTGTTGTTGTAGTGGTAAAACACTAGTGATATTCATGCTCGTATTGTTATCAGACACTGACTACATGTCTGTTGTTGTTGCAGTGGTAAAGCACTAGCAATACCTGCATTTGTTGTTTCAGTCATTGACTAGAAACACGAACCAGTTAATGACATAGTGGGGTATGACTGTATTTTGTTTTTTTCTTCTTTTCACAGAACACTTTTTTCCTTCTTTTTTTTTCTTTTTTTTTCTTCTTTTTTTTTCATACATTTCATACACCACATCACTCCATCCGTTTATCACTGGAACTCAACAATGTAATTTAATGACATTTTCTCAGTCATCTTTGAGCATTCATGATCAGGTATACTCCATGTAATACTTCAACCAACATTCCCAGGTCAAGAACACTGGGTGGGTAGGTCCCATCAGGTGAGCAGATGTCACATCACCAGTATCGCCACCCAGAGGTCCTTGTCACTGAAGGACCCACCCCACAAGTCATCATACAGTCCTGTGGCTGTCCATTTCACTCCTGGTACCTTGACGCAGGACTGCTGTGTTCCCTGATTTCACTGATGTACCCATTGCAGAGTAGGGATCACCTCCACCATCCTGTCTGTTGGTGGATAGATGTCATGGTTACTAATATGTCAGTCAGTGTGTATATCCGTACTAATATGTGTGTCAGTGTTATATGTTGTCTAATATGTGTGTCAGTGATGAGTGTCTATTAATGTGTTGGTGAATGTGTTGACTAATATTTTTGCAGTGTGTGTTTGTCAGTGTGCATGTACGTATATGTAGCAGAGTGTTTATGGGTGTATACTAATATTTGTTAGTGTTTATACTAATATGTAGAGTAGTGTATTTGTGTAGGTGTATACTAACGTCTGTGTCAGTGTGTATATCAAATGCATCAGTGTGTAATTACTGTGTGTTTGTATTTTATCTAAAATGTGTGTCAGAAATATGTATGTGTTTACTAATATGTATGCCAGTATTTGTATGTGTGTGCATTATATGAGCATATTTCTTATTTGTATGAATGTTTGCTTGTGATTGCTTGTCTTTGTGACCAGCAAACAATAGGAAATTGACTAATCATTAGGTGTACTGGAAGTAATTGAAAAATTAGCAAAACAAATTTAACTAAATTATTATTATTATTATTATTATTATTATTATTATTATTATTATTATTATTATTATTATTATTATTATTATTATTGTTTTGTTGTTGTTGTTATTAAATTATTATTATTATTATTATTACAACATTTTACATCTTTGACAGTCTGGGCAGGAAAAATGAATGACCAGCAAATACTGGAACGTGGTCATTGTTCCTGTAGGGCAGACAGACCTTCAGAGATTTAAATGTTTTTTTGTTGTTGTTTTTCATATCCATTAATTTTGACTAATAACACATTTTCCCACTATGTGATGGTCTGAGCAGGAGCAGTGAATGATCAGAAACTGTTCTGGGATGAAATCACAGTTCTTGTAGAGCAGACAGGTCATCACAGAGACTTGTCCTCTTCACTTGTTTTAATACTAATCTATGGTGAAAGAAATAATGATACAGTGACAGAAGATATCTGTTAGGAGAATAGTTTTTTTTAAAACAAATTTATATTATTCATTTTTAATATTTCATTTATCTTTATAGAAATCTAGAACAGTTATACTCAGCAAAGCAAATATCGACTCTCCAACGTTAGCTACTGGACTACAATCATTATTTCTTTCAACATACTAATTTAACTTAATTTACTAATACTACTAACATTCAGCACATCCCCATTTGGCACAAACTACTAAAAACATGATATTTGTCCCCAACAGGCAGGTTGGTGGAAATGGTTTACTGCTCTTGAATGGATGCAACAATGATTTCAGGTAACAGGTAAATGCATTTATGTCAGGGTTCCATGGGTGGGGTGGGCATACTCAGGGCTGGTGGTGGCTTGTGAGGTCACTCCTTCGGTGACAGGGATTGTCTGGGTGGTGATGCTGCTGATGGGGCATCTGTCCACCTGGTGGGTCACTCCTGTCCAGTGTTCTTGGACTGGGAATGTTATACATGGGGAATATCTCATCATGGATGGTCAACAGATGCTGGGAGTGTCATCAAGTTGCCCTGTTGAATTTCTTTGATAAACACACACACACACACACACAGAAACAAGTATACACACATACACACAGAAACAAGTATACACACATACATACATAGACACAAAATATATACACACAACACACATATATACATACATACACACACACACACACACACACAAACAAACATCCACACATACTGACATACATATGCATCCATAAACACACACATACTCACAGCTGAAGAAAAAAGAAAAACTGTTAACTAACACTACCTCTGTTTGTTAAATGATTTTTATGAGGCAAAACCATAATATTAGAAACTGTTCATAATATTTATTTCAGTTTTTATAAGCTTTAATATATTATGGAGAAAAAACATAAACAATATACATGTGACCATTTGTTCAAGAAAAATAATGGTAGATATTTCATCCTGGTCAAACAGTGTGAGTATACACATAACTTTTTCACTCGAATCTTATTAGTATTTTTTCTTTAACTCTGGATTTGAACATCCCAATTCCAGCTGTAGAAAAGTATATTTGACATCCAGTTTTTTCAACAACCTTATATACCTGGCAAATGACATAGGGATAAATATAGAAATAATTATTCCTTGAGAATTGTTTGTAAAATGTTACATTAGTCATCAGAGTTTATATACTTTTCTGTGACTGTGTTTGTGAGAGTAAAAAGACAGGTGATTTATTTAAATGCTATTGTTATTTTAATAGGTTTAGAACAGTATTCCAGTTTTATACATATACGTTTTTGGATTTGTTACTTTGTATGATGGTCTTTGTTTATTTTATGTGTTAGTTTTTATATCACATTTTTACTGTTTTAAAATTTTATTTTATATACTCACTGTTTACACTGACAGTTTCGTTTTAAAAGTCAATTTTTATTTTTGTTTTAAATTCATGTATGCCATAACAAATAATAACTGTTTATTATATTGTTATTATATAAGACAATATTTTTCAGTTTTATGTATTTTATATATTCCACTTGTAAATATAAAAACAAAAAACATTTTAATAAGTATATATATCCTCTGATAATGTAAACACTTTAATAAGAACAGACCATCATCTACAAGACCTTTGATATTGCCTTTAAATATTCATTAAAATACAATCAAAGGTGACTTTAATTTTGAAATATAAGTATTAATTTAGAGGTTTATCTTATCTTTATAAAACTGACAAGATTTTAAGTATGTGTTACTGACAAAATTACAAAGAAAACAACAAAAAAAAACTCAGTAGTTGTCATTCCACTGGCAATTCCAGTCACCTAACCATACATTCATTAAGAACTGTGACCAAACCTGATTTTTAATTTCATTTTCATAAAGTATCAGTAGTGGCTTTCCTTTGTGCTTTTATTTTATTTTATTTTTTTTTTTTTTTTATTTTTTTTATTTTATTTTTTTATTTTTTTATGATACTAATTTCTCATTGATTTTCATGTTTGACTATTTAAATTCTGTTTCCTTGGAATTCAATAATGGCACCTCAGTTGTTTACCCAGAAAACAGATTAAATTAGATGATTGAAGACATATATTTTTATTATCTCTGGTGTAGTTTTCTTTATTTTTAAAATTAATAAATCAAAATATCAGTCCTCCTCTTAAGACTTTCACCTGATAAACAACCAGATAGATTGAAGTTAGTAATAGCAGCAATAATAGTAATCACTGACTGTGATAAACACTGCTTCTAATAATAGCAGCAGTGTTAATAGTAGCAGCTGTTTTGTTGTAGAAAAAGATTATTGTTATTCACTATTTTATGTATAATAACTGAATAAATGTTTTATATTTTTACCCAAATTCAAAAAAGAACGAAGAAAAATATAATATAATAATAATAGTCATCCTGATAACACAAAACATTCTGTGTGCTGCTTTTGTAGTGTGAAACAATAAATATCTGAATAAAGGATATAAATTAATTTGTCATTTGTTTTATTTTATTTGTTTAATTTACAAGATTTGTAGTTTTTGCATGTTATGTTTATTTACAATGCTGTTAAAAAAACCATATATTATGAAAAGGAGAATTTGATTACAATGAATGACTACAAATTTCCTGTGAAGAAGTTAAGTTACACAACAATGTCAATGACAAGGATTACTTCATAATTTTTCAGTTTTACATATATTTATGAATATAAACAATGTTGATAACCATATTACTGTTCATTCAAAATGTGTTTGAAATGAATATATTTTTTCTTATTTGGACTGGAAGGTAATAAGAAATAATGAGTGTTATAATTTTGTTCAGTGATTAATCAAAAAACATTTTAATAAAATATGAAAAAAAAAACATTATGGCAAATGACTTTGAATATTTATTTGATCAAATGGAAACCTAGTTAACTCCAAGTTCATATCTATTTTACCATGTTCTCGAGATTTTGTTGAATAGTAATAATAATAATAATAATAAAGCCACTAGATCAATTGGAAATGTACTAAGAAAGATTTAGCAAACATGTTAATCTAAAATTTATAACCATAAATTAATCTATAACACATGATGCACAAGGCTGCACAACACTGGTTTGGCCGACATGGTTTTAGCAACTTTCCTGCAGGACAGTGTAATGCAGGACATGGGTGATTCCATCTTTAAAAATATCACATAAAAATGCTGTACAATAAAATCATTTATTTTAGAAAATACAAATCCAAATTGGTATGACTGTCCATTTTAGCAGTCTGCTGATCTAAGGGGCATAACTACTGAAAAAAACAATCTGGATGAAAAATAAATATCCGTACATTTTATGGTAACTGTTAAAGAAAAGTACCACTGTAATAAAATAAGTGTTCAAAAGTCAGTAAAACTAGGTTAAAAACAGTATGGCAGAACAAAAACACAGGTGCTTCGGAGTACCTACTGATAACTTAATATTATTATTATTTTTACTGCACTGAGATTTGTTTTTATTGTTTGATATGTGACAAATCCATATGCCAGACTTTAGAACATTAAGTGTGACTGACAAATTCGTTCACAGATCTAATGTGGATTTTTTAACTTTTATTATTTAATCCAAAACCAATCTAATTTGTCAAGAAATAAAACAAAATTAAAAACTACAAATTGCTTATTTAAATTCAAGTATATATATATATATATAAAAATAATTCATCTGAGCCAAAAACTGAAACACCATTAACAAACCTAGACAGCTAAATATTGATCCCTCTCTTTTCTCTTTCTATCTGTATAAAATAATTTAGATAGTTCTAAGACCTTATTCTTTTAATAAAATTTGGTACTGAATATCATTCTAATGCTAAGAAAACATAAAGTTTACATACTGAAGATAGACATAAATAAAGTGATTAAAATATTGTTACATTTTGCAATACTATACATTAAAATGATTTACAAACTAACAAACATAAAATGTATTTTTGTACATTAGGCTACCAATGTCCTGTACATTTACGACAGAATCAGTACAACTATAGTGGTAATTGTGATTATTGTCACCACTGCTATGTGCAAACCCAGAATTATTTTCTTCACCAAGAGTTCCTGAAAGTGAAAATAATGGTTATTACTCAAACTGAATATTGGGAGAATGTACTGATATAAAAATGTCTACCATTTACAGCAGATGAACTAAGATTTTCACTCTGAAAATCCAATGCTCTTTCCCAGATTGTTAATTATGACAAAAGCCACAACAAAAATAATAATAAATATAACAAACAATAACAACAACATTATTATTAGTTGTTGTTGTTGTTGTTGTTGTTAGTATTTGTAGAGGTAGTAGTGTAGAATTATAATTTTTATCTAATATTAATAAATTTCAAGTTCATATTATTATATTATCTGCTAACCCGAACTTGACTTTTCTATTTTTGCTTAAACCTTCTTTGAGAATCTCATGAACAATCTTTTTACATTATTTCTAGAAATGAAATTGTGACTTACTTTTATTTATTGTATAAAACTGTATTTATTAATTTAATAATTATATTTGTAAACAAAAAAAAAAAAATAATAATAATAATAATAATAAGTATAAAAAAATAAAAAATAATTGAATTAGAACTGACATTTATATCTTACTCACCGGTGAAACAGATTCTGGTCTCTCTTCATCTGTGTGGGCAAGTGAATTCATCTGAATTTGCATTTTCTTGTTAACAGAATCTGTAAATACATTTACAAGTGAAACTTCTGACTTGTTTCTTTTTTCTTCTTCTTTGTTTTCTTGTTAAATTATATATTATTTTATTTTATTTATTTTTTGTTTTTATTGTTTTGTTGTTTGCTAAATTTCCAAATAGATCTAGAACTAATCCACATGAAAATACCACTAAATCCAGATAGACAGATTGACAGAAAGACATGTGGCTGGAGAGAGAGAGAGAGAGAGAGACAAAGAGAGAAGGAGGCACAGAAAAATTATCAGACAGTCAGAGAAAGAGTTTTTTCCCTTACATTTTTTCACTGTGTAGCACAAAATAATCTCAAGAATCAATATGGTCAAAATCAACCATGTGACATAGCCACCCAGAATGTAGACCAGGTAAAATGGAGTATCATGAAGCTGTGTTCCAAAGAATATAGTGATAGCTGAAAACAAAAGTCAGCCTACATAAAACACACACACTTGGATGTACACAACGGTATGTCTGTCTTTCTTTGTTTTCTTTTAACATCATCATCATTCCTATCATCCTTATTAAAAACTATTACAATTACATTAAGACACAATTATGATGACTTGAATTTCTAATATTATCATCATACAATAACAGCAACAACAAAAAAAAAAAAATAATAATAATAAATTTTGCTTTTATCGTCATCACTATTATCACTGTAACTGAAATTTGTTTTCAATTATGGTGCAAGATAGTTATTTCTTCACATTTTACAAAGAACTTAACTTACTTCCAAGTACAAAGGCACTAGTCCCAACACCCCTATGAGCCCAATTAAATATTGGTCTCTTGCTGTCAAGTAGACCAGGCCGAAAAATGGACATAATAGGCTGAAAATATTTAAAAAAAGAGAATAACTTATTCATGCTGTATACAAACTGAATAATATTTATTAGCAATAAGTGTACAAAAGCTATACACTCACTGTCTATATAATTATACATAACAACTGGTAGTGAGACTACAAGAATGAGATAGATAAAGTTTTTCATCTCCTACTTCATTAAATTCAAGATCTGCTCCTGAATGACAACTTACATTGATGATAACAAGGACTGTGACAATGATGCCCAAAACAGGATGTGCCTTCTTGAAACCTTCTCCCTCAATCTGAATAACAATAATAATAATAATAATAATAATAATAATAATAATAATAATAATAATAATAATAATAATAATAATAATAATAACAGGCATATAATAATAATAATCAGTAATAATAACAATAATATAATAATAATAATATAACCAGGCATATATTTGTATTACTGCATCAGTAGTAGTAACAATAATTGCAGTTAGTAGTAGTGATAGCAATAGTAATGGTAGTGGTAGTAGTAGTGGTAGATAGTAGTTGTAACAACAATAATAACAAAAGTAGTTTTACTATGCTTCCATCAAATTATATTTGTTCTGTGAGAATTCCATTTTCCTTTTTTTTCATTTTTTTATTAACTCCCCAGTCAGTGAATTTTTCATTTCAAGATTATTCCATTAAAAAAATTATAGATTTTGCATGGTATTTTACAACTGCATTTTAATAACCAAAAAAGACCTCAAATTTCCAAAAACTTCTTGCAAATTTAAAATGACTGATTATTATTAAAAAAAATACATTTTGCATAGACTGGAAGACAGATAGAGAGGTAAAACAAAGACCAAACAAATAATAAATAGACAGAAGACAGACAAACATTCAGACTGGAAGACAGACAGAGGACAGTGAAATAGATAAACAGATAGAAAGACAGACAAAAAAGAGACAAAGAAATAGAAACAGACAGATATACCAGTAGACACAGTGAAAGACAGGTAGTGATGCAAAAAAATGTGGGTTTGTTTTAATTGATGAAAAAACAATGTCAAAACTTACATCACTGTATCCTTCAACATGTATGAATATTAGAATAAAACCTAAACAGTTAGCTAGGAATGCTAACACCATACAAGTCCTATGTATCTACAAACAAATCAAAAATAATAATCAGCTGACAGACACACAAAAATATCAGTATGAAACAAATGCATAAACACATACACACACAGACATGCTTGCAAACATTCATAAATACATATATATATATATATATATATACAAACATATATATATACACACACTTAAATATATAAATACACATGTAAATACATGTATATACATATATACATACAGACATACATATACAAAACATAAAAAATGTCTGTTTTTTGTATATCTATAGTTATATCTAACATTCCAGGTGTATATATGATGTTTGTACATATGCATATGTTATGTTTGATTTTTTTATTACTGTTTGTTTTTGTTTGTTTGTTTAGTTGCAGATATGTTCGACTGTATTTGAATGAACTGCTGAGTCTCACGTGAAACCAGATTTTCAGGCCAAATAAGTTGACTTGTGACCACTCTGTTTTATAATAGCGTGCAGCAATTAATCCAATACTACTAGAAAAAATCCATGCAATCACCATCAAACATCCTAAACAGAGAGGTTGAAGAAAAAAATCACAAAAGATATTTTATTTAAAAATTTGATAATAAAATAATATTTTATATAGGTATGTATGTATGTATGTATGTGTGTGTGTGTGTATTTAAATACCGGTAAAAACTGGTTTTAGTAACCAATGGGGTTATACCATTACTGAAGCACCAATACTGGTTTTCTAGATTTTAATGAGTTATGTTGAGAGATATGTTAGTTGTTAACATAAGATTATGTTAGTTACTCGGGTGTTGCTAGCGTGCCTTCAGATGCAAACTCAATGCTAATCTGTTTATTATTCCAAGTTTATCTGTTTGATTCCTGATATGTGTGCCATCCTAAATCATTTTGGCGACTAGTGATAAGGGATTGGCTCCTGCTTCTCGGTTGTCGCCCAAGACACTAGATGTAATGTATTTTTTAAAGTCATACTTCTCGAGTATCGAGGAATGAATCAGAACTTCTCAAAAGTTGCAAAACATATGATTGTACATTTTGGATAATAAACATAATTTTCTTGTTTCCTTTTTATAAAATTCACATCCACATTTCTTCTTGTTTTTTTTCATTGCATGTATATTTCTTATATACCTTTTGTACCCATTTTAAGTTCTATAAAGGTTCATTTCACCATTTGTTCTGAAGATAGGTAGGAAAAGAAAGATAATGAATAATGCTGTCAGATGAGTGTCAAATAATAAATAAAATGAGTATGTGTAAGAGAAAACAGTGTCCACAAAAGACCCGTAAGTACCTTTTCCTGTGCACAAACTAATTAAAAGTGGGGAAAACCAGTGAAAACCGGTATTGAGAATATCTTCCGGTAATTTACCGGTATTGATATTATCAGTAATTTGCAAACCCTAGTGTGTATGTGTGTGTGTGCATATATATATATGGTAACAGGGACAATAACAATTATTCTTATTCTTATTATTTTTATTATTATTATTATTATTATTATGTGATATATAATATAATTAAAATGGCTACTATGAGGAGTATTTATATTCTGGTGCAACAAAGGACATGGTATCCACTATCATGTCTATGGGATGGTGCATGTAACAAAACCCTTGTTGCTAACTGGAAAGAGTAGCCCCTCACTTTATTTTAGTGTTCCTTAACCATACAGTTACCATATAACTGTAAATAAAGTGTATATAAAATATTTGCATCTTTCATTAACTCACTAATTCAGTTTTTACCAACCATGTGCTGTAGCTAAACTTTCATCTTCTTCTGGAAATACTTCTTTTGTCTCATTCATATTAACAGCATCAGCAGAAACAATGGGCTTTACTGAATGTTCTTGCTTGATGAAATCTGAAAATAATGAATAATAACTAAAGCATGGATGCCATGATTGGCAAAACTATAGTTTCCTTGATATTTCTATAAGCCTTTCCACAATGATGAATATTGAAAATGATGATTATGATGATAATAGTAACAACAACAACAACAACATGATGATGGTGATCATGACACTGACAAAAACACCCATAAATAATAATGTTCTAACCAAACAATACTAACTCAATTTCAACTATTTAAATAATATTAAGAAAACACATTTGTCTCCTTTTGATCTTTTCTGATCTATTCTTCTTTCAAGTAGCACGGTTTCTTGTTAGAAAATTTGCAACTGTTTATAAATATTACTATTTGGTATGTAAAATATTCATACTGTAAAATGTTAGAATAATCTTAAACACCTGATTGATGGGTTTTTTGTAGTTCCATACTTAATTAGTAATACAACAGCAGTAGTTGTTGCTGTTGTAATAAAATAGTTGCAGTAATAGTAGTAGTAGTAGTAGTAGTAGGTAGTTGTACTGTACTAATAATATAGTAGCAGTAATTGTTGTGGTGTAACTGAAGCCAGAGAGTGGTAGTATAGATGTTATAGTACAGTAGTAGTAGAAGTAGTGTAGGGATAATAGTATTATTTGTTCTGTAGTAATAGAACAGCAGTAGTAATACTAGTAGTAGCAGCAGGACTAGTAGTTTAGTAGTAATGGTAGTAGTTGTTCTGTAGTAGCAGTAGTAATAACAGGAGGAAGAATATAGTGGTAATAGCATCAGTTGTTCTGTGCTAGTGAAGAAGTAGTAGTGGTAGAAGTAATAGCAGCAGAAATAGAACAGTACCAGTAGGGGCAGTAATAGTAGCAGTAGAAGCAGTAAACTATTGTTTAAAGCAAGTAATAAGAGATATAAATACTTGAGTCAGCTTTTCCTTGACCAAACATGAGTTTCCACGATTTACTGATGTTGAATATTTTGGGATCTCCAATCACTGAACTGTTTCTGTAGAATGAACATTGAAATACCGAATCTGACCTAGACCATGTGTCAAGACGAATTCCAATGTGAGGCTACAGATAACAAACCAAACAAAAACATATTTTAGTCTATGATCCTATGGCCATATTCATCTAACTATGAGACAATGAAATACTCTTTTTAAGATAGCAGAAACAAATCATTTATATCCATCTTCAAACACACAGGAAAAATAATATTATCTTTCATAAATCAGTTAGTATGGTACTGGCTGAAAAGGGAAAATGCACAGTGGGAGCCGTAACAGAATTGTTGCTGTGACCAATCATGGATCAAGCCAACATTCAATTATAATTAATAAAACAAAAATATTTTTTTTTTATATTTACTGCTAGTAAAAGTATTAGGAATAATTAATACATGTGTGCGAAATTTGTGTAGATTGTTGCATTAGAAGAAACAATTTTAAAATATAATATTAAGGTAATATAAAATATAACATGTTAATGTAATCCAAAATATATTACCGTATTATAAAACAATTAAGTATAAAAAATTATGACTATTACAGGGTTGGTTTTTATTAAAAATAGTGAGTATATAATAATAATAATAGCACTAAATGGTAACTTACATCAGAAAGTCGATTATTTTTTTCATCTTTATTAAATGACTGAAACACTTTTACTGTTCCACCAACTGAGACACACTCACTGACACTGTCATCACCCTGTAAGCAACTACATTAGTTTAACATCTCTCAAAGACAACACATTATCATCAGTATTATTATACATGCAGTTGTTGTATCAGTTATTATAATCGTTGTTGCAACTGTTATTGTCATTATTGTTGCTGCAGTAGAAGATGTAGTTACTGTTGTTGCTATTATTATTGTTGTTGTCGTTATTGTGGTATCAGTTACTGTAATTGTTATTGTAATTGTTATTATTGATGCTGCAGTAGTAGAAGTAGAAGTAGCAGTAGTAATAGTAGTAGTAATAGTAGTAACAGTTGTTGTTGCTGTTGTACAAAAAAAAAAAAAAAATTTTATATATAACAAATGAGCAAGAAGGCTAAAACAAAGAGACAATCACCATTTTGTTGTCTGATGAAAATGCCAAAGCCATCCACATATTTGGTCCATTGTTTGTTTCTGTCTTCAGTCCAAAGTATACTTCATCTCCTGCTGGTTGCCATGACACCAGAAAGGTACAGCCATCAGTGTCACAGTCATGGAAACATCCTTTAGTTACTCCACATTCAGTGTCCTTGGTGAATTTACCTTTCTGGAATTATATTTTTTTTAAAAGAGTTTATTATTACCAATTCAAAATATTATATCAAAATTTGTTTTGAAAAGAAAGAATATAACAATTTATATAGATGTTTATCATTTCAATAAATGATACATTAATAAATAGTCTAATATTATTTAGATCTTAATAAGGTATGGTAATAAAACTAGAAGCTCATGAAGACATAGTGAGTGGTGTGTGATGTCATCTTGTATTGAGAAAGATATGAAAATAACTGTCAGACTATTATTATTATACAGCAAACATTTATGAACCTGTTTTAGCAGTATAAAAATTGTTTCTTAATATAATTTGTAATTTCTTTTCCATTAGAGTTTGCCTTTATTTGCTTTTGTATGTGTTTTGTTTTCTTGCTTTATGTTTACTTTCTGTTTGGTTGTTTTTCATTCTTCTTGTTTAAAACTTACGACGGCAGCAGGCACTGAGTTTTGGTTGGGTGCATCCTCAGCTAACAAAGGTGTGATGTTGTATTTGGTAATGTTCCATGCTGATGACGAGGCTGATGAAAATTCATGAATCTGTTTACTGTAATCTAAATAAAAAAATATAAAAGCCTGAAGTTGAAACATTAAATTAAATATTACTTTGGAAAATCCAAAACAAAGGAATGCAGTTGTCTCCACTGACATAAAATAAAAAAAGCCAATTAGCTGTTGTAATGCATGGAATGACTATTAATTTTCAACAAGCAGGAAAGGATTCGTTTTATGAGCACCTTCACATAATAAACCAGTCATAGGTCATGTTATTTTTACAGGCTTGGATCATATGCAATAATTCTGAAAAACTATACTTTTAAAAATTATATTTTATCTCATTTCCATTGTTATTAATATGATTCGAAAAAAATATTGTATTAATGTCAAGTAAAATGATGCATGTCCTAAGCAGAAACTACTGAATGATCACCTCTTTGTAACTACATAGAGCAAGATTCACATTATTATCACTGGTAACAGACTGTGTGTGATAGTAAAGTACCAGTAGAGGCAGTAATAATAATATTTGTTACCTGAGTTAGCAGTGCCACGGGCAAACAATACATGCCAAGAGTTCTCAAAATCAAAACCTTTTGCATATCTATCTTGAGGCTTGGTGCTCACAATACTACATTCAAATATGTTATCAATCACAAATCCTGAGATCAGCTCTACGTTTGACTCTATCTGTAGAATATAAATATAAATTATTGTAACAGGGCTGCCTTTTCAGCTTGTCAAAACTTGTATGTTAGTAATGTAATCAAACATCATACCATCACTAAATAATAAATCATTTGGATTTCAGATATTGTTAACCCAGTATAAAGTTGACTTAAGGTTTAATCCATTAAACAGTTAAGATGAATGCATATATCCAAAACAAAAGAACAAGCTGTATAAAGGTTTAATTATATTTTTATTTTATAAACTTAATGAAAAACTAGTTAAAGTTCTGTTCAGAATTCAAAGAATCATCAAATGTTAATTGTTCAATCCACAAAAAAAAAATTCCTGATTGGTGTATCAAAAGTCAGAGTTCAGGAAATATTGTATACAGTCAATCACATCGACTCAATGTATTTCAAAGTCAAGTTCACAGATCCCAAAATGTTTATCGTTGATTGACTGCGAGAACGAACGAACGAGCGAACGACTTCCGCCAGACCTCCGCATTAGAATGATAAAGGTACCGGACCAATTATCCGGCGTCCTGAAATCCGGAAAGACCAGAAAACCGGACGTTTTTCCCGACGCTATTTTCAGTTCTCACCAGACCGGAACTACTCTTTCAACCCGCTTGGCGTTCATTTACTCTCCGCATTGTTTAAGTGTCGAGTCACCACAGTTGTGTATCGTCATTTTTCTTTATGTTTTTAATTTTAAAATGTTTATGCCTAATTATTTACGTACTTAGATGCCTTGGTACCAGAAAATCGGGAATTCTAGAAATCCGGAATGCCTCAGGCCCCAAGTAGTCCGGATAATTGGTCTGGTACCTACCTGTTGAACGACTTCTCAGTGTATAACGACTTTTCTTTTGGCGAAACTCGGTTCAGTGACGAGTTGTACATGAAATTACTTCTCGTCCCTCTGTGACGATTTTCCGTTTGATGACTTCTCGTCAAACTTTATAACGACTTTTCATGTGACGAAGAATTAAATGCGAGATGAGACCAAACAAAGCGGAAACTGTGTCAATAATGTTCATTACGTTGTGAATTGAAAAAAAAAAAAAAAAAAAGGCGTATTTTCCTCCCTTGAGCATTAAGAACGTTGTCTTTATATAATTTGTCGAGAATTAACTACCGACTTGTGTTTTCTACAAAGGTTATTGATGAAAATAATTAATTCTCATGAAAATAGATGTTTGTTTCCTAAATTTGGCGACGTCTTAATTTATACCCCAGTTAGTAAAAAGAATGAAAACAAGTTGTATAGGTATTAATTAAACATAGGTTCGTTTCATTATGGTACCAACAGATAATATAAACACTCAGATAATATAAACACTATTTCACTAGCGCATATAAATAAATTATATTTACTTTAGAAACGGAGTACATACATTTCGTAGTCGTATGTTAGTGTAGTCTTTGTTATAAGACTGAAATGCCCTGACGCTTCCATCCACTACAACACATTCACTGACGCTGTCGTTACCCTAAAATAATTTAAAAGTTAACATATTTAAAATAAAATAATAAATTAAAAATTTCAGAAATAACTTTTCTTTTTAGATAAATAGAACATATATTCCAGTAACGACGGAGAGTATGAAGAATGGATTTTGACGTAAGATAAATAACTAGAACTTAAAGCTTTGTTTTATAATGACGCCTTTTAAAATAAAAAATAAAAACTTAACGTTTTGAGTATGCCTGTGGCAGTACGCATAAACAGACTAAATATATGCTGCGTAGTTTATTATTTTATTTTATTGTTTTGGTTTTTTATTATCTTTTTTTTTCGTTTTTTTTTTTATTATTACCTGCCAGCGTTAATAACAAAGTATCACAATAACACAATACTGTTACAAAACATTTGTAAGCCTTCAAAACATCGTGTCCTCCAGATACTTTTTAACTGATACTCCTGCGTTTTTATACTTCAGTTTTTTAAATTAAATTTGTATGGCAAAAAAAAAAAGCAGAACATAACTTGTAAATATGTGATACACAATGTATATTTCTTCCTAACCTCAAAGGTCACTTTAACTTTCCTCGAAAAGTGTTTTATTCATCTTTTTTATTCACTGGGTTAATATATAAACAAAAAAAAAAATTTTTTAAATTTAAAAAACTTTTTTTTTATATAAACTGCATATAGCCTACAATATTTTCTTGTACTGTTGTTTGTTTGTTATTGTTGTTTTGCTGTGTTTTGTTTTTGTTTCTTGTCTGTTTTTGTTTTGAAGGGGGGTTGTGTGTGTGGGTGTGTTGTTTGAATTTGGGGGTAGATCTGATAATTATTATTATTATTATTGTTTTTTTCTGACTTCATAATCATTTGGTATTAATAAATATGTCTTGTATAACACATTTTCTACAGTCCGACATTAACATTTACCATGTGTGCATCTGCCGACAAACCCGCTGCCATCCAGTGTTTATCACCATGCTCAAAAATACTTTTCAGCGTCAGGAAAATATTATCTCCCTCTAAATACAGCGTCACCTGGAACGTGCAGCCGCTGGTGCCGCAGTCGTCATAGCAATATTTTGTCTTTGCACATTCTGTGTCGCTGGCAAAGTTATTATTACCCTGTGAATGCAATTTTAAATTGCAACTTTAAAAATAATTTTAATTTTAATAGAAGGACTGATAAGAACGTTTTTCACACACGCGCGCGGACACACAGGCGCACACACACACACACACACACACACACACTACACAAGCACAAATACACACTTTCGAATGATAAAGTTTTCTGGAAATGGTGCACATTTTAAACCTTTTGCATATGTATGATTATATTTTCTGCGATAAAAATGGAAAAGTCAGTTAATTAATTAATTAATTAAGTTTTAGTTTTGTTTATTTATTTATTTATTTTAATTATATTTTTCCTTGTTATCTTTCTTCTGCGGAAAATACATTAGATGTACAAAACATTTATTACCGCAACAACTGTGACTATTTTGGTAGTTACACTTTTCGCTGTCGTCGATATCGATGATGATGGAGCTAGTGCTAATGTGGTCGGCGAAGATAATATAGGTACTGATGATGTGGAAGACGTAGTTAATGTTGACGAAGGTGTTAGCCGCGATGCTGATGAAATTGTCACTGACGTAGGTGACATCCGAGATGATGTTGTCAGAGTTGAAACAGTTGAAGATGATGATAATGACTGACTTAAAGATGATGATAACGACGGAGTTGATACAACTGATGACAACGGAGTTGATGTTGTTGATGTGGTTAGGTTTTCGTGAGCTTTGTTCAAATGTACAACAGGGGACCTGACGTCCACCCAATATTTTTCAAAGGACTGGACGAATGTAGCCCTGGGGGGAAAAAAGTAAAAATCTGAATTTTAACTTAAATGTACACATTTATGTGTATATGAACAAATGTGTGTATAAAGTGTGTATATGTGTGTGTATGCCTATGTGTCTCCTTGTGTGTGTCTATATGTATGCATGGCCATAACATGACTTTTTGAAATGAGGCATGAAAACTTTTTAAAATGTGTTTCAATGTAGTTACGTAACGGCACATATATAATGCATGCGGTTTTGTATGTCGTTTTATTATGTATACCAGTGCACATCTGTCTAACTATGATCTGTGTCATTCATGTATGTGTGTGTTATTCATAGTTGTAATGGCAGTAATTACTCTTGTTAATGATGGGAATGTTGTTGTTGTGTTGTTGCGGTTACCTAAACACGACGTCTGCGTCAGGCTGTGTTGGTGCTGTCCACTTGAAAGTCAGGCTGAGCTTCTGTTGCGGACTGTCGTGTGTCAAAGCATTGGCGACCTGATTAATAAATCACGTGACTTGTTAAAACGTCACAGCTGTTTTTCTTCTTTTTAAAAATTTGTATTTCATGTTATATACATATAAAAAAAAATTAAATAAATAAATAAATAAATAAATAATAATAAATAAATAAATAAATAAATAAAATAAAATAATGTAAAATAAAATAAATTTTAGAAAAATGAATAATTGTTTATCATTCTTTTATCAAGAAACTGTATGAGAAAAGACTGATTCATTTATTTTATTTATTTTTATTTATTTTTTTATTTTATTTATTTATTTATTTATTATTATTATTGTGTTGCTGTTGTTGTTGTAATGGAATAACATGCTAATTTTTTTTAAATATTTTACAAATTAAGCGTATGTATTAGATAAACTCAGAAACTTATAACAGTCAAAACATTTTTAAAAAAAATCATAATAATAATAAAATAAAAAGTAAATAAATAAAAAAAAAATCATGATACTAATAAAGAATGACAACAACAAGGACTTACAAACAGGTTGAATTTTCTATACCAGTATTTTAAGTTTTCAATTTTATCAAAAGATAAAGATAATTACGCAGTGAATGTTTCGGTTGTTATGTTTAAGAACATTAGTAAAATGTTATTTTTAGAACTGAGTCATATTACTGATAAGTATATAGAGAGATTAGAAGCGGATTTAAATACAAACTAATAAAGGTGCAGCTTAGATCCTTGCAATCAAAAGGAGTCTCTCAGAATTTCATTTGATTTTTTATAATATTATTTTCTGTTTCTGTTGTTTTGTTGTGTCTTGTTTGTTTTGTTGTTTTTTGTTTGTTTGTTTGTTGTTGTTATTTGTTTTGTTTTTTTGGTGGGCGGAGGTGTTTTTTTTTTTTTTTTTTTTTTTGAAGTCTTAAGAGTGAAAATTATATGCTTAATAAAAAATATATATATATTTTTTTCTTCTGGGGGCGGATACCCACTATTTTTTTTTTTTTTTTTTTTTTTTTTTTTGAGTGTTAGACATTTCTTACTATAGTTTCTTCACTGTCACTACCGCTATTTAAATACCCCACAGTACAAATAGTTCAAACACTTTTGTCTGGCACCTGGTTGTATAATATCGATATACTGTCATACTGGTAATTAAACGACTTATTGCATACCTGTTTCTACCAGCAGTTAACACAGCGCAGACGTGTTTTCTTAGATAACTAAAATTTCTTCTTCATAATTCTACTTGTACTGGTTTAGGAAATCACATGATAAAGGCTGTCTTACAATCAGGCATTACGTGTTCTAGGTTCATCAAGATCAAATTTGACATTTACTTTTAATCTACTGAGAGAAATATTCTTTATTTGGTTTCCCGCTGAACTTTGATTCGGACACAGTCTTCTTATTTCTCAAAATTTCCAACTTGTCTTAAAAATATTTAATATAATTAATGATAAATAACCAATAAATAAAAATATATAAAGCAAATATTTGTTTTCTTGTGTTTTTATCGAGAAGATGGGTTGGTACTGACCAACTAATCGTCGTTAACAAAAAAAATAAAAATAAAAAAAAAAAAAAAAAAAAAATTTATTCGACGTTGTGGATCCTGCAACTTGAAAAAGAAAAAAATTAATTTCTTTCTATCGCCTGTTTCAAAATATTCAAAATTAATTACTTAACATTTTGAAGACAAGCTGGTTTTTTCGAGTAATAAGCAAAACTTTCTGTTTCAAATGAAGGATTAAATGTTAGACTTACTGTGTCGACCTCACACATTGTTTTACAGTTATCAACAGGAGTAAAAACACCAATAATTTCTGATGTGTTTTCTGTGAGGTCCGCTCTCCTAGCTTTAACCAAGAAACCTTTAAACGGTTCACTTGGATTTGATGTCTTTAATGTCACTGAAATAGATATAAAAATAGATATACTGATATACTTATAGACACAAACAGCTCCCGAAAAACTATATATATTCGAAGCAATAACAATTACAATGAAGATTAAGACCTTGATAATAATAATAATAATAATAATAACAACAACAACAATTATTATTATTATCATAATGAGAAAAAAATGTTATCATGAAATATATGATAATATTTAAGTTTAAAATACCTTCAAATTATATCAACAGTTTTGTTTTGTTTTTGTTGTTTTTTGTTTTTGTTTCTATTGTTGTTATTTTTTTTTTGTGTGTTTTTAACAAAAAAAATATTGTTGTTGGGATTTCGTTTGGAGAATAATTTTGTCTTCTTCCTCTTGTTTTAGGGTGAGTTGTAGGGTACACGTTTTTAAAATGATTTTTGCTTTATTTAAAATAAATAAATAAATAAATTACTCACCATAGATCTCCATTCCTCCAGAATAATTTGTCCTGGAGACTAAAACAGAGTATGGAGAAGGTTCGGACTGCGGAAAACTGTAATGCCCAGATGAGGGGTCCATGCTGGTACACGATCTCGGTGCCGCACCGTAACTGGTAGCAGTGACTAGTTGTTTCCCTTGACACAGCAGAAGTACAATTAATAACTCAAATATCCTGAAATGTGCCATTATCTGAAAGAAAGAAAATTGAAGAAAGTCAAATGAGATAAATATATATATCATGACATTTGATACATAATTGAGAGAGAGAGAGAGAGGTAAGTAGATAGGTAGGTGTAAAGACAGAAAAATAGCCACACTGGCAGATCAAATATAAATGAATAATAAATTCTATCAAATAAAGAAAGGAAAATTTAAAGAACATAAAAAAAAAAAAAAAAAAAAAAAAAAAAATAACTGTGTCATCACAAGGAAGTATAATCACACATTATTACAAAGTAAAGATTTGAAATAATCGTGGGAGCTTGTATAGCCTCAAGGTCACCAACTACTGTTTCGATAGACAGAAAACGAGTGTGTTTGACAAAGCGTGATTATCTCCAACAGCCCAAGGCAAATCGGAGGAATTTGACGATTACAGATAATATTTTAGTGTTTGAACTTGTAGCGGAAATATGAATAATTAAACTTTGTAATTCTATCCGTCCTCATCATAATGTCTATTTTATTATTATTATTTTTTTCAATCCTTTTTTTTAATGTTTTGATACTAGTATATAAAATTTGGAATTAATGTTTTTTGAAAATTTGATATTTTATGTTAATGTTTTTCATTAGGAAAGATAGGAAATATTCTGGTATATAATCATGGTTTAATCATTTTGTTTAATAACTGTATTTCATAAGTGTGTTCGTAAATTAGTCCAACACATTTTTCTGTAATTTGTTTCTGACTCTATTTTATTTTATGTATATATTGCTCGCTCTGTGTTTGTGTTTGTGTGTGTGTGTGTGTGTGTGTGTGTGTGTGTGTGTGTGTGTGTGTTTGTGTGTGAAATTAAAGTTATGACATGAATGGGTGACCGTCAGAAATCTCCTATAATTTTTCAAAACACACTTAGTTTATCAGTTTTATCAGAAAAGAGGACAGAAGGGTAAGTGAGCGGTATGTTTTATTTATGTCGGTGTCTTATGAGAACAAACAACGTTGATTGTCGTCGCTTGTATGTGAGCAGTAATTTCACAACAAAATAACGAACTGAAAAAGCAGCAAGACAGATAGGTATAAACTATTTTTCTTTTGTTATGTTAGTATCACCAACGTTATTTTTATTGTTTTTATTTATTTAGTAGTAGTATTAAGAAAAGATAAATAAAAAAAATATAAATTTAATAAATGCGACTTAGTTACAATTATTACTCAGTATTATTTGTTTTTATTATTATTATTATTAATTTCCATTAATAAAAAATAAACATTATATGTTAAGCTACCAGTAAAATTAAATTCATCTATGGACTCTCTCTCTCTCTCTCTCTCTCTCTCTCTCTCTCTCTCTCTCTCTCTCTCTCTCTTTTTATACGTATACAATTTTGTTACATTTGTTCTTTTGTTAGTAAAAAATAAAGACAGCAATATAGAAGAAAAAAGAAAGGGAAATAAATAAAGAAATATTGAGTAATACGGGAAATTATACAGAGGAATATAAAATACTTACACTCGTTTTCTAGACAGAACGAATTAGTAACAGTTGAGAACAGAACACACGATAATTAGATGCGTAACCGCAGTCAGTCCGCCAGTGACAAAGGTGTGTATGAAACAAGAACGATAACAAGACTAATATATCTATTTACTTACCAGTGACGTAGTGGCATAAAAAGATTGTGGGATTTTATCCTACAGCTTAAAAATTTAATAAATAAACATCAGTAAATGGTCGGTAATTCTATGACGTTTTCACTGATTTTTGATTGTTGGTTTTTGAGGGGGGTTGCGCTGTTTGGGTTTTTTTTTTTCCTGTTTGTCTTGTTTGATTCTTTTTTAATCCTTGGGTGTTATTTTTTTTGCAGTAAATACTGTTCAGTGGCGATAGGAAAGATCTGTAAATTCTCGATAAATCTATAACAAACTGAAGTAATTATTTTGTAAGATTATAATAGTATCAACCACACATTTTTATAAATTTACAATTTTTTTTTTTTATTCTGTTGATTTAGTTTTCCTTTCTTTTATTTCATTGATTCTTACTTTTTCCCTCTTTCACTCCATTTCTTTTTTATCATTATTATTATTATTTGGTATGGTTGTTTGTTGTTTTAATTTATGTGCGTATGTATGTAGATGGTGGTATTGTTTTGAAGTGTTTGCTATTGTTGGGTATCATTATTGTTTGTTGTTCTTTTTCTTCGTTTTCTGTTTATTTATTTATTTATTTATTTATTTATTTTATTATATTTTATTATATCAAGCTACTATTTTGATAATTATATCTTGAAACATGATTTTAAAAATTAATTATTTTTAAATATTTATTAAATTCTTGGAAACAGTATAATAATGCACGTAAACATATCGTAACTATATAACAGTGTCATATAACATTATATCATATTACTTATCACGCTGCATCACAAGAGGTCATATAACATCACATCAAATCATGTATCATGTATAAGGTGCCAGGTATCATATAATCATATCAAGTACTGTAACATATTTGGGTATCATATATTATTTATATTATATCAGATTATATTATATATACAACGTATCACATCTTACATTATAATATATATATATGTGTGTGTGTGTGTGTGTGTGTGTGTCATGTCATATCACATCACTTCATATTGCATCGTATCACTTACATCACATAATATAATTTACAACAATTATGTCAAAGTAATTAGGACCACTGACCTGAATTTAAGAGATAAAAGTAAAAAAATACACACCAACTAAAGTTATCAATAAAACAAACAAAAAACATTTAAAAGATAAAAGTGAAAAACACATACCTACTAAAGTTATCAATAAAACAAACAAAAAGAATGATGTCAAGGTTAAAAGAAAGATAAAGCTTTGTATCAGAGTTCTAAGACCAAGTATTTTATATTTAACATAAGTCAATCGCCTGGCACACTTAGTTGTCAGGGTACATTTAATACTACATACCAAAAATAAAGTCTGACATGGATAGGGAGAGAAGAAATAGAACAATAGAGAAAAAGGATACATATACGCACGCACACACACACACACACACACACACACACACACCCACACACACACAGAGATAGATACACCAAGAAATAAAAGAGTGCGTTTGTGTATGACACAGAGAGAGAGAGAGAGAGAGAGAGAGAGAGAGAGAGAGAGAGAGAGAGAGAGAGAGAGAGAGAGAGAGAGGTGTGTTTAAAAGCGGGTGTTTGAGAAAGAAACTGTTTACCACAATCAGATATAAAACAAATACGGACACACAGAAACGTACTGATCAATGATGACACAAAAACGAGAGAACAGAGAGGGGAATTACTATAGATATACAGATCTCGATAGAAGATTTTTACTTTTTTCAATTTTTTTATTTTTTATTTCTAATAACAATCATTTAAAAAGTTCCTGAGTAATAAACTAGTGAATTCTTCTTCAATTTCATCTTCTTTTTGCTGCTTTTATAATCCCGATCCGTGGAAAATTCTGGTTTTATAAATGTGGAAATTATACCATCTTAATCGATCGATTACTACAAACGAAATATTGTTCAGCTTTTTATGACCTAAATAATCTTGTTACTGTTAATTGTAGTAATTGTAGCACTGTAGTTGTTGCTGTGGTGATGGTGGTGGTGATAGTAGTAATAGTGGTAACAACAATAACAAAAATAGTAGCACTTTGCTTTCCTAAGTATATTTTATATTTGTCCTGTCAGCATTATCGTTTTTCGTTTTCTTTCTTTTTTTTTTTTTGGGGGGGGGAGGGTTATGGGGGTTTTGTCGTTGTTGTTGGTGGGTTTTTTTTTTTTTTTTTGCTTTCTTCCTTTCTGTTTTTCTTCTCACTTTCTCTCCTGGTGTTTTTTTTTTTTTTTTCCACTTTTTCCCCAGACAGTGAACCTGATTTCATTTCACATTTATCTCCGTCATAAATAAAATTTTAGTTCATGTGCTCCGTTTTTTACGACCGCATTTTAATAGCCTTGGCCTTGAAGCTGTCAAATATACCATTAATCTTTCAGTTATTTTACTTTACAGATTACAGTTCAAAAACAGTATCTCTGCCTAATATTCCCCAAATGAAACAACAACAACAATAGCAACAACAGTAAAAAACTAAAAAAATAAAAATAATAAAAATAAATAAATGAATATACATCGGCTAACAGACGAAGTGGAAGGCAGATAGAAAGGCAGATGTACAGATAAAAAGACAGAAACAGAAACAAACACAAGCGTAGACGTCAGATAGGCAGACAGACAAATAAAGAGACGCATAGGCAAGTAGAGACAGAGACAAAAAGAGACAGAGAGATGGAGACCGATGTACATGTACTAGCAGATGCAGTGAAAGAAAAAATGTTGGTTTGGTTTAACAGATGGCAACAACATAAATTATAGCTTACATCACTATATCCTCCAACATGAATGAATATTAGAATAACAGTAGTAGTGGTAGCAGCAGTTGCTTTTTTTTTGTTTGTTTGTTGTTTTGTTTTTACACAATTATACATGTATTTAAAGCTGCTTAGTCTCTAACGTCATACAAAGTATAAGTATATTTATAATAATTATTAACAGTATTTTCATTCATAGTTTTGTATACCAATATCAGTGTCAGTCCTGAACGAAAGCTGCTTATTTATTATTATTATTATTATCAAAGTTAAAAAACAAATTTACTATTAAATTTTATGTGTTATTTAAATATAATAATTAGATATAATTATTCTTAAAATGTAATTATCCTAATGAGTCGGAATCAGATCTTAAAAGTTTAATTAAAAGTAGTAGACTGGTAAGTACGTTCGTCAAAAACGAACACCATCGAACTCTTCTCGTCTATTGGTTGAATTGTTTTAGATAGACTTTCTGAAAGGCTGAAACATAAATAATTAATTCTTTCAAAATTGTATTAGTTTTTATAATAGTCGACGTTTGTGGTGCAGAAAATAATGAAAACCCAAAATATATTTTAAAATTAATTAGCTTTTCTAAAACTTTAATATAATCACATTTTTAAATAACATAATGCTAAAATGTTGGTGAAGTTGCATTTCGTTGTTTAGTATCATTTCGCATTTTATAATAACCTCCATTGCTGGCGTGCCCCGAAAAAACAAAATGGAAGACGAAATAGAAAATCCAATGGTTCAAGAGGAAAATGAAATGTCCGACGGACATGATTCTGATCCAAATGCAGACCAGAGCAAAATAAATAGATTCCATGGGCCTGGTCCTGTAAGTGAGAGATCAGTTCCAGGAACAGTGGGAAGTATTGCTCCGATGGGAATAACAGGTCAGCCAGTCGGCCCCACTAGTGGCTCTCTTAGTCCTGCTAGCACTGGTCCGGCAGTACCAAGCGTTCCAGGAAATTTTGGTGAACATTACAATGGTCAGAGTGGGACAGAAGGACAGTTTGGACCCAGCGGTGAACCAGGTCCAGATCATTACAGTCATGTAAGTGGTCCTGAACACTATGGACCAGGTAATGGTCCCGAACATTATGGCCCAGGATCCGATCATTACGGAGGTGGACCAGGTCCAAGAGTTCCCCATGGCCCTGGATTCGGACCAAGAGGTTTTGGCCCACGGGGACCAAGATTTAGAAATGAATGGTAAAATGAATGTTTATTCATTTCATACTTTAGTGTATTACACTTTACAGGGTTATAGTTTTACTTCTATTATTATTTCACATTATGTATCATTGTATGTGATAAACTTTTCAAAAACATTTTTTCCCTTAGAAAGAGCAAAAAAATGCATATTAAAATAACATCAAGATCTCTTTTATAGCACTGATATGGAAAAGTTGCGAAACTTTTAAATAATTTCCTTAATAATATATGGAGAAACTTGTGAATTGGTTCCGTCATTTTGCAATTGCAACATAATCACTGAATGTCTCCATAGCTTTAATCCATTATACATGTATTATATATCAAAATGAAGGTTTTGATGAGTTTTAAAGCTGTACAGTATTGTTAATCAAGTTGCTAATTTTAATTAATTAATCACACTAACTGGTGAGTTGTTTAACCCTTTACATTATTTTATTTAGTTTTTATATTTTCATTTTTCCATTAATTGTTATACCCTGTAGTGCTTTCAATTTAATTAGTCTTTTCTAACAAATCTTATACCTTTTTATTTTTTTTTAAATATTTGTTGGGTTTAATAATTATAACGTTTCTGGAATTTGAGGGGCTTTTGAGATAACCAGTTACAAATAATTAATGGTATTTTAAATTTGTATGTATATTAAAAAACAACTTCGTTATGTTGGAAAATTTATACATCTTTGTTGCATGTTTTCAAGGGGTGGACCACCTTTTGGAGGACCCAGGGGACCACCTCGTTATCGAGGACCACCTGGTCCTGGCATGAGAGGGCTACCTGGACCAGGAATGCGAGGTCCACCACCACCTGGTATGAGAGGTGGCCCTGGACCAAGAGGACCTCCCTTTGGTCGGCCACTATTTGATCCAAACTATGGCCATCCTGGGATGCATGGACCACCAGGACCAAACCAAGGAATGCCTCCAGGAATGTCAAATCAGCATCCACAAGGAATGCCACCACCTCCAGGCATGCCTCCTGGAATTCCCCCTCCAGGAATGGTAATGAAAAAGAAATAGTTGTTTTAGATATTCCCACTTTAGACTTGAAGAGTAATTAAATTATTGATGAGTATAGTTTAATAGAAAGCATACAACTATAATGTAACATTTTATATATTATAAGACCTCTTTTTATATTATTTTCTTTGGAAAATAATATCTTAATGTGTATTAGTGTTTAAACGTCAACAAGAAGGAAAGAAAAATACTACGATTATGGATTCAGTGTCTAGATAAATACTTTTCTTATTTTTACATTACTGTAAGAAGCTGAAAGTATTTACATGTATTTTTCTTTAACATTCTTCTTCACAATTTTGATAACTAATTATTTCAGCGTCCTCCAATGATGCCACCTCCAAATATGCCACCACCAGGAATGCCACCACCAAATTTTGCCATTCCACCACCAGGCTTCATGCAGAATCCTGGCGCAGCTGGCGGTCCTGGAGAACCAGAATTGTGGGTAGAGACCAAGACAGCAGAAGGCAAGGTTAGTGCAGTAGATTCATTTAAATATAAGAGACTGCAGTTTTAAGCATGGTTTCACCTGCACTTGGTTTTTTTTTTTTTTTTTTTTTGTTGTTGTTGTTTTGTTTTATTTCTTCTTCCCAGTAGCGTACACCCTTTTTGTCAGTTTCTTGCTTTGTAAAATTTGTTCTATATTATGATCATACATGAAGTGAAATATAAAAAAATTCCTGGATGCTAATTTATCAGTTGGAACCTGTGACATGCAGGGCATGTGCTGCTAGGTCTGTTTCTTCATGAATTTTGGAAACGGTATGAAATTAATTTGTTATGTTCAACCTTTAATTGTAAAATTAGTTCACATTAAATAAACATTTGCAGTAATAAATGTATTTTATATACAAATATTGTTAGGAGGTATGAGTGAAATCTTTTCAGTAACACTTTTTGCTTCTATCTTAATACATTTTGTGTTTATAACCTTAATAACCTGTTTTTTTATTTCTTCTTCTTTCAGTTTTTTTAAATGTAAACTGACAGTTTTGATCTTATTTATTATGTTTTTAACTAGGATTCTGGGATTTTTGGAACAGGTGTAGTTTTAGGGTAACTTTTTTTTCTCTCTCAGGTCTGATTTTTCAGTATTGACTAATATTTTCAGGTTTACTATTACAATGCACGGACAAGAGAGTCAGCCTGGAGTAAACCAGAGAATGCTAAAATTATGACTCAGTCAGAAGTAGAAGCCATGGCAGCCCAAGCAGCTACCGGCATTGCAACCACAACAGCTGGGCCAACAACAGCTGCACAGGCAGCAGTGGCACAAGGTGTGTTTAAATTTAAATAAATTGTTCAAATTATATATGAAGCCATTAGACATTTTATTATTTGTATATCTGATTTGCTGATGTCTAAAGAACAAATTCTTGTAATGATATAGGTGTATATATTTTTTAATTTATAATGAATTGCTAATGTTTGTTTATTTTATTTGTCAGGTTGGCCTTTTTTTTTTTCTTTTTTTTTTTTTTGGTAATTATAGGTGGGGTATTCTGCTTTTTTTCTTTTCTTTTAGTCCAGTTCATTTTTAAAAAAACTGCAGTTCAAAATTGGTTTTATTTTGAATTATATAATTCGTTATAAAGGACATCCCTGTTGATACGCCCAAATTCCTTCTAAGTAATATTTGTGGCAAGCTGTTAAACATTTTTGTGATGTTTTGTATATTTCCCTATTTTAGCCCAGGCTACAAACCAGCAGACAGCTGCAGACCCATCACAAATACAGAGTGCAGGTATCTGTCACAACTGTTTTTTTTACTGGGGGGGGAGAGGGCAGTGGGAATCATTAATAATAAATGTCAATGGATATTTTAACAATGCATTCTTTGTCTTTTTATTGTATGAATTTTAAATTAGCGTTGAGTTTTTTTTTTGAGATTTTTTTTTTTTTTTCTGCTCCTACATTTAGATTGGAAAGTAATATTTTGTTGAGGCTTTAATTCATGTCTTGTTAATTTTAAATAATTTTATTTAAACACATTTTTTTATTAAAGTGTACCATGATGCCAGGAATAAATGGTTTAATCCTTTGTATATTTTTCCATAAGATTGTTTCATTAATATTACAGTAATCTTCGTTGATAATAAAGAATAATTATATCAGTCCATGGAAATGCATAAAGCCAGACATTTTGAAAAAATACTGGTGACATCAGTCATAAATTGGCAACAAAACATGGATCTCTAAACACTGTCATATTACTGTAGGCATTTTTTATATATATATCAGAAGTAGGAAAATATGTGACTTCACACTTCCTGAAACACATATTCAGTGTCATATGTACACTTAAAGGCCAACCGTATTTGTACTTTGTCTATTTTTAGTAGCTCTTTTTGTTAGTTGTGTCATATAATAACTTACAATAAATTAAACCACACATTTTTTAATTTTCATTTCATATTATGATCAGTAATAACAGTATTCCTGTTGACTTTTAAAAATGTTAGCATTATTTTATTATGTATGTAAAAAATCAATGTTTTTGTATAAAGAAACTTAAAAATGTATTTTTATATCAGTTCCTGCTGCAGCTTATACTCTTGGAGGGATGCCACCTGGTTTTGGTATGGGCATGGCCCAGCCAACAGCCCAGCAGATTGTAGCTCAGAATTCTCCCTCAGACATGAGTGGAGAGTCTGCTGTGTCTTTACAAAAACCACCCACTATTCAGGTTAGTTAGTTAAACTGAATTATTATAGTAACAGTATTATGACATTGTTTTTTATCTTGTACAACTGTCTTTATTATATTGAAGTATGAAGCTGCTAGAATTGTAGATTGTGTTCATTTTATTTTATTTTTTGTAAACATATAATATTGTATATTAACCCCTTTGGACTCTTGCTCTTTTTATATTAAAAGCAGGAAATGCAGACACGAGTCAATACTGGTACATGTGGCTTAACTGCACAAGAAGTGTTTTTCTCAATAATAGCTAATAATGTCACTGCCAATGCAGCCTTGGTTTGATGGAGCATACTTCATGACTGTACCTGAAAACAAAGACATGAAGTTCAAATAGTTAAACAATAAAATATTTGTAAACTAAAACCGGATTTAAAAATAATGAATAACCAATTTACAGAAATAAATGAGAACAAATTATGCAGAAGAATGGGTCATTTATTTATATGTAGATACTTAAGTCTTCTTTTAAAATAAACAATTTCTGTGACTTTATAATATAATAATTAAAATAGATTCTCTGTTCAAATTTTTAGCATGCTTTATTAACCTTTTGACTGTTGTGAACCAGAAATGTCTTCTAATATAAAGTAAATGAAATAATGGAGTTTCCACTGGTCAAAGAATGTAATAAAAATGATCTGAATGACTATTCTTTATCTTTGCCAAGGTTGTAGTGCATTCTAATTTTCAAATTTTATTTCATCATTGCTTTGTTTTTAGATGCCCCCCAAACCTCCAGAGGTTGCTGAATGGTCTGAACACAAAAACACAGATGGACGAAGCTACTACTACAATTCTAAAACTATGGAATCTACCTGGGACAAACCTAAAGTTTTGGTTGACTGGGAAGGTGTGTATGCTACATATTAAGTTTTACTGGTTTCCTTTTTCCTTTTCTGATTTTAGTCTTTATTTAAAAATATTTTCTTTCTATTAATAGAGTCACCATTTCATAACATGTTAGTTTTTACTGTCTCAAATGGAAACGATCGTACTACTTACAAATTTTGATCCTTATTTTGTTTACTTGTATTTATATGTTTTGGATATACATTACATGTTATATATACATATTATTGCTGTTTGGTGAGAATTTTTTGTTCTTTGTTTCTGTTATATGCTTTGCTTGAAAATACAAATAACATTTAAACTTTCTGAATTTTGAATTTCAGCTAAGCTTGCCAGTTTGCAGGCGGCAGTCACCCCAGAACCAGTACAGATGAATGGAACAAACACAACAGAGGAAACCACTATGGAATCCAGTGATAAAGAAGAAGAAAAGGAAGAGGTTTGTAATTTAAAACTTTCCTGTTTTCTGTCAGCAAGATTCTCATTACAAACACAGTTTAATGTAAGTTGATGTAAGTACCCGCAGCCTAATTAGCACATTAGTACATGACTGGAAAGTGCAGATTTTTTTACATTTTCCTCCACTCCCAAATCACTTCGTAAAACAGAGAAAAAAAACCCACAAATACTTAGAAATAAAAATCATTATGTGTTCTTTTAAATGGTATCATTGTTTTTGATGTGTTTTTCATCAATCTATTGTATGAGTGTTAAACATGGTGGAACATTTTTTTAAATTTGGTTGAAAAGAAATTCTATAAAATCATAATCAAATGAAAGCCGATTCAATTACCCTTTCAAACAGTATGCATCACTACAGTATGGCGTACAAAAGCTCAGCATTTGAAAGTAATATGTCGATTACCTGCATCAGAGAAAATATAAACAGTGGTTAGATGATAAGTAGCTTTTGTTTGCAGTCAAATCACAAGTACAAAGCTAAGAAAATTTAAGTAAAATTTATACACACACACACACACCTCAGTATTTTTTTTTAACTGACAACCACTAATTATTAAATATACTTAGAGTGAAATCAAGCTATTTGTGTAAATATATTATTATTATTATTATTATTATTTATTTATTTTTTTAAATGGACCCCTGTATCTTAACCATCTTCATTCTGTTCTGAATAAATATGGCTTATTGTGAACATACAGATAAATTTATAACTCTGCAAAAACATTATGTTCATTTAACAAGCTGGCCTCAGCACTCTTGTTAATTGTAAGTCTTTTACTTTTTTTTACATTTATTTTTCAAACTACAGTAGCCAATTGAAGTTTTCTTCTCTTTGCCAAAATGTGGTAGAAAATGGACTTATTACCTGTGGGACTGATTTGCATATATCTTTTGAATCAATTTTGTATTTGTTTTGTTGCTGTTTTTTCCACAATTTTCATTTTATACTTATTTTCTTGCATATTATATAAAAATACTTTACTAAAAATTAGGCTGCTGGTACCTAGTAGATATTATATTCATAGATGTTATTTTCAATGTTTTTCATTATTGCCATGAAATGTATGTCTTTTGAAACACTAATTTTATGCTGTAAAGAGTAAAACGTTTATAATTAAAAATCATTGTTTTCAGCATTCAAGATTTAACAATAGTGTTTTATTGTTTTCTTAATAAATGTTTTTCTTAACAATTTTTTAATTATGTGTTACAATAAATAAAGCATAAGAACAATTCTTTTTTTAATGTTTTCCATACATGTTAATTTTCATTCTAGATAAAAGATTAATTATTGTTACACCTTATTGTTTGCTTGTTTTTTGTGGGTTTTTTCATTTGTTTTTTGTGGGTTTTTTCTAAATAAGTTTTTGAAAGATTTAAACTGAATAGAACAGAAGTTTTCATAAATCTCAAATTTGAGTAAGTATTTTACAATTTGGTCTGACTTTGATGGCTTAACTTATCTTTATTAAGAATATTAATTACTTAAACTGCTTAGGTGAAAGGTATGATGTATTATGAGATGGTATTTTTCCTTAAACATACAAGACAGAAAATAAACAGAAAATTAGAAATTTATTTTAAATTATACTGCTGTTTTATAGTAATTGATTAAAAGAAATATTAAAAATACAAAATAGTTGGTTATATATTTTTTAACTGTTCAAATCATTTTAATAAATTAATTACATATTACTGATGCCTTTTGAATTTAAGTTAGTTATGTCAGCAGTTATTTCTGGTGAGTATTGTTGCTTTTAAAATTTTATAATGAAATATCATAAGTACATTTTGATGTTCTTTTTACATATGGTTTAAGCTTGCTTCAATATCTAATCAGGCAGGGTCTTATTCTTTACTAACTCGGGTACTGTTAGGCAGTTGCTTGGTCTGGCAAATTAAATAAGTACATTTGCCTATTTATTATCTGTTCTGCCAGTGCTCTAAAACATTTTTGTTTCTTTTCATTTTTTTTTTAAAATCAAAGTGCGTCCTGTGTGTTTTTCTTTGCAGCACATAATTATTATTGTATTCCTTTTATTTATTCCTCTAGTCATTTATGCATTGATTTATCCATTTGTTCATGCAATTGTTTCCCTCCAATCTTTCGTGTACTTCAGGAAATAAAAGAGGAGGAAACAAAAACAGAAGAACAAAAAGCTGCAGATAAGCAGAGACCAGTGTCCAGTACCCCAGTAGCAGGCACACCATGGTAAATATATGTTTTTATTCACTGTACAGAATTGTTTGGTTATTTTATCAGAAGGAAAATTGAAAATAAAATTGTAGGTTTTTTTAAAAACATTTTTTTTTGGAGGGGCAGTATATTGTTTATAATTTTGCTTATTTTACAGTATTCTTTATACATTTAATTTTGTGTGTGTGTTAATGTGTATATGTGATATAAAATGGTAATAATTACTACTTCAGGTGCGTTGTTTGGACTGGAGATGGAAGATGTTTCTTCTACAATCCTAGTCAGCGAATGTCTGTGTGGGAGAAACCTGAAGAACTGCAGTCCAGACCTGATGTTGAAAAACTGATAGCAAACAGACCAGATGCCAAACCAGGTTTTAAAATGCTTTATTTATAATAACAACTTTGTTAAACACAGTTCTTTTATAGAGGCTTTCAAAATAAGAAAATATAAATATAACAAGAAAATAAACTGTTATTTCAGTGTTGGGGAGGGGATCCATAAAAATACATGTGAAGTTTTTATTAATGCCTTCTTAAGCTGGTTAGATTTGGAGAGTGGGCTGAATTATTTTCTGTGTGTATGCATTTTAAATTAAATGTCTGCATCCCATTCTTTACTGGCTTAATAATTAAACTGTTGTGTTTAAAATCATGGCATATTGGTATTTGATTCCACTGCTGATCAATACAGAACATGGGTCATTTGTTGACTGTTGTAAAGTTACTGATGACAGTGAATATGAAGAGATTTCTTTTCTTTCTTTCTTTATTTATTTTATTTTTTAAAATTGTTTAATAAATATTTTTCGATGTTTTAGCGGAGAAGACAACTGCAGAAAAGGCCCCAGAAGATGAACCTGCAGCCAAGAAAAAGAAGTGAGATTAAAATCTGTTTCACTTCATAATATTTATGAGATCTAATTATTTCATAAACATCATAAAGACAGATGATTACAAAAATAGAAAAAAAAAATTAAGTTTTGACAGGTATCTAATTACAACCTAAAGTTTTTTTCAAATAATTTTGAGTTATTTTCGTTCTATCTTATTATTAAATAATTTTCTTTTGTTAGATGAATTCAGTATGTTTATATATATAAAAATATTACTTGCTTTATTGGAAATACTGACTATCACTGTTTGTAATCTGTATGGTTTGTGAAAGTACATACATATAATAATATTCACATTTTCAATATTTGTCTAGAATACTTATTGTATTAGAAACTTATGAGTGTCATCTTGCATTGCTTGTTTTATTGTAGTTATTATATGTCAGTTTCTATCAGAAGTTTAGTGTAGAAAACTGTTATTTCGTAATAGTTTAATTTATTTTTTATTTTTCTTGGATTGTTTGTTTGAGGGTTTTTTGTTGTTGTTGTTTTAAATGCATACTTATTTTGTTTTGCCATATTTATTTCATTCCAGAATTGAAGAGACAAAAGAAGTGGAAAAGAAAGAAACTCCAAAGAAGATTGACGTTGGTAAGGAGGCTGCCATTGAAGCCGAGGTGCAGGCAGCACGCCAGCGAGCCGTTGTGCCGCTGGAGATCAGAATGAAGCAGTTCAGAGACATGTTGGCAGAGAAGGAGGTGGGATTATAGATTATAGGACTATTTTTTTTAAATACTTTTTAATCGTGTCACATAAAGGTCTAAATAAAGTGTGATCTGAGAAAGTACAAGATCTTTATAATGCATACAAGGATGTGTATATCAGTGTTTAAAAAAAATTGGAAGAAGATTTGACATGATATAAGCATTTGAGGATAGTATTATTTTTTGGTACAAAATTGTAAATTGGATGGTGTATGGATTTATGAAAAATACTGGGAAGAGACCATTTTTATTTTTATTCTTTATTTTTTTATTAAATTTTATTTAAATGTTGGGGGAGCTTGTGTTTTTTTATTTCCTTAGCATAATTATCTCTGATGATTTTGTATTTAAGAAATCAATTGAAGGGGTGTATTATTTTAATAATTTTTATTGGAAGTTTATTGAACTGTTTCCAGGTGTCCGCATTTTCCACCTGGGAGAAGGAGCTACATAAGATTGTGTTTGATCCTCGCTACCTGCTGTTGACATCCCGGGAAAGAAAACAGATCTTTGAGCAGTATGTGAAGGAGAGAGCAGAAGAAGAGAGAAGGGAGAAACATCAAGCTTCGGGAGAAGAAAGAGGCTTTCCGTCAGCTTCTGGAAGAAGCAAAGCTGCATGGAAAGTAAGTCATGTTTATAACTGAACTTTCATTGCTGTGCTTTAGTGGTTTTATGATTGACCAGTCATCTTAAAGGTTGTGGTATCTGTCTCCTTAATGTTATGATGGGCTGTCCTTTTTTCTTCTTGCTAGTGGCACATTATTAGTTAACTGTTAAAACCTGTGATTTCATCAAATGACTACAGAAAAATGAAATAAAAGATAATTTGTTGTTAATTGTAAAAGAATGACTTACTACATTATGTCAGCTAGTTTATTCTCTTGTATGTGAAACACGACTGTATTACCATAGACTAAAAATGTGTTCAATATGTGATGAAGTAAATATATTTTCTCCTTTGTATCATTTTACAAAGAAGCATAGGATTGACACTTAATTACTTTCATAGTTAATTTTGGGGTAGTGACCTAGATTCATTTATTATTGGCACTCACATCAACATACTTTGCTAAAAAATAACTAAAGTCAAATCTCCTAAGACAAACATTGAAAACATGGGATTTGACATTGTATTTTTATATTCTTACTTTATGCCCTTTTCATTTCTTTTTTATTCACTTATCTTTTATATCCTTTTCATTTGCATCTTAATTCCTTCCTTCCTTGTCTTTTTTCATTCATTTTGTTTTTAGTATTTTTTCATTTTCTTCTTAATTCATTCTTCTATCGTGTCTTATTTATTTCTTAATTCCTGCAGGTCATCCTTCAGCGACTTTGCTGCCCGCTACGCCAAGGATGAAAGGATGAAGGGTATTGAGAAAATGCGAGACCGGGAAGCTCTCTTCATGGATTACTGCTCCGAACTGCGTCGCAAAGAAAAAGAGGAAAAGTCATACCAAAAGGAAAAGGTATGTTGGAAAGAGTCCAAGTCCATGGTAACTGGATGGAAACAATATACAAGATTTTTAAAAATTATTATTCTCGTACCACAGATCCTTCCTAGAAAACATAAAAAATATAAAGTAATGTGGTTGGGTTCTTTTAAATTAACTAATTAATTTTCTGAAAAACAACATTCATTCTGAAACTCTCCACTGAGAAGTAAATATTTATTTGAAATTACTTCAGTCAGTTCCCTTTCTACTTCTGTCACATTTACAACAAATAAGACGTAAATATATTTTAAATTTATCCAGTCAAAACAAGCATATTTGAATACTGTATTACAATACTTTTATGGTTTACTACAAAAGTAACGTTTTTAATATTTTTGTTTACCCTTTTATACTTTTTTAGTGCATTTATTATTCTTGGATATATGGAGGGATTTGTGGTACTTAATATTAGATCTGGTGTAAAATAATTCTCTAAATTTGATTTTATATCTATTTTTTGTTTCAGCAAAAATATTTAATGAATGATTTAATAGAATGGTAGATAATAATTAACTATAAAAAATAAATGATTGACCATTAACAATCATTTTTTTTCTAAATTTCTATTTTACCCATGTTAATTGCCATAATAATCTAGAAATTATAAATCATAAATAAGTTTGGATAGAATCAAAACAAGTTCACAGATATATTTTTTTAAATTGAACAAGTAAATATGTGTTATTTCCAGCTACTACTTTTTAAAAATTATTTTAGAACATATATATACAGCTCAGTTTAATTTACTTGTTATTTTACCATGTATAAATGTGTTTTTCAGATAAGTAACTGAAATCTGTTTCAGTTTAAATAAACTTCAACACCTTATTATGTGTTGCTATTTGCACCAGTGTATCTATGTATATAATTTTTTTTTTCAGCAAGTTATATCTTTTTAATTAATTTGTGTTTTATTTAAATGATAACTGCATTTATTAAACGATTTTATATTATTATTTCTGAAAATATTGTGTGTCTTATGTTCTGACATTCATTTCTTGACAAAATGGGCTTTATTCCCTGAATAAAACGAGCATCTTTTTAAACAAGAGTAAAATTCATTTGTCCTCTTGTAGAAGAATTCATTAATCATCTGGTTTATTTTACTTCAGTACTGTGTAAGTGGCAATATGAACATTAAATGTATAATAAATGTAGATGTTTATGTTGTTAGGCTTTAGTGAATGAGTGATAATCTGCAACATGTTGTATAAAATCTAATATATGTACATACATAAATTATATAAAGATGTATTTATTGCACTTTGTTTTTGATAATAACATGTTTAATCAGATGTTTTATTTCAGGTTGTACAATCTGGTGGTGATTAAAAATATTTTAATTTGTTCCCACTGATTGATATTAAGACAGTTATTTTAAAATAATTAAATAGACAAAAAAAATCTGATGTGTTTAAAAGCTATAAAATTGAAGGGTAAAAAATAATGATGGTCTTGTTCATGTAAATGTTGGGAATGGAAACTGAAAATGTTTTAACATTTGAAACATTTTATCAAATTGTAAATATAAAAGAAAGCAATTTATATCCACTGTAGTCAGTGAAATTAAATGCCTTAGAATGCAGCTGAAGATAAAAGAAATAAAACTTAGTTTTTGAACCACGTTTTTGGCTCTTTACAACACCAGAGTGTACAAAAAATTTAACTTTGTTTTTATTTCAGGTAATTATCAAAATAATAATTAATAAATAAGATTATAAGAATTATTCAGTATTTCCTTAAATCACTCATTATAGTATGTATATGGATTAGCTTTAGATAATCCTAATTCACTGGTTTTATATTCATTTTTGTAACCATATTGTAATTAAAGTTGCAGGTTGTTTCAACTTCAGCATACAGTTTTATTTATAATGTACATGTAGAATTATATATACTGGGACAATCTTTACATCAAACAAATATTTTATTAAATTTAATTTTGTTTATTATATTTCTTAAATGTTAATATTATTAAAATACTTTGTTTCTTACATTTTTAAGTGATTTATATATAAATCTATATTTTTCATTAATTTTACAATTTGCAATAAGTTTTACAGATTTTCATACTAAATAATAACTAACATTTAAATTAAATATTTCTCAAGTGAAATTTAAATTATTTCTAAAAGTAAATTTATTTTTTCTCCTGTTTTTTCTTAACGAATTGTGTTTGTATTTAATTATTTATTCTGAATTTGTCCCATTGAAAGACGAGAGCAGAGCAGTCGAATAGGGTCCTGGTCCATGATGACCTTCTCCCGACACTCATTGCATTATGGGATATGTCGACATTTCGTCCGAAAGCTCGAGGCTAGCACATATTTTGAGCAAAGCCTGGTATCTATGTATTCTTCATATTACTGAATGATAATTCAGGAAGATAGGCGCAGCAGATAAACAAATGCTGCCCTAATTTTAACAGTGGGCTGTGCATTCTTAACTTCATTTTTCATCTGTCGACAATGTCGCATTAATTTTATTTTGAAATGTATTCATAAAACCGAAAGAAAAAGTTTTCATTTATTTTATATATTTTTATTTAATTGTCTTTTATTACGTTAAAAACAGATATTGTTTAAAAAAAATGAATAATGCTGCAGTAAATGTATATGGAAATAGATGCTACCTTGTTGATGTAAATTTTGGCAGTTGCTAAAACAATTCTGACATTGTGATTTAAAATTTTAGGTTTAAAATTATTATTTTAAATTATTTAATTTATGAATCAATTTATAAAGAAAAAAATTAATAAGTTGTTTGCTTTATTGCTTTCTAATTTGTCACTGAACTTATGTTTTGCATAACTGCAAAAAGATTTTGAAAATAGTTGTAGAATGAACAGCTCACAATTAGAAACTATGCCAGATGTAAAATTTGCCATTTTTTCAGACTTGTTTTTATCAAATTAAATACAGTATTTTGGATGCAAAACTCGAGAAAAACTGCAAATATAAAGTTATTATTTTTTCTACATATATTACTTTGCTTAGATATTGAAGGAATTCATAAGAAGATAATTTCTAATAGCTGTTTTGGAAATTAGCTATTATACTCAAGTCAACTGAATGTGGATTGACCATTATTTTTCAAAATGTGGAAATGAATATGTGTACCCAAAGCATTTGAAATAGATTCAAGAAACAAAGCAACAAGCAAACAAAACAAAATTTACTTAATGTTCCTCTTAAAGGACTCAGAATGTGCTTTGCTGGCTGCGAGATTTCATGCTGCTATTCAGTAGCCTGTTGAAAGATTGCAACTGGATTCCCATTTCACATCATCAAAAAGAAGAGCATTTATGGCTGACCTCAGACAAGTATTGATATTAAAATATGATTTTAAACCAGTATTCATATATTTAAAAATCTGCCATTAATCATATATTATTAATTTGTAATGCTTTTCTGTTAGCTACTAGTTACTATTTATTTTATTTTATTTTATTTTATTTTATTTTATTTTATTTTTTTATTTTATTTGTTGTTATTTTAAAAAGAACAAAATGGAATTAAAGTTTCTAATTTTTCATTTATTGTTTTGACCACTACTTAACAAATGTTATTTTTAAAAATACATTAAGATATATAAATATTTAAAATATACAAGTCTGAAGAAATGGCAGCTGCCGGGGATTCTGTTATTTAATTGACTGTATTTGTGTCATCATAAACATGTTTTTATAAAGTGGGCATCTGATATGAAGTATGGTACTCTGATGATCAGAAGTTAAGCATTCTTCAACTGTATGTAGTATGTGACACTCGGAAACATCTCATAAAAAAAAAAAAAAAAACATTCTTTAAATTCAAATAAACATTGAGTCAGTAATATGGGTATGTCTGTATTTTATGCATCCAAAAATAAGAAGGAAAAAAACCCATATATAAACAGTTATGTAATGCTATTTGTATAAATGTTAATTTGGTGTATGGTGTTGTTTTTCCTTGGTCATTAACTAATAACAAATATATTCGGTATTTGTATCCGAGTGTTGCCTATTGCAGGACATGAATGGAATCATAAAAACAAAAAGGTCCCAGCTTGTACTACACTTACTGCTGAACTGAACATAGTATCTTTGTGAAATCAGCTTCCCGCAAATGAAAAAATACGTCCTGTTGTTTCTTCTACAACACAGTGGTTTTTATATCAACAACTTACTAAGAGTTAGCTGCAGTTTGTTGGCATTATGGGCTGTTTTCCCATTATAGCGATTGTTAATATTTGATATGTAGGCTTTCATGTGTGCAAGAAGATACATGTAAAAGATCCCACACTGTTAACTAGTGAAAATAGTTCATGGTTTGTCTGTAGTAGGTTTCTCCTTTAATAGTCATTAACATATTACTTATAGTTTTAATTACCTCAGTTTACACACGAGTTCTGATGGCATTTTGTCTGTCAATGGTATATCTTATTTTTGCAACTGTAAAAATCTTTAGACAAAATCTGTTTCTAAAATGACCTGGTTCACGATAGGTTTTATAATATTTGTTTTTATTATTATCTTTTTCTTTTTTTTTTCCTTTTGAAATTTGGTAAATTGATAAATTGGCTCTTCTCTACACTACATACATTTTTCTTGGAATATTCTGCTTAATATCAAGTTCATGGTTTTCATTATTTTAACAAAAAAAAATTTTTTTTTTTTTATTACTGTTTTGTATGTGGGGATGCAAGCTGACATTTATTTCACTATACTGCTGTGATCTGTTTTAAACAAAATTTTGTTGTTGGCTTTACAATTTGGTTATAATTGTTTGACAGTTCCATGTGTAATCCTGACTTGGCAAGACCAGGAAATTTGATACTTGCAGTGAAAGTGGCATTTTTCGTTAACTGAATATTTATGAAACAAATCATAACATTTCAAGTCCAGGTTGTCAAGTTTGCTTATCTTTTGAAAATCAGATGATTTGTGTAGAATATAGTACAGCATTTTAAAATGATATTTGCTCAAATATGTGTATGGAATTTACTATACACACAGTATTATTGTAATATAATTTGTAGATAATTATACATTCAGAATCAGTTGGGGAAAATCTTGTTATGTTGAAAACTTGCTATTTGTCCTTCACTTTATAGGCTAAACTAAAATCCTTCAATTTTATTACACTATTTAATAATTTATTTAATTCAATTTTTAAAAAAAAATAATAAAAATGATCTTGATCCTGGGTGGTAAATATTGATAATTATTTTGGTTCTAATTATTTGGGGATAATATAAAAATGGGGAATCTTTCTAGGCAATAGTATTTAACAAAATAAATGTAACTTTTGTTCCAAATTATTACTAAATAGCAGATTGTATTTTTGTTCCACTGCTATGAATGGGAAAGGTTCTGTGATGGGTAGATCCAAGACATCTGTCAATTTATTCTCATTTTATTTTTTTCTATTTTATGCATACTAGATAACTGTTAAATTGTTATGAATTGGTATTATCTGTTAGTGGAATGCAAAATGTTTATATTTCATGTAACATTATCACTGTGTTTCAGTGATGCATGTTGACAAAGAAATAGGCTGTCACCATCACAATAAACTATTATATTATGTATCTTTTTTTTTTTTTTTTTTTTTTATTAAGTTGGAGACTTGTTATTCATTTAATAAGCTACAATTCCTCACTTTTTATTTTTCTAATGAATACTACCTAAAGAATATATATATATATTTATATGTATATATATTATATATATATTTATATGTATATATATTATATATATATTTATATATATATATATTTTTATCTTTTTAAACTTCAAGATCACAAAAAAAAATTAATACTTAATTTGTAATTTAAATATAAATGTTACTATATCAATTTAAGAAAATGAAACTACAGTACAGTTTAGGACCAATAAACGTGAATTCCTTCTTTCAGTTTTATTACTTTATTTTATTTTAAAGTGTTTGTGTTATGTATGTTCTCCAATATTATAATAAGATATTAAAAGACATATGTAAATTTTCCAAACTAAACACAGTTTTCTTTTTCAGGAAATAAAACAATGTTTAATGTAAATGTTTGTTTTGTCTGAAATCTAGAACCGTACATTTGTATTTTCAGCTGAAAAACGACTTTATCAAACTCTTGAAGGAGACTGAAGGGATTGACCGACATTCCCGCTGGAGTGAAATAAAAAAGAAGATAAACACTGACCCACGATACGAAGCTGTTGAAAGCAGTTCTCGTCGGGAAGACTGGTTTAAAGATTACGTCAGAAACATCGAAGATGTAGGTGTACTTTACATTTAAACATATTGTTATAACATTAGTTAATTAGATATGTGAATGCACTATATTTAAATATACCGTTAAACATTAGTTAATTAGATATGTGAATGAAATATATTTAAATATCAGTTAATAAAATGAAAGTATACTTTTTATGTAAATATACTGTTAACATTGGTTAATAAAGGCTGAAAAAGATACTAACCATTTTACTACCAAGATGGATATAACTGACAACAGAAAGTCAAAACAGATGCAGGGAAAGATTGAAGGTGTTAAAGAAGTTTAATGTCAATTAATATGGTTGAGGGATGTCCTGAATGCCCATTACTGATAATTATTATTCTTGTGAACTGAAGTAAACTTACACTAACTGAATTATAAGCAGAGTAGAAAATGTATAATAAGGGAGAAAGTTAAAAAAAAAAAAAAAATCACTTTAAGGGGACACACTAACATAAATAAATTTTCTTTTTGAGATAAAAGTTTCTGGTTTTTTGCAAAAGAAAGTGCATATACACATAAAACATAATAATAATGTATAACATCACCCTATAGACATAATAAGTAGAAATATGGTTTATAAAAACTTCATTTGGTTTTTTTTAATCATGTATCTTTGCTCAAACTATCCTAATAGTTTTGGGAAGATGCTGCTTGAAAACTATTTGTGTCTGAGATTCCAGATTTGTAATATGTATATAGTTAAAAACAAACACTACAAAATGAGAGAAAAAATCTTGGAAAAATTTAATATTCTTTTGATATAACCTTTATGCAACTCTCTTTTGGTGCTTAATATGAATGAAAAGAATATATATCTTTTGAAGTATGTAAATAAAGACTAATTTCTCTGTTATTTTGTAGAAACACATGTCTGGGATGAATCCCAGCAGTTTAAATAATATATATATACACATACATATTTTGGTTTGGGTTGGAGATGTTCATAAAATGGGGTACTATAATAAAAAAAAAATATAGCCCAAAATAAAAGAAACCACTTGTCAAAAAAAATAACTAGTTTTTTTTTTACGGTAACAAAAGGGGATTATTTCCATCAAGTTTCAGTTCTGAAACATAAAAAATAACATAACACATACAGTGACCATTTTTTCAAAGCACTGTAATTACATCCTGTCCATTCATGTCCAGTCTTGCTACTTGGATATCTACTTTTATTTCAAATACCTTTCCCTGGTAAAATTGTCTTTATGAATTAACTTTATAACCCAAAAAATTAAACCTCATTAATGCTTTTCAAACTGGACTAGTTATATATAAATCTTCAGTCAGTCAAATGATCGCTGAATGTTATAAAGCCATTAAAATTGCACTAAAATGTGCAAATAAGAAAAATACAGTTTTGTAACAGAATAACAAAATGGTAGATGTTAAATAGATACAATATAAAAGTATGCGGGAGCAGATACACTAACCTCTTCACTAGTGAGGTCAGTATTATCATACAATTTCTCTATTAATGTTTATGAAATTTGATGCCAAATGACTGTTAATGTTTAAATATCTTTAAAGAAAGTACTGTCGTGAAGGTCTAGAATTGTTGTTAATACATTGAATTTATTCTCAGGATTCTGACGACGAAGAGCGCAAGACAAAAGAAAAACAGGAGCGAGTAGAACACAGCATTAGAGAACGAGAGAAGGAGGTTCAGAGATCTCTGTCAAACTCACTGCGCGAACGAGATAAAGAACGAGAACAGCACAAGAAAGATGAAGCTGTACAGCATTTCAAAGCCTTGCTGTCCGATCTGGTCAGTGCTTTCATTGTTGGCTATCTGCCATTTGTGTAGGAGTAAAAAGGATAAAAATAGAGAGAGAAAGAAAAATTAAACAGTGAATGTGCACCGTTTGTTTGTGCACATGAATAAATATGCGTGTGTGTGTAGGAGTGGATACATGTGCATGTGTTTGCCAGCACAGTTTGGTGATTGAACATGAATAATAATAAGATATTTTTCCAGTTTATATTTGTGTTAATTGCTTTAATATTAATTTAGTTTTATTTTACTTTTTTCTTTTTAGACTAGTTTAATAATTGATTAAATTAGCTGAATTCTTTATCTGCAGGTCTTCTTATTATTAGTATGATTAGTATTTTGTTGTGAAGAAGATATGCTTTTCAGCATATTGCATTCACGTTCAGTTCGTGTTCAGTTTTCAAAAAACAAATATAAAGTATTAATTCAGTTATTTTACAACTGTTACTTTGTAGCCAGTTTCATTACTGATTATATGTTTGCTTTCGTTTTTTTTTATAAAATTTAAATTAACTGTAAGTCTTTTGTTTTACTTTTTTTTTGAAGTATCAAATGTTATATCTTTTTGCAAGTTACAGCATCTACGTGGATAGAAATATACTGTATATTTTCATCATGAAGAAAGTTGAATAAAAATCGCATGTACTTGTTTGTTTGTCAGGTACGTAACTGTGAGTCAAGCTGGCGTGACACACGAAAACAGCTGAGAAAAGATCATCGCTGGGACTTGGCAGACCAGATTGATCGTGAAGAGAAAGAAAAACTGTTTGAAGAACACATTGACCTACTGGCTAAAAGGTCAAAGGAGATGTTTCATAAACTGCTGGATGAGACCTCCCAGGTATGAAGTGAACTTGAATGTTAAATTGCAATATTGTGTTTGGAATGGTCACCTGAGAAGTGTAAATGATTTCAAAATAAGTTCATCTGAGTATAAAAAAAATGTTCTTCTCATTATTCAGACTGGTGTTGTCTGTGCTTTGCTGTCTTTGAGAATAAATTAAAAATATGTATATGTATCTAGCAAAACTATACCTCTTCTTGTCTGGCAACAGCATAACAAATTCACTCTGGATCAAAATTAAAATATGTAATAATTATAGAAAATCCGGAAATGTCATCAGTAGAAACTTCAGTTTCATAGCAAAAGCTGATCTTTTGTTCTCATGTTTTATGTTTATGAAAATGCTTCATTTTAAGATAACTCTGTCGTCCAGCTGGAAGGAAATTAAGAAACTCATCAAAGAAGATCCCAGATACACAAAATTTTCATCCAGTGACAGGGTATGGTCTTTAACTATATATATATATAAACAAACAGTCTAAACATATTTTTTATCATTTCCAGTTTATTGTTTTAAACATTCACTAATTAAAAAAAATATTTACAAAATACCATTAAGCAGGGAAAATGAGTCATCCATGTTTCCTCATTAACTTGTTATGTTAATGTTGTCAAAGATTGATAGCAGTGTACTTAAATAACACTGGGTTATTTAAAATTTAATTATGGTTATTTATTCAAAAATAAATATATATTGTCATAAGAAGATTTTGCATTAATTAAGACTCTTGATATTAATAACTGTTAAGCATCACTTCCTAAATTTATGTATCCATAATATGTAAATGGTGGGGAAAAAATATTTTTTTTATTGTTAATTTAAAGAACTTTCAAGTAGTTCTTAAATCTATGCATATTTAATATATGTAAATGGCACCATTTTTTCTTTTTTCCTTTTCTTTTTTTTATTACCTTTATTATTAATTTTGTCTTCTTTACTTTTTCAGAAAAGAGAAAAAGAATTTTCAGAATACATGCATGAGAAATTTGTTCAGGCAAAGGCTGATTTCCGGGAACTTCTCAAAGAATCGAAACTTATAACATACAAGTAAGTATCTTAAGATTTTAATTTGTTTTGCTTTTTACAAAAATATTTGATAAATATCATTAATACACTGTTTGTTGCTTATGCTAGTCAAGGGTTTTTGGTGGGGAAAGGAGAATTGTTTTTTCTTACTTGTTATTTTTATTTAATTCCTCTAGGTCAAGAAAAATGATGGAAGAAAATGAGAATTTGCTGAAGGACATTGAGAAAATGCTGCAGGTAATTATTTAAATGGAATTACAGTTAACTCCGTTTATGTCTCACACTTTAACATGAATAATTGTCTAATTATGAATTGTGATTATTGAGTTATTCAGAATAGAGAAAGTTACTGCTTTTATTGATAAGTTAAAAATTTATCATAGTCTATACATAATCATTGTCCCCCAAAACTGTTTTAAAGTGAAATGATTCCAAAATAATATTTGTTAAACTTTATATACTTGTAACTATGTAATATGTATTTTCAATAACAGATTTGAAACCAGAAAAAAAAAAAAATAATATTTTTCAACAGAATTAGGAGATAAACCTAAACTGATTTCATTTTTGATGTAGGTGATTATGAACTGAACACCTCTAAATGCTAATATTTAGCAGTGTTCAGTCCTGTTACCCATCACAAAAAAATGAAATAAGTGTAGCTGTTTTGAATAGGCATAGCAAACATTTTGGAATCAGGCAGGACAGATCAATTTTGTTGAAGAGATAATCTTTAAATGCCATCATTGACCAGTGGTATATTAATTTGTACAAGTGTAGAATACCTAATTCCCCAATTTCATTAATATATAAACAATAGTAAATGAAATGAAATGTCGCAGATTTTTCTGAACCCTTCACTCCTAAACTGCTTTTAATATGTCAGACAGTAATTGTCCTTGTGAAAGTGACATCTGTGAATAAATGAGAATGTGGTTTCTGTGAGTGCATGGGAGTGCAGGTGGCCACTGGTTGTGACATCATGGAAATGTAAAAAATTAAAATGGCCCAAATAAATAACTAATGTCATTTTCAACTCAGATGAACTGTTTCAATGAAAATCAATTTGGCAGTTATCTAAATATAGTGATAAATATAAAGTGAAATTAAAATGCTAATGAAAACACCAAATCGGCAAACATAGGTTAAGTGGATGTTTGTGTAAACCAGCCTCATTAAATATGTGCTGTTTGCTTATCTTTGAATTCACTGGTTCAGTAATCAGAATTTAGCTTTTTCAACAAGTCGTGGTAGAATAATAAATTGACATTTCATAGGAACAATTTCGTTAATTTGAGATTATGAATTTTCTTTTGTCACAGAATGACAAGCGTTACCTGATTCTGGATTGTGTAGCAGATGAACGGAAGAAGATGTTGATACAGTATATTGAAGATCTGGAAAGGAAGGGTCCACCTCCACCCCCAACTGCCTCTGAGCCAACCCGCCGGGGCACTAAATAGGCTTTTATCACTTTTTTAATCATTTGTTATAATTTATGTGTGAAAGACATTCATGTATCTTGTTATCATGTGACGTAATCATCAGTTAAAGCCATTTTAAAAATTAAACTGTTTTACCTTGGAAATACTTCGTTTGTTTTTCTTTTAATATTGTAATATTGGCTTAAGAATGCAAATGGGTGTGTGTTTTTTTTGTTGTTGTCATTTGCAAATACCAATACTAAAACTACTACTAATAATACTACCATTACTGATATTTAAATTTTTCATATATATATATTAATATGGTATTTTGGTATAATATGATTATATTTGTCTTTAAGAAAAGAAATGCACACTGACCCTTTGGTTTACAATGTAGATATGAACAAATAAACATAATAACTTTATTTTTAGCAGATAACATCATAATTTCAGTAATATAACAAGGAAGCGTTTTATCATTTATCCTTTTCTTTGTCATTCACTAATGGTAGGCATTGGGTTTTGTTCCATATTTAAGTGTTAAAGACCTTCCAAACTATCATAAATAATGGACTTATTTTTAATTTCTAATTCTCCATTTAAGCCAGATTAATCCACCTTAACGCACTCTATCCAAAACAGTGCTCCATGACTTGTGTTTATCAATGTCCTTAGATTATGCCTTCATGAAAAGGTTTCATAAAATGATAAATACAATTAAGATAATAACTGGGACAGTGGGACTTGGACCTACTTGTATCTCTGTTACAGCTGCAGCTATTTATGCAGTTTATTTTTCAACTGACAAAACCTTTAATAAAAAAAAAGTTTGCAAGATAAAAATTCTATATTAAGTTAGTGGTCCAAACTGACTTCTTGTACTATTATTTACGTAATCAATATCCATTAAACCTAGTCATGTCATAATAATCAGCTATGAGTTGTGTATCTGCCAGTGACTAGTTTTTCTGTTTATTCAGACAGAAAGCTGTGATGGGGCAGAGTGTACTAGTGATCCAGTGTTCCCCAAGTAGTTTATTAAAAGATTATCTTCATAACATACTTAGTAAATGCAGTCTACACTAAAACCTTCTACACAACAATAAAAGCATTAGAAACCAATGATATGGTTTTATATTTTTATTACTCATGAAACTGCAGCTAAACAATTAACCATGTTATGCTGACATTGCAATAGTGGGTAGTATCCACAACCCCAAGTTTTGTTTTTCTTCCACATTTATTTTAAAGCTATCTGGGTGTTTTTATTATTTATTTTACATGGTTGGAAGTGCCTAGCTTGGTGCTCCAAGACACCTGTGTTGAGAGGCATGCTGGAACATTTGACAAATTTTTTCTGTGAAAGTTACCATCAGTATATAAACTTGTCCGACCAAAACTAAATCTGAGCAAACCAACTGGGAACCTTGAAATATGCAACAATAATCATAACAGCCATCTTAAGGGTGGGAGTTCAAATTGTGACGCAACATGCCCTACTAACCTTACCTGAAGTACTGAGTTGGAAGAAAATTTGTAGTATTTTGCAATAGGCTGCATTTGGGCATTTCACACCTGACTGAAGCATGCACACAAACACACTGACATTCTGAAAGATGGAAGAAAATTATACATTAAATTTTTTTTTTTTTAAATCTAATAACAAACATCTAAATATTTTCTTTGAATTTCACTTTAAAAACCCAATACAAATGATGGGTGGTGAAAACATTTTTTCTATCAATAAACATTATTCAAATTTAATCAATGGAAAAATAATAAAAGAGAAAGTATAATAAACAGTTGATGCTGTTTAAAATTAATAATGCATGTTGATGCAGTTTCAGTAGCAAGTAGTGCATGACGATGTCAAAAGCCTTTGTGTTGTTTTCTCAACAGTGGAAAGAGCAGGCAAGTAAAAGATAACTAGCTTAAAAACTAAGTTGGATCACATTAGGATGTGAAAATTTTGCTAAAAACATATACAAAAGTACTGATTTTATTAAAGTGAAATGGGTTGGATGCAAGAATTTAAGTGGATAACAGTGCAAAGAAGGATCAGGGTGCAGTTAATTTCTATTTTTAAGAATAAGTACAAATTAGAATGACAAATAAAAATGTCAGATAGACAAATATTTTCACAAATGAAGAGCTGATCTTATCTGTTTTAAATGCCTTTTTGTAGGAGTTTTGTTGATGTCATCATTTTACACAAACATGATGAATGCTTATAAATGTGACAGCTGACCTGTTTTAAATGGTATTTTCATACTGTTATGTGAACAAAAACTAAAAGTATTCCTGATCAAAGTTTAAATTTGCTTTAAATTACATATTTTAAAATAATGACAAACTCTATAGATTCCTTCAAAATATTTATTAAGAAATTCATTAAAAATAAAATAAAAAAATAAATGTTGAAAACGCCCAACTACAAAATGAATGTGATGAACAAAATCATAAAACTTCTAACAACCTTTTATTATCAATACAGCAGTAATTCACAATGTTCTTACAATAAAGAAAATGGAAACTGAAAAGAAAATAGGGTGACAAAGAAAACAGCAGTTAAATTGTATCCCATTAAAAACATTAATACTGGATAAAACATTTTAAATTTTATTCACTTATTATTTTTCTGCCTGAATACTGTAATCCGGAACAACTGATTATATTCAAAGAAAAAACAGTTTAAATCATTTTATTTTGTATTTTTAATGTTATTAGTGTTGTATTTATAATAAACCTATAAATTTTGTTTAACAAGGGCATTGTATACAAAACAGTGTGTTTATCTAGGTTTACTTTTAAAAAAATCTTTAATTCATAGCCATTTTAAAAAGAATAATATGATCTTCTTTTCAATGTCATCTGAAGGATTAAAACATTTCAAATACAATTTCAAAACACTTTTTAAAATCCAAATAATTTTGAAGTTAATGGCTTTTTGTGGGGGCTGGGGGAGGTGATTAGATGACCAAAACAATCATTTCTGTTCATGTCACATCCAAATCATTATACAAGAAAATATCCGAATACATATTACCACAAACTGAAACATTAAAAAAAATATATACCTCAGTTTACTTCATTTGTCACTTGAGTTTAACATTAAAAAACCTCCAAATATTTACACCAAAGGCAATCCATGATATTTCAAATATGTTGACGTATTATATGTATTTATGAACCAAAAAATAAAATAAAAATAACCACACACAAAAAAAAAATAATTATGGAGACCATGAAATTAAGACCACTTCATAATACTAATGCTACAAAAATGTTCTGTGTGTATTTCAAAAATGACACAAAAGATGAAGAACAATTACCTTACAAAAACAAACTGTAGGTGATAATATGAAATGTAGGCATACAAAATGATAATATTATCAAAAATTATTCTTTATGTAGAAAGTTACTGCAAAATAATAAAATTTAAAAACAAAAATGATTGAAATAAAAAGAAAGAAGATTTTTAAAAATTAGTATTAAAAGCTAACTACATTACATCTAATTAACAGCAATTGTTTACATAAAATAAAATAATAATAAAAATTACAGTTATCTGGATAAGTAATCTTAATTTCACACATATCAGTTATTTTCAGATATTGAAAAATAAAAAAATAAAATAAACAGCACAGCACTTAAGTATTTATATATAAATGTATATACATTAACAATGTATAAATGTCATAAAAAAGGTGTGAATTTGTTTTCAATTTATTATATAATTTCTATTTATTTGTTACAGTAGAAGGTACAACAATGTGCATAGAAGAATAAACACTTTTAATAAACAGTCACAGTTTTAGTCCAATTTTTAATTTTATTTTGTAATACATGTTCTGAAAATTGCTTTTATGTTGCTTTATTCATTATTCATCTGATTTATCCTTGCATTTTATGCATATCTCAGTCAAGAACGGTTTTAAAAATTATTTTAACATGGAGTCACATGACTCAAAAAGCAAGCGTGTGATTGGCTGAACAGTAAAATATCACATTATAAAAGTTGAATCATGTGTACATGACACTGTAACGACATTCTATTAAACATAATATTATATCGATATTTTACTTTAACATCATAGTGGTGTTGTACTGTAAAATTACATTATAAAATGCTAGCTCTGTAACAACACATTACTGCTTTGTGACAAACAAATTTATAATATGGACATCACACTGTAATATGGTTGTATAATATGTTTTCACTGTAACATCAAATTACAACTGGTGAGTTAAATCACATTACAACATGCTTGTATGCCTCATCACATCATAATGTGCTACAACATATTATAATTCAATGGTAAATAAATTCACTTTATGGTTGTACGATTACATCATAATAATACTTTTTCTCTAAAACTTCACATAATGTTGTTGTACTGTACCAACATATAATATAAATTTTGTGGTGAATGACAATATTTTATGACATGGTTGTATTGTTAAATCATATTAATAAATTTGATTATGAACAATTTGATAAACAGACCATTTTTGTTCTAAAGCAAAAATCAAGAAAACTATCACACATACTATTGTCTTCTTCCCCCCCCCTCTCTCTCTGTAACTTTTTATATTTTTTAACTTTTTCTTTCAGTTAAATAAAAATAAAAATAAATTTAAAAAGTAATCAAATTTAGGAACTGTTACAATTCATTTTCTGATGCAAACCAAATTTTTCGAAATAAACCTCAAAACTGATTTACTTTATAGTGGGTTATCAAACAGCATAATATATAGTTTTCTGTCTAAGAATAAAAAGGATGCAGAAGAAAGCTTATTGCTATAGGAGCTATAGGAAAAATTGCAGCAAATTCTTTTGACCTTTGTCTCAAATCCCATAGCTATTAATGGGAAATTGTACCTAATAATTATATCTTTCTTAAAACTTTTTTTGTTGTTTAATGATAGTAATTTAAACTCAAAATGACATTATTTAATGAATACATAAAAGAAGGGGAAAAAAAGAATATTGTTAGTAATGCAAACAATTTGAATTAGGATTCTAGTATTTTTGTTTATACAAGCTTTATTCTAATAACCACTGCAGATAAAGCAAATATTTACATAAGGCAAATTGATCACCGATTCATTTAAATAAGTGTCTGTTTACAAGAATTTAATTAAATGAATGGTTCAAACAACATAACCTATTAGTGTGATTACCAAATTCATAAAAACATGTATAAAACACATTTTCTAATAGTAAAACTAATTATTTCAAACTTTTTTCTATATTAAATTCTAATATTGTGTTGAATTTTTATATTCTTCTTTGGTAAAGACACATTTCTAAGGCTATGGATGTTGTTGATAAATTTTAATTCATAAAAATAACGTAATTAAATACTGAATTAACACTTATACAAAACTAAATAAAAATAAATAAATGCACATTACATAAACAAGTATTTTTTTTGTTTGTTTTGTTTTTTAACCAAATGTGATACATTTTTTTAAAAACCTATTAAAACATACCATACACAACACCAAAAATACTCAGTCATAAGCATAGAGAAATGTAAAAAAGCCATCAATTTATATTACTTATTTTTATCACAGCATATAAATGGTGAAAACACAACACACATAAAAGAAGAAAAAAAAAGGGACAAAATAAATTTGATTATGGAATTTTTAAGAAAATTACATTTTCATCATTTTTGTTACATTTTCATTTCATTATTAAGAATAAAATTAAATCTCCATTTGGCTTCCACATTATTTCCTAATTTTGTTAATCTGTTGTTAAAAATTAATCTGAAGCAGATAGTATTTTTCACAGAGCACTCCATTAATTTTGCTCTGAGTTATAATGTTATACCCAGAAGCCTGTCTTTTAAATCTTAAAAATACATTAGATCCAAATATAGACCCATATTAAACATCAGGCTTCAAAATATTTGGAGAATATGAATTCTGTGTAAGGTTTTCATAATACATATTTTTAAAACACACACACACACACACACACACAAACACAAACACACACACACACACAAACAGTACCAGATTTACAGTGGGCTGAATAGATCTTGGCCTCAGAATCTATGAAGGCCTAAAATAATACATTTTATTTTAAAATTCTGTTTATCAGTGCTAAAATTTCAGTGTTCTACTTTCAGTGAGTAGTAATGAAGAGAACAAAATTTAGTTTCTCGTGAGAATATACTATTAAATTTAGACCCCAATTGTCTCCAAGTCCATGGCCTCAAAATTATTTAATCTGGCTCTGTACTACATGTGTGTGTTTGTGTGTGTCCATACATATAATGTACTCATACATACATGTGTATACTAACCATAGTTCACTGTATTAATAAAATATGGAAATGTATATGGAATGGGTTGTATTTTTAATTAAATACATTTGTTTCAATGGAATGTGATTTTTTTTCTTCCTAATATTTATTTTTTTATTTTTGTTTTTATTACATTTAAATTTTAAAAAATATATTGTATGCACAAACAGTATTATCTATTAAGTATATAAACCTCACTGAATCAGACCAAAAGATTTTATTTAATACAAACAATAAAGTTATACTATTTTCTTTTTCTAACGTCTATACAAGTAATCTAAACAGATTTATAAAATAAATGCAATTGCAACCATGATTTTCCCAAAATTAAAAAAAAATTAAAGCCCATCAAAAATTGATTTTTTTTTTTCATTTGTTTTTTTTTTTTTTTTTTTTTTATATTTTCTTTTTACAAAATTAGCTATAGTAATAATACAGTCTAAAATTTATATTTTTTTTTTTTTTTTTTCTTTTTTTTTTTACCAGCATCTAATTTAAAACTAACTTAAGAATGAAAACTAATCTGGATATATACAAAAATTCCTTATATAGTTATTTAAATTTTTATGATGAATTCCTAAACATTGCTTTTGTTTCTAGCAAATTAATTTTTATTTAATTAATTTCTATTTCAATATGTTTCAAATTAGTGGTTACACAGAACTTTATTTTTTTGTCTTTTATTTGTTAACATCTTCATTTCCAATTCATTTGACATTTATTATTTCATCTCTAGTATTTATTTATTACCAGCCAGTGTATTAATTCCTTGTTTCAAACCTTTTGGAAGTTTTTCTTCCTCACCCACAACAGTTTTTCTAAATCCATCTTCATTAACAGTTCTTGTATGCTGCCCAAAACCATCCTTTCGTCCAGCTTGGTAATTACCCTTAGATCTGTCAATACCACCTTTATCTTGTCTTCCAAAAGCATCCTGATTCTGACGACCTGAAAGCCTTCCAAATCCTTCCTGACCTTGAGCTCCTTGAAGTCTTCCAAATCCTTCCTGACCTTGAGCTCCTTGAAGTCTTCCAAATCCTTCCTGACCTTGAGCTCCTTGAAGCTTTCCCAATATACCGAGGTTCCAACCTCCTTGAAACCTTCCAAAATCACCCTGATTTTCTTCACCTCTGACTCTTCGTAATCTATCCTGATTTTGACCTCCTTGAAGCTTTTGTCTTCCACCCTGATTCTGATCTCCTGGAAGCTTTTCTCTTCTACCCTGATTTTGCCCTCCTGAAAAGTTACCTAATCCACCTTGATTTTGACCTCCAGGAACCCTTCCTAATCCATCTTTATTTTGACGTCCTGGAAATCTTGCTACTCCAGCTTTACTTTGATTTTCTAGATTCCTTCCAAACCCACCTTGGATTTCATTTCCAGTCATCCTTCCAAATCCATTTTTGTTTCCAGTTCCTACAGGCAAATGCTTTTGACTGTCATTTAAAACATTTTGACTTCTAAATCTATCATTCATGGGTGAATGCCTGTTACCACCTTGAGGAAAATTTCCTCTATTTTCCAGATTCTGTTTTCTTTCATACGGTGCAATGTTTTTACTGTTTCCATAATCATACTGTCTTTGTTTTGGAACATTCACAGTTGGGCCAGGAAATCTCTGCTTATTTACATAATCATTTCTTCCTCCAGCAAACTGGCCTTCCTGTTTGGTCTTTACATCATAACGTGAACTTTTATCAAATTGATCAGGCTGATTACCTGCAGCCATTTGTACAACATTTGTTTGCAATGGTTCATGAAGTGGTCGCCTTGGCCAAGTGGTCTGCTGAATGAGCAGTTTAGCTTTCTGAGACTTCTCATCAAGACGATTAATTCTTTGCAACAAATTCACTTCCACCCATTCAGTTGTCGTATAATTATCATACATAGTGTTGAGAGTTGTAGTCATAGGATTTATCAAGCTCTTAAGACCAGAAATTATTCTTTCAAGTTTAATCAGCAGAATCTTCAGCTGACCTGGACTTCCAAATCGATGCCGAATGTGAAAGTCAGTGAGCCAGCCTTGAATGTACGACTGCAAGCCCTCATCATGTCTGTATTTATTCACCAGCCCCCACAGCTGCTGAGTGCCATAGTAGAAAGCACTGCCTGGGAAAGCGCAGTCTTGACTGACCTGTGCTGTGTTGTCAGGATTCAGTTTGGGCACGCCCAGTTCAATTAGAGCAGAACACTTCAGAACTTCACTAGCAGTTTTGTGGATAGCCAAGCTGAATCCACCAGACCTGATAGTTTGTAGACAAACTGCCAGTGAAGGCAGAGCTTCAGGTAAAAGTTCACACAGTGTTGCATAATGATCATACCTCTGCCATCCAGTCAAGGCAATCCCACGGAATTTTGTTATTGACATTTCATCTTTCATTTTCTTAATGATACGTACCCAACTGAGATGATTCTCCAAATGGCGAGACACGTTTGTATAAAACTGAGCACTTCCAGTTGAACCTTTGAATGATGATGCAGCCCAGATGCCTGAAAAAAGTCTGCCATAAACAGCCCAGATATCTTCGGGAAGTTTTTTTTGTGCCTCTGGAATGTAACTCCAAACCATTGGCTCTACCAGTCTGTTTAGCCCAGATTTCTGAAGAAGTTAAAAAATATGTTATTTTAGTTCTACAATGCTTTTAAATTTAAATATGATTTATTACTTTTCACTGACCTTTTTTATCAATCATTAACTGCTTTTAAGTTAATAATTAATTTAGCATTTTATATTGTTTTACTTAATTACAAAAATATGTAAAATATATTGAAAAAGATAATTTTTTCTTGAAACAAATTCCTTAATTTTCAGGAAAATCTTTATTCTGAAATGGCAGCAAAAAACATTTTCCCTGACTATATCTGAATTACATAATAACAGAGTAAAGTTTAAAAAATCCCATTTACCTCAATTAATTTTTCTGAAACCTTTCGCAACTCATCATCCCAGATAATCACACCAATCTGTCGTTTTGACTGTACTATTTTTGCAACTCTGACAATATGCTGCAGAATTATTTCATCTTTGGTCATTCCTCGGGCTATCATATCATGGGCTTGACCCATTCCAAGGTCATAAACTTCATCTGAGCCAATGTGCAGATACTGCACATTAGGATGTGCTGACAGAATCTGGTCAATCATAGAGCTGATCAGAGAGTAAGATTCATTGTGTGCTGGTGAAATAACTTGTGGTGTTTTAAAGTTCTCTCGTAAATGCTGATACTTGGAGTGTTTAAGAACAAATTCCATATGTCCAAATGTCTGCACAAGAGGAATAACTTCCAGACGGTTTTCTTTACACAATGCAAGCAGCTGGGAAATGTCGTCCTTAGTGTAAGCATTTTCTGCTGCCAACATGCTCAACTCCCTGGAATAAGGGAATGTATCTTCATATTCTATTAGAACTCCTGTAGCACCAAGTTTTGCAAACAGAGGCAACACTTGTTTCAGATAATCCATCTTAGGATGTGCTCCTTTGAGATCAAGATGAACAATTCGTTTCATTGAGCTGAACAGCGGTGAAAAAACTTCATCTGGTTTTGCATATTTTGTTGATTTGGTTGGAACAGCTGTTTTGACCACATTTTCTTGAAAAGTATATTCATCATCAACATGTTCCTCACTTCCAGGCCTAAACTGATCTTCCTTTTTCAAGCCACCAAAATTCCTCCGGGCTACCCAATCAGGCTGTGGTAAAACTGGTTTAGGAAGTTGGTTCATCTGTTTGTGCTTTTTGAAAACCATGTCACTGAAGCCCTTGTTGTCATTGTGACTTCGGAAGTTGGAAAATTTACCTTGGCCACTAATGCTTTTGTACATGTTGTATTTTGATGGTTTTGGTGATGATCTGCCAAATGTGTAGTATGCCAGGAAAATTCCAAGACATATTACACTAGTCAGAATGAACAGACCTGGCTTTCCACGTAAAAACATTCTGCCGTGTCTTCTTGGCATATAGATTTAATCTGAAATCAGGATATATATATAAATGATTATTTCTTTTTCACAACATGTTCATATGTAGGTATAATTTTGTTTTTGTAAATGTTAAATACATAATAGAAAACAAAACTTGTTTTGATTAGTTTTGTTTTAATTAAATAATTGCTGCAATACTATTTTGAAATTTGAAAACCTTTTAGTTAGATTACATTAATATGATAACACAGGGTCTGTTATATGAATTTGTTTGTTGCAAAAAGATAAAATTAAATGAATAAATTATAGTTGCAACAAGTTAGTAACAAACTGTTTAAGCTAAGGAGAATGAGGGCACAGAACATACTAGTATGAATTATCTGCATCAAACTGAACTCCTTCCTTGTTTGGTACTTGCACACTGAATATACAGGGTAAAATAGGTCACACCCTGTTAGGGCCTACTGAATAAATCCCTGACATAAACCCAGACAAATAAAGAATTTATCAATATATCACTGGTCATATTAAGATTATCAGTAATAATTATAACAATACACGAACGTAAAATTACTTTTACCTACAGAAGCACACCAAATGTCCCAGGACTATGGCTGACAACTGACTGATGTTTTTGCAAATAGACTCAGATTTATTCTCCTGTTCATGAGTTTCAAAATTATAAACAAAACATTACTTATCTTGGATATATATTAATTATTATAATCATTCCTTCTGAAATGCACTTACAAAGACTTAGTATTATTTTACTTTACCATTCAGCTTTCGATTCTTGAGGTGGTTTTGTAATTAAGCTTATAAATTATAGATAAAAATGTGCATGAACTTGCCTGTGTAGACTTGACAATAACAAAATCGTTCAGAGACGCATGAATACAGCTAAAGCTTTTTTTTTTTTTTTTTTTTCTCTCTCTCTTACTCACTGATATGCAAATACGTATTCGCTTTCCAGTTCAGTAATTCATAGAACCAGTCTACGAAGATTAACGCAACGAAAATTTTAATATTTAATTTATAATAATTTAATATTCTTCTTCTTCTTATTATTATTATAACAATAGTATTATATAGTTTTTAATTTGTCAGATATTTTTGTCCTACCTTTAACTGTTTCAGTGCAATCCAAATCAGACTTACCTTTTTCTCGCTCACAAGAAACTAAAATGAATTTCAACAGCTGCAAGAATCAATCAATTTTTATATACCAGCTTAAAATATTAGTAACATGTTGATGGACCATTAATAATATGAAATTATTTCTAAAGAACGAACGTAACAACGAAAATTATTTAGTACGCCTTGTACTTCATAATTTCGTGTCCCATTCCCGACAAACTAAACTGAATTTGTTCTGTCTGATGTAGTGGTGGTTGCAAACCGGCTCGTTATACCCTTCACTATGTTTTCTTCTTCTTGTTTATTTATTTATTTATATTACATGGATTACCGATACAACACAACATAGGCTCATAGCAATAATATGTGTTATGATAATTACATTACTGGTGAGTTAAACAAAACAAGTTAAGGCTTACATTTCTGTCTGGTTTCTGAAACAAACAAACAAACAAAAAAATGTTTTCAGTGAACTCTACATTATTATTTGAGATGATATTATATTTCCTTATTATGTAATAGTTCAGAAAAATACAGTGTTTGGTATATTGTTATATTAAATATGTCATACTGAGAAATAAAAAAGGTAAAAAGTATTAGAGACTGTAGGGCCAGAGTGAACAATTAAATATTTAAGGATAAAATGTTGTTATTAATAAAAATTATTGTGGATTTAGTATAATAATAAATGATTGTTTTCTAACGATATAATGATAATTATAAAGATGCAGTTTTTCACTATATATTTTCATGTCATTGTTGTCTCGCAAAAATAGTAGTATATAAAAAAGAGGTGTAGGTAATAATGGCAGTGGAAAAAATGGCACTTTGCAAATTGGGAAAAAAGGTACCTTATCTTTTCTGTATAGTTGACTAAACAAAGCTTTAAAGTAATTTTATAAAATGCAATTTATTCATGCAGTATTGCTACATAAATGCATATTAATATATATAGCATCACTCATCCACATGGTTTTGCTTAACACAGTACAGTATTATATCAGTTTAATATCGCACTTATCACATTATTATCAACTCTTTCTGTCTGACAGTTAATCCAAGGATGTGGGAAGCCACTCCTTCAGAGGTACAGTTATGAACTTTTTTTCTAAGCAGGACTTAACTGATTATGTTATGATCAAACACAGACAATTCATATATATCTATGTATGCTTGCATGCATACTTACAGACACATTCATACAGATGTTCCTAATGTTAATATGCATACCATTGTTAAAATATCCACCAAAATGATATCATTCTGTCAGTTCAAACATAGCTTAAGATATATATTAGTATTTCAGGGGGAGGGGGTGTTTTTGGTGTTTGATTTAATTATGAATCATCAACAATTGTTAAATATGATATTTGCTGCAGATTATATTATTTCTTACATTAAATCATTATTTAAAATAATATTCATGCACTGATTTTTTATGCTTTTTTTTATTGTGTAGTTATGAATTGTTTTTGTAAGCAGGATTTCACCTATTACCAATAACTAAATGTCAAAAAGCAATAGCATTGTTTTTTCCAAATTTGCATAGTGCCATTTCATCCAGGTGCTGTTTTTCAACCGTCCATGAAAACGAAACGTGTTTACTCATTACAATAGTGTGCTTACTTATTATTTCACTTTGTTTTAGTCAGATAAGTGTATAAATTAGAGCAAGGTAATTTCTACATAAGCAGTTAAATCCCAACCTTTTCATAATTCTTTTAGTTCGTTAAGGACATGTTTATTTAGATGCATTTTTCAATGGATGCCATTTTTTGAAAGCCTATTTTATTAAGTAATAACAAACTTGTTTACCCAGTTTGAAGATATATACCTGAATATGAAATTAAAGAATTATGAAATTTTAAAAACTTAAAAGGTGTATGATTAATTAAGAATTGATATCAGTATTTATTTCATTAATACCACAACGGCTCTACAACTGACATCAGTGCAATGGTTACATTCCAAGACAGTTTATCAGCTGCTAAATTTTACTCCACATTCATTAATAGTGGTATTGCATTTTAAATGCTTAGTTGTTTAAACCATCTCAGTTGTATTCTTATCCTTTCTGATTCTTTCTCAAGTTGTTAAAACTTTGTATTTAATCAAAATGTTTTGATGTTTCTTGGCATTTGCAAGATGACACGAAAACAAGAATCTGACATAATCTGTAAGTGAGCTCATACAAGACGACGTACGAAACCACAAATTGATCATCACACTCAATATTCTGAGATCAGCAACGAAGGTGACACCATCAATACTGGACACTACACTTGGACAGGCAAGCCCTGAACTAGCCCAAGTATCCTCTAGCACAGAATACTTCAGACAGGCATCTGGATGAACATTGCAGGTTCTCTGACAGAGAGGTCTATATTGTTTTTTTTCCAACCATAAAGTTGGCTAGTATATTCATTAACAATAATTTTGACTTCATATTTCTTTACATCATTCATATTCATGTTCACAAGTCCCATAAAAAGTACATTTAGTCATACATACATATGCAATATGAAGAAACCAAGACCTCTATCATAAAATCACTCAGAAATCTTCAAACATGTTTGAATCAACCTAAATAGTGATGTGACAGTCTTCAGATTAAAATGTGACAACTTTCAATCCAGTGATAAGTGCTTCATGACATTATGTGAAAAATATAATATAAATGGCATTACATATTTTAATCTAATTTCTTTAATCTTCCACAAATTTTTCAGTTTTTTGTAATTCATGATTTCTGGAACAAAGAAAGGCTTGGAAATAAAACTAACAGATTTTTAATCGAGTGTAACAAAATATGTGAACACCAATACTAGCCATAATGTCATTTCATTCATGGCAGACCAGTTTCATCTACCAGTCAGAAAAAGATACTGCTATCTATCTGTTCTCCATGTAAGCACTATGTTTCTACTATTTTTAATACTACTGAGGTATGTTAGGACAATACTTTAGTGAAAGTGTAGCCGAGTTACCACTCAATGCAGACAAAGTCAATGAGTATTTTAAATTTCCTTTAAAATAAGAATTCCAAAACTGTTTATACCATTGTTTAGAGCATAACTAGAAAAATACCAGTTATAATTAATTAAATATATCAAAAATAAACATCCACAAATACACATTTCTGTTCAGCTTCATTTTTGATTATCCCATATATTGATAAACTGACAATTACATACAAAAGTTCGTGTTTTAATATAAAAAATAAACAGAATATAAAAATTAAAAAAATTAATAAGACAACTTTTTACAATAGTATACATTGCAACTACAATAAGTAAAATCTGAAGTACAATTATTGTTTTTGTCCAAATTAAAAAAAAACTAACCAAAAGTGTTATATATAAAATATACATGTAAAAAATGAAATTATCACGTTAATACAGTAATCATAAATATTTTACTTAACAGCTATTTATTTCATGATTTTCATTTTAACAAGTTAAAATTTTCCTCTCAAAATAACGAGGTTGTTTTTTTAATTATTATCTTAATGTTTCATATTTCTGTAAAATAAGTGTATTTTTAGATACATATTATTTTAAACATTTAAAATAAGCAATATTTTTATGTATAAAAACATAAATGTAGCGTTATTAGGTAATTTAAAACTATAACAGTATGATGACTGACTGTAAAAAAATACCAATAAAATTATATAATTTACAAGATTTTTAAATTAATTTATTTACCATTTTGTTTTTACATTTTATACACGAAATATTTAACTTACAAAAAAGAAATAACTTCTAAATAATAAAAAATATCAACAATACCGAAGAAAAACTTTCTTGCTGCTATATTACAAGAACGTACTTTCAAACCCCAAATTATGTTATTTTTTACAATAACTCGCTTTAAAATGTTTATTAGACCACTTCCAGAGTTATTATTTCTATTTTGCAGGACATTATGAAAACACTTTCAAACCTCAAGTTATCCTTTATTCCATATTTAAAAAGATAAAGATGCAGTCATAAATATATGAAAGCATAAATGATATTGTTACATTCCTTCAATAAAGATTTTAAAGATTAATGATCATTTCAAAATCGCCTGTTAATAAACATAATTTCATTCTTTTGTTTCTAAAATTAGCAGCAAAATATCTTTAATGTTTCACTTGCACACATACACACAAACAAAAAAAATCAACTTTTTGAAAAAACTATTTATAAATCCAGTACCTGTTTATTACATCATCAATCAAGAATATTACTAAACAAAAGTTTTCGTAAATTTTTCTTTTACAAATTTAACTAACGGACAATTATTATTAAATAAATATAAGACGGTCAGTTTACATTACTTAAATCAGTATAATCTTTGGATGATCAGTAACAGGATTTTAATTCATTTATTTTCTAAAAATAGCACTAATAATTTAAATTAAATATACTGTATTTCTAACAATGTCTTTATCAAAGGCCAGAGATTACATATAACGGCCTTTACAAAGAATATATTTATTCAATATACACTGAAGAAAATGTGTGAAAATAAGGAAAGTATACAACAATAACAAATCTGTGGAATTCTACTGTATTAAGTTCACAAATATACAAGCATAAAAAAAATGTACGATCAACAAACAACGCACAGAAACACAATAAGATCATTCAATACTAGTCATGTAAATCTATTCGCAATTATCCATTTCACAAACATCTTGCAGGCACTCATCCAAGTTGAACTCGGTAAATAGTGCCTGCTCAATTGATGTTTCATCATCATCCTCATCGGCACTACATGGTATTTTCATGTAGGAACTGTCACTGGCCGATGGATTGTCACATTTGTTTTTTGAACTGAGCACAGGGAAGTTTTCACTTGGACTGGGAGACAATGTGCTGCTGACAGGAGACGTGGAACGTGTTGCTGAGCTCTCGGAGCAGGTGTCCGAGGCAAAATCACACGCAATGTGGAGTTCATTTTCAAAAGAACTCTCCACTGATCCTTCCGAAGAGCATTCAGCTGATACGTCTGTGCTGAAAAATACAAATTAGTTTATTTCTGAAGAAACATTTTGGTAAAAAAACATTTCAATAAAAAAAAGAATATCTAGAAGGTTAATTTAAATCCTTTCCTTGTGATAAGATATAGAATTGCTAATAATAAATTTACCCTATGGCCTTGAAAAGTTTTGTTCATTATGCTGCATTTCTTTTCTTTATTCTGAATTTGAAGTAAAGCTAGATTAAGAAACTGAGTCAGATATTAACTACGACTTTAAAAAAATAAAAGATTCCAAATTATTTTCACACTATTATACCTTTTATAATAAAAAGCAGTAAAAATATGATCTGAACAGTTCCACATTATGTTAATTAATAATGACGTGTACAACAAAAGAGTAATTTAAACATATCTAGTCACTGCCATTTTTATTTTGTAGCTTCTTCCAGTATTGTCCAAAAGAATAAAGCTGTCAGTCCAACACAACTCTGTGTTCAAATGTTTTCTAAAAGCAGTTTTATTATACTGACAGGTCATCCAAAATAATACTTTGGAAGCCTAAGAATTTTATTTGACTATTATTTTGTACTGTCACATTAATACTTCTAATATTCACCTGTTACTGTGCTGTCTGTTGCATGCATTTGGTGGGTCCCAGGCATGAAGCTGTCGTCGCCATCTCCGTATCTGTTCATCCCACGACCGACGACTTGACTTTATGTACTTGTCTGGTGTTTTGGGGTGACCTTTTTGTCTCTTGTTTCTAATATAAACAGAATTGAAAATAACCATTTTAAGACCAGAAGTTGTTTTTAGATTATCATCTTCATGTGTTACTAATCAATAAAAAATAATAAATGTTTTTTTTTTACAAACTGAAAAAAAAAAAAAAAAAAAAACACACAAAAATAAATCTTTTGCAAAAAAAGATTATAGCCAGAATACAAAATTCAAACCAAAATAATGAACATTTAAAAAAATAAAATAAATAAAATAGAAAGGGCGTATTCAGAAATACGAAAGTATGTAATTATATACATCATTTTAAATTATAAATTAAAGCAATAAACAATTGCTATTAAATAAAATTTTAATTTAAGGTGTTTGGTACTTCAGAAATATAATCTTTCATTTTCTTTTGGTCCATAAATGTAATGCAATGTAACTGAAGACTATTTATTTTAAGTCACAATCATTAAAAACAATTCTCCCTGCAATTATACATATACTTTTATTTTCCATATATCAAGTGTCCTGAATAAATCATACATTTTATTTCTCTGCCATTTTGTTCTAGGCCTCAGGATTTAGAAACCAGCAGCTTTATTGACCTTCACTGTTTTTAAGACAAAGTTATAGTCCAGCTGTTTAAAACTTACTTCTGAACAAGGCTGATGTAACGGTCATAACCCAGAGTGTTTTTACCATAGTCCAGCTGTTTCTGTTTTCTGATCAGTACATCTTCATCTGTTTCAATCTGCAGTCTGAAAATATTTGCAAAACATTTAAGATTGTTATACAACTTATTTAATTTCAATAAAATAACTAACCAAACATGACCCAATATATATATATTCTTTTTACCATTTAAACAACCACTACATGTATAATTAAGTGAGATCAATTATAACTCATTTCAATATAATATGCAGTATCTTGTGTGTGATTGTAAAAAAAAAAACTGCTGACATTTTTGGTGTCTAATGTACACAGGACCTCCATTATTGCATGATTGTCAAACACTATTTTAGACCAAACATATTTCATTACAAAGCAATCACTTCATCTTACATCAACTTTATACATAATTTTCATTTTTATATAAATTCTACATTACCTGTAAATATATATATGTACTTAGTTTAACTAATACAAGTTCAGATATAGGAAATGCACAGATAATAGGTGAATGAAACTTGTTTACACTATTAATTTGGTAAATAGCTGGAGTAGAAGATGTTGCAAACTGCCAAACACAAATGCAACAAATCCATAACTCTTGAAATTATCTTGTACTCACCCTGGCTTGATTTTCCTTGGGTTCATTTCAAGCTGCCTTCGATATCTAAAAAAAAAAAAAAGAATAAAAAATAAAAAATAAAATAAAGAAATAAAAAAAAGGAGAAAAAAACCAACAGAATACAAAACTATTGTTAAAATTCCTTTTCTCCACTCATACTTCTTTTGATAAAATAATATTAATACCAAAAGCATAAAACAAAATAAAGAAAAATAATAATCTGTATCAAAATAATTTTACATGAATGTGAAGAAAAAAAAGTAATGACATCAAAGAAATAAAATATTTTGAATGTTTAAAAGCAGGTACATTATTTGAATCTCTGTCAAAGTGCTTTGTCTAATATTTGACAACATTACTGGTACTGTTTTTTTTTTAAAATATTTATATTTTGAGCAATTATAAAAATACTCTCTTGTGTTAACAAAAACATTATACTGAACCACACTGTACCTTTGCAGCTGTCGTCTTTCTTCCTCTATCCTGGTGTTGTATTCATCAGTTCTTTCTGCCCATGACCGAGGATGCTGAAACTTAGGTCGGGGTGGTTCAGGTGTGTATGTGCTGAAATAAGTTTTCAATTATTATTTTTATGTTTTACAAGAAATGGTAATTATTATAACATATTTTATCAGATCAGAATACTAAAATGTTTGGCAGTTAACTATTAAATTACGTTAATATTTCAGTCAGACTCAGTTACTTAATAAACAGCTGTTTTCAATTATTATATATTTTATCAACTCAAAATAGGTGAAATTAGTTACATATTACTGAAATATTAATTTCTGCTCATTAGATAATTATATTGTGTTAATATGACTAAAGTCCTTTCATCACTTGTTTTTACTTACTGTGCAGATGTAAGGGATGGAAAATCATTTTCATCAAATGAGGAGGACATGATGGGCTCTAATGGCTTCTTAAAATGTTTTCCCTCACTTCTGTAAATAAGAATAAATGTAAAAATTTCACAAATAAACAGATAAATACAAGATGACAAAACATAAATGAAAGTTATTTATTATTTTATAAGTACATAAAGTAGTTAAAACTGAAATTAATCTCATCTAAATTTAAACACCTTGATTTTATTCAAGAATAACTTATTTCACAAGAATGACAAATTAATGTTATAGGATATTAAATACTGCATTTCACCAAATAGATTAAATATATGAAATGGTTACTGTACTAAGAGATAAATGACATCAATCTTTATAAATTGAACAAATTTTAAAACCTATTTGATTCCCTTCTACAACGTTTTCTCTCCCTATCTTCGTCACAAGGTCTGATTGGACTTCTTAATGGACTTAAGTGGCCAGCCCTAACGTACTTTTCTTGATCAGAATCAGCACACCTAGAGAATGATATATCATATTTATATATATATATTACAATTTATATATACAAATTCTGAAAAAAAAATTTATATTAATAATAATAGTTGGGATTTTATTCAACTAATCAAAAGCGAAAATAAATTATTTTATAGATTATTTAATGATAAAGGTTTTACGTCGTGTTGAAAAGAACCTTCAAATTGAACATAATAATGTCTTTACATTTATTCTATAAATAACGTGGTGAATTTGATGCTTTTGTGTTCTTTACTTTAGTATTAAGTCCATACAAACTGTCGATAATAATGAACAAAAGCCTTGAAACAATGAAAAGATAAATATGATCTGAAATGCAAGTTGAAGTGGCACATGTGCTGTCTGCTACAACTTGTTAGTGAATATATTTCTAAATTGTGTTCTCGTAATAACAGATATAGCAAATGCAATTAACAAAATCTTGCTTACGATCACTGATCAAATTTCATGTTGAAAAAATAAACATCGTTATATAACAATTAACATGGACAACGAGAGAAATCGTCAAATGATTTACTTACATTTTATCTGGTGAATAATTATTACTTTCATGTCGATAATTTATAGTTCTTAATGTGCATTTATCAGTCATTTTACTTTTTAAAAACTCGTCAGTTTCTAAACATTAACTCTATGTCCGGGTACTCTTTCATTCAACGCATCAAAAGAAGTTTGCCCTTTTCCCGCCAGATCCGATGCGCAATCGCAGTTCCCCATAAAATTGACAGAGATTATATTCTATACAACCATCAACGTTTATAACAGTCACCTTTAAGTAGTTGGTACATATAAAATAAAATGTAATTTTCTAATATATTTAATATTTACAACTGTTTCAAATAATTTCCTTAATTATTAGCAATTAAAATATTTTACATGATGACAGATCAGTGACTCCAAAAAATATTAATATATAAATTACAGATACAAAAGCAAAAACCTGTCAAATTTAATGTTTCATTGTCTATTAAAATTTTCACTGTAAATAATTATATTAGTCAGCCTTAAGCAATAATTAGGTTCACGATTTTTTTTACTATAAACGTGATTTAACTGTTAAAATATACTTACCAATAAAATCGGAGAACATAATTTGGTGATAAAGTAATGTATTAAAAAATTAAATATAATTAATTTACTCCCGTATTCACGTTTCAATTCTACACATTGTTATATTAATTTCCATTAGAAAATATGTTAGTTATCAAAATAAAAAGTTATTATGTATTTATTATTTATTTTATTTTATTTTATTTTTTCATTACATTTCATTTATTTATTTATTTATTTATTTTGTGTGTGTGTGTGTGTGTTTTTATTATTTTAATGTTACAAACGCACGCAAATATTTGTAAGAGGTGCCAATTATGTCTTTGTAAACATTGCTGCGTCACCTGAAGGAAAAGTGTTATCATTAGACCATATATATCATAAAAACGTCATCGTCACTCAGCAGTTTAAAACTTAATAAAATTCGAAATTGCTCGAAATGACACTACATTATCTTTAACCTATTTCCAAAAGGATCACTTTACAATGCAATTATACATATAAATTAACACTGCTTTGGGTATCTTTTAACAAAACATTTTTAGACTATGTACCATAAATGTTGAAAGTTATTGTAACATAATAGTGAGAAAGACGTATGCTTTGAGGCAGTTGGCTGAACGTTCTCTCTCTCTCTCTCTCTCTCTCTCTCTCTCTCTCTCTCTCTCTCTCTCTCTCTCTCTCTCTCTCTCTCTCTCTCAAACACACACACACACACAATTCAAATGCACAAAAAGGTAAAATATTGATACATTGCTAATTTACTCCAGAATTTTTGTGTTTATGTACAAATAATAATAATAATAATATACATGTATATATAAAAAGATATCTTGATATTTCTTCTCATTCACTTATCACTTTTATGTACTTTACAATATAAAAACCTTTATAAAAAGATATCTTGCTTCTAATCATAACAAAAGCAATTCACTGCTTGATGATAGTTGGATTTTTTTTCTCCATACCCGCATTGTTCTAAACCATGATTCTCATTCTTGATTCTTGATTAAGTAAAACATTTCGTCCTTTCTTTATTGACTTAGAGCAGAACAGAAGTTAGATCATTAATAGAAAATAATATATATTATAACTAAAATATCTTTATATTATTACTATTATTTACTTGATTTTCATCACTCATACTTCTCCAGCTGGGAGAAAATTAATAACTGCCGGGTATTAGCTTACGATAATATAACTGGATGCTATTTAATTAGTTTTTTAAAATGACGAGACCTTCCAGAACAATCCGATGTTAGATGAATAACGCAATAATCACAGTCAGTTGATGACGTATTTACATTTCGTAACAATGAATCGACGTCAGACTGAAACTATAGTACATGTTGTATACGTACATGCAGATGCTCTTATAAGTTTTCAGGAGAAGCACTAAAATAATTTATTATTAAACTATCTCTGATGTTTTCTGGATAAATAATAATAATAATAATAGTAATAACAGCAACAGCAACAGCAAAAATAACAACGACAACAATAATAATATTTTTTAAACGTTCTAATCTTCATTATTTTCTTAAATCTTGTGGACTCTTCCCATTACTGGAAATAATTTTCGCAGTCTCTAAAAGGATATCAGTTAATTAATTCCGTTTAATGACTGGTTATTTTCTATAGTGCTTCTATATCCCTGAACCTTATGAATAGAATAAAAATGATGTACATACACATCGGGAATTATATATATATAAGCATGTTATCATTACCGAACAGTTTCGATTCAAATAAACAATTAAACAAGCAAGCAAGCAAACAAACAAACAACAATAACAGACATTTTAATGAAACTGTATTTCCTTCTCATAATTTCTTTTTAATGTTATTATTATATAGTTTTGTGCAAAAGCCATGCCTTTTGTAATTAATCAAAATAACCATTATATCGTTTAATTACTTAGTTGTTGTTTTGTTGTTATTATTATTGCTTTGCTTTTTATTTTTTGTTTTAATTGGAACTGTTCTAGGGCTCCGTAGGTACTATAGATATAAACAAAAATTACTGTTGTAGAAGAAAGTACAAAAAAAAGAAAAAAGAATTTCTATAAGTTATGTAAACTTTTATTTATGCGTTTTAAATACTAAGAGAGCTACATATGTATTTTCTAATTAGTAGTATAAACTGTTTCATTTTCATTTATTATTAATAAGACTTAAAATTATATTTATATAAAAAAATAATAATAACACTTTTTTTTTTTCAAATTTCAAACGAACCAGTGAATAAAAATATTGCTTTGTTTTGCAGAAAGGTGAGTTAGTTGTTTAGTGTATACTATTTCAAAAGTAAATAAAAGACAAACATTTTATTTAATTTATTATTTATACTAGCTACATATAACACATTTATTTTCACGAAAATGTTGATTATCGAGTTAAATCATTTAAAAATGTTCATCTTTTTTCAACGTAATGGAGTATGATTGAAATAGCGTCTGCAGCAACAACAAACGCTCGATTTTGATTGGTTGATTATCAGCTGTGTTCAAACTATCAGGCGGCAGTGCTTTGCCTAGACACATCCCAGGTCCTGATTTGATAATACGATTTATTTGGAAATTCATGTTTATGTTCTAATAGTCTGGAGATCGTCATGGACCTGGGAAGTTAAAAAATATATATTATTATAAATTTCATAGTCTGAAATTCCCGCACAAATTTAGAACTGGAGTTTCGGAGCATCTGTGTGGTTTCTTCAACACCCAGTGACCATTGTTTGTAATCCACGTCTAAAAATTACTTTCTAAACAAAAGTTAATCCAAACGGACTTCGCTGATATAAGTGATCAGAAAAAGGACTCTTCTCATGGACTTATAAATTGAATGATACAATTGGTGCATCTTCCTGGACTTTTTAATTCAAGGTGAAATTGTATTCGAAATCGGTGAGCTAAATTATGACTTTACTTAGGGGTGTGACTTCAAAGAGACTGGAATATGACATCTAAAAAAATTTCTAAACCAACTTTACGAATACCACTGGCTACACTATCAGCAAGCACCATGAATTCGGAAATTACAGTGGGTTCGCCTATGTCAAATCTTGCTCATAATTTAAGTGAATTATCCACAGGAAGGTAAGTTACCTAGTGAATTTTGAGAATCGATTCCCACACTTCTTGCTGCAAGTTGTGACATGTTTCATTTGAGAACACAAATCTGACAGTTGGCATTTGTGTTGTTTTACATGTATAAATGAATGAACGTGATGTATATAAATCATAACGACAATTTAGATTTTAAATATTATCCAGGATCTTTACATTTTTATTTTATTTATTTTTTTTTTTTTTTTTTTTCATGTTTTTTTTTTTTTTTGTTTTTTTTTTTCATTTTTTCATGTTTGTTTTTTTAACAAATATGTAATATTAATAGCTTACTTAATTTATCCGCTAGTCTCAAAAACACTACTATACATTATTTTTTTGGACTCATTAATTTTCTTTTCTGTTATATTTCTACAGAATTTAAAAGTTTGACTGTATGTATGAATGAATGTTTAACAATACATTTTAACATTAACATTTATTAAGTATGACTTATATATTTTTTTTATAAAAATAATACAAAAGATAAACCTATTTCCATCCTTTGGGCAGCTGTAATCAACAATAAGGGGACTTTTATCTACTTACTATCATAGTCAAGAAAGCATATGTTATAATCTTTGGCAAGTTAGTCATGGGAGTGACAGATCCTGGAATCCATCAAGTATCATTCTAGTATTAAAAGTCAAACATTTGCATTACAACCTGCTCCTTGTTGATATATTTGTATAATAATTACTATTTAATAAACATTTTTTTTTGAAAATTTACTTTTTACTTTTTATATATTTATTACTCATGTTAAAAAAACCCAAAAATTCTATCAGAACATTACAAAGTTTTAGATGAGTTAAGTTGTAAATTATTAAATTCTTTAAAAAGGATGTGTAGACAGGATGGTGTAATATGTAAGGTGTAATATATATTTACATCATATATGTAAAATGTAAATAATTAAATTTTATTTGATGTACACGATAAAATGTAAATGTTTATTGATTATTTTTTTTTAGGGGAACACCAAAACGTAAATTATCACTTTCCAGTGTTGATACTCCCACAGATTCCACTAGACCAACTCCAGAACGTGTGTCATCAACAGAATCAGGTAAATTTATTTTAAAATACATCCTAATAGAATCGTTTTTTGAAACCAGTGAGCCTAAGGTTCATTATTATGGAATAGATGCCATTTTTGGTAAGCAGCTTAATATATATTTATATGTGAGAGGTTAGTAAAATATGCAAACATAATTATTGAAAATAAACAATTTAATGTTTACTGCCAGAAATTTGATAAAGAATAGCTGTTAAACATTTTCTTTCTGACTTAATACTAGTTCAGAAACTGGACAAAAACTGGAGACTGAAAAGTTGGGAAACATGGTCCTCATGCACGCCTGCATTTCCGTCACATGTTTTTCCATGGAAAGATTTCTATCAAACAACCTCTGCCTAAACTTAGAGTTGCTGTAACTTAGATTGTGATCCTACTTCTGACTCATGTTTTGTATGAGAAAAATATATCTTCATTACTTTAAATATTCCACCCACCAAAAAAAATCAAAAACATTTTCGTGTATTGCACATTTTGTAATAATTCATTACATGTTTATTTTTCCAGTTTTGGGTAGGTTTTAGAAGTATTTATTTATATTTTTCCAATTTTTATTATTGTTGTTTAGAGAAAATAGTTTCGAAAATGCACATGAGGTTTGTTGACTTAAGATTTTTTTTTTTTTAAATATCTTATTTGCTGTTCTATTAGCATTCTCTTTCAGACTAAGAATTTAAATTAAAGATAAAGCTGTGTTTTAGAAGTGGTCCACATAATGGCAGTTTATAACCAACACTAACATTTTAAATAAATAATAATATCACAAACAAAATTATCATGATACCTTCTGTGGATTTATTCAAATTATGAAATAAATAAATGCATTTTAAAAAAGAAAGTTCCATAATAGTCTCAATTTCAAATGAATGTATTACAAATATTTAAATATTTCTGGTAGTGAGATACAATAATATGCAGCAAATTCTAGATTACATTCTAATTGAGAAACCACCATGGATAGCATTAGCCCTACATGTATTTATAGCATGCACCCCATTGTTTCTTGTGTGTAGACATAGTTTACACGGGTAGTATTGAATTACAGTTGCTGTGGTCATGGTTAGTTTCCAGTTACAATGGCTGCAGTCATGCAGTGGTCTAATCCCCACTGCAAATTAACACCTCTGTCAATAGCATTGAATTTCTCTTGCCATCCTGAATATTGTCTGGTTTTCAATTCGTTTGGCTTGACAGGTGCCCACTGACTTTAAACCTTGTATGTTAGACATTGTAATGCATTTCAGTGTAATAGTAATGAATTTTTTAGTATTATTTTTATTTATATTGTAAAAAATATTTAAAAATGGTAAGTTAATTTTTATTATTAATTAACTGTTAGTAAGAGTGATTTTAGGATTATTCTTTTTTTTTTTTACTATTATTTTGGTTATTACTAATTTTCCAATATTTTTTTTAATTTAATTTTTTTTTTTTTTTCCAACTTAATCAATGTTTCTAACCTTTTATTGTGTACTGCATTTCTGCAACATTTTCAAAATCATTAAACATTTTTTTTTATTCCACACTTTTCCTTTTCTCATTAACTAAATACTCTGTAATGTACTATATATTTTAGTAATGTCTTTCATATAATTTTATACTAATTTTTTTTTCTCTTTCTCTTTATTTCTGTTTATTATTATTACTAAAATGTGTGAAAGTTATGAAAGATAACTACATATAATTAACATAATTGTGCAACTAATAGCTCAATACCACCACCTGATGGGACTCTAAAGGCTGACATCATACTGAATGTTCTCATTGTTGTAATTATTACATGAAGAGTTGATTACACCTGCTTAATTAGGCATCTCCACCCTGTGGTGCATGCGCTATGTCTGGCACTTGCATGTATATATGACACTTACCAGCTTGTTTTTAATATGCCATTTTATAAAAGTGTTTTATTTTGGATTAGATATGTTTTAATCCATAGTGTTTTATTTTGAATTAAATATGTTTTAACCTGCAGCAAAAGTTGTTTGACTGGCACCCAGTTACATTTGACATATATCGCTTAGTTAATATTTTATTTAAAAAATCATTATTAGTAGTATTTTTCACTGGATTAAATATATGCTTTGTTTCAGATTAAATTTGGTTTAATTCTTCTTACTGTGTATTTTAGTCTGGATTAAATGTGTTATAAATCCACAGTGTTTTATTTTGGATTAAACCTGTTTTAATCTGCAGTCTGACATGTTCAGTCTGTAGTTTATTATCAACTGACAAGATGTTATTCAAACAGATTAATATCTGCATTATTGTTGTTTGGTGATAGTGGTCACTCTATTTAGTATTTCAGATTTATAAAAATAATCTTTTTTGAATAGATACATTCTGTGTGTGTGTGTGTGTGTGTGTGTGTGTGTGTGATACTTTCTTAATCAAATTTACTCCATTTCATAAGTTACATTTTGTTTTTTTGATAAATATAAATCAGTTATTTTTTCATCAATTCAAATTCTCAAATAACCTTTAATTTTGACTATATAGTGTAATACTTATTTGTGTTTAAGATGGTATTTGAAATTCTTGAATTGTGTTCAGCTGCATATATTATTCACACACACACACACACACACACACACACACACACACACACACACACACACACACACACTGTCTTTGTATCTGTCTCTGTTTCTGTCTATTAGACTCTCCCTATCAGTGTACAGTTTTGATGCTTGAGAGAAAGTGACAGCCACAACAAACAGGAAAATCCCAAGAACACTGTAAAACAGTTGTATTACAAAACTGTTTGGATTAAATGATTCTGATTATGCTGAGACATATAAAATTACCAAACTGAAAAAAACCAATAGCTTAAACTGAAATATTTTTGATTTGTAAAATTGCTTATTTTCATATTTTCATCAGATTGGTGGGGTGTGTGTGAAGAAAAAATACTTTGTTTCCATAATATTATTTCATATTACTTCTGTTTTAATCATCAATATTAAAAATAATAATTATTAAATATAAAATGTATTTTGTAACTTTTTATTAAAATGGAAAAAATATAAATACTCATGAACTGAGACTTTGTTCATAATCTCAGTGTAAAGACCATAAACATTAAACATGCTTTCTGCTGCATTTTCATCATGGATAGTAATGGGTTTATTCTAATATCTCCAGACTATTATTTTGTTGTTGTTGTTGTTATAATATTATGTTATTATTATTGTGTCACTTTTTTCTTTGAAAATACTTATTTTTTTTAAGATTAAAACAAATTTTTTACTGTGGTATTTTTATTTCTTGTTTTTAAAAATATTTCTTACAGTTGTCATGTATTTTTCAGGATGTTTTGTAGATTCTCCAACCTTGATAGATTCACCAACACTGGAAATGAGGTAAAACCATTTAATTATAACTAACATTACAACTAATTACAACTAATATTGTTATTACATTCTCTTTTTATTACTATTTTTTTCTCTCTCAGATTACTGTACATACAGTATGTGCCCACCCTTCCACAAAAAAAGAAAAAGATAAGAAAAGAAATGTTACTGACAAAATAATTTATGCAAAATAAATAAAAAATAATACATGACAGATTGATAAATTTTGTTACACTCTTTTGGACTGAGTGTTGGTGTGATAAGTAAACCAAATCTTTTCCTATTCTTATGATAATTATTACTGATTGACAACCAATCATTTATCTAAAGCATTGACATTTTTTTTTTCTTTACTGAACTTTTTTTTTTTCCTTCTAATGTGTAAGATCCAGAAAGATGCTAATCTATAATTACAGCCATGTGTGAATATTGTTAAATTAAGTCTTAGAAAAAAATTGATGTCACCCAAATTGAACATTACCAACAAATGACATTTTTGTCTAGCACTGTTGCTTTAACTTCATACAGTTTGGCCAAAAGGTGCCAAAACAGTTTTGACACATTGATGACAGTGTTTTGTATTTACAAATTTTATAACAAGTTATACTTCTGCCTTGCTTTTCAGATGCTATAAAATAAAAATAATAAAGTTTTGGAAAATTGTGTACATATTGTTAGAGATTGGAGAGAAGACATATCATGTTTAGTTTTCCCTGACAGTATAATGCTGCTTATAAGTAAATTCAGGTTATATAAATAGAATTTTACTTCATTATCATAAGAACACGGTTTTGAGGATTTTTAATTCTGTTATGGATCATTTTAATTTTTATGTGCATTGAAATCATATGAATATGTAATTTGTGTTTTCTGATTTTAATGTTATATATCATTTTATCACATGTAGAAATAAAGAAGACTTTCATTGTGAACTCTGAATAGATCACATTGCTAAGGTCTGCATATTATGTAATCACCCATGGCTTCTTTTCCCTTTTATCTTTTGATACAACTTTAAACTGATTACGTAATCAAGCCTATCAAATTCAGTTTAGCTCATGTGGCATCTTTAGTTTTGTTTTTGGGGTTTTTTTTTTTATTCAATAACAGCCCCAAAAACTGATGTTTGATCATTTGTATTTGCAAAGGCAAACATCAGCAGAGTAAAACCCGAACCTAACTACACAGAGCTAGATTTAAAACTGAGCCATGGCCTCTGTCTTTGTCCTTAGAGGTTGACACAATCCCTGCAAGACTTGGCCTGATAACACAGACTACATCTGTTCTGTGTAACCACCTGTTGCTCTCCCTCTCTCAGTCCACAGTACACAGGACCACCACTATCTGGATGCAATCAATGAACCACCATGTGCTCATCAGCTGCCCTGGTGGTCATGGCTTACAAGAGACATACCACCAGGGCCAGAGTGGCCCCGCCGACAGGATTGCCAGACAAGCCCATCTGCTGATTGTGAGGTGCAAAGTGAACTTTAATAACCCTACAGTGAATGGCTTCGTTTGTCAGCCAGATGAGCAGATGGGATTTTAGTACAATAAAGAAAAAAGAAAAAGAAAGTAATTTAGACTAGACAATTTAGTATTTTATTCATTGATTTTTGAAATTCCTGTATTTGTTCAGATATTCATTTATTTTGAGTTTTTCTGAAAAGTGTTTTATTTTAGAATTTTTATGGTACCACTTAAAACAAATAATCCAGCAAATCCACCCCCCCACCAATTTATTATTATTTTGATTTTTTTTTTTCCTTTTCCTATCTTTTTATTTAATTTTTTTTTTCTTTCATTTTTATAAGATTTTTTTTTATACTTTTATGCAAAACATATTACAGTTGCACAGGGTATCTTATTTAATTATTTCTAATAAACATAATAATTATAATGACAATTAAAGAATTTGTTTATATTACATTATTTTTTCTGAAACTCATCTAATTTTACACTAATTTAACAAAATATCTTAATGATTAGCCCATTACACAACCTTCAAGAACTTACAAAAAAACTTGAAATACCTATGATAGGTAAATAAAATGCATCCACATAACACTTGCAGTCAATAATGTGTGTGTATAGGGTATCAGTTTAGGGTTTTAGCTAAATAATAATGCATGTTGACATGGACATATATATTTTTATACCTCAGGGTTTAACCATGCTTTTATTTAAGTGCATTCCTTTGTACTACACTTTGCAGTAATAAAATTCTCTTTCTGCTTTTCACTGATTTACTGTGTACTATTGAAGAAGTTTTAAAAGTCACTGCCTGGAGCCATGGCTGCACAGTAGGAACTGCAGAACTGCCAATTAAGACGGAGTTGTTAAAACCTGATTGGCTAATTGGCCCCAGGAATTCCCACTGGTGGCTAAATCACCTTTGGAATATTGTAAAATACACTGTGGTGTTTTACAGCCCAATGTTTGAGTAGTTGGTCTGAATTAACACCTACTGCAACACACTGAAAAGCTTTTACTTTTCTTTAAGGCAGCTGCCCCTATGTGTATGTGTATGTGTATGTATGGGTGGGTACTAATAAAACTGAATGCCAAGAATAGCTGTAGAAATTACTGTTTCACTGTCGGTCAAAATAGCAACAAAATTTTAAATGCTATTTACATTTTCCTTTATGTAGTTTTCCACTGTAAAAATGTTTGAAGAAATGAATGATAAAGGAACATAGCCACCATAACAGATGAATAAATTATATTTATAAGGACATCTCAGTTTTCCCAGCTACTGAAAATATTTATTTATTAATTCATTGTTATTCAGTTGATTTAAATAAACAAAATAATAAAATAAAAATAATAATAATAATAATAATAATATAAAAAGACAAAGAAAGAAATTTATTTTTTAAATATTATTATTAGTACTGTGATAATCTGATTTGTATTTCAGACATTATATCAGTGTAACGAAAATAAAAAGTTGTTAATTGTAATGCACCACTTTATGGATAGCATATTTTATCATGAATCTTATTTTATTTTTTATTTTAATCTATTTATTTATTTATTTATTTATATCTCTATCTGTATCTGCATTTTATTTATTTTATTTAATTAGCTATTTTATGTACTTGTTTATTTTAATCTTTATTCTTCATTGATATAACAACTGTTGGACAGTCATCATAATTGTTTTATCACTATTGATGGATTTGTAGACATCTTAATTGGTAACAATGTTTATTTTTTATTTTTGTGTAGCACTCATTTTTCTGTTAATTGCCATGACAGTATTTATTATTATTATTATTATTACTTTGTAAACCTAACAAATGTTTAATCTATTAAACAGCCGATCAGAAAATGAATGGAATGGATATCATGATTTGTAATGGTATTTTTTATTTCTCTTGTGGATGATTATTAAACCTAACAACTATTATTCAGTTGTACTACCATGACAGTAAATGTGACTGTTTTATCTACAGTCATAAAAAGAATTTGTTTTTCCCATTCCGGAATGTGAGAAGATTGCACAATCGACTCCCAGTTTCAGTGGAATGAACACTATTGTCAGACATCCTTTATTGTTTTGAGAAGACTTTTAATCCAGCACAACTCTTTTTATTACTCTTTTTCCCTTGTTGCTTTGTAATTCAAGGCTGGTCACTCCATTTATCATCTTAAATGCATTACATCAGTAAGGGCCTTTTTTACAATGCAAGAATTAGTGAATGGTTATTTTAGCTGCAGGAGATCAGTTTGTTCTCCTTCCTTTGATGTGGATGGGCCATTATTACAATTCTTAAATTAAAAGTATGTTTGATTTATTTTTCAAAAGCTCATTATACTTTTTTACCCCTTTTTTCAAATTTTAATCAGACTACACTCTGGGCTTTTTCTTGAAGAAAAAAGGGACAGCAATTAGTTGAATAGGATGATACTGTGTTTTGTTGCATTGATTTCACAGGTTTCTTCAATGTTTAAATAATTGCCACTGGTCTTATTCTACTGTGTTTAATTAATCAAATAAGCCAATTCATAAAACCCAGTACCAACTGCTTGTTGTAAATTAATTTTCAAAGGGATATTTAATTGATGTGTAAAGAATGATACATTTTTATTTGTTTCAATAAGTATTTTTAATTAAATAATACAAAGCAGCTAATTCATTGTTCTCTGGTATAAATAAATGTCGATCATAAATGATCTTTCAAAGGGATATTTGATGAATATCCTAGTCAGATATTAATTTCTTTTGTCAAGTGTTTTTAATGAATTAATTAAAACAGGTGATTTAGTAACGTAATAAAATTAAAAATGAATGCTGTTTTTTATTCATCAAAAGTATTTTTTTATTAATGTGTTAGCTGAATGTTCTAATTTGAGTTTGATTTCAACAATGTTTCTACTTAAACAATTAAAATCATTGATCAGGATAGAACCAAAAACTAAATACAAGTTTTTGCCATTCAAATTAGTTATCAGTGGAGAATTTAACTATTATATTAGCAGTACATTAAATTTGTTTTATTCCAAAAAATTATTATTTGTTTTTAAAGTTTTTTTCAGTTAAAATACTCTTAAGTTTCTAATGTAAATTGTTTACCAAAATGTTCAATGTTTTTTTTTTTTTTTTTTTATTCATTTATTTATTATTTTGTTTTTTAATATTAACTATGTCAAAGAGCTGATTAGTCATCAGTCATAAAACTAAATACCATATAAATACCATCACAGTTTAACCAGTTATGGTTTCTAATTTTATTTCTTTAAACTTGTGTCTTTAATGTATATATTTGATTTAAAAATCCTTGTGACTTTAATAATAATAATAACTGAGTGTGGATATTCTTATTTTTTTTTATTTTTTTTCAAAACTTAACAAAATCATTTAATAATCCATTAGTAATATATTTTGCATATTAACTTTTAAATAATCTCTTTAATTTATATTCCACACTGGTGATAACTGTAGAGATAATCAACCTTATAAATGGCCACAATGCTTTGCATTGCAGAACTAGATGTTTTAATTAAACTGATCAGGAACAAAAACTGAGGACAACTTTGCAATTTTCTGTTACATACTACAATGGTAGATTGTGTACATGATGCATTAACTTGCTATGCACAAAAAGTTTTGACTGTAATCCAGAGAGCCCTAGGCTACTTTGACAACTTTCCCAGCCTGCCTTTCTTTGCATATTTGTGACTTAATCTCTCTGCATCCTATTTTTTTTTTTTTTCTGAAAGAGAATTATCTCAAGGGGTTTTTACTCATAGGTGTAATCCTTTTGATTCCTTCTTTTTCTTTCAGCAAAACATTCAACATAGAACTGTTTTTATGTTCTTTTATCTCTGGTATTTATTATATTTGGAACTGTTAGATTTATGCTGTTAGTGTAATTTAAAGTGATGACATTTTCTGTGTTGTTGGTTTTAACTTAATAGTGATTAGGTTTGTGAGGTTTTTGAACTTAGAGAATCTGTGGGATTTGTAATCAAATTTAAAAGTCATTGTAATTTCTGATAAAATTGTTTTTTTTTTTATTATTATATATGTATTTGTATTTTTATTTATTTATTTTTTTTATTTTATTTTTTTAAATGTATTTTATGCTTATTTATTCCCTCAGTATTTGTTCTTCAGCCACATTTAATATTAATAATTATTATTACAGTGTTATTTATTTATTTATTATTGTTGGGATTTTTTGTGTGTTTTTTATTTATTGGATTGTTGTATTCCTCTTTTTTTATTCCTTTTTTTTTTTTTGTTAAAAATATTAACCCATGTGTCATCCTTTATTTTTCTTTCTTTAAAAAAAAACAACAACAAAATAATATAATAATAATATATCTAAAGAAATGTTTACCAAGAACTTTGGCTTATCTAATCGAGTTAATTTCCTTTAAAATATTTTCTTTACTCCACTCACTGCTTAGATAAGATTAATTATATTTGTCATTACAACCAGATTTTCTTGTAAAGATTAAAATTCAAATATCACAACATTGGCATTTCTGTTTATGTTGTACAGATGAAAAACTGACCACCCGTTCTTAGATTAAAGATTAAATGAACTGATTTTGATCCAGCATTTTGTTTGATTAAATTGTCTTGGGAATGCAGCATAACATTGTTAGTATAATTAAGGTTTCAAGGTGTTGTTTTAGCATATCCTGCAGAACCTATTCCTTTGTCCATCACTGAATTACTTTCCCTGGAGAGAAGAAGATCCTTTGTGTTCCTGCTGATACAAGTTCATTGGTTCCTAATGACCTACTCCATAACTGCTTCTCACTCTTAAATCTTCCTACTCAGAAAACTGTTCCACATAGATAGTTAATAGTTTCTGAATATGAGGTGTTGAGGGTGAGTGAAGAAGAATGGTTATTGAATGCATTGTTTCAATAAACTGGCTTTCTATAGAAAACTGAACAAAATATCTAGCATGGATTGTTAATAGATTTTAAATATGAAGTGTTATGTGAGTTCTGTTTGTTGTTCAAAACACAATTAATTGAAAATACTGTTCCAAAAAACTGGCTTGCTGCAGGAAAATGAAACAAACAATGCAATAGAGACTTTTTAATAAATAAAAGGAAAGAACAATTTCTGTTGTTTAATCAAAAGACAGTAAAAGAAAGAGTTGTTGCATCAAACATACTTGCTTTAGAAAACTGAACAAAATGTCCAGTATACATTGAATATAAAGTGTTAAGAATAAGAAATACATGTAATTTGTGTTGTAAGATATAAACGCCAATAAGGAACATGTTGTTTCAGCTCACTGGCTTGCTGTAGAAATTTGGATGAACTATTTGTTAGGTAATAGATTTTTGTTTTGGTGGTGTTATGAGAGAAAAAAAAGTGTTGAAGAACTCGTGTAATGTTGTCAAAGCACAGTAAGAGAAAATGCTGTTTCAACAAACCGCTCGAAATATCCAGCATAGATAATTAATAGATTTTGGAATCTGAGGTGTTGAGAGAGAGATGAAAGGAAAGAATAAGTCTTATTCTGTGATCAAAACAGAATTAACAAAAATGTTGTTTCAACAAATTGGCTTGCTGTAGAATAATAACTAAAATTGGGCCTGCAAGATTATGTGTCGTTTTTAGAACAAGCAGGTGCTAAATCTCTGACTGGTGTTGTTACTAATTTGAGTCAGAATGTAAATCCTTTGTCTCTTGTTTCCTTTCACAACATGGCTTCATTTAACCACCTGTGTAATACATGGCATTGTGTAACACGATCATAATGTAATTATACTTCTGTTTCAAAAATTTAAACATTTGCAGTTATCTAGAAATATAATTTATTTTGTGCATGTAGTATTTTATTACAAAATGCTTTTTGGAAGTTAAACACTCATTCCATATTGTTTGTTTTGTTTTTGCAGCTTGCACCGTTTTAGTAGTGTATTCAAAAGAAATGTTGACATTCCACCAGATGCCTTTTCAAAGTAAGTTGTGTAGTGATTATAAACGTGTCATACACTATTTTTCCTACATTTTACTGGAAATATGTCTATTATTTTAATGTATTTTATTTCATTTCATTTCATTTTTATTTATTTATTTATTTATTTATTTATTTATTTATTTATTTATTTATTTATTTATTTATTTATTTTTTTTAATTTTTAATTTTTAATTTTTATTTATTTAATGTTTTCAGAAAGAAGACGATAGCATTTAGAAAAATAGACTCTTCACCTGTAAGTAATAATATAGCAAAAATAATTCACAATTTTTATTTGAATTTCTATAATTACTTGCATTATTTTGTGAAGAAAAAGTCTCACAACTTAATTATTGAATTGTGAAATATGAAATAGTAAAAATAATTTGGATGCACATTATATTGATTGATAAACAAGATTTAGTTTTAGAAAATATAGAAAAATGATAGAATGTTAACAAGGGTAATTTTGGATTCCAGTAGTAGTGCCAAGTTCAGTTAACAAAGGAAATTCTCTATGTGGAACAAAAGTGATGTAATTAAACTTTCATTTTGCTTACTTTCAAGGTAACAGACATCTTAATTTATTATTGACTGATACAGTGATGGGGTCCATTGAAACAGTGCTATTATAGGTTTAAACAATAAATAATACAGAACATGCTATGCTATTACATTTTTACATTAACTGTCATAAATTCTTGTGAAATTTTTTTTAATTGTTTTTTTTTTTTTTTTTTTTTTTTTTTTTGCTGGTTACCAGTCTTTTTTCTAGTTAAAGAAAATATATTGGTAATAACTTTTTTTTCTTCAGCTACCAATGTTAAGATATGACAGTCCAACTGATTTCCAAGACAAGGAGAATTCATTTGCATGTGACAAACATGATGATGATGTAGATTTGTTTTCTGAAAACCACATTCTGGATCTGGATGAGTCCAGTTCACAAGACAGTGGTATTGATATTGACAAGGATAAGGTACATTTAAATTTCTCTCAACATTTTGAGAGAAAGAGGAGACTATCTGTTTTATTTAATATTTTAAACATGTTATTACTGTGTTATATGTACACTATGTTTGTAATTACACTGTTTTATCAGTTAAAAAAAAAATTGGATAATTAAGATACATATATCTTAATTATCCAATTTTTTTTTTATTGATAAAACATCCATATATATCTAACTAAAGACAGAATGTGTATGTACATGTATGTAAAATTGTAAAAAGCATAAAATTAGGTGTGAGAAAAGTACTGAATGCTTCATTTAATAATAAGTATTTGTATTAAAAAAAAAAAAAAAAAAAAAAAACAAAACAAACACAATTAAAAAGCTCTTGTGTATTCTTTAATAAAAAAAATATTTTTAACTTTTTGTTTTGTTTGTAACAGGATGAACGCTTTAGATTTGCTGTTCCTGCCAAAGTACCACCCCGAAGGTCAAAGATAATTAGTGAGGACACTTGCTCACCTCAGAAATATTCCCCAGTCAAATCTCCGTCGAAGAAAAGATCATTTTCTGAAACATTCAGTCCTTCAGTAAGCTTTATCCATTTTACATTTATAATTTTTTTAAATTCTTTATTATTGATTTATTAAAAAAAAGTGGTTTGTTTTAATCTTAAAAATATTATTAATGTTTTTTTGTTTTTTTTTCAATTAACATGTAAAAATTGAAAACTCACCATCTCAGTTTGATCACTGTCAGAATTAGGTTCACAGTTCATGACATTTTTAGTATGATGGAGCTGTTCATTTTAAAGTTGAATTTGTTTAAATATTTTGTCAGTGAAATTTAATAATCATTACTTTCAGATGTTTAAAAAAATTACATGATAAGTTTTATCATTTCAGAATGAAGATGGACCCTTGCCCACAGTCGGTTCAACTAGTCCTGTTAATTTAAAAATGTCTCCACTAACTAGCAGTGAAGGTGATGTGGATGATGGCTTCTTGGAAATCTTTGACCAAGAAGTAGCTACGGTAATAAGGGCATTTTTTTTAAAAATATTTAAAACCGAACTGAAAATTTTTTTGAAATTTTTGTTTAACTAAAGATGTAAGAGACATCATTCACAGAAATAGTTATTTTGTTCAGGAAAAGAAAAAAATATATATTTATGTGATTTTTACTTGCTCAAAAAACAAAAAACAACATTTTTCAGAATAATTGAATGCAAGAGTCAATTGTAATTTATAAACTCAGTTTGTATAGATATTTTGTAAAATCCATTATGCTGCATAATAGACTTGATGCTCAGTTTGTGTAAGTATTTTGTTTTATCAGAAACAACTTAAAATAAGGTGACTGAAATGCAGCAGTAGATTATCTAATATTAAATCTTTGGTAGGTCCAGATGTAATGCACAGGTGTCTAATGCTTGTCTGTAAACTTCAGTGAATTACAGTGCCATTCAGATTTTTTTTTTCAATGAAGAGTGTGTGTGTGTGTGTGTGTGGTTTGAAACATTTAACAGTACAAATTACTTTGGAAAATACCATGGATGCTACATGTTTTCACATCATTCTTTTTATCAAGATAATTTTCTTAGAGTGATTGGATTACCTAGTTCAAGAATAAAATTTTTTCCTGATTAATGTTACAATGCTTTTTTGTTTGTTTTATTTTATTTTTTTTTTTTATTTTTTTTAAATCATTATTACACTAACAATATAGTAGGAAATATGTTAACAGTAAAAATGCTGTCGAAAATACCAAAGACACCATTCTTCTGTATCATTCATTTTGTCACAGTAATGTTTTAAAATCAGTTTGGCTAACCTAGTTAAAGAATTCAATCTTTTCCAGATTAATGACCAGGTTCCGGGAAGCATGGCCAAATTGTTCAGTGCTCCAGTTCTGAATAAGTTACCCAAGTTCACAGATGATGATGATACTACTCCTGTTGTAAGTCTCCTTCTTAACTTTGAGCTGTGTGTAAACTCTCACATGTTCTTTTCTTCCTGAACAGATCAGATCCAGAATAGGCTGTTTCTGTTCGTTTGACAGGATCTATTTTTTATTCTTTCCTTATCAGATCACACAGTTACGAATGGGAATTGTTCCCATCTTTAAACATTATGCAAGTGATTTGCAAGAAGTTGTGTAATAAGTCTTCAGTACAATTTTAATTTTCATTTTTTAAATTCAACATGTTTTAGATGATAAATATTTTCCATGCTTCGTATCTTTTAAAAAGGCTATTTAATTGTTTTTAAACTTTGTTAATGGTGATACCTGGAGTACAGTTTATGACTTTTATAAACCATATATATTTACAGACACACACACACACACACACACACACACACACACACACACACACACACACACACACACACACACACACACACACACACACACATATATATACATATATTCTTCCTTTTTTTCTTTTTTTTTTTTTTTTACACATGTAATATTAGAAATGTTTGGTGGAAAGAGTAAACTTCACATCATATGTATGTCTGCTTTAGTTTCAACAATTTTAAATAATTTATTTTATTATTATTATTTCAAAGACCAAACTAACATAAATGTACCAGAAATTTCAGCTTCTAATTAAAAAAAAAATGCACCTCTTTGTTTTTTACCTTCTGAAGAGGCAGTGTTTTCTGTAGTTGTGTCTAAATATAATTTTACAGACCAGACGAAGCATAGCTCGGAGGTTTATTAGATCACAGTCATTTGATGTGAGAACACAGCTGTCATTTAAACGCTCTGACCCACCCCAAGATGAAATGGCACCAATTCAAAATAAACGTAGGAAACCTGGAACTGACAATGACAATGATGGTGATGATTATGCTGAAGTTGATATGAAGGCGGTAATTTTTATTTTTGATTTATTTTTATTGTTTTTTTTCCTGATAATCTAATATAAAAAAAACTGTTCCTGCTGTTCAGAAAGTAAGAGTTCAACTTACAAAACTGTAATTTCATATATAGATAAAACTTAATTTTTCTAATTGTTAAAGTATAAATGTTAACCAAAATGAACGTGCAGCATGTGTGTTTTTGCATGCACTCACATACGTACACACTTTGTATTAATAAAGTTTATAAATATATATTTTTTTTTGTTCATTAGTTATATATTTATCTACTTAAATATAAAATATTTATTAACATAGTACTGATTGATTCTGAAACAATTTAGATGATTATCTTTGCTTTATATTTAAAAATTGAGCTGTCAATAATAAAATGCTGAAAATTTGATAATTATTCACTCAATATTACAGTAGCATTTGTTATACGTATACATGATGTGAAAAATAATTTTATTTATTTAGCAGTTAATAATGCAGTAAAATTAGCGATCTTTGTGCAGTGGTGTTATTTTTATTTTTTTTTTTTTTTTTTTGTGGTTCAGGTTGCATCTTCTAGATCACTACATCGCTGTCATTCTGCAAATGAAGCTCTGATGATGTCAGCCTGTGCACGACTTAGTGAGGAACCTGACTTGATAGGGGATTGTTCAAAGGTAAAATTGTCTGTTTGTCTGTGATGGTGTATGATAATTATGAAAATAGCAATATATGTGTATTCATTCATTTGAGAGCCTGGAAGAAAATGCCACACATTTACAACAAATAATAACAAATACTTACCTTTTCTGGTGGTAATTGGACTTTAGACATTTACAATGGGGGTGCCCCAGAGTTAATAAAACCTGTATTTTTGGGACTTGGCTCAAACCTTCAGAAGCTTGTTATCTTCAGAGTAGAAACCATTCTGATTCTGTTTTAATGGATATATACTGTGGTTTTCAATATATGATAGAAATGCCAATAAGGATCATGTTGTTTCAGCTGTAAAAATTTGGATGAACTATTTGTTAGGTAATAGATTTTTGTGTTTATACCAGGACTCATTATTCATTAATGTATGTAATTTGTATACATTTCTGATTATATATTTGAATATATAGTTCACCTTCTTTTAATCTCAGTTAATATGACTTGTCTTCTCTGTTTGTCTTTTGTCTGTTATTTTCTTTTGTTTTTTCTTTTGTTTTTATTATTTGCTTTATCATCCTTTTTCAATGCAGTGACGGTAATTTCTAGAATTATTGAAAAAAGGTGGGTTAGTCAGACTAATTTGAAGCAGATTAATATAATTAATTTGTTAAATTGGTTTGCAATTTTATTATGTGGAGGCAAGCTGAATGTGGATATTGTTAAATCTTTGCATGCAACGGAACACAGAAGCTTAAAATTTGGAAAGGAAAAATGAATAAAACAATATTATTAATTTATTTGTTTGTTTGTTTTTATCTTTTATTTATTTATTCTAATTATTATTTCTTTAATTTTTAGAATTAACAAAATCATTTACCATTTGTATCATTTGATTATTCAGTTTATTTCTTACCACCAGGTTTTTTGCATATGTACAATTATACGTTCAGGTAATTGTTTATTTTATATTATTTCCTCTGTTTAGTAAAACTGTTACATACTGCTTTGCCATTTCTTTCCTTTCAGCCTTACTGTTTGCCAACAGTTCCCAGCAAACACCAGGACTTGAAAGGCATCACTCCAGATACTGTATGTACTAGTGCTCCTGTTTCATGTATCTTTTGATATTTACCTTCCTCACTGCTGTGACTAGTGCTTTCTAGATCTTTGTGGCTTTTTGTTTATTAACTGCCTTTTAGCTTTTCCCTGTTGCAATTAGAACTGTTGCTTCTAGACTGCACAAGTACAATAACTGGTTTTTTGCTCAGTTATATCTTTTTATTAATAATTTCCTTTTTTAATTTATGACGTTTCTTCTTTCTCTTTATTTTTTGCTTTATATATTTGTCAGTGAATCAGTATCATCTTTTTATACTGGAACTGGTCCAGTCTTTGACTATATTATTATTTTTTTGTCGCTGTATTATTATTTTGACAGAAATAGTACTTGTGAATCACTGCTAACAGATTTATTAGTAATTAGTCTAATCAGATAGATGCACATATTTAACTCTTTTTTTTTCGTTTCAGTAATGGCCACATTTGCCTTAGTGAATATTAATTTATTGCTTTCCTAACCATTAAAATAGCACAAACTGACGTCCATGTGTGTATTGTGCTTATTTCATGAACCAAACCATCTACATGTTTTACAGATATATTATTCATATATTATATGTAGTTCAAATAGAACTGTTACTATGTAAATATGTTAATTATGAGAAATCTACGTATTCACCAACGTTAATTAATAACAGTGTGTCTAACTATGTGTGCAAGATTGATTTCAGAAACATCAGATACATATCTGTTGGTATTTTATATTTTTATTCAATTACATTTTAATTGTCAAATTAAACTTGGATCTAAAATGCAGTTTGATCTCATCCTGTTAATAAACGTAGAGGATTTAATATTCCCCTATGTTTCACTTCCCATATATTTCATTTCTAACTGAATTATATCTAAATTACGATTTCTTTATTCTAGTCTTGCAGAATTTATTATATTTTCACTTTCAAAATGATTTATGGATATGTTATTTTTCAGAATCTGCATTAGTAGTAGTTATAAATAAGACTTCTAATAATAATAATAATAATAATAATAATAATAATAATAATTTTAATAATTTCTAGCAATATACTATTGAATTTACTACTAATATATTAACCCCAAAACCATCATATATATTTCTAATTCAGAGGGTTTTGGAATATTGGCTTGCATGATTGGAAACTTAATGTAATGGATGGCTGTAAATATTAATATATTATTAATACATTAGCAAAGATAGTGTTCAGTATGTGTGGTAAAACTGTAGTAACTGAATGTGCTTGTCTGAAATATTAATCCTGCTAACTGTGTTTTGTTTTATTCTGGTTATAACAGATTCCTTGCTACTAGTTGTAAAAAATATAACTTATGTATAACATCAGTAGGTTATTTCTGTAAAACCTTTATTATTCAAATAAATAAAAAACTGAGAATATTCAGTTACAATTCTGAATGGTAAATCATTTCATTTCAGTAAACTATTAGTATAAAACTTTATTTTAACATGATGGTTACCTCTATTCAAGTTTTTTTTATCAGTTTTTATTGGTTCAACAGTTCATTTTGACTTCAATCTAAGGAAAATCTGACATGTATAACTGATAAATCAGATTGTTACAACGGTTTATTTGGACATTATTACAGAACAACTTAATTTTTCAGCTCTATGCACTGATGACTGATCAATATAATGATGTCATTTATGATCACTGCATAGTGGACTGCCGCTACCCATACGAATACACTGGTGGACATGTACAGGTAATGGGCCAGTCATAAAGTATGTATGCACTAATGTAAGAGATTCCGCTTACACAACCAGTAAACACCCCTTTCTTCTCTAGTAGCCAGTGATCTTCCAGGAATCAGTAGTTTGTTTGATAGATTCTAAATTAGTAATTTATAGACACTTAGTAAATAACCTAATTCTGTTTTTTTTTTTTAAATATATATACTAATGTAAGAGATCAACATCTACACCCATATACAAACCCTTCCTCTTACCTCCCGTACATATAGCTCCTCTAAGAATCAGTAAAGATAAGTTTTAAATCAGTAATTTGTAGATAATTAGTAAATAATAAAAGCTGTTTTTACTTAATATATATATACAAATGTAACAGATACATCCATATACAAACCGTTCCTCTTCCCTCCCATACAAATGGAGCCAGTAAGAATAAGTCTGGATAAATTGTAAATCAGTAATATATAGACATCAAACATTTAACTGGAATTAAAATCCCTAACACATTATTTAATTCCACATGCATACTTTTTATATTCATTTTTACCTCTTCAAAACCAATGCAAGAATAGCTCTTTTCTTTAAGCATACATACTTTATAGAATGTCCTTAAGTTATCTGTTGGTAAGATTAAAAAAATATAGAAACTAAGCAAATATAATAGTTATTGATTGATTAAAAGTAAAAATTAATCTAACCATAAATAGTAAACAGAGGAATTAAATTTTCACTTTTGAGCACACAAGTATAAAGTGTTCTAAAAATTCAGAAGTTAAGGAATTGACATAATGTAGTTAATATACATTGATGAAGAGGTAAATAATCTGCATAAATGAAAAAAAAACTAAAATTACTCCCCTCTGCAAAACCCTCAGTTACTAGCTTTCATTAACAAGTAAAATTTAAAAGGTGACAAAGAATACTACAATGCCAAATCTTTCAACAATTATTTAAAGCTAATAAATCTAATTAGTTGGTAAATTACAGAAAGTGTTTGTTATTATCAACACTTTTTGGTTTTGTTTAAAAAAAAATTCCTTTTCTTTATTATTATTCTGTATAATTTTTTTGCAGGGAGCTAAAAATTTATACACCAAAGATTTAATAATAAAGGAATTTATTCAAAAGCCTTGGGCAAAAGACAAGAATGGAAAACAGCTAGTTCTTATTTTCCATTGTGAATTCTCATCAGAAAGAGGGCCAAATCTGTAAGTGCAAGTGATATTTCTTGGAGTTGTTAGGGAGATTAACTAATTTAGATATCACAAAAATTAAAAATCCAGACAGAACTGTGGAATGAATCATGTAATATTGCAGAGAAGAAAAAAACAACTTTGTTGTTGTTTTTGTTTTTTGTTTTTTTTGGTTTCTAAATTAATAAAAGTTCATTTATATTATTTAATTACATATAATATCGTGGATGTTGAACATATTTAACAAAATTATGTTGTTATTTTGCTAGATGAAGAGAAAAAAGATGAACAAATTGCAAAAATCAGGTTTCAGTTGGTTTTTTTTAGTTAGTCTGGGAGATAAGCATTTTTAACTTGTTACATAATTACCTAATGCTGAAAAACTTAGATTGCTTACTGCATGTATTTAGATCAAGATTTCTGCGGAACCGAGATCGAGAAATGAACAAAGACTGCTACCCTGGGCTTCTGTACCCTGAGATCTACCTCCTGGAGGGCGGCTATAAAGCTTTCTTTGAAAAATATCAGGTAATGGCTTTTTTATCTACAGCATCTGTTATTATTTATTCAGTAAGACTATTCTTTCTCGTCTGCTTAAGTTAACATCTGTAGTGATATTTGAAAATAGTTAAATATATTTTGTTTGTAGATATATGTTGGTTTTTGTGGGGTTTTTTGTGTTTTTGATTTTTGTTTGTTTTTTATTGTTATTTTGTTACCTTATTCCCATATATATAAAAAAATATATATATATATTTTTTAAAAGCTTACAGATACTAAATTTTCTATGAATAATATGTGAAACAGGTAATCAAGAAAATGATTATGATTAGCTTGAAATAGTTAGAGTAAAATAATCAAGGTACTAAGTCAATTATGAAAAAATGATTATTATTTATTACATGTATGTGTGTTTGTATTAATTTTATTTTTTATTTTTTTTGTCGCAGCACATGTGTGAACCACAGGGCTACAAACCAATGCTTCACAAAGACCACAGCAACGACCTTCGACACTTCCGAGCCAAGTCTAAGTTATGGGCTGGAGAAAAAACGGCAGGTCGCCCTGGTCTGAGAAATTTAAAGTTTTAATACAAACACTAGTTGTATATTCGATGATTACCTGCTCATTAATTTATTTACGATATTGCAAGTTGATAGAATTCAAGTGATAGATAAAAAAAAAAAAAACCATTTTGTTTCTCTAGTATATCGTGGATGTGAAAGATGATAAAAATAGTAAAAAATACATTTCCTTGTATTTTGACCTCATCAGTATTTCCACTTTCTAGATCTGTATTTGATGGTTTATATGATTTTGAGAAAAATTGCTACTGAAAATACTGTTACTCACATTTAGGTGATTTCCACAAATGTTTCTGAAACTGAAACTAGATATTTTATTAACATCTTTCCTAACCATCTCACATTTCAGTCCTTCAGTTATTCTTAAAACTGTTTTTCCTTTTATACACATCTTGGCTGAATTTTTGAAGCCTGTTCTTATGCCACAACTGCAGTTAGCTGTATGTAAGGCAAAAACAGATGTTATAAATATAGTTCTTTATGTCTATAAAACTACAGATGTTTAACTTGTTACATATCAAAACATTGTCCTTACTTCCATTCTGTCACATTCATTATTAAAAATCATTTTCATCTTACACAACTATTCCCTATATTAAACAAGACTTTCAGTTCATATCCATCTATATAGTTCATTTCCATCCTGTATTTATTTTCATATCTCTGTTAACATTAATTAATTAGGCGATACCATTCCAGAGCATAGTATTTATATAAGAAGTACATGGCATAAAAAGATGAGTTATTTTTAATACACAAAAAAGTATGAGTCTGTAAACACATCTTGAAAGTTTAAATTGACAGTTTTGGTATTGAAGTACATTCCAAAATGTGATCTTATATAGAACATGACTTATATGTCTGTAAATTATAAATCCATTTTTTCTGTTTCTGCCAGTGGTACATTCCAGAAAACTTTTTTTTTTTTTTTATATGAGAAATATGCAATTATACCTTTCTAATGCATATACAGTGATAGGCATGAGTAAAACTGTATTAGTTTAAAATCCGTTTCTGTTTAAGCATAACAAGGTATATTTATGTGAGAAATTACTGACAACACAAAAATGATACGTGTCCCTTTACATGCCTCTAAGTTTTCAAAAGTTAGAACCATGCTCAGTTTATAGAAATGTATCACTTGAATTCTATCTTAGAGACAATACTATCTTGGGCAAACCAAGTGCTCATTCAGCATATATCTATTATCTGTTGTCATGTCTGTTGTCTGTTTGTCTGACCAGGCTGCATACTGTTATATCTGCACTGGATGTTTGAAATTGTTTACTTTGTGCCTTCTTTTTCTTCTGTCTTTCCATTCTTCCATCTCTAATCTGTATATCACTGAGATGTATGTGTGTGTGTGTGTGTGTGTGTGTGTGTGTGTGTGTGTGTGTGTGTGTATTATGTTTGGACATATTAATTAATATAAGTATGAGAGTGAGTGCTATTTTGTTATAACTGTTTGTAGTTGTTTTCTAATAGATTTTTATTTGGTTTCAAAATTTTTATAATTACAGTTTGGGTATCAAGTTTTGGCTGTTAATATCAGACTGGTCATGTCATTAATACCTACAACTACTATTATTATTTATAAAATGTTTAGGTTTCTAAATTACATAAATTTGATTATTAATACAAGTTGTTCTAGAATCATGATTTACAACAAAAAAAAAAAAAAAAAAAAAGAGTATTATAATAAGATTTAATTTATTATATAAATCATTTTTATTTAATAATAATAATATGTATGTATTCGTATTTCTTTTCAAAAAGTGTTTTTATTTTTTTTTTTTTTTTTTTAAACTACAGATTATTTAAAGATTTTTAGCTTTTATTTAAAAAAAAATTTTAAATGTTAATGTTGATGTTAATGTTTTGTTTATTTTGTTACTTTGTATGCATGTATATGTGTGTGTATGTGTGCTTGCATACACATAATTAAGCCCATCATGATTGTGCATGAATCATGAATTACTAAATTATTATTATTAAATATGACGAATGTATAAAACAAAACAACAAAATTACTTCACATGCATACATACACAAACATTTCATGTTTATCAGTTCCTGAATTAATTGTAAATATGTAGTTTTCTTTTTTCTAATCATTATTATCATTATGTCAAAGGTATTGACCAATTTGTTGTATATACCCATACATGCAGGCACACACATACACAATTATTGGTATGTATGTATGTATGTATGTATTATTATTGTTATTAGTCTTTATAACAGGTAACCGTTATTTGTTAGAAATTTATAACAAATCTGTTACATGAAACATACATACACCTGTTCCAATTCGTTACTATTATTTTTGGTTTTAATTTTTTTTTTTTGTGTTATTTATTATGAAGATTATTGTTAAATATCATGTTGATGATATTGAAGATAAAGTTACGAATTTCTGTAAATGTATAAAATAAAGAACTAATACTTTGTAATTTTGTTTTTATGACAAATGAATTTAAAAGTACTTTGCCTGTGTAGGGTTTTTAAGATTTTTTATTTTATTATTTATGTTTGTTATGCATTTTTAGATGTTGAGAGAAGGATATTTATACTTTTCAGTTCAACAATTTTAGGTTTAATTTTTAAAAAAAATTTATATAGATGTTTCTGTTTATAATGATATCATTTTAAACTTTTTATTTAAATTTTATTTTTTTATAACTTTGTTTCAAAATAATCAATATGTCAATATAGCTCAACACTGGATTTTTAAATTAGATATTTATAATCCAAAATAAATGTTAAGCAGAATTTATATATTATTCTTATTATTATTATTCATTTAATTTCAAATATGCAGCTAAACATTTCCAGACACATATCTGTCCATTCAAAATTATAACAGACTGAACCACAATCTTTTATAAATATCATTTACATTTTTAATTATTTAATCAAGTGCTGCTTAAAATAAAAATTGTTTTCTGTTAAAGAGCATCAATATTATATTTCAGCATAATATAAAATTATCAATACAAAAAAAAAAAAAAAAGAGTATTGAAATAATAGCTTTGATCGTTACTGGGTAAAACATTTTAGTTTATGTTGTACTGTTAGTCTTGAGTGAGAATTATATATTATCAGTATTCTGATTGTATAATTTCTTTCTATTGTTGGATTTTTGTTTTTGTTTTAGATTAGTAAACTTTCTTTGTATTTAAAAGAACAAAGATAAGCTTGTCAGTTTTACATGTAATATAATACAAATTATTACTTTTGCTGTAATTATTATTGCTCTGCTTTTAATTTGCCTATTTGATGAGTTTTCTCTATCTGTCCATCTTTCTGTCATTTCTATAATACTGGCTAACCTTTCATCTCTCTTATCTCTCTATTTATTAATTTCCTAGGCTCAGGTATTTTGGCAAGATAATTATTAAACATGTTTATTAGCATTAATATATGTATATAACATCACTTCAGTATTGTTTTATGTGATTCCAGTTCTGTGTTGGAGTGAAAAGCTGTTGCATAACATTTCAAAAGAATGCTGCTAAAATTTTATTTTCTCTTTCACCTGTTATTACAGGTTATAAAAAACAGGTGATGAAAACTGACTTATCATTTCAGATTATAAAAAATTTACCTGTTATTAAACATTATGAAAATTTACTTTTCCATTCAGGATATAAAAATTCACCTGTTGTTAAGGGGAAGAAAAAAAAAGCATAATGCTACATGTCATAGACTGAAATCCATGGAGGAATAATTAAATAGCACCAGAATTATAAAAGTAGTATTATAACATTATTGAACTATTGTGTCCATGGGTGACAATACTATAACATTATTTATAGTATATAATGCAGATTTTTATTGTGTGGTGGTCAATTTCAGAAAATTACATCAAATCAGATACATTGCAGATCTCATTGTGAAATGAAACTAAATATTTAATCATGAAATAAAAACAATGGAAAAATTATCTTGGTATTGTTTGTTTGTTTCTCTAGGTTCAGATGTATAATTGATTTTATTGTTTGATAAAATATTGTTGTTATTAGTTGTTGATTAAGAATAAGAAAATCAGAAATTGATATACATAGACTGACCATTCCTTGTCAAAAATCCTCAAGGACTTAACACAGCTAGCAAATATGTGATTTGCACAAAATAAACATCAGACTACATATATAATTTTGTTTTCTTTCTTCTTTTTTTTAAATTTATTCTCAGATAATGAACTAAATTTAACTTTTATCTTTTAGGGATTCATGCAACCACTGGGCACATGAATAATTATTATCAGCTTCTTTTTCTTCTCCTTTATTTATTAAACTTTTAATTTTAATTTTTTTTAATATTGAAGTGTGATTTTAAAAACAACTTGGTTTTGTACCACTGAATTGGTTTGCAAATTTTTTGGATAATTGTAATGAACTAGAAGGAAAATCTTTAAAGGGATTAATGAAATGTAATAATATTTATGTCAATCATTTAGTCTAATTTTCAAAAGAAAAACCAATATCTTGATTATGAAGGCAGTAAAATGGAATTATATGTATAAATATATATATATATATGTATTGGTTAAAATATAGATTATCCATGATATAACATTTTTATACAAAAAATGGAATGGAGCAAAAAATAATGAAATGGACAGAAAATAGCTAAACTGGTCTGAAATGAACTTTAAAGTGACCATTATTCTTTTATCTCGCAGAATTTTTATTCTGTGCAATTCACTCAAAGTACTTTTCTATGTCACATCTTTAATTCAACATTCTCATCTGTTTTCTCAAGAATGTGTTCCTCCTTGTTTATTTTCAATTGTCCACCTAATCTAATGAGAAAAATAATTTAGTCTTTCACCATGTCAGTTTTCCCAATGTTAATTTTGTAAACTGATTGTTGACTCTGTAAGTGTAAAATTTAAACTTCATTCAGTAAATAGTTGTGTATATTTAAAAAAAACCAATAATAATAAAAATAAATCTTAACGTATTCTTAACGTGGTCTGGATTTCTGGATTTGTCAGATGTCTGGTTACAGGCTAATTACATACTTAAAATATACAAAATAAAGAATGAAACTTTTTAAAGTTATTATACTCTGAAAGCTGAGACTATATCAATCCATAAAAGTTTTTAAAATATTTTTAAAGAATACCATGTATTCTATTTTAATAAACAGGTTAAAATTTAAATAATGAAATCAAGAAACATAATTTCATTTAAAAGACAAAAATTATTAATCTTCATACTACACTTTACAATACCATCTATAATATATTGGATGAAAAAAATAAAAATAAAGAACAATATGTTATTTAACTGTTATTCAGTACTCCTGTACAGGTGAATAATAATGACTTGCTGTCAGAGGATTGTCTCTGCATAGCAACTGAGATTGTTCAGTGTGTATCACAGAAAGAAAAACAATTGCAACTATGGCAGACATAGATTTTGTTACAATACAGTACTGTAGAGCCCCCAGAGTTAAAAGTAGTCAGTTTAAGAAAAAATCCCACACTCAAACAAATAGCTGGTTTTCTGGAGACAAGCAAATTGTTTGGTCTAAAATCATCACTGATAAATTCAAAGATTAATTTATTACATATTTGTAGTAGTAAAGAAATGGTTTAGATTTTAAGATAATGAACTTTGCTAGTCTGTTCCTTGCCTCACTATAGCATCACAAGGATTTCCTAAGTCTGGGTGAGAGAACAGTAGCAATGCCTAGGGTGAGGCAAAGGAACAAGGCTATTTCAAACATACAAATATAGTTATTTTGGCATTTTTTTAAATTTATTTTTTTAAAGGTCCCCACAAAGAGCATATAACAAGGATTTGTTGAATTTACAAGTTTGTAAATTTTATGTTCAAAAATAAAACATATGACAACTTCACATCAGTACTTTGGCCTTTCTACCCATTCCACTTGTTCCCCAAATTTGTTAACAGGCAGATAGATAAGCAATTTAAATAATCTCTTACTTAGATGACATAAAACAATTATTGTCAAGGGGAATTCATCATACATTTTTCGAAAAAGAAAATAATAATAAAATAATTTTAATATACATTTTATTATATTTGTTGTATTAATACACAATTTCTAAAGATATAAAATATATCAATGTAATTTTAAAACAAAAAACAAAACAAAAATTATTATTGATGATTTTATTGCCATAATATAGATCTGAAATTGTAGATTTATTGATATTTTTTTTAATTATTATTTATTATTTTTTTTATTTTTCGAGAGAATTTGCATTTCATAAGAATGACAAATATACTTTTGGGAAGAAAGAGTACATCATTTCTAAACATTCAAATATATGATAATATATAATATGATATATAAATATTTGTCAATTCTGAGACATGCATAAAGCACACAAAATTTAAGAAAAAAAAGGCATACATAGTTTTTGTTATAATACAGTTCTGAGAGGTAGATAGGAATTCCCAAGTGCAAGCAGGATACACCCTGAATTTATTTGTGCTTCACACTCAAGACTCATCTTCTTCTTCAGCCTCTAACACCCTGTGTAGTTATTGTTTTACTAATAATAATAATATCAACAATAACTTGAACTAATAATGACAGTTATAATAACAAAAAAAACAAAAAGTTGTAAAAAGTAAATAAATATACCAAATTTTGAAAAACTTAAAAATTAATGACAGAAACATGTTTTCTAAACATTGAAATATGTTATTTCTTGGTATGTTAATAAAATAAGCAGAAAAAAATATAAAAAAAAAAAAAATAATGATAATAACTGTTTTTAATTCTACCACACAGAATGTCACAGGTTGAAGATCCAAAAGTAGTTAACAATTATGTCACAGATATTCACAATGCTTATGCTACTGATAATAACATAAATTTTCATTAAAACTAAACTGATAACTTCCGTAATAATAATTTCTTTATTTCACCCTGCTTTCACCCTGCTATCACCATCACCAACACAACTTTTGTTTTTAAACTATATATAAAATTTATAATAATAATAATAATATCAGTTAATATTTTCTGTATTGATTACTTAAGCTGAAGCGTATGATAAAATGACAAGAGAGGTTTTAAATTTTGTTTTAATGTAAAATTAATTTTGAAAGATAACTTAAGCAGATATACTGAGAGGGGGTATGTGTGGAAATGAGCCAAACTGTTATTTTGCATGATAATATTATTACAAGTAATAGTGAATAAAAGAAAAGAAAAGAAAACTGCAACAGCAGTAAAGAAAAGTCATCAGTGACACCATTTTCAGTGACAACAGAAGCTTATTCTGAGAGAATGAGGTTTTACATTTTTTATTATTATTTTTCTTTTATATATATATATATATATATATAATCCTTTTACTTGTATTCTGATTAGAAAACTTAATAGAAAACAAAATTATCAACAAAATGTGAAGTACATGAAAAAAAAAAAAATTATCATTCGCTTGTACATATTATGAACTCTATTATGTCAAATTTAAGTTAATTGAAAATAATTTTAAATTAAAATTTTAAAAAGTAACGATACACTTGCTAACATTTTCCGGTAACAATGTAAAAGAACAAAATCTAATGCAAATTATAATAAATTGTTTTAAACAGTTTCTGGTAATTTTCAATATATAATTCTAATCATTTTTTAAAATAACCTCCCCCACCATTTGCTGAACTTTGCAGAAAAAACCCTTAAATTTTACACCAATACAAATTTACATTTCTATAAAACAAATTACAAAAAGATATTTAAACAATGGTAACTGATTGTTTAAACACAAGGACTGTTTACAAATTACTTTCAGAAAAATGAATAAAGCAAAAAACAATTATCTCCCTTGACCTGCCTGACATGGCTGGATCATTATTTCTTTTTTTAAATAATTTTTAAAATAATTCTTTAATGCCCAAGAATTTAAGAATATTGTAAAAGTATAATTTAAAAAAAATATATAAAACTTGATCAATGAAACATTTTCAAAAGGCTTCATTTTAAACAAATAAACCAATTTAATGCTTAACTAAGGAATAAATATGAATGGAGCATTGCAATTTACATAGAAACAGCATAGATGATTTCAAATATATAAATTTTGTTTTATATACATACACAATCTATCATTTGGAACATCATGGTAAATCTTGTTTTTATTTTGTTTTTTAAAAAAAAAAACAAAAAAAAATTTAATATATTTTACTGAATGCAAGTGGTAGAAAAGAATGCCGAGATAGATTTAAACAATGAACACAGACACAGATAAACAAAGAGTGAAATTAATACGATCTTATAAACCGTTGGCATTGTATAAATTAAATATCTAGATTAAAATGAAAAATTATTTATAGAAAAATAACATCATGTGAAGTGAACCGATTATTTTTTTTGTATTGGAAGTTAAGTGTATTTAATGCATACAACACAGTAAATACACATATAATATTTAGAAAATGTTACCTGTGAAAAAAGATATATATATATATATATATATGTATATGTATATATATAAAAAAAGAATTGTGTTTGAAAGTTGAAGTAACAATTTAAGGTAACATTTTAACACTTTAAAAATAAAAAAGAATGCTTAAAAAAGAATACAATCTTACATGAAAATAAAAATGTTAATGAAATGAGAACATTTGACAAACATTACATTAGCATTGATTAAGCTCATTTCTCAGATTTTTAAAATAATCATATTTACGATAATTTATAATCACATTTAAGATATAAAAATAAAAATAATAATAATAAAAAAATCATATTTAGTCTGTATTTCCAAATTTTTAAGAGGGAGAAAAGTTACATTTTATTTATATATTTTTTCTTTATCTTTTAACAAATGAGGGTAAAAATAAACCATGAAAGTTCCGAATATTCAAACTGTTGCTACTAAGATTTCCCTTTCACATTTCTTTCTTTGTTAATTAATTTAATGGTAAGTATTAAATTAAAAGTGAGTGGATTCAATTTTATCTTAAATTTTACTAAAACAGGTGAATGCTTTTCTAAAAATAGATGTTGCTTTTTAAAAAAAAAAAAATAATAATAATTATTATTTCTTTAATATAATCGATATATCTAATATATGTCAACGGGAAATATTATATCTTAAAAATCAGGAAAAAAGAACTGTAAAAGAAAAGATGATAATTTCAACATAAATTTAGAAATATTTGTATCGCACATGCACCACACTGGCCACGTCTACACGGTGACAAAGCTCCAACTACAACAGCAGCTACAGTACACATTATGAGGTAAGAAATGCTTACAGTTTTATGCAACAACAACAAAAAAAAAAAGAAAAAAAAAAAAAAAAGAACACAAACATATTTATTTTTCATTGTATGTTATGTACAACAAATTTAGTATATTTTGTACACAAAAAAAAAAAAAAAAAAAAAAAAAAAAAAAAAAAGAAGAAGAAATACCTGCAATGCACCAAAGGCATTTTGCAAATTGACTGTCAACTTCTGTTTCTCGTTTAAAAAATAAATTTCTAAGAAAACAATTTGCAGACGGCTTGATTATTATCCTGTTTGCAAAAGTCCTATTCAAAAAAAATTTGCTAATTCCTTCTGCATGTATAGTCTTTTGTATATATCCACCATTTAAGTGGTTCCTTCTGCCGTGATCCAACCACTCCTCCACTATTCCATGGAATACCCGTTTGTTGTTTACCAAATCTAAAGCGTCTCCTTTATTCATTTGCACATTCAATATACACTCCACATAAAAATGGCTAACTCATTTAAAAACAAAACAAACAAAAACAAAAAAACTGACACAATAACTGGCATTCATAAATTGTTTTTTTCTTGTTTTTTTTTTTTCAAAAAAAAAAGAATCCTCACATGAGCAACCCAGACCATTCAAGTATCAGTTTTTCTCACTTTACACTTGCATCTGTCACAGAAAAACAAACAATTATTAGGCATCGGCTTCTTTTTTCTTCTTAAAATGTTCCAGTAATATTAAATGTCAAATAAAAAGTATGTGTGTGTGGTAACATCTCACAACCTTTTTTGTACTGAAGTGTCAGGCTGTATGTATGTATGTATGTATGTATGTACGTCTCAGTTTACTGCCAGTTATTCTGCTTATTTGTGGCAGTTTTATTCTGAAGTTGGCGGCATCAACAGGTCTGTGGCATCAGCACGGCACACTGGACAAGTACGATTTGTCTGAAAAGTTAAATAAATATTTAATCAAAATTATGTTCTGTTTTATTCATTCAGGTTCTGATAATGGAGAAAAATATATTTGTATAACATTAAAATAATTATTATTATTATTTCAAGTTCCGTTCATATTTCAGTACTGTTTCTTTACAAGCTGTTGGATACATATTCGAAGAAATGCATTGAATTTAACCAAATAAATCAATTATTATTTTCTAAAATGTAACTTTAACATTAATATAGTTTTTCTTTAAAAAAATAAATAAATAAATAAAAAAAAGAAGAAAAAAGACAACAGCAAATACCTTTATATGTTCCTCAAAAATATTCCTTTATTTTTTTTTTTTTTTGTATTTCTTTATTATTATTATTATTATTATTACTGTTTATATATTGTATAGAAATTTTTTTTTAAATTAAATTGTAATGTGTTAAAAATAATAAAAATACATTTTTTTATATATATATAAATATATATATATATATATATGCAAACAATGTATTTTTTGTTATTATTTTTAACATATTATAATTTAGCATAATTTTCATAATATACATGCAAATTCTGTTAATTCATTGTTGCATATTTCACAAAAAAACGAGAGTGAAAAGAAAACTACCTTGAGCCACTTGTCGACACACTTGGCATGAAACTCGTGGCTGCACGGCAGCACGCGCAGCAGCTGGCGGTTCTCAAAGTCGCACATGCACACCACGCACGACGTTTGATCCAGGTCAGATCTGCGACTCTCGCTGTTGAAGCAGTACGCAGGCAGCTGCTTGATGTCGGCCTTCGTCAGACCCCGTGGCTTGGCCTCGCCCAGTCGCTTCGGCCAGATTGAGTAACGCCTGAAACAGAAGGAAAAAAGAAGTGTTGAAAAATAATGTGGCATGTCCCTTTAACTGTAACGAGTATTTAATATTGTGTATAACTTCATTCTTTCTTTCATTTATTTATTTTTTAATTTTTTAGATTAAATATTATCAAAGCTTTAATTTAAAAAAAAAAAAAAAAGTACCTCTGAGTGTCTGTGTGTGTGTTTGTATATATGTTTTTATTTTTATCTGCCTATAGATAGCTAAGACAGATAGATACAGATATGCATAGCTCTAGATCTACATAAGCAGACAAGGATATAAACATTCATACACACAGACAAACAGACATGTAGAAAAAATAAATGTGCTTTGGAAACTCACCTCATAATTTTCAACTTCAGAAGCTTCATCCACTGCATCACGACCATATGGAGGTACTGGTGGGTTTCCCAGCATTGCTCTGAAAGTTTTATAATAATAATTATAATAGTAGTAGTAGTAGTAGTAGTAGTAGTGGTAGTATTAGTTGTACGAAGAAAATTAGAAACAGTAGTAGTAGTAATAGTAGTAGTAGTAGTAGTAGTAGTAGTAGTAGTAGTAGTAGTTGTACGAAGAAAATTAGAAACAGTAGTAGTAGTAGTAGTAGTAGTAGTAGTAGTAGTAGTAGTAGTAGTGATAGTATTATAAGTAATATTATTAGTGTTGTTATTAGTAGTAGAAGTAGTAGTAGCATTAGTTGTTGTATGAAGAACATCAGAAACAATAGTAGTAGTAATTGTAATGGTAGTTGTTGCAGAATAAGCATACATTTTTATCAGTTGCAAAATCCTTCTCTTCAAACATAACACAAACTATTTTAGCATTTTATTAGAACTACTTTAGAGAAGATTTTAGAAAAAAAAAAAAAATGGTTTAAAACCATAAAGCCAGTACTATAAAAACTGAAGAAAGAAAGAAAGAAAGAAAAAAGTTATCTTGCAAAAAATATCTGACACCAATTATTAGGCAAAATTATGAAAAGAGATATTTATTATCAAAATTATAACTTACAAAAAGTGAAGGAGGAATCCGGGATAGGGTGGGGGTGGAGGCAGGGGCAGAGAACTGCGTAAACGACTTCTTGACGTCGATCTTCTTGCGTAATATCTTTGATAGGGACCTTGCTGTAAAGAAAATAAAGAACATCTTTATGTATTTTCAATAAACATAAGATATTAAGAAAACATACTTTGATTGTAATATAAAAAAAAAGTTTCATCATAACCCCTAAGACTTGTTTCAAAAACAAAATAAAATAAATAAATATTTATACTAGATTTGAATACTTTTAACAACTAGGTAACGGTTTACCACATATCGTGGTAAAAAGTTTGTCACAAAACTTTTATGGAACATAATGAAAATGATCAAGTCAGTATAATATATTATTTCAAATACCATAAAATTATTAAAGAGATATTAAAAGGCATCCAGTTCCATACACAGTTTTAACTGTTTTAATAACTGACTAAATTAAATGGTGCTATCAATTAGTAATGCATTAAAATAAAATCTGAATAAACATTAAATGGCTAGATGATAATAATTATTAATGAGATAAATAATAAATTCAAGATTAATCAACGACTCGGCAAAGTAAAGACTGAGTGTGTGTGTGAGAAGACTTACCATGTATAAGTCGTGGGGGGAGGGGTGTATGGCGGGTTCCTGCAGAAGTACGGGCGGGGAAGGGTTGAGCGGGGTCCGATGCTGAATACTGGGGTGAAGTGCATAAGGGGATTGATGTTCTGTCATTAAGTGTACTTCTTCCTCCTGTACAAAGAAAACATTCAAGTATTTATATATATGAAATAAACATAAAATATGAAATTTAAAACAAAATAACAAAATTCATAGTAAAAGAAAAGGTATAAATCATGCATAAAATAAACAAAAAGCATAAATTAACGAGTATAAGGTAAATTATAAAAATATCTTTTTTGCAGATGGCTTGATTATAATCTGTTTGCAAAGTCTTGTTCAAAAAATCACTTGTAAAAATATTTACTAATATTTTTCTTGCAACTGTAGTATTTTGTATGACCACCATTTAAATTTGAGTAGCATTTGTTCTTTATAAATAAGCATTTGTTTAGTTCTCTTTATCGTTCTTCTGTTAAATTTTAATTCAAATATCAAATTAAAACCAAACTGTGTCTATTTCTATGTAAGACAAAACAAGAGAATAAAAAAGAAATAAAGAAAAAGAAAACAAAGAAATAATGAACTATAGAGAAATGAAAGCATTAAACATGAAAGAAAACATGTAAAAGAAAAATTAAAAATGCAGAAAAAAATTTAAAATGAAAGACGATATTTTTTTCTCTCATGAAAATAACAATGAAAATAAATAAAAATAAATTTAAAAACAGACATGAAAGAAAGAAAAACAGTAAAAAGGAAGTTTTTGAAAAAGTAGACAAGAAATAAAACTGAAAATGAAAACTTACATGAAGTGGTGGATGATGGACTCCTGAGAAGTGTGACGGGGCAGGTAAATTATGATGATGATGGTGGGACAGCTGGTGATGTTGTGGTGGATGGTGGGGATGGTGCAGTAAAGGGGGGATCGTGTGTGCTATTGGCATCTGCTGGAGACTGCATGCTGGAATGTGCTGCATGCTGCAACCAGGCAGCTGCATCGTGCAAGCAGGAATGGACCACGTCGACTGTGTGCTGCACACTGGCATGTGCGTCACGTCGCACGCTGGGATCTGATGTGGTCCCGTGCACACCGGGATTCCGTACGGCATCATTGTCACAGGTGCAGAGACATGAACCTGCAACAACAACATAAAAATAATGAATAAAAATTAACAACCAACCCAAAACAATTCCAACAATATCTCATCTATCTTTCTTTTTTTCTTTTTTTTTTTTAATTAAATAACATAATTTAAAAACTTAAGTCCATTTTAAAATAATATCAGTTACCTAGTAGTAATATTTATCATAAAAGTAGCAGTGGTAATATTACTTGTATTAACAGTAGCAGTAATAGTGATATTACTACTACTACCACCACTATTGTCACTTCTACAACAACAACAACCACTACTAGTACTAATAAGAAGAAGAAGAAGAAGAATACATTTTGAAATATAAACCTTTTGACCATTTAAAATATTTATTTATTTATTTAAAATGTCTTCTAAAACAAAAAAACCCTCAAATTTAAGTTTAAAAACTAGGAGAAGAAAAAAAAAAGGTAAAAGTATGAAAACATATTTCATAAAGTATCTTAACCGAAGTAAGGAAACAAAAATATATAATTATATTACACTACATATTCAATATTTTCTTTTATGTATAAAGTTCAAGAAAAATAAATAAAAACTTATATTATAACATTACATATTTTACATATATATATATATATATATATAAATATATACATTTTTTTTTCTGGATAAAGTTGTAGAAAAATAAATAAAATCTTATATATATATATATTTAAATATATATATATATATATATATATATATATATATATATATATATATATATATACACATTTTTTTTTCTTCAATTGCTTCACTTATAAACTAAATAAATTACTTTTTAAAAACTCTTAAAATCTTTTAAAGTGCTTTAAGTAGTTATTACTAATCGTTTTTGCAACATAATTATATCCCATTCGGTCTTGAAATATTTTATATTGCAGCTATGAATGTCAGTTTCTTTTACAAAGTGCTGTAAGCGCTGAAATTAATATGTAATTAAAACCGATTAAAACTTGTTTTCAGTTTCTACAACATTTTGTTTTAATTATAGTGTACAGAAGTAATTATAAACAAGGTAAAATGTCAGATATGTTGTGATTCTTTTTTCTAAATTGTTCAGTCAAGTATCTAGCATAACTTGGTAAATCAATAATAAGAATAATAATAGTAGTAGTAGTAGTAGTAGTAGTAGTAGTAATAAATAACAATAACACTAATAATGTAAATTTTATACTGAGCATAAAAAAAACATTCATAGACGTATTTACACCATCCACCACCCACACAAAAACAAGACCTCCTCTTAATCTGTACAGTACAAATACACCCCCTCCTACAAAAATACTTAGAAACATACAGTTACATGCACAGTTAGACATTCACATATTTTGTATCTCGTATTTCTCTCTCTCCCTGTCTGTCTGTTTGTCTGTGTCTGTCTCTCTCTCACACTCTGTCTGTCTGTCTGTCTGTCTGTCTCTTTCTGACTCTCTCTCTCTAAAACATACACACAAACAAGTGATAAAATAAAAGGTTCAAACCTGATCTACTTCCAGCATGACTGGCTGGTGTGACTGCTGTCCTGGGTGGAACACAGCAGGGTGCACCTGACGACCCACGAGACTGGGGGGCTGGAACGCCCGCCTCTCTGGAGATTCTGCTTCTCTGACTGAATTGTTGTTTCTTTCCCTCGTCTGTCTTCTTGTGCCAGGACTGAAATAAACAGCGTTGGTGTAATAATATGACAGTGATGATGATGATGATGATGATGATGATAATAACAGTTACAGTAATAATAAATAACTAATAATAATTAAAAAAAAAAAATTAGTGATCAAATAAATACAACAAATAAAAGTAACAATAACACTAGTAACAATGCAAATAAAAATAAATGAATAATTATGTTGACTATAAAATATGAAAATGTAATTTATAATCAGAGAAAAGTGAGAAAATCTGTTTTTAAATTGTTTGTATGAAACAAGTAAGCAATAATAAGACCAGTAACAAAGGCGAACTCACTTCACTATTTCTTATCTTACTGGGTGAAAAAATACACCAACACCATCAACAAACTATCAGGAAAAAAAATGGTTTTAAAGCAAAACAATTATAATTTTCTCCTTGTTCCTTATTGATTTACAAAGCTTCCATGAATGTGCAGCAGTGATGAAAAATGTTCTTTAACAAAATGTCACAAACAGTATTGGCTTGATCACCGGACAGCCATCATTTAAAAAAAAAAAAAAAAAAAAAAATGTATTTAAAACACTGGAATTAAAAAAAAAACTAATATGAAAAATTCCTCATTCCTTACATATATAGCATATATGGACAAAGAAAATTCTTCTTCTTCTCCTTATTTTTTTTTTTTTTTTTTTAGCTATCTGCTGTCTTTCTTTTTAACATGTAGCTTGTCAACTGTGGATCTAATGTGGGCTGTACCCACTGAAAAATAATGAACATGAACCTAACTTGGCTGTCAGCCAGGTCTCACTGCATGGCTGAAATTTCACACAGGCTGGATAACAGTGGATGAAAACATGCTCGGCAAACCAAGGGGATATCGACAGCAGCAGCAGCAGTAGCCGAAGTCCACAGTGGTTGAAAAATCGAATAAATATTCTGTCACAGAAATTTAACTAATTCTTTCTTTCTATAGGACCAGTATTTATAATTTTACCGTGATTTCTTGTTTTTCCAGGAGTAATATTTATGATTATACTGTGATATCTTCTAGGAATAGTACTTGCACCTATACTGCAATTTTGTTTGTTTTTTGTTGTTGTTGTTTTTGTGGGTTTTTTTTTTTTTTTTGGGTTGGATGTTATTTGTTTTCTGCAACAAATACTTAATGATTATAACTATTGAGATTTCTTATTTTCTAGCATCAATTTTATAATTATATTGTCATTTCTTATTTTCTAGGACTTATATATATGATTTATATTATGATGTCCTATTTTCTAGGACCAGTACTTTTGGGGAGGTTGTTATTGTTTCTATGAACAATTCTTATTTTCTAGGATGAATTTTATAATTATATTGTAATTTCTTAAGTTCTAGCACCAATATTTTTTAATTTTATTGTTATTTCTTAATTTCTAGGATCTGTACTTATGCTGTACTGTTTTTTTTTCCTATGACCAATATTATTATTATTATTATTATAATTATACAATTATATTTTTATTTCATTCTTAGACTAACATTTATTATCAAATTTAATTTTATTTCATTATAATTTTTTTTCAAGTATTAATATTTATAAATCTTTACTGTGACATACTCAAGATGTTGAACAATAATTTAACTTTTCAGTGAGAAGCTAATTTTTATTCTTTCATTTCATCACCTGTTTATACAATTCACAATATTCCCAATTTTAAAACTGTATTTGAATAAGTAGGTGGTCTCTATATGTAATTTTCTATTTTTATTACTTTTTTTTTGACAAACAATTTAATTGCAAAAAATCAGTATCTACAACATACAACATTTTAGTTTAATATTTCATCAGCATTAATGTGTAGTAAAATAAATAAATAAATAAATAAATAACTCATTTATTTATTATTGCTCATACAAGGGATTCTGTTTAAAACCATATCGCATAGAAAATAACAATATATCTTATCGAAGTAAGACTGAAAAAACCCTAAATTTCCTTTTTCACCTTCAAATTATTATTTTTTTTCAACACACAAGATCTTTTTTGAAATATAACCAAACAATACTATAATTTATATATTTTAACATCAAAACAATTTTGCATTATTTCTAGTTTGTCAAATAGGTTACAAAAAAAAAAAAAGTGAAAAAAGTGGAGAATGCTCAGTGCTTATTTTTTTCTCAATCCATTTTTTCTTTTTCTTTTTTTTCTCCCCCTTCTTTTCTTTTTAGTGTCCTGTCAAAGTGATTGGCTTGAATTTCAAAGCCTGGGCCAGACTGCTAAAGGCTGTGTGAGAACCTGGCTGACATCTGAAGGATGCAGTGTATAAAACTGAGGAAGCAGAAGCAAGCCAAACGAATGTGGTATTCTCTTTCAAGTGAAAAATCACACAAAGGCCATCAACCCATAATTGCAAAGTTGCAAAGAGGCGGGGGGGGGGATGGGGACGGGGGGTGAAAACTACCACGAGCACTGGAATACAGGATGGTGTGTTTTTATGTTTGTTGGAAGGAAGGATCAGAAGATGATATGATGTGATGTGATGTGTGTGTGTGTGTGTGTGTGTGTGTGTGTGTGTGTGTGTGTGCAGTATTTAGTGTATATTATGTGTTGTAGTGTATTGTGTAAGTGCAGCATGTGTATTGTGTATATTGTGTGTGGTGTATATTGCGTATGGTATGCAGTGTAAGGTATATGTAGTCTTTTGTGTGTGTGTGTTCATTGTGTATAATGTAACAGAGGAACTGAATATTATCTGTCCATTTAATTCAATTAATTATGAATGACTGCAGTAACTGTTTTCTAACTAAATAAATATAAACTGTAACAGGCCAAGCTACTTTGGTTGAACATTTAGTATAGCTGGTTTTCTGTCATTTATGAAACATTACAACATACAATTCTGATTAATTTCCTATCCAGCCTCTGACTTGAATAATGAATATTTTATTTTAAATAAAAATATGATAACAAAATTAATAATAATAAAAAAAATATAAAAAAATAAGAAGGAAAGAAAAGAAAAGAAGAAAAACGAAAATGTTAAGAATTTAGAAACAAGATTAATGGAAAAAACAAATTTAAAATAAAGGAAATAATTTGTTTCACATCTGGCCTTTAACTTAAATGATGATCAAATAAAAATAAACAAGAACGACCTTTTGTTTCTTTCTTTTTTTAAGTATAAATTAAAACAATTTTAAATTTTTTTTTTTTTCTAAAAATGTCAAGTATTTAAAATAACATAAAAGAAGAGAAAAATTCAATATAAAATAACTGAAAATGAAAATCCACAGTAAGTGAAAGGTAAAATTTCAAATAACAGAACATTAATATTTAAATGAATGAAAATGAAATTTAAAGAAGAAAATGAAAATGTAAATAAATAAAAAAAGAAAAATGACTATTAAGATGAGAAGTGAATGAGAATTAAAATTTACCTTCTTCTTGCTCGTGGTGTGTTACATCGTTCACCTTGTACCCGTCTTTGTGTTGTGCTGCCACGACGAATGGGTCGTGCACCATCTACAATGGCTTCCCAAGCAGGTGGACTTGGAGAGTCAGTCAGATCAATGATTCCTGCTGAGGTTTTTCTTCTTTTTCTGCTCGGACTTTCACTCTGCAACGAAATAAATAATTAACAATAATCCGATTTTATTTAAAATGCGGCGCTCCAATTAGAACTTACGCCTGGATTTATTAAAACAATAGTTCTTACATTTAATATTTAAAAAAACAATTAATGAAAAAAAATATATACAAAAAAAAACATGTTTCCTTTAGTTAAAACAAAATAGGTATCTGTTATTTAGTTTTCTTCTCTAAGAACCCCAAAATTTAAAAATCACCTGAAACAGAGATGAAGCCAAAACAAGTCCATTTGGACACAACTGTGCTGTGTTGCCGTGGCTTGCCATATCCAGTTTTGAAAGATAGTTATGTTCACACTGTGTGTATACATATATATATCTCTGTGTGTGTCTGTGTTTGTGTATTTATATATAGATAAAACCTAGGTAACTGTGCATCAAGTACGTACTGTCAAAGTATTGAAAGGCACTGATCTCATCCATTTTTCTTATATTAACAGATATTTAGGAAGTGATCTGAGATAAGAATTAAGACACAGAAATCTAGATTAGGGCAGTTAGGTACAAATATCAAAGTTAGGGAAACTGGGCACAGATATCTAAAGGACATTAAGATGGGAAAATCTGAGTTAGGGCATCGAGATGCAATGATCTAGATTGAAGCATTTTTGCACAGATGTTTTAGGACAGTCAGGAAATGGGAGTTTTGAACCTCAGAAAAAATACACACGTAACAGGTTAGATTAACAATACAAATACATTATGAAAAATTGTCATGTTTAAAACAATATTATGTGTATGTATAACAGGTTAGAATATAAATGTAAAAAAAAAACATTGCCGATATCAGGCCAAAGTCATTATCCAATTAATCATAATGGTTTTTCAAAGAAATACTGTTTTATATATTATGAAAGTCTTCTAACCGTTGAATTAAGATCAATATTCTAGAATAACACTGTGTTTAGAGACAGTGATCTCTGTGATAACCAATAACCAAAAGCTATATACATTTCTTGACAGATAAAAACATCCATATTACTGGACTTTCAGAGAAGCAAATTCTGAAATACTGGTTAGATTGGGATATATTAAGAAAAAAAACTGTTAGAAGATTTATTCACATTATGAAGACTTCATTATTATTATTATTATTATTATTAATTGAAGCTACCCGTAGATAATAAAGGACACACCCCAACTTTGTTAAGCAAGTCACGAGACACTGGCAAAAATGGGATGTAGTCAATGGAAACAGGAATATAAATATAAAGGATCTTTTTTTCACTGATTTTGTGAAACACACACTGCAACCACAAAACCATAGATTCTATTTAAAAATTTGTCATTGAATGAAGATAAATTTTAATGGAAAATATTTGGTGCAGTGTCATAATTTTCTTAGTAACCACTGATAATAAAAAAAAGTATGTGTGTGACTTCAGAATCAGAGAAAATATCCAGAGTTTTTAATTTGTATACAGGTTTATATTGCTAATATTATGTAATAATAAGACATACATTTATTAAGTAACAACCATGAAAATCAGACCACTTCTTTGTACTAGGAGGAGGATTACACCAGAAACTGTGACTGGAGTATTATTTTAATTTTTCAACAACATGTTAATTGGTTTATTTTAATATTTAATTGTTTATTTTAAAATGAATTCAAAGAAACCAGAGGTATTACTGATTAAAACATATATTACAGAGATACATGGAAACATGCACAGTTACACAGAAATGGAATAACTTCAAGATAAAGCATTTCAGTGTGACAAACTTTAAACATATGTATACAAAAATAACATCAAAACAGACAGATATTTTTTTTTTTTAAATTTTTATCTCTATTCAAATCATATTATGCATAATGAATTATTGCTTATGTTCTGGTGGGTTTGTTTGTTATATGTCTTTTCTTTTCTTTTACTTTTTTCTTCAGCTTTTTTTTTTTTTTTAACGGTAATAGGACATGAAATATTTTGTTATTGATTTTAGCAAAAGCAGGGAAGTTCCTTATTTTCTAGCAGTGGAAAATCAACATGCATTTCTACACAATTACATCTTGAATGAGAACAGAATCAGTGGCTTTGGTTCTGTCTGCCACATGGTCCTTGAAATGAGATCACAACAAATTTAGTTTTTTTTTTTTCAAAATAATTAGGTAAATAGTTAATAACGAGAAAAAACAAAATTCTGATTATATTTTAATGATCTATTAGTTTTATTTATTTTGTCTGTTATTAATATTCAGTTCAAATCGTAACCATGGCAAATATAAATAATGAACAAACTGTACCTTACATTTATTAATTTATTTGCAGGATATATTTTTTCCGTCTTTTTTTTTAATTAATTGTTTTGACATAGTCAACATTATTTTACTACTGAATACCAAGGCAAATTATTCTAACTAAAAATTACATGTATCATTTATAATTATTTATTTATTTTCTGTCTGTTTTGAAGGTTTTTGTTGTCTATTTTCTAAGTATGAAAATATATTCTAGTAAAAACAAAATAGCTGTAATTTGTTCGAGTTTTTCTTATTTTTTAGTTATTCAAATTCAACGTGTGCTTACTGCGTGAGGTAATTAATATCTGTGAAAAATACTGTTACATTAATTATATTAATTTTATTTATGTCTGATAGAGACATCCAACATGTATTTAGCTGTAATAAAGAAAACTAAATATATATGTCATTAACACAAAACACACACACATATTACTGTATGTTATTATTGTCCTCAAAAACATCATAAAGCAGACATAACCAAAGTAATAAATCGATTGCACAAAATATCAAAGCCGACAGGTTATTAACCTGTTTTCAAAATGAAGTTTATTGCAGTTTTCAGTGCACAAACTAATTAAATTCTGAATACAGAATTAGCTAACATTTGCTAAGATACACTTTTGAATTAAAAATTAAAAAACTGCAATAAACAAGATTTGATTTCTCTAAATGTTAATTTTAATTATAAAGGAAAGAGATAAATTTTTATTTAACGTCATTTTTCACATTTTTGGTATACAACCTGGCTTTTTATAATGTAGTTTTGTTATTTAGTCATGGCTTTATACGCACTATTGGTTGGGTACGAACAATAAACAATCCAATGGGCAAACTCCTGCAACTATGAAGCTAAGCTATGTGTTATAACCACTAATCTGTTCCGGTTCTAGTATTAAAATTGCCAGGACTGTCTGAATAAAAACTGGAAAGGTCATTTACTCTTCCTAACGAAATTGCAAAATGACCCAAACTGTTGTAACCAAGAGTTTTCTCACATCTGAAAACACTGTTTATCACATGTAACAGGTGTGCTTTCTAAAATAAAATTCAAGACATTTTCAAATGTTTAGATTTTAAGTCAGTACATTTCATTACAAATACAGCTCTGTTAACTGCTTAGGTATTGATGCTTTATAAATTTACGGTACGAATCGTTTCAGGATTTGGAAGACGCATTTCTGTAATGTACAGAAGAAAAATGGCTGACAAGTTGCAGACTGTGATTGTTAACATAAACCAGTGATGGAAAAAAAAAAAAAAAAAAAAAATTACAAAATTCTGGCTTAAATTCTGGTTCTACGTATTTGTAGCTACAAAACTTTTAAAATAACTGCAGTAAATAAAACAGACTTGACTCAATTCAACATATCTATACAGGCAGCCAGCCAACCTTATCCACACAAGAATGTAATTCTGTAAAATCTGCACCCTACATTCAGATGTACAAAAACAAGATTCTCAGAATGCAGAAAAAAAATGTTTTAATTTTTTTCCTTTACATGTTCCTAACTTGAAACTGCACCTGCAGATAATACTAGGAATTCAGTACTCTATGTTACTATAAAGATATTTTTCTTCTTTTTTTTCATAATTTTTAAAAAACACATACTTAACATGTATATATCTGTTTATTATTTGATCAAATTACAACCTGTACATTATTTTCTTTTATTAAATCTCTAAACAACATTTTAAAAATAGTTGTTGCTGTCAATATTTTTCTTTGTCAGATGACACTGGCTGTTATCAGCTACAGCAGGAAACAGTGGACTTTTAGAACATGCGTTTCTCTTTAAACAAGCAAAATAATAAATACCGTATCTTAATCTATAAAGCTGTCCATTTATTTTCATAATGATTATTTGTTATGAATGCATTACTCTGAGAATGCACCATCGATGTAAGAACAAAACTTGGCTATACACTCTCCTTACTTTCTCTCAAAATGTATATATATGTACACTGGCTATACACACTATTTTCCTTCTCTTAAAATGTATATATATACACACTCATACTTATCAGCAAACTACAGAAGAAAAACTCAAAAAAACAAAAATAAAAATAAAAATAAAATTTTTTGAAAAATCAGTTCTGTATAACACAGTAATGCTTATGCAAGGATCAGAATATACTGTCAACAAACCTAAAAAAAAACCATTGCAAAATAACCCCCGTCAAAAAAAAAAGAAGGAATTTATAAAACCAAAATATGTATATTCTAAAAAAAAAAAAAAAAAAAAATGAAATTTTTAAAAATTATGAAGAATAGAAAGGAATAGGAATATAAGTTTAAGTCTGATACCCTTTTAAAAGAACAAATTTAAAGCTTTCTAAATTTCTCACCAAGTCTTCTGTAGGTTTCCATTTGGTCAGGCAGCTGTGACAGTAGAATGTGTCAGCAACTGGAGAAACATTCATCTCTTCTTCTCTCATTACACTCCCAACCATAACTCCACTCCCACAGGGCTGCATCACTGAATATCAGTGTTCCCTTTCAGCACACTTCCACTATAGCGAATTGCCAACGTGTGTCTGTCTTGTACTTTCTGTAACCTTCTGTGAGTTTTCTACTACCACTGTGTTTTATTCTATCTGTAACCCAGTGTGTTTTCTACAATCAGCAACCCACTACTCAATACAAAACATTATTACAGTGGTATATTTTCTACTATCCACATGGAATTACTGTTGAGTATTTTCTACTTCAACCCAGAAATTACTGATGTATTTTCAACTATAAACAGTTCATAACCACTGCAGTAAATTTCATACAATACAGAATTGTAATTGTAAATTTTTTACATCCACAGTATAAAATTACAGCTAGATATTTTCTACCTCAAACACAGAATTATTTTTGTGGATTTTCTATCATCCACAGCACAGAATTATTGTTGTGAATTTTATACCGTCCACAACACAGAATTATTGTTGTATATGTCCTACCATATACAATGCAGAATTACTGTTGTGAATTTTCTACCATCCACAACACAGGATTACTCTTGTGAATTTTCTACCATCCACAACACAGAATTATTGTGGGTGTAGTTTCTACCATCCACAACACAGAATTATTGTGGGTGTAGTTTCTACCATCCACAACACAGAATTTTCTATCACTGATAAAGGAAAGTAGAACACCTCCTCATTCTGTGAACACCAGCTTAAACCAGTACAGCAGTTCATACAAGAAAAACCTAACAGGATTTCTCTTTCCTCTTCTCTCCGAACCAACTACTCAACTGATAACAATTGTTTTACCCAACAGTCCTGTGACTTGCCCTTACTCACCCTTTGATTACCCCACCCATGGCAATCCCTTTTTTCTCTTATGTATACAGGATCTTATTATCCAAGCCTGAGTTGGCAATCGATACTTGGTCCAGTTACTTTACACATGCAATACATAGGCCTACATACACAAACATAGATCCTGGGTTACGTTGGTGGTTTTTTTTTAAGGTTTTTTCTTTTTTATATGAAGGTAAAACAAATGTATTTTTTTTTTTTTTAAATATGTTTAATATCTAGCAGAGAACAGAATATCACTGAATTTAATTCTTCAGAATCCCATAATTAATGGGTCAGAATCCACGAATCCATGATTCAGTAACTCCGCCCACAATCCATACCACGATATGGTTCACCAAACACGTTTGTAAGGACATCCGACAATTTCCATTCATTTTCTTTAAAAAAAAAAATCTCTTCTTTTTCTATTGATTACTTGAAAGATCTGTTAGTGTAAAAATGTTTTTAAAAGACATTTTTAAAGATAAAATAGACAGAAAAAAAAAAAAAAATAAAAAAGAAGCTTTTGCAGCAAAATATGTTTATACTGCTGACTCTGAAGGTCAGTCATGATGTGTTAAAATAAAAACTACCTTTGTGGTGTATTTAACAATTCAGTTCACATATTCAAGCCTGCCCTCCGAAGAAACATTTTACTGAAGTCTACATTTAGCTTGGTTATTTATTCAGTCTCCAGTTTATCATGTACCAGCTCTGAATACCAAGTACACATTTCTATCAACCTGACCTGCACACTGACTGTGACTGGTCTCATTAAAAGGGACCTTAAGGCTAAAGGCATTTTTACAACAGTACTGCCCTCCCACATTAATATTTCCACAACTGGAAATTTTAATTCTGCAACTAGGTTCAATTCTAACACCTGCAGTGAATAAAATATTTAATGATGAAGACAGTGGATGGGGGTGGGCAGCATTTCTGTTGATTAAAATCTTTACTTCTATTTTCGATGATTTTTGCTGTCTTTTTTTTCTTTTTTCCTTTTATGTTTTAAAATAAAATAGCTTATCTGTAGGAAGTTTTGATATGCAGAGAATTTTGTTTTGTTTATTTTCACATCTGTGAAACATTAAAAAAAAAAAAAAAAAAAAAAAAAAAAGACCCTGAATAAATGTATTTTTATTTAAAATAAATACAGAAACATATTTGTAATTCTTCTTCTTTTTCTTTCTACTTCATATATATATATATATATATATGATTATTATTATTATTATTATTATTATTTTAACTATTTAACTTTTTAAAAATATATATATGTCAGGATAAAAAATTAATATGTTTACTGGGCTTTAATAAACACATGACCAAAACAATGTCACTATGAAGATAGGTCTATGTTCATGTGATTATCCAGCCGAAAAATTAAAAGCGAAGAAATCTTGAAAACCTACCAAAGGCAGCTGGACATTTCTGATGGTGATGAATGTGAAATCTTGACAAAACGTAACGAGAAGGTGCTCCCATGAAATGCATTGAAAATACACACAAGGAAAATCGGCCCATGATCATAAAAATATTATTTATAGGAAAGGAGTTATTTCCAAAGAGAGTTACAAATTACACATTTAAATGCCTCACCACAACATTAGATTACAAAAATAAGTTAAAATAATTATATCCTTCAGCATTTCTTTAAATTTTTAATGAATAACAGTACTAAAAAATGGAAAAGATTATTAACGAGAAAAGTCAAATGAAATCAATATGTATTTATTTTCCTTCTTTTAAAGTGCACCCAAATCATTTTCAATTTAAACATTTTTTAATAAATATTAAAATCTATATATAAATTGATTATACCAAACTTTATAATTTATATTTTTCACATGACATTAAAATATGTTTTTATACATATATTTTAACAGATAAACAATACACAAAAGTAAAATTTTAAATAATTGTGCATTTACAATGTAAAATTAATGGTATTTATAATTTTATAACAAAAATTATTATTGTTGTTGTTGTTTTTGTTTTTATTAAAATATCCAGAAACAGAACTGAAATGTTGAAGAAAAAAACACCCCGGAAATTCTTTTTAATGTGTTATGTGAACCTTTTCAGTGGTTACGGAACACATACATACATAATATTCAGCACTGACTTGTGAACAAAAATAAATGATGACAACTCAGTCTCCTCATTAAGTGTCTACACAGGGACTGCAGCCTGCTAACAAATTCTATACAAACTATTTTATAGATGATCTACCCCACTTTTCTGCCACACACACCCACACATACACCCACTCAGACTTTGTGGACTGTGGGCAGCAGGCTTCTTTCTACACCTGCCGTTGTAAAGATAAAACTGTAACCTGACAACTGGCTTTGCAAGGGATCTCAGCTTCAGGGTCCCATACACAGAATTTGGCCAGTGATGGACAATGAATGGATGGTATTGTTAAAACCCTGGTATTGTTGGGTGTATTCAGACACTGGCCTGGACACTAGGTTCTGAAGAAAATAGCGTTTCTGTGTGAATGCTGTTGTATTCCTTTTTGGGTAGAGCTTCAGATTAAAATAATAATAATAATAATAATAATAATAATAATAATAATAACAATAACAATAACAATAATAATAAACTTTAAAATGCAAAAGACAGTTACCATTAACAACAGTCATTCATAATTAATGAAAATCAAAAGTCACCTTCATCGTTTTGCTAATATTTTTTAGTCAACATATACAGAGAGACACATACAAAATGATTAAGTTTCAGGGGTTGTTAAATATATCATTAAATTCTATTTATTTAAATTTTGTATTAAACATTTATAAAATTAAAAAAATAAAGGATAGAAAAGTACAATCTTAAAAACACCCAAAGCAAACATATCTCAACAACCCTATTAGAGCCTCACATATTTCAATTCTATATAAATTTCTTCCCAAGAACTTTAACACCGCCCCTATTTTTCACCACCATTCTAACAACATTCCTCAACAGTGCCTCGTTTAAAATATTTAGAACCACTCCCACAAAAAAAAAAAAAAAATTAATAATAAAAATAAAAAAACACACACAAAAAAGCCACACATTTCTGATACTGTTGATTACAACCTCAAGACAGCACTATCTGGGGAAAAATAAAAATCTACAACCTTAACCATGCACCCAATATATTTTTCTTATACAATGGCCAATCTGTTTTGTAAATGTGCTTCAAATGATTTAACCGCCTCAACAGTGCCCCATTCCCAATAATTATAACCCATACACTGCCCCAAACATTTCTGGTACTGTGGCTGATGACAAAAACTCATCCCAAAAATCTCTCTATAACCATAACAGTGTACACCATAAATTTCTTTACTCTGGCCAACTTATTCTGTAGAACCAAGCCTCAAATAATTTTAGCACAATGATAGAGTCGTACAAACAGCCTCAATGGTCCCCCCCCCATGTGAAATGTACTATTACAACCCATATGGGGCCTCACCCATTTCAAACACTAAGAGGACTCTGTTGGACATGCCTGACTGTGTTTACCTATGCTAGAACAGTCTATGTGGACTGTGAGCCTGATCAAAGCCCAAAGTAAAATATAGTCTGTTCAAACCATGTGAATAACCTGGATAAAAGCAGCCAGCCATCTAGAATTCATTCCAACAGTTTAAAAAATAATAATAATGATACAAAAAAAAAAAAAAAAAAAAAAAAAAAAAAAAAAAGAAAAGAAAGGATGCCTGCAGCTGGGTAATAGTGTAAATGAAATAAAATGTACAATGTGTTTGTTGGAAATCTCTCTACTTGGTATCATGTCTAAGAATATGTAATTTCACAAATACACCTGTATATTATAATAATAATTCAATATATACATTTTATAATTGTAACACACACACACACACACACACACACACACACACACACACAGAACAGATGCACATACACACTAAATAAACTGATGAATTTTGTTCAGACTTCCTTAAATTAATCTTTAATATGATATACTTAAAAACAAGCAATATCAAGTTACATTTGTTGAAACTAACACTAATACATAATACACTTTTATAATATCTAAAAAAAATTCCACCTTTTCTTACAGCAACTAGGCCTATATTTTCATACAGAAAATGCTGTAGACAAAACATTTTACATACATTTAACAATGACCTGGAACATAGGTAAAATATTTCAGAAAATACACACCTCAAACCCTTGTAAACTGTTTACATACACTGAAACTAACACTAATAATTAATTAGACACATGTCAAAAGTCAACATTAACAAATCTGTTCACAATGTCCTGTGTATCTGAGTACAAACAAAAAATTGTAAAAATGTTTTTACTGGGGTTGCCTCTTTTTATTTTTTTTTAAACATTTATTAACAGTTTTCATTGTCATATTTAATGTTCATTAACTTTTCTTTGACAGTTTTTAATTGTGTCTTACAAAATATTTGTTATTATTGAATATACATTTTTTATTATTTATCAACATTTTTCATTGTCATCTTAATTTTTTAAATTATTATTGTGTTTATTATTTATGTCATATTTATATGATAATATTTATTTACATTTAAAAATTATTAAAAGAAAGAGAAAAAGAAAGAGAAAGAGAGATAAAGAGAAAAAATAAAGATAATGTTTTTTTAGACATATGGGCCAAATGACCCAGGGCGCAATCATGTAATTACAATTAATATATATAGATTTATCCTTTAGAACAGACTTAACTGATGTATTGTTCTTTCAACTGTTTTTAATGATGATAATTTTTTTCAACTACCCTTTACATAAAAACGACCATTTCCAAATGTATATGTACTAATAAATATTAAAACACTAAATATTTATGTATAAAACAAATCTTTTACCGAGAAAAAATGCAAACATAAAAAAATAGGAAATAAAAGATCATAATCTTTCATTGATATTTGAAAAAGATAAATTTAAAAACTCAAAAGAAAAAAAACCTCAGAAATAATTAGAATATTCCAAAATAAAATCAATATACAGCCCCTTTTTTTTACCACTATAACAAACAAAAAAATCTTTAATAGTTATTATATTTTTAAGCAGAATTAGTATAATTAAACTATACTGAAACTAAATAAAAACAGAGAGAAATAAAATAGTAAGTTCTGACTTATATAAATAGGCCTTACTGATGCACTTTGACAATGTAGGGAGGCAACGAAATGAAAACACAAAGCAATCTATAAAGATCTTCATTAATTTATCCTGGGCCCTAGAAAGGTTTTAAAATCCCAATTTAAATATTCAAACTTCTTTTTTTTTTTTTTTTTTTTTTAAAACATACTCTGCACCTAAGTAATTACCTAATTTAAACATATCATTTCTAAAAACAATTTTTCGAAATGATAAAATATGATTTTCCAAAATGGCAGAATTAAAACTTACCCCTTTTTAACCAAAACAATGCCCCAAAATTATTTGGTGGCACATTTAACACTGCACTAAAGAATCAATGAAAATGAGGTCATTTGCATAATAATGGACCAATGTCTGTTTAGCCTGAGCATGGCAAAATAAAACAAAGCATGAAGACCAAACTGTTTCAGAATATCCTTTGACCCAGCATGAATTATTAATTATGTGAAGCTGAGGCATGCAAAACTCCCAAGCCTAAATGAACAAAAAATATGTCCATTTATGCTGCTCAGGATACGTGTTGTTTGATAGAGTGATGTGAAAACACTGCAATTTTTTACCATCCAGCTCATAAATGAGATTATTAGTTCTCTTTCGAACAGCAGAAGAAAAACTAAACTGAACTTAAAAAAAAAAATAAACATATTTCAAAAATGTAGAAAAAAAAAAAATAAAACTTTTAAAAATGAAATGACATAATTTAGTATGTGCAAGCTGACGTATGTCGCTGCAAGCCATTGTAATAAAATAAAAACAAAAAAAAAAAAAATAAAAAAAAAAAAATCTAAAAACAAAACTTACTTTTCTGTTAGTGTCGTCATTTAATAATCCTGACAGAATCTGAGGTGAATGCTGCATCTGCTGACTCAGATTGTTATGCAGGTCTGAAATAATAAATAAAAGTAAATAAATATTAAAAAACAAAACCATTAACAGTAACAGTAATAGGTATTTATTTATGATGCACAGTTATAAAACTACTTGACTGTTAAATAACTGAGATTCTCTAGAGAGAAAGAGTAAACAAAAAAAGCAGCATAAATATCAGGATTAAATGGAAATTTATGTATTAAACTTTGTTTATGAATAATTGTATAACACACACACACAAACACACAGTTATATATATATATATATATAAAAAACATACACACACACACAAACTTTAACTTTCATACATTATTAAAGTGAAAGTTGAAACAGTGGATAGAAAACGCACATAAAAGTGCAGTAAAATGTTCTGCATACATAATACATTTTGCAACAGGGTAAAGGATGGTTTTATCAGGAACACACTAGAAAGGTCATTTGCACAAGCAATGCCCTCAGCAACAGCATGGAGAACAAAGGACATTATAAATCACCTGAATTTCCATGCATTCTAAGTTTTTATCTATAGTAATGGTATTAAGCTGGCTATATATCAAATGTGGGCTCAATAGTTCATACACCTTCACACGACAGCAATGTATCAGGGATTTTAAAGTGATCACACAATCAAATGAAGTTATGTAACAATTTTAAATTTATTAACAAGAATAAAATTCAGTGTTTTAAACTGATCATAGATAGACTATATATGAACTAAAAAAGCAAAATTCAGTACTTTGAGCAACATATATATAATATAATAAAACAAACCTTTTAAACATGATTAATACTAAAATTACATCTATGAAAAATATTGTTTAGTAAAATGTACCAATTAAAAGTAAATGTTTATGCATGTGTCTATATGTATGTATGTATGTTTCTTTAAAATTTGATTAAATATTAAAAAGGATGATGATGTGTAAGCAGAATGTTTTTGAAAATATGTAATGTTAAAAAAGAGTTTAATCTGCCTAAATATTATATAACCAAAATTACATAAAATGATTTCATTTTGAAATCTGAAATAGACAGTTTTATCTGGACAGGTATTAACAAGCATAAAATCACATGTGATTGTAACACTAATACAGAACAGCTATACATTAAAACAAACCTAACAATGCATTAGGGTTAGATGTTTCTAGATATGGTAATACCTGTTAACAGTTAGCACAGACTGAAACCAGTATAGTTTATTTACTTACATTCCTTACCAGTAATGAAGCTGATTATTTTAAAAATACATAATTTACAAGCTGATTCTCAAAATAAAATCAGTATCATCACCACCGTAAAATAATTAATCATAGTATATTCTCTCTCTCTCTCTCTCTCTCTCTCTCTCTCTCTCTCATAATTATTACTTTACCCTTATTCTCTTTACTCTGTGAATGTGAATTATATATAACCAAAACATGATACAGTAAATCTAATAATTAATAGATATGTGCACAGATAATAAAGAAAATATGTGATCTGCAATGTTTCAGAATATTATTCAGATCCAAAAAAAGATTTTAATTAAGTAGATAGAGACACAGACACATGCACACACACACACAATTAGAAAAATTCTAAAATATCGGAAGCAAAATTATGAAAGTGATTCACTGCATTTCTCTCAACACTTTTATGATAATTCCATGTACAAAATAATCGACTTTTTCGTTCTCATTTATTCTTTCTGTATCTCTATATAGACATTTCTATCTCTCTTAATTTCTTTGTCATCTTTCTGATTCTCTCATTTTCCTCTTTAATTTCCTCTTTCTTTATTTCTATATCTTTCAAACTTCAGGTGGTACCATGATTATAATTTTATTTGTTATTCAGAATATAAAAATAATATTTAAAAAACAAAAAAAAAGGAAAGAAAGCTGAGTGTTAATGATGATTCCTGCAGCAGTTAAATTTTGTCAATAGATTTCACAACTGATTGTTTCTCTCTCTATGATTACATTTATGTTGTATTCGACAGTTACACAAAAATTTACCTAGTTGTGTTATGTAAAAAAATAACTATAATAATAATGCTGTCAGCAATATAATCAATAAAAACAAACAAAATACTGTTTTTCGAAGAAGTACTCAATATTTCATTAGTTTAATTTCCTTAATATTAAACTTTTTTTTTTTTTAAATCAATCTTTAATGAATTTTACTTTCATTATATATATATATATATATATATATACACACTTTTTAAAAAAACAACAAAAAAACCCATCATATAAGGATTGTAACTTACCAACACATACATGCATTTGTATGGACACAGATGCAATTTGGACACTGACAGAAGTACACTCACACAAGAATGCACTGGTACACTCATAAGTAGTTACTGGGGCACTCATCCATAAACTGCACAACACACACACACACACACACACACACACATGTACATTCATCCATCACACACACACACACAAATACAGCTAAAAGCATCATCCCTTGTTTTGCTTCATTTAACATCAGTGACACACATATAGATAGCTGTGTTATCTATTAATAGAAGCAAATACAGAACAATCCAGATTTGTCATGTTCACACAACAATGTCAGTTTTAGTGAACATGCAGCTACCACAAGGACAACACAGCATGAAATTTCAAGTGCTTACTTTAAGCTCCAACCTTATTTTATATCACACAACAAACTAAATCAACTAAGCTAACACGCACACACACACACATTTAAAAAAAATGTTTTTAAAATATTTTTGTTCTTTTCTTTGGCAAAAAAAGAATGTGTGTGTTTGTGTGTTTGTGTATTTGTGTGTGTGTGAGTGCATGTGCATGTGTGTGTACATTAACAGAAACATCCACATAATTTATAAAAAGTATGTTTAGCATTATTCCATTTTTTCCATTATAAAGAAGAACAAATCAGTCCTTTTTTCTTTCTGTTCCTCTCTCTATCTTTCTCATACATCTCTTTCTCCTTGTTTCTCATTCAGTTCTCCACTGCCTGACCGTATGTATGTGTATATATGTACACGTGTATACCTAAGTACATTCTCTGTGGAAATTTTGAAACTTCCATGTGAAAAAAACAACTACTAATACTTCTGAACACCCAAACCAAGGAGCAGCAGACCAGTGTAATTAGTGGCCATGTGTTCTGTAATGTCTTCAGGTTATTACCACATGCTGGCTGCCTCGGTGAAGCACTTTTCTAAAGACATTCTTCAAAAAAAGACTCCAGTGCATGCTGGAACACGTGTGATGATGAACGTACAACAACCATAATGAACTTTAGATCTTGTGTTTAATTATAGCCCAAATCTGCAGAATGTCTATGCGTATATGAGTGTATGTATGTATGTATGTATGTATGTATGTGTACGTGTGCATGCAAGTAAAAATGAGATTTCCTTGAAAATGTGTCTGTTTTGAGTGTGTATGCTTATGAAATGCATGCAGGTATGCATTTGCACACACACACACACACACACACACTTGAATATATTTAAGTATGCACAAAAATCATGACGAACATTTTCTTATTTTATCCTTAACAATCACAATTTCCTCGGGTATTTTTTTCTTCAGATTTGAAATCCATTAACAAACTATTCAAGATTGAGGAATGGTAGGCAGGAAATAAGATTATACTAAATACAAGGACAAAAGGAACATTTTTATTGCCAAATACTCGTCCTTCTCATTATCAAAATGTACCTCCACACACTATCAGTAGGCCAAGATAATATTTATTAAAAAAAACAAAAATAAAAATGTTTCTATAAATCATGATGGAGCAATGATGGCAAAATACTTGCCCTGTTGTATTAAACTTTGCCGTACTATTAACTCATGGCAGTGTTCTAAGTAACCTTTTTTTCGTTTTTGGAATGCATCTCTTTGAAGTTGCAAGTGTCTGTACATTTGTTTGTTCTCACAGACTTCTGTAATTTCCATCAAACATATATATATATATATATATATATATCTACCAATGAATACTACAGAGATGGGTGCCTCTCATGTAGAAGGAGATCATTTGAACAACTGAATGAATAGTTGCAAAAATGCATTGTTTTATTATTGAGGTTAAAGGTTGACAATAAATACAGTTATAATGAATTTCTATTCAGATTAAATTAACTGAGATGGACGTACATGTTAAATGACTGAACATTATTATGTGTATTGTAAAGATTACAATTTGCAAACACACAAGAATCAAGTAAGGAGGCTGCAAGTAATCATTAATAAATATCAGAATAAGACTTTTATTAAATAATTTTACCTCTTATTGCCTGAGAGTGTACCAAATATTTTGTTAAAGGCCTAGAAACAGAATGTCAATGAATACTTGTAGATTTCACGTTAACGAGAAAGGCTTGGTTACGTCTTATTTTCTTTTTTCACCTTCACGAAATCTCACTTCTCCCTATTTTACTTGCCTAGCACGAACTATGATTTTATGTGCTTGTGTGTGTGCATGTGTTTTGGTTGTTTGTATGCGTCCTTATATGTTGCATGTATGAGAGCATGAATACACGCGTGTACTCTTGCTTATTTGTCAAAATGGAAAATGATTCAATTTACTTACAGCCAAAGCATTTTATGGTAAAAAATTTACATCACTTGATCACATCAGAAAAACTAACTATAAAATGCATCTGACCTGAATTTCAATAAAATTAAGATTTTCAAATGCGAGCAGTCTCAACTACTTCCATTGTGTAAAAAGAAACTAAGTGGATGTATGGGAACTCCTTGGCCCAAGCTGCCACTTCCCAATTATTGTAATCATGGGAAATCCCTCTAGCATATCTGGCAATGTGCCAACTCAACTGGGCAACTTGCATTCCTTCGCTATAGCTTCACTGAACAAAAAAAAAAATTAATATCCACAGCTACAAAAAAAAAAAAAAAAATCTTTTTTAAAAATCACTGAAAAATATTAAATATTAACACACTTACATAAACAGAATCCAGGTTGGGAAAAGCTGACAGGCTCCATGAAGGTTTGATGTTGGAAAAGCTTGAAAGCTGCCACCCTGTACAGATGAAAATAAAACCACCAGTCAACTGGTGGTTTGCACTGTACCTTGTGCTGAATGCAGGCTGTAACAGCCCACTTCAAAGATAGCTTTGACCTGAATAGGTTGACCACTGTATGACCCGCCAAAGCTGAACCAGAGTTAGGAAGGAAAAATCCTGACATTTACTGCCATTAAGTGGAGACTTTGAACACAGCAGTAGAATGAACAGATTGTTAAAAAAAAGAGAAAAAAAGACCTGAACATACAGAGAAGAAAAATAACTAAATGCAGCAAGCTTTGACTGCAGTCCTTGTGATGACAGTAAAATAAAAAAATAAAAATAATAAAAGTTTTCTGCTGTGCTTGAGTGCATCAACCAAAATTTCTAGGGGTGTTGCTTTAAAAAAAAATATATATATATATTGCTAGCATTTTAAAATGTACATCCTCTAGCCTATGGCTAAAACAGAACTCCCACTGGGTAACTGTGATGTAGACTTATCAACCTATGATTAAATCCATGGCAACCACTAAAATGAAAGCCTGTCCTACTCAAATTTTATGGATCACCAGCCGTTGTAGGTGGTGGTCTCAAAAAAAAAAGAATAAAAATAAATAAAGAGAAGAGTTTAATAAAGTGAAGGTAGTTATTGACTAAGTAAATCTATGAGGATTTTCTTTCTTTCCAATTATTCATTTATTTATTTATTTATTTTTATGGTAATAACTCAAAAAAAAAAAAAAAAAAAAAAAATAGTAACAGTAACAAATAAAAAATCATAATAATAATAAAATATATATATATAAAACTGGAAAAAAAGAAAATCCTCATATATTCACACACACAAACAACGTGTATATATATATATTTAAACGCTTCCAAGAAAGCATTTATATATTTAGCTATGCTATAAGTAACACAGATATTCCATAACAATTGTTTGTGCCAATAAAATTTCCTTTTAACAAAAAAATCAAAAAATAAATAAAATTGTTCATAAAGTACAGTCATAAAGTTTTACCGCGAATGTAACAGTGAAATGAGGACCTGAGCATGTCACCTAACAGAAAGACAATACAAAATGAGGCTGAACTGTTTTTTGGAGCTCCAACATTTAGATAGCAACAGACTCGTAATATTTGATTTATAATAATAAAATGCATTTGTTTTATTACTTTAAATTGAATGTTTGACTTATTTTAAAAACCATTCTGTAAAAATTAAATTTAATTAATTAATCATTACTGTATGTATGCACATATTACATGCAACACACACACACACACACAATTATACAGAGTAAATGAATGCAGTAAGGATATTTATTTTATTTGCCATCCTTTGTTTAACAAATTAAAAGGAAAACATTTTTTTTTTTTAAATAAAATATAACTTTTCAATATCTTCTTTTTTAATAATTCGCTTTAAATTCTAGTTATAATCATTATAGTGAATTTGGTTATTTTTTTTATAATGTCTAAATTTGCTTTTACGGACATTCAGAGCTGAGTTGACAGAGCAGGGACAAGAAGTTCTTGTAACATTTTAAAAACATCACAGGCAAAGCTGAAAAATTCCTGCAACAATTTTTCAAACTTCCGACTCAAACAGTGTGACAGACCAAGTATGCTGTGGCAGTTGGGATCTGATGTTTTTAGCCTACCAGCAAAGTTTTACAAACCTGGTCATGCAAACACACTGTCCCAGCCAAACATGATCCCAGGCCAGAAAATCCAGCAGCAACTAAATTTAATTCACACATGTACTTTTTTTTTTTTTTTTTTTTTTTTTTTAAAAAAAATAATTGGCTAGCTGATAGAGCTGGACAAGAGGATGATGAAATGAAGGAAAAGTCTGACACAAAGAAACTTTCAGGAAACTGGTTGAAATAAATATACTCCTACATGAGTGATGTAGGTAGGATAGAGTAAGAAAAACACTGGATGAATGAATAAATAAATAATTAAGAGTTTTAATTCTGTTTCTGTTTTCGATGAAGATTTTATATAACGGAAAAAAGACCTAGCTCTGTGAGCAAGCAGTGAGTGAATGAATATTGGATATTTTGCAAGGCAAAATGTAAATATGAATGAGTATCTTTCTCTTTTTTTTCTTTCTTTCCAACCTGAACATGCAAAGAATGAATAAAGTACAAAAGAAAACATTTTAATAAATTAAAGCAGAAATCATTTTCAGTTTCAATCCTTTGTTTTTATTAAAATATTTGTTCCACTTTGATTTATGAATGGTAATAGTAGCTTGTACACTGAGTGAAAAAAAGAAGGAAAATGGAAATATGCCCCAATATGCAATGTAGAAAAATAGTTAAAGATCATGAATTAAATTTCCTTTTTCTCGCATCAATGCACTTTTTACTTTCTTATATTAAGAAGAAGAAAAAAAGAAAAAAAGGAGAAAAAAGACAAAAAGAAAAAATTGATCTTGTGAATGAACTAAATGCATACAAATCACTGATTATTCACCTATCAATGCAATACCATGCTGAGCTGTCTAAAAGTGCACTGTGACTTAGTCTGTAGTAACTTTTTCTCTTGATTGATTATCCGAATTTTTTTATTTAGCAGTACTTTGTATTAATTTATTTATTTTATATATTTAGAGAAAATTTTAATGCACAGCCTGTCAAAACTAGTGAAAATGTTTATTCACCTCATTGATATCATCTTTTTATTTATTACACATGTGAATAATAACAAATGTATGAATATACTCAATGTTAAAATTAAAATTCAAATCATTTTTTTTTTAATGCCGAACAGTCCATTTTTTAATTATTATTATAATTATAATTATTTTATTTATTCATTTTATTTCTGTGAAATAAATCCATATTTGCCTACAGTTAATTAAAATTAAACTAATTAACATGTCCAAAACAATCCTCTCTCATTCTTTCTCTGACATACACAAACACATACACACCTGATTAACCCAAGTTATTTGGTATTCTCTTAGATCTGTCGCTCTTTAATTCACGCTCACATTTGACACAAAACAACAAGTAACAAAATAATATACACTGCATCTATAATTAAATTAGGTTTTTATTTTTTTTATATTCCAAACAAAAATGTTTTTAAAAATATCAACATACTCCCCATCACTTCCCTCAACTTCGCACCATTTGGTTTAGTGAACCAAAACAAATACATATCACTTATTTTAGCAATTGCCATCTGAACCTTGTCTTAATCGGGCGAAGTTGCATGTGTCCACTTGTCAGTTCCTGGTTGATGACCACACTGCATAACAGTATTTATAGCAAGCTGTCGTCCCTTTGTTCAAGTCCCCTGTTTAGTTAGCACATAAACAAACAGCCGGGAGGTCACAGCTGGTCAAATTTAAATCTGGCCTCGCTGGAAAATTCAAACCCAAAATGATTTACCTGTGCCAACAACTGGTGTGCAGACTTTTTGTCATCCCAGTCTGATGTCAAAACAGTTATTGATCACTTATTTTATTCATTTACTACTGTGCAATATTTCAATTTTAGTCCATGTGTATTTCATCGTAATGTAATGTTAATAATACAACAAAACAGGTTAATTATGATGATGATGATGATGATGAGAAAGACAGGTGAGATTGTTTGGGGATTTCTTTTAAATGATTTTCAATAATCAGTAAAAAAAAACACAAAAAAAAAAAAACAATTCGGTCAGTTTTACATTTTACTCAATATATTCCAACCAACATCTTTGCTATGTTAGTTGCAATGTATTATTAAGAGAGTCCATGCAAAAAATTACACAATCAACTGAAGACAGTTTTCAAGTGATCTGAAACAAACCTAGATGTCTAATTTAACTTATTACCAATTTTATACAAGTTACCAGGCAACAAAAACTGATAAAATGGTTTGTCAAATACTAGCTTTGTGTCATTTGGTCACAGTGTTCAACAACCAAGTGGCCATGATATAATTGTGTAGGTACTGGTGCATTATGAAAATGAAATACCATCAATTTATTTCACACAACAGTACAAATTATTACAATTTAAAATAGTTATTTTTTTTTTTTTTTTTTTTATTACTTTATTTTTTTTTTTTTTTTTTTTACTCTCTTTTATATTATTATTTATTTTTATTTATTATTTATAAACAAAGAAATGAAAATAATAAACATTTCCAGTAATAAGAAATGGAAGTGTGCATGCCAAACAGTGAACAAATATAAAACATGTTTTATTTGTTTTGAAAATAAAATTAAGAAATTGTAAACATTTGATTAATTTAAAATATAAGAAATTGTAAACATTTGATTAATTTAAAATATAAGAAATTACATTAACATTGATATTTACAGAAATAAAAGATATATTAAAATAAACTGAAAGCAATTAACTATATAAAATATAATTTTTTATTTCTTATTATTTCTTCTCTCTTTTTTTGTGATTTTGTTTTTTAAAAAGAAGGAATAAAGATAATTTCTTTCAATTTGGCAGTCTTGAAATTCAGACATTATAATAGTAATAATAATAGCATATTGGGTTATGTGATACAGGTGGCCAAATAATTATTTTATTACACAATGAAGAATAGATCAATAAAACGTCAGATAAAAAAAATTAATAAAAATTAATACAGCCACTTTATACACAGATATTTACGGTACCTCAAAACAGGTTTAGGCTGGCTTATTTTTCTCTCTGTCTCTCTCTCCAGCTTCTAAACATTATGACAAAATCCTTGGAATTTTTTAGTTCAATTCCAGGACTACAATAATAGTCAGGACAGCGAGCCACCTGCTAACTGTGGAAAACTTGAAAAATACTGCAAGCAATGGAAATCCATGCTGTGTTGATGATACACAAAAGACTAGTTGGAAAACTACAGCTACATGAGATACTATGCACGCTCTTTCCACTGGCAGCTTTCAATAAAGCCTTTACAACTTTAACAAGGTTTTGCTAGTTCACCAGATCTGGCTGGTGTGCTGGGAGTTTGAATCAATGCGGAGGCAGATTGATTCTGATGACGCCAATACTTTTATGCGGGTAGAGCCAGCTTGCCAAGGAACTGCGCAAAATAATGTGGGCTTGTCCACATAAAACATGAAAAGGGGAAAAATGTCTGCTTGAAGGGGAAAGGCCATAAACAGATCTAAATGGTACACCAAGGACACGAGAAAACTTTTATGTTGGTTTTCTTCTCAAATGTCTGAAGCAGTGAGCTTCAGGCAAATCTGGAAGTATAAGCCTAGGTTATGTAAGGGCAGACAATGACATACACTGAACAAAAAAAAGAAATGACTCATTACTGAATAACGAAAGAACAGCCTAGGCAAGACTCAAGCAGTGAATCAAAAAATATGAAATGGCTAATCATACATAAGCCATATAAAATTTGAATATACCTGATCTGGTGACTTAAAAAAAAAAAAGCAAAGTATAGTATACTAAAGTATAGTATTTAAGAAATGTTGTTATATACTGCACAAAAGAAGAAACTGTATAAAAAAAATTATGAACCATAACAGGAATAATACACTAGGTAAAAGGTGTTGTAAAACCAAAAGCTACTGATTTACCTTTTTAACCAACATAAAAAAAATAAAAAAAATTTACTATCACTAAACAGAAACAACAAAAAAGTATATATATATATATATATATATATATACACACACACACACACACACACACACACACAAAACACACTCACAAAGATTAAAATAAGATGTAATAAAGCAACATCTGTATCACCAATGAAAAATAAAATACCTATTTAAGATTCATTAAATTATGTTTGACAGTTATAAATCAAAATATTATGGGTTGTTTTGGGGATCTATCTTTGCAGAATTCTTGCAAATGTTTGAATTTCAATATTAATTCTTCTAAGCAACTGACAATAAGGATTTTAATTTGTCTTAATTGTTCAAGAATGATTTTAAATGTTAATTAGATCTCAGATGTATCTGAAAATTTAATAAAATATTCCATACATTTAAAAAGAAAATATAATATTAACAAAATAATACTAATTTAATGAATAAAAATGTTAATTTATATAATTCATTTTCTAATTTTCATTTCAATAAAAACAAAACTATATAATCAGATCTTCAAATGGGTTTTTTTCTTATTAAAATATCAATGTTTTAATGGTGCCAGTTAAATGTTTGACATCCAGATTAATAAGCTATGGTGAATTTGTTACACAAGTATTCGATACAGCATGAACAAATGATTAAATCAAGTGGTGACATTAAATAAATTTCTGACATTAAGCAGCCAGTAATGGAAGATTAATCAATATGCTCTAGTGATGTCATTGAACACTGCTAAAATGAAATAAATATTTGTATACAAAAAAAACAAAAAAAAAACAATTAAAATGCTTTAACAGTTAAATAAAACAAATGTTTACATTCAATAATTCAACAATGCTTAGTTTAAACAAATGTTTGATGTTCAAAAGATCAACATGCTCTAGTAGTGTCACTGAAAAAACCCACATTAAACAACCAAAACTCTTGCAGTGTCATGACAAAAACATTTGACATTCAATAAATCAATAGGCTTTGGTAATGTCAAACAACTATTAAACAGCCAATATGGAATATTAATTAGTGTCCTCCAATGACGGCATTAAAGGAAATAATTTTTTTACAGCAGTATACAAGGACACTGTCTCCCAGTGTGTTGAAGCTGCAATGAAAGCAGCTAGCCTGGTGAATTCTATATGACCGTGCTACTGGCTACATTCCAAGGATAGGCAAGATCGAAAATTCCGTCTTACTGTCAACCCACTTTTATCAGACGTTCGGTGTAGTTAAAAATACTATACACATGCAGCCTGTTAAAAACAGCTTTTAGTTTTAGTTTTCAATCTTAAAAACATTAAATCAGCAAATGAAAATTATTATTATTCAATTGTTTTTTGTTTTTGTTTTTGTTTTTTTGGGGGGTATGGTATAAAATAATTCAACAATTTTACAATTAAATTTAGTGTTATTAAATTTTTTATTGTGTGTATGTTGTATATGTTTATGGCTATGTTGTCAAGTGTATTTTGTGTTTGTGTCTGTTTACACCATTGTTTATGTAGCTGTTTTATTTCATATTCGATATATGAAGATTAAGAACAATTTTAAAACTTTTATCTATATGTTAGTAACTATTAATATTATGTCTAATATTTAATTTAAATAATTTGAACTCAACAAGAAAGCTATTTACAAAAAAAAAAAAAAGATTATACAGTGGAATAAAATCAAGAAATGGGAAACAGATGTTACAGTTATATACAGTGAAAGATATTGTGGTGGGTGAAGAAAACTATTTAAAATTTCTGTTTAAAATAACTCAGAATGGACTGTAACTTAAAGTGCTTGGCTAAGGAGTGGTGAGTCATGAGATCAATACTTCTCAGCACCTGCAGTTGGTTATTTAAGAAGTGTCACTAGACCTATTGTAATTGATATACGTTCCCCTGTCTATGAGAAGGTGATTTCTTGTTGCTAATTAATAAGAGTTGTACAAGCTATAATGGCTGCACTGAGTTTTTTTTGTAGCATCCTCATTTTACACACACACACACACACACACACACACAATTCCGATATTGTTTTAACAATAAAATGTACTGAACATTGATTAAATATTCATTTAAATTCAAACAAACATTTTAATCAGTTTTACTTGGACTGATAATAATAATTATCTAAAACATATTTAAAAATGTATTCCCTCCGAGTAACAACTGAAAACCTTTACATAAAACAATATCGTAATATAAATTAAAGTTAGGTGTGCAATTTTTTTTCCCCTGACTATTGATTACACAATAACATACGTGTTTTTATAGAATTTTCTGTCACTGACATATTTTCTACATCTAACAATATTTGAAAATGTAAATGAATGTAAGAACTGTCATAAAACAATCCATAAGGTGTTCTGGAAAACTCATAAATGATGACGTACCCCATGAAGTAAAATTCATCCAAAGAAGTGCAAGGGACCAGCCTGGCTGTGACATTAAATAAAATACATCAACAAGCACCAAGTGTTATCACTAGTTCTGGCAGACAGCCCAGCTAACAGAATCAACATTTGTTACCAGACCAGTAACACAGTTTTGTTAACAGCACAGCCATTTTTGCTGGGTACTGTATTTAACATAGTAAACACACTATAAATTCAACATTACTGTTGTATCTTTTTTACAACTTTTGCATGCAGATACCTTGCATAATTTAATAAATGTGATCTGATTTCAGTAAATTAATTTCAAAGACACCATATTAAAATTAAATAAATGGTCCATGTTATCATTAAAGTTATTTTATATATGTTCTATTGATAGCAAAGCTGTTTTTAGATGCCATGTTAATCTTCACAAATGCATTCATAATATATACATCTGTTTTCATATCAAAGCCATTTTTATCTACCAAATGCTGTAGAATTATAATCCACGTTCTTATCACAACTCATGTAGACAGTAATGCTCTGAGTATAGTCATTATACACACTATATTTATCTAAATGAATGTATAAAAATTAACAGCAAATTCTCAGCAAACTCATTTGTACAAATACTATACTTATCTAAATAAATGTATAAAAAAATCAGTCATGTTTTTGTTAATATCCTACTTTTCTAGATAAAAGTTCAATATACACTATTTTTACAGATACCGTATTTAACTAAATGAATGGCAAAGCCATGTTTTATATAATTTTTTTTCTCTCTCTGTCCATGTGTTTTGTGTGTGTGTGTGTGTGTGTGTGTGTGTGTTCATGCTTTGAGATTTCAAAAAAAATGAAGTAAAGGTTCTGAACAGCCAGACAAAAACAGTAATAAGAGTAATAAATTAATGATTTAAACTATGCCAGGTAACAAATGAAATACCGTGTGTAATACATCCTATATTCATGCACCATCTGCATTTACTCTCAGTGATATGCAGTTTGACAATAAATGTTTATATATCTATAAACTCTGTTCAAGAAACTTTTATTTATTATTATTTTGTTTTTCTTGAAATTTTTCATAATGCAGAGCTATAGAATTGCTTTTGTTTATTTTTTTAAATTTCATATTATACTTCCAAAATGGTTTTCTATTTCTACATTTGTTACTGATCAGGGATAAACACATGAATAAGGAATTTCAAATGGGATAAAGGTCAACCTGGTATTTGATTGCTCCAGATATGGAAGACTCTTAAGAAAGAAAAATAAATGAAAATAAAATGAAATTAGGAAAAATAAATGAAAATAAAACCAAATTAGGACCATAAACTGTGAAGAAAAAACATAAACAGTTATATCAACCTAATGATGAAAATGATTACAAACCAAACAGTTTGCAAACTGTTGCAACATCTTTATTTTATTGTTTTTTATAAACCAAAATCTGCTGAATTAAGAGTTGTAAAGTTCCCATACCATGGCAGGACATCAAACTGGGCCAGATCACTGATCCCCTCTAAAGGAGTGGTCAGTGGTCAGGTGCTGAGTGTCAGGCTGGGTAATAAAAGCATACAGCTTCAGCAATGGTCACAACCTGGATAATTAAAGCATCAATTTGTGGCCACAGCCACGACTTAGAATGAGAAAAAAGGTACAAAGAAGGTAGCTGTTGAAAAGTCATCTGGAAAACCTGTGATCAACCAACATCCTGAATCCTGTAAATATGGTGATTAACTTATAGATGGGTGACAGCTGATAACTGATAAAAGAAAGCTTAAATTTTGTGTGTATGTATTTGGATTTCAAATTAAAATGATTTATGAAATTAATTTTTTTAATCAGTGGTTAACTGAATATTAATACAAAGTGTATTGGTATTAAAAAGATTTACTCTATCCCATAATCAAAATAAATAAATAAATAAATAAATAATATCATAAAGTGTTTTTTTTAAAAGGTGAAACTCCAGCATTTTTATTTGATAACTATGTTTGAACTGGTGCATAATATGCATTATATGTATATCACTGCATGTGTTATATGAGTAGTAGGTGTATTTGTGTATGTGTGTGCATATTAATATTTTAGTTCATAAAACAGTATGTAAACTTTTATTATTCTCAAAACACTTGGGATATATATCTTCTAACCTGAAATCAAATCCTTCACATTTAAATAAGTAAATATCAGTTAACATTTTATGAATGTACTGAACACAAAGAAACAAAGTAAAGAGCCCCTCATCTCAGTTTAGAAACCAAATATAAGCAACTGAAAACCAACACACATGCACACACCTATACACATACACACACAAGAGAGAGAGAGAGAGAGAGAGAGAGAGAGAGAGAGAGAGAGAGAGAGAGAGAGAGAAACAAAATGACAAGTTATTTTTGACTCAGTCTAACTGCACCTACAAATTAGCATAGAGAATTGTAGATTGATTTTTAATTAGTCTGTATGCTATTAGTTTTAATTGTTTGGATAATGATAATTTTCTCAGTGTTCTAGAGAGCCAAGAGTCTGATTTTAGCTTGGAACCACTACCAGTATGTCTTATCAGCTGGCAAATATGAATTTCACTTGGCAGCCACAAGGCTTGGCTACAACCAAAGCCAATACTGTCTCTATGGAAACTGAGTAACATTTTGCTACAGGCCCCATTGGCAGTGTGTGTTAAAATGGAATAAAAGGAGATATAAAAATCCATCAAAATCAATTCTTCTTTCTTTCAGTTTCTTCTCTATTAAACAAAAAGGAATGTTTTCCTGTTTTTAAAGTACCAGTTTGTACTTCTTTCAATTCATTTATTTCTCTTTAAATTCATTTTATGATGTGAAATATTTTTGAGTTCTTTGTTTTTTTATTTCTTCCCTGTTAAAATATCTGCATATGTTTGATCTATTTAAATTCAGGCATTTCATTGTAACACTTTTTTTTATTTCTGCTGACATATATTTCTCTCATTTTATCACATTAAAATAAAACTAATTGCCTCAAATTCAGTGACTGGAGCATATGTGTAAGGTAAAAAAACAAAAATGTAACTCATTAAAAGTATCTACTGAATATATCAAAAGTTAGGTCACTGAGCTGAAGCCATTTTTAACATTATTAAAATTAAAACTAACTTTATAGATTAGTCTGTTATGCAGTTCTTTATCCAGTCAAGTTTCAGCCAATGTATTATCTTTCCTGCCTATGGGAAGATGCATAAACAAAGAAAGATTCTTGCTATTGGAAAGAGTAGACCATGTGTGATGCCACTGAGTTTATCTTTCACATAATAATTTTAAACATATTTTTACAAATATTAAAGGAAATAAAATAACAAAAACATTAATAAAAAAAATTAAAATAAAAAATGATTTTGTAATATAGATAAAATTTGTATTGTAAAGATCAGTGTATGTCTGAAGTATTATAATTAGTATATAAATGTCTGACTGCCAAATGAAAACATACTGCAATTCAAAATTACTGATTTATAAAAACACATCTTTAAACGTAGTGTACATTCATTTTACTTATTAATATATATTTTTAAAATCCAAGCATAGTAACTGCACATGAATCATTAATCTGATGCCACTAATTCAGTAATTTTATTTTTATTTTTTAACACAAATGACATCAGCTTTTAACAAAATGTTTTTTCTAGATAACAGCATATACTAAATTTTCTTTCACTTCTTTTTTATTTCATTTAAAAAATAAATTTAATTTTTTTTTTAAATAAATAAAAATGTTTAACTGAATGCCAGTGTTCCAAATCTGCCTGTATGGCTGGCTATACAATATACACAGAAACACACTGTAACCTATAAAACCTAGCCTGCCCAAGCTGTTTATTTTGTTGAAGAGAAAAGCATAGAAAATTCTGCTAGTGTTGGATAAAACTACATCGTACAATAACATGTGGGTTTTCCAACCAGCCTGCTGGCTGTTGAATGTTGAATGTGTTTGGGAAAACCTCCACACTGGTGCACAAAGCCAGCTGCAGACAAGTACTATGAACAAGGCGACAGTCACAGCTTGGAAATAACACCACTGGGTTAAAGTAAGCACACTGCGCTTAACGTTCTGAATGTTAAACCGGTTGGGTTTTCACATGTGTTTTTTTCTTCAGTATTAAAATGGCAGTATATACTACTGCTTCCAAAACTGGCAAACCAGTTACATGTTCATGAGAAAAAGTTGTGTTATATATTCCAGCCAGTGCTCTAATGACAGGTTTATCAAGAATACACAGGGAAATGCATACATATATAATACATGTGTATTTCTAATTTTATTTTATATTACTATTTATTTCAAAAATGGGGGGGGGATCAGAAAACAAGAAATTAAACCTTTGGTAACCATTGACTTAAATAAGAAAATATTGTAAAAATAAGAAACAGAAATTTAAAAATAAAGGCAAATTTTCACTCAGAATCAATAAATCTATGACTGTTAATCACATTCATATGATATAATACATACATATTATAATATTATAAAAGATTTTCCTATTAATATTTAAAAAAAATAATAACCTACATTTCTAGTTCAACTGTTACATTACTAATCAGAAGTTGACTGTAAAACAAAAACACTGCTGGGTGAAATCTAGAGGCATGTACTTTTAAATGCAGATAACAGTGCGTGTAACCTTTTTGGTAAACAGCTTCACAGACCATTCAAAGTACTTGTAACTTATAACAATATTAGTAGTTTTCTAACAATCATGAAGGAATGTCACAATTTAAGAAGTACTAGGCTCAAATCCTTCCAAAGGAACAGCATACTTTCTCTTTCCCCCCTCTCTCTCTCTCTCTCTCTCTCTCTCTCTCTCTCTCTCTCTCTCTCTCTCTCTCTCTCTCTCTCTCAATTCAGGTGAAAGAATAGCACTCACGATCACCATAAAGCAAAAACATAAAACTACCTAAGTCGTATTTACAGTATGTGTTTTTAAACTATACTGGATACTACTTTTTATAACAACTGTTTTTTTTTTTTTTTTTTTTAATCCTAAGTAAAAAGCTAAGATAATTATTGAAAAATAATATTAATATTGAAAATATCCAGATATGCTTCCAAAATTTCAACTCACCTTGATGAATGTGATATACCCTAGTCTACCGAACTTGTGTCAAATTACCTGGTCAACTTATATGTGTGAATAATGATGATGACGACTATATCCCAATTTAACGGTTATTGTTTTGTTTTTTTCTAAACTCAGTGCAAATCTCATAAACAAAACTAATGACAAGTGGGTCTGACCTGCCCACATTAAGAATAATGAAAAATCGCATGACAGGAGAATATGGGAAAAAGTACTACACTAAATGAGCCTAGGGTTGTTTAGTGCAGTGCAGTTTAGCTACAGGAAAGCAATGAGTACATTTAACTGTTTGTTCATATTCGTATTCCATTTCCTTGTTATAGCAGATGATTAGTTAAAAAGAGGTCAAACTTTAAATAGGGCAGGATTTTGTCTTGAGATTTATCTATATGTAGGTGAACACCAGTTTAAAATTTGGCCACACAGCAAGCTTCCTGCAGTTTTGATAAAAATTTGTGCTAAAAATATTGTTTTCAATTTTGTGGTATCTCTCTCTCATACATATATGTACGTTTAAAAAAAAATGGACTATTCATGCATTTTTTCCAAATCTGCACATAATGGGAAAGAACCTCTTAATGCCTGATCCTTTGGGGGTTTTCTTATTTAAAAGAGAATCACAATGCATTTCCTGACAATTATCCCACACACACACACATTGTTAGTAATCATGTTCATATATGATGTTTACTGAATTAATATTTATACTGGGATAAAATATAATAATATATAAACTGTCAAAAAGGAATATATGACTTTCAAACAATGTCAGTTTAGAAGTTGACAATTGACGGACCAAGTCACTTGCTTTGTTTTTGTGGGGCTATTTTTGTTGTGGATGTTTTATTTTGTTTTAAATCCTTACTAATATATTTTCTTCTTTATATGTTAAGTTCAAAGTATATATATATCAAGATTTGTTCAACAGAAGTAAGATTTCTCAAGATGGTTCAAGTTTAACCCAAACTGAATTGTTGATGCTTAACAAGGCATATTCCCATTTGGTCAAATTCCCAGTTGGTTGAACTGCTAAAACAACAACATGTTGTTACCTCAGTCATTATAATGAGCTGTTCCAGATTATTTGGAAACCGATTATTATTGTAGAGATGGTATGGATGTCACTTATTGCATAAAGTATACAAATATGACAAATATGAAAATAATCCATGTACTGAATGTAGTGAATGTCTATAAATAACAAAAAAAGAGGGTATTCGTCTAAAACAAAATAATTTCACAAAAAGCAATCACTGCAGCTTCATGAGGTAACCAATAGAGTCCATGTACTGCAGAGGTGTCTTCATTAGTGAGTTGCTACTTGAAACAACTGACTATTGTGGTGGTACAGCTGCAGCATTCAGATGCACCAACTTTGCTCTTTTGCACATCTCTATCTCCTTGATCGTGTGGATGAGGAAGCAGCCTGTTGAGTCACGAATAGAAACCTCCCAGATGTTTGTTTTTGGGACAGCAACGGTGAAGTGATTCCACATGCAAAGAGGAAATATTGTGTCATCATCCACCCATGTCATCACTCTGCAATTGTTGAATTCAACAACTCTAGGTACTGCTCTCTTTCTCATTATACTAACAAACTTGACAGTAGGTTCATTACTCAGAGTATGGTCACGACCAAAGCTGTTTCTGACAAAACCATCAACTGTAGGATCTTGCTAACACAGGGTTGTTTGGTTCATCTCCAGTATGTGGTTTCTTCATTAACACAATTTCAACTGTACGTATAACCATCTAATTCTATTTTGCTTAAAACAGCCATTCTTGGAATGGTAAGTGTGATTTTTTTTGTTTTTCAATATACTCAAGAAGCCACGGAAAACATGTATTGGAAATACACTACTGTCCATCTCTAATGAAAGTTTGTATATAGAGATTTTTTAACAAAAAGCTACGGAAAAACTATAAAAAAAAAACTGTGAAGAGGCCATGTTCATTACATAAACAAATAATCAGATTTATGTACATTGGTAAATAAACCATTGTCCGTCTATAATCAAAACTTTTATGAACATGAAAAGGTCATGTTTGTTGCATACAGAGGTAATCAGGTATTTTGATCAACTGGGAATCTGACCAAATGGGATGACACCCTTAACAATTCACCACTGATGGTCACATGACACAATATGTTTACAGAACTAATACCAAGATAATGAAGTTTTTTGGAATGTCTTTTTTTTTTGTCATTGTTTCTTAATCATCATATTAATAAACATTTTCTCAGTTCTGTAGAAATTAACCAATAAATTTAATAAACATCTATGTGAAAGAAGGTAAAAGAAAACTATTATTCTAGTCCCATTAAAAAGAAAAAAGATACTGGTGCTAGACATTAAGTACTAAATAACAGCTATGTTCCAGTTTCATTGATAAATAAGTTTGTATTTAGGTTATCCCTATGCTGCAGACTTATTTGACTGTGATAATGGAAACAGTTGATAAAACACGGTTGTTTCTTTTGTTGAAAAAATCTGTTAGATAAATGTATCCATATTTATATAATACGTGTTAACGTATTTGCTTTAAGGACAAAGTTCTATAAATATATTTCTATTCAAGCTAATAATCATAAACAATTAAAAGACTGGATTCAATGCTTTTATAGTTTCAACAATCAGAAGACTAAAGAAACACTTAAAATTTTGTAATATTTAAACAAACAAATTTTTTTTTTTTTTAAATCACTGGATGACAATGAAACATTTCTTCCCAGTTTTAATGAACAGTGGTCTTTGCATTGATCCTATGACATACTTATACAAAATTCACAAATGCCAATTCATTCCAGAACATAAAATAATTCTGCTTTTTGTATCAATGGTTCATATCCAATGAACAAGTTTTATTATTTCACAATATGCAAATATTTTTTAATCCCTAACATTTTAAATTCAGTATATATATATATATATATATATATATATATATATACATATATAAAAACTTTACCTTGTTGGCCTCGTCTTCTAGTACTTTCTCTGAGGTCATAGAAAGGTGATGTTCTCTGTGGTTCTGTCGGGCTGAGATTCGGACTAAGATTTAATATGGGTGGACTGCGAGTGCTAATGTATTGTCCTTGCTGGTCCAACATAGAAGCATCAGTTATGTTCTGATTGTGATTGTCAGGAATTAACACAGTACCTGAGTCTGCAACACATAGATTGTCCTCATTTACTCCTGATGATGTCAAATGGAAGGTGGGGGATTTCGACAAAAGGCGACGATAGCGTACAATTGAAGGTTCTTTCTGAGATGGTGCTACTGGCATATCTTGAGTAACTTGAATCTGTCTCTGAAATTAAAAAAATGTATTTACTATTAACCGGGAGAAAATGTTTTTTTTAATTTTTTTAAAGTGTTGCCATGGGTTCATCAAGGCAACTTAATTTTTTTAAGATTTCATGGAGGTGACGGAGTCTCCTGAAGCTTGTAGCAAAATCATTGCCAATAACTTATGAAAACTATGCTTATTTCAATCATTCATGGTAAAATTTGAATTATTTAACAAAAATCGGTATAAAAATGATAAGATTTGAGAAAATAATAATATTAATAATCAAAACATAACTTATACAAATACATTTGACTTTTTAAAGTATAAAATCCATTTGAGGCAAGCAATATAATTTCATTATACAAAATATTTGCACTAATTATAATTTTCATGTTAATAATTAACCAAAAAATTTAATAGAGTAAGTTCTCAACATTTTCTGATCTTAATAAACATGTCTGTTGTTTCCTTCTATTATTTTTTTTTTAAATCTTATAATAAGTTTATATCTATATAAAATATGGCTTTTTTATTTTTTATTCAATCTTTCTATCTATCTACACACTTTCAAATAAATACCTTTTCAAATATAATTAATTTCTTATGCTGAAACAATTACTATATGAATACTGAAATTTAACATGTAGTTATTTCTTTCTCGAAGTAAAGTATATGCTGCTAAAAGTCTATGCCTCTGAATAAATTAAACTGTATATGCACTTGTAGTATATATTCCTATGAAGAAAATGCTTTACATAATCAATTTCAAGTGTAACAAACCACAAATAAAAGAATTAATACACTTTAGCATTTGTAAGTTTAATGAAACATATAAATGTAACACAGCCTGAATGTATCACACTATTCTGATGAATATTATCATTTATGAGCTAGCTTTGAACATACTAAATGTCTTTATGTTTTCTTATATACAAACAAAAAACTAAATGTAAAATTTAATGACAATGTTTTATTTTCTACTATATCTACATTCAAAAGCAGCATCGTCTTTAAAACATGTTGCCTTTTGCTGTTGTGGTAGACAACACGCCCTACATGATATCCGTCATATCGTCCGATTTTCTTGTGCACTACCCTTTTACGAATTATTTCGGGAAATAATTCCTATTTGGTAAATTTAAAAAATTTAAAATTAAAAAGTTTAAAGATTATATTCCTCTTCAATAATTAATGACGTAATAAAAAATATATATTACTGTAAAATTCGCGAAAAAGATCTCTCGTCTCCCAACAATGCCTCACGAGCTAATTCATTGCCACCATTTTGTTGACACTGACAGGAATTGCGAAATATATGTGGTAAATTAACGTAGCAATTGTATCCCTGGAAATAATATTCTCATAGTATTACTTTTATAATATATATTGGTAATATACATACAAATCCAGAAGAGAAAACTGTTTAGTGGTTTTCACGCTAAAATTCACGAGGGCCGGCCATAACTTATCCGCGGAAGTGCGAAACGAGAACCTTGCGAACTATCTTACTATGGTGGATTAAAAACCAGAAATACGTGCTTTAAAGTTCATTTAATTTGTAACGACCGACTCCAGATATACTTTAACTAAATTACAAATAATAAAACCTTACCCTTGTAGCTTTTCTTTGTAGGTTACTTTTCCACAAAATCTTCTCTGATTTATCGTCAGCAAGAGTCGATATTCGTGTCGTTTCCGATTATCAAATAAAGGATTCCCCGCCTACAAATTACGTCATCAGCAAGAAATTCCTTACAATATTTTCAAACGAATGCCCCGGCTCACAGCGCCATCTTCCGGTCGAAAAATAGTATTTGGCGGGAAATAAACACAGTATATGAATATCACCCCGGATTGTCGGTCTCTGAAATATACATTAAACATTTCTAACAATAACGAAAAGGAAAAAGAAAATAAAGTCTTGAAATTAATTTTGTTGACTTTGAAACAGTCTTTTCTTCTTTAGAATGTGAAATTGAAATTTACAGCCTTAGATAACAAAATCAATTGCAATTTGATTTTAAAGTTAATTGTCGAAAATGAAAAAAATAAATATTATTGGACAGGCTTTTTAAAATTTAATTCATAAAATAGGTATTATTCTTAGTATTAGTATTAGTATTATTAATATCGGGCTAAGACTGAAGCAAGTGCCAACTGAAACCTAAAGAAATTCTTTATTTTATCCCCATCGTTTTTCATTAAAATAAATGTGTGTATCTATCTATCTATCTATCTATCTATCCATCTGGTTTTGGTAAACGAAATCTAATTAAGAATCTGACCGTCTATAAAAGGAGTAAAACTCGAAAACAAAAACACCAAGGCACGACCATCTAAATACTGTTGGTAGAGAAAATTTAAAAAAAGAAAGAAATGCAGAAGTGTAAAACTTGGCACATATTTTTTAAGTTCATTCGTTAAATTTAATCAATCAGTTATTTGAAATTCACACAAATGCACAATGTTCTGTAAATATCTGTTTTCATAAACCGAAGAATATAGTGAAACAAAACGAAATAATAAAAATGGCTTCCATTTCTAAAAGATTATTCCATGTGTGAATTATCATCGTTCCTTATTAACTGTCTGCTTAATTAGATTGTTAATTATCGCATGAAATTAAGGTTTTATTTTCAATGAGCAACGTTTCTGCAGAACAAACTTCAAAATTTGTCACAAATAAATTAATACTTGTTCCAATATAATAAGATTTATTATTATTATTATTATTATTATTATTATTATTATTATTATTAGAATTTGTAAAATTATTTTTCACCATTATTTATTAAACTATATTTTAAATGCAGCCACGAAGAGGCATCCTGCGAGTGACGATATGGAATCTCACACTGGCCAGAACGTTAGCTAATACTGGAATAATAGGCTAGTTCACCTTAGGTACAAAACATAAAATAGCATTAAAGAAATTAGCTGCCAAAAATTATTTAAATATACTACTTAAAATTATTATCACAAACCTAAGTGCGTACATGCATATATGCCTGCATGGGATAAATTTGCAGTGCACCCTAGCTTTTATTTATCATCTCTGAATTTACAAGTCCTCTATATTTGCAAAGGAATACCTTTTACCATTAAAGGACTCCGACATCTATCCACATCATGTCGGCGTTTTACTTTCAATTATCTTTAAATTATCAAAAATATTTAATTTAAGAGGAAAATAGTTTTAAATATTTCTCTGCCTCATTTTTATATTTGTTAATTTCTTAAGCGGCACAGAACTATCCACCCATTATCATGGTAAAGGACAACTGAATTCCTCCTTTTTGTACAAAATATCTGCACACAAATAAAATTAAACTTTTGATCTTGGTACTAAAAGTAAACGAAAATCACTTTAAATAAAATTAAACTTTTAATCATGGTTACTAAAAGGAAACGAAAATCATTTCTTTTACCTTAAAAAAATAAATAAATAAATAAATATTAATAATAAAAAGTCGCTCATATTTTATTTCAAAACTGAATATATGTGCAAAAGCAGCACTGACGTCAGATTATGATCAAAATGAAAGAAATAAAGAAAAAACACACAAAAGCATTAAAAATTTTCTTTCTGCTTCTGCAAGCGCTTCGAGGGTGAAGGGTTATGAAAATTTATGTAAGATAATTTATTTTCGTTGTTAAAGTTGAAACAACACCAGTATTAAATGTAGTCTTATTTATTAGTTTGTTATCGGTTGATGTTTGTCGTCTAAAAGGTCAATTATCCCTGCAAAGAAAATGCTGTTTGTTCGCTATTTGCTATATAGTCTGAACATAGTTTAAATTTGAATATATTTTATATAATTAATCATGGCAGAATGGTTTTAAATATATTCTGTATTCATTTATCAGGTACATCATCATGAATTCAAAAACTGCAATAAACACAACGATAAAACAACTAATATTTTAGTCAAGTGCAATTTAACGTAGTGTTGTTTCTTAACGAATGGAAATGCTTGGACTTTAATCACTTTATGAAATAATAACAACATCAGTAAAACTAACAGCCTATCTGTAATATTGTTTTAAAATCAGTTTCACAAAGACATTGGGATCGAACAAACTTTTATTACCCTCTTCGTTTATCTCATGTCGAAACTAGCTATTTGTAGAGCTTGACGACAATTCTAAACTTAGCACAGTAATCATTGGCTGGGTTCATCACGTGGCGCCTCTAGCAGGTGCCCATTGGTAGATATGACTGGCTGACATCAGCAGGAGTAGAAACGTAGACGGAAGGAGATTAGTTTTGAAGAGTAGAGAGGGTAAAGCCCAGGTATTTTTATGACTTTTTTAATTTAAAAATCTTTGATTCGAATTATTTTTCTTGTAAAGACGCTAGGAATTATTTAAAGACTTAATTCGTTGAAGAAAAAGTTGACGTTTTTGAGAATTTTGTTCAATTACCGACGATAATATCGGAAAGAAGAACAAGACGAAGACGCCATCTTTCATTTGTAAATGTAAACAAAGCTTATTCGAATAATTTGTGAAAAAGCTTTGAAAAAACAAAACAACAACCAGAAAACGGTATTTTTTGTGGATTACAAGAACGAACATCGAGTAATTGTGTGTTTTCAAATATTTAGTCAAATATTTGGTGTGGTGCTTGTTAGAATTTCAAATGGTTTTGTCTACACTGGCTATGCCAAATATCAAGGACAAAAAGAGGTCAAATGTCAAAATGGGGCATCAGTTAAAAGGACCTTTTAATCATTTGAAGCAGAAAAGATATTCTGGGTCCAAAGAGAATGACATGAGAAATGCATCGACAAAATCGCAGCATCCAAATAAAACATTGGTGTCAAATCGCAATCGTCAGCATCAAGTTATGATGGAAGGAGAAAGGGCTAAGAAAAGAGCTCGCTGCCCATCAATAACGATTGAACCCAGCCTTGAAGAGAAGTCTGTTGTTGCCTATGCTGGTGCCAAATTCAGTGATCCACCTTCACCTAAAGTACTTCCTAAACCTCCATCACACTGGATGCCTGGCAGTACCAATCATGAACCAGCAAAGTGTGATGATATGACTTGTCATTTGAAGATGTTACTCAAGGTCCAGGTGCAAGCATAGAACTCGATATTCAGTGCATTTCTTGATTTAACAGAGGTCTCAGAATCAAGTCATTCCAGTTTATTTTTCTAACTGTCATTTCAGTATTGACAACGTCACACTTCATCATGAATATCATTTATATAAACCATCAGATTTTTATCTTTCATATTCATTGTGTGGCATATCAATATACATGTTCATTGTATGTCTTCAGGATATCCTTGCCTTTCTTCTTGAATTATTTGATCTGTCAGCAGCTTAAGAAAATTTTTCTTCCTAAATTTTTTTTTATTACAATATTCAGACAATAGCACCTGCTGACTTTTTTTTTCAAATGTATTTATTTATTTTTTTATTTACTTAAAATTGTAATAATAATTAAATGATGTACAGTTCTTGATATTTTTGTAGATTGTATATAGTAATATATGTATATGCAAATAACAAGCTCATGTGATATTTTATGCCATATTTTAGGCATAGTGCAATATTGGGGTATTATTAAATATTTATTAAGTTAATGTATTTTATTTACATAGTGTTGTTTTAGTTGAAAGCTCTGTCAGAACAATGAGAAATGCTTGGCATACATATCTAAGAAATGTTTTCTGATTAATTAAAATTATCCTGTAATCAATGATGAGTGTAAAAATGTCATTACTAGTTTTAATGTAAATTGTTTTAATGAGTATGAGGGGTTTCTTTTTCTTAATGACTTTACATACATTTATACGATGATACATGTTTTCATTTAAAGATTCCACAGTTTTATGCTTTAAATTTCATAATTTTTTTTTTTAAATTATTATTTTTAATATAAATTAATTGTAATTAAAACATTTTTAATATTTATCTGCTTCTGCAAAATTTTGCACCTTAACTTCAGAAAGAAACCCCTAAAGAATAAATGAGCATAAAGTAACTGATTATAAAATAAATTCTCAAATGTTTGATAATGTGTATGTGGATTTTTTAATTCATTTTTTTATGGACCAGTTTTATTAGAAGCCATATTAGCACTTCACAGAAATGTGCAATGAACAACATTTTGGGTATTGTAAATTTATAATTTGTGATATTTTACACAGTTATGTACCAATGTTGTATTTGTGGGGTGGATGTAATTATTTTATTGCTCATTTATTTCCATTTTACTTAAAATAGCAAATTGTCATTGCAATAACATTTGTTCCAACATAACTTTGATAATTCCTGGATTGTTTGTCAGAAATTGATGATATAGAATTAATATATTGTATTAGAAAGATGAGAAAGCTTAATCCAAAACAGGCATTTTGTTAATCACATAGCTATTTAATTTTTATAATTATCCTTATCATGTTCTAAAATTTACATCCATCCATTATCACATGGGCCATGTAATGGCATCCACTAAGTAATGTCACTTTTAATAACATTCATCTTGAAATTGAATGAAAGTACTAAACTCGGCCATTTGAATTAATAATCTTGTACTTGAAATTCATTCATCCTTTTTCCTTGAATAATCTTTTCATTGTTTACATTTATTTTGTTATGTTTTATATAGACATTTCTTTGTTTTTCAAACTGATTTCACAGACATTAAAATAACTTGTTGGATGTTTTGAATACATACCTAGTAATAATTCTAAAAGTTCAAATTGTAATTATTTTATTTATTCATTTGTTGTGACAATTTGCTATTTTCTGCCAATGCATTCCCATCTATGATTTTGATGCTTCATTAGTAGATACGCCACTTTTGCATTATGTACATTTACATTATGATATATATAGTTTGGAAAGTGCTTTGTCTTGATGTTTATACTGTGATTACTACTTGTTTACCAAAATGTCTAATCAGAGCTGCACAAAATAATTGTGTAACAAGTTTATATTTGAAAGTTAAGATAATGAGATTTGTATTCTGCTTGTAATATATATATTAAAAAAGGAGAACTATACATAACTTTTTAAGAAATAAATGATGGGGAAAACTCATAATTTTATTTAGGTTCTTTTTTATTTTATTTTTCCCCAGCAATGAATGAAGATGAAAAAACTATACCCAGTATTGATGTTTTCCAATTAATATTGTTTTGTTTTTCTTACAAATACTGTACTAATAGATAAAAATTAACCTTTTTTTTTTTCTTTTTTTTAAAATAAAATAGCATTCATTATAGTGAATATTAATTCTGATTCTGTCATTTGAAGTGGAGCTACCGCATTTGCATATGATGTACTCACTTTATCATATTACAGGCAGGCACATTTATTTGAATTTCTGTTAAGAGTTGTTTATCATATTTTAACTTGTTGGACATTAATTTTATTTGGTGATTATGGCACAAAAAATTAAAAATGTAATGTTACAGTTCAATATTTGTGCAGCCCTGATACTTTGGTATGTGAAAGGAATCATGAATGATACTTTTCATAACACTTTTATCATGGAACAACAGGTTTAGAGAAATATGTATTTGTTAGTTTATACAAGAGTATTTTTGTGATTGAAAAAGAAAAATTGTGAGACCTTGATTTAGAATGTCATCTTTCATACGTAAAATTGTTCCAGAATGATTATTCCTGAATATTTTTACCCATCAAGACATTATTCATATTGTGTTTTTTTTTATTTTTTTATTTTTTGTTTACTGTTTTGTTTTTGCAGGGATTGTTTTGTTTTTTGTTTTCTTTCATTTTTTTTATTTTTATTTTTTTAAATATATATATATATATACATACATGAAGCATCATGTGGACAGAGTTTTCCACTAATGGTTAGAATTTATTACACAAATGTAATTGCTACTCACATGGGCTTGTTAGAACATAGAACTGTACATCATTAATTCACTTTTCTTTCAGATTTTTTTTTTTTTTTTTTTTTATTTTAATTTATTTTTACTTTTTTTTTTTTCGGGTTCTCTTTAGAACCCACAAATCTCTCGAAGATGAATTTTGCACATTACATTATACAGAAGTGAATATGGAAGTCTGTATGAGTTTTATTTAATTGAGTGCAATACTAAATGTATGATTGTCAAATTCATTTTGAAAGAGGGAATATGATTGTTGAATGCAATTTGAAAGAATGAATTATGATTGGTAAATGCTGAAAGTATAAATATAATTGCTGAATGCATTATAGAAGTATGAATCTGTGGAATAAATGCTGCAAGTGTGGATCTTGTTACTGAAAGAATACTGGAATGTGAATCTGTTGAACTGAGCATTTAAATATAAATGTTCAAAGTTACAAAAGATGATTACCCAATAATCAGGGCATTGTGATAAATGAAAACCAGTAGGGATTTATGTATTGTTTTAATATACTGCTTTACTGATCTCTAATAAATTTTATGACATAGTAGCTAATCTACTGTGTATGATAACTTTCTTTTTTAAACATTCCAAAACTTTTGTTTTAAAAGGGAAATTAAGATGGATCTAAATAAATGTACAAAATGACTAAAACCAGCTCCACAAACATATAAAATTAAATGAATTTTGTGAATTTTTTTAATTAATTATAAAATATCACAGATTAATATTAAAAAACTGGTATGTTTAGTTATTTTTTTTTCAGCAAATGTCTGGCACAGGAAATGGTGGTAAAGTATGTGATTAATTCAAAGGTAAAGTAATTTCTACTTCTTTTTGTTTGTGTGTATGTGACAAATTTAGTGATATCTTCAGTAAATAATTGCATTATGATGTATTAAAAAGTAAAAGCTGGTTTATACAAAAAACAAGTAACAATAGCAAGTGCTAGTCTTCTGAGAATTCATTCTTTTTCTATTTCCTCTTTTATTGTCATATATATAATAAATTAAATAATTTAAATTACAGTTGAAATTTTTTCTTGATATTTTCAGATTCAAACTATACAGAGAAAATAATCAGAGGTGCATAGCTGAGTGTATTTAACTGCCAGTGCTGAAGCAAGCTGTATTCAGCAACCCATGTTTTATAAAACTGCTGTTAATTCAATGTTTTTATACAATTATGTATTTTTATAATTGTTCTCATTTTGGGAAACAGGATGTTTTGTCATCTTTTTACAATAAATTTGTATTTATTTAACAATGTCTTTTTGTCTTTTTAATTTATTGATTTTAAATAATTATTTTAACTAGTAACAGTTTTTAACTAAAAAAATTCAAAATTGCATAAATGGGTAATAATGTTTTCTAGGAATGTGTTACTTCTGCCTTTCTAAACTGATTTGACAAAGGCTCTGTATGTCTGGTATATATGAAAAGTTTTGGTAAAAGAACCACTGCAAATAATAACTTGTTTAATATCCAATTTTAAGTCTTCAAAACAAATATATTCATATATTTATAGCACATTAAGAACAAAACAAATAAATAAGAATTTAATATTTTACTTTCATAATCCATATTTTTAATAAAATACAGAACTAAAGCAAGAAGAGATTTTTTTTTTTTAAATAAATGAATATGTACACTTTCCCAACTGTCGGTTATTGCAAAGGAATTTTGTTATTTGTACAACTTCAATATAAACTTAATTTATGCACAAGAAACTTTTACAATTTAATACTTTTAAATCTCATTTTCTGTTATTACTAAAAATTACTTAGTAACTGGTTTAAAAAATAATAAAAAGCATTAATCTGTTTTGATCAACACAAATAAACTTGCTCTTGATATAATCATGATAAATATGTGCAACTTGCTGAATGTGCATCTCGTGTTCAGAGATTGGTGAAATGTAAATAGGAATTAAAGAATGAGTAAAATCTGCAGATTTTGTTGTTCACTGAAGGGATAGACATTTTTTGTTTTTTGTATGAACTGATAAAAATGATACATTTATTCTCAGAGGAATATAGAAAATTTGTAATCGCATGCACATACTAGACAAAACAGTAATATAAATAATTATAAAATACACTACATTATAAATCATAATACAATCTGATACAATGTATTTACACTGAAAGACTACATTAATAAGATTATTAAAAGCTTCAACAGGCAGAATGGCGCTTAAAAACCTGAAAGTATTTCAGTCTTTGCTGGGTTTTATTAAAAAAAAAACACTGTCTGCCATCACAGGTCCACATTGTCATTTTGACAAAAAAAAGAAAGAAAAAAGTCAGTTTACATTTTACACAGCTAGCATTTACAATAAAGCATTCATTGCCTCCACATCCATTTATAATTTTTAATTTATAAAAGCAAGTACAATTTTAGACACATCATAGCATATTTAATTTAATTTTTTTTTTTTGTAATTAAAAGCAATAGTACAGGCGGAAAATGCAGCCCATTCTAGTTTTAGTGTTTTAAGAAAAGTAATAATCCATCTACCACTGCTCTGAATTCTCATCTTATAAATATCAAAGTCTATTCAGTGACTGCCAATTTGGTGGCCCAAATTAAAAATGATTTTTGTAATATCTGATGGTCTTGATACATTAGTATATCAGAATATAATTCAATCTGTCAATTACGGGTTTAGGTTACAGCAACAGCAAGATGGTTTCTTAAGCTGTACAAATACATGTTTCTTTGATGAACAGTTCCTCAAAATTGGCTAGTATGTATGATCAATTATTAAAATCAATTAATGTCTTATGAACTGTTCATCAAAATCAGCTAGTGTGTTCGATAAATTATTCCTCAACGTCAACTAATGCCTGATGAACTGTTTTTCAAAATCAGATAGTGTGGAATCATTTGTCAGGTTCAGTGTGGCTTTGCTGGACTGTGGAAGATGGTACTACTTCGACAATATGGGCGAGATGCTGGATTCAGTCCAACCTAAAAATATAAATAAGATTATTAATATTTAAAATGCAAACAAGGGTGAAATAATATGTAATATTTTTGTATCAACTAAATCATTTTTGGTATGAAAAATTTATTAAACATTTATTGTTTAAATTTTTATTTTATTTATATATTTATTTGGTCTAACACTGGAGAAGAAAATAAAAAAGAAAAGGCATCACTTCGTTTAAGAACTGAATAAAATTTTAAATATCAAAATCCCAATAACAAATTTTGTATATTCTCTTGTGTTACACTGATATAGCAGGAATTTTATTATTATTTTTACAAAAGTTGTAAAATTCTTTTATGTAACATCTGTTGATTTTGATTCTTTTAGAAGAAGCTGATGTTGTCATTTATTTAAATGAATTACTATCATGCACACAAGCACTGTGCTCTGTATTTGATTCTTTATGGCATGCAATATCGCCAAATAAGTTTCCTGCAACAATATTTTTTGGTTTCTAAACCACATTTGAAACAGATAGAGCATTATTTTGACAATTTCATAACTGCAGATCACAAATCAAAAAAACAACGTAATAACAAATATTTCATTTATCTTTATAGGGATAAGTTGTTTTTTGTTTATTGTTTTTCTTTCATTTCTGGACAACATCAATAAATGTATATAAAAATATATAGCAATTTTATAATCAATATTTAATAGAATTTCATTTACTTTTTATAAACATTTTTTTTTCTTCTCTTTCATGTCTGAATTTTATCATTATTTAAACAAATAAACTATTATTGCAATTTTATAAATTATATTTCAACTTTTTAGATGGACTGTTCCTAAGATAATGCAAACAGCTGACAAATACAACCTGTGCTAATATTTATATGTAACAAAATTATAAATGAAACAGTACCTGATCATATCAAGACAAAAACACTATAGTGTTTTATTAATTATAATGAAGCAAGTTAATACAAAGCAGATATAATGCATAATGTAGAAATAAAAACATACATGAACTGAAAATGGTAAATTTAACTAAAACAAATGACAAGTTTATAATTTTCAAGCTAAACAAAACTTTTAAATTTTTATTTTTAAAGTCTATTTTTTACTTTTTGGGACAAATTACAGTATGTGGGATTTTATTCCCAACAAGTAATGGATTGCAATGACATCAGCACAGGAAAATGAACTCTCATAAAAACAATGTTATTTACCTAACATTTTCTAAAATAATTATTACACAAATCATTCAGATTCATGCTGTAAGCAGTGTAAAGCAGGGAAAGATATTTATTTGTATCTCAAGTTTAAGAAACTTATTCAGATAAAACAAAACTTCATATAACAAATTTTAATGTAAATTAAAACAATGGTTTTTAAAAAATTATTTTTGTCAACAAGAATAAAAAGCAGAAACTAATATTCTGATTACAAACAGATAAATATTTATTACAGACACACAACAGGACTGCTTAATAACTAAACATTTTAGTTTGTAAATCATTTTTAATTTTTACTTCCAATAAAAATCTATTCCAGTTTTCATTATATATATATATATATATTAAAAAAACACACATTTAATTGTTGTTATTATTGTGTGATCTTGTTTCATTCACTAAACCTTTGTGCTTTTGTTTGTATTACTTAAGGTCTAACACAACTTATAGCAATGAAAGACAAAATAAATGAAAATAATCTTGGTGCATATATATCCCTCTTGGTTAAATTTTGGTTCATGGTCATCTTTAAATGATATCATGCAGAAAGTAGATTATTTGATTACTAAACAGATTTTTTCTTAGGATAGACAATTCTAGAACATGCATTTAAATATAAGCCAGTCAAGGCCAGACAGTCATTTCAGCATTCTGTTACCTGGACAAACTGTCTCTTACTAATTGGCGACAGTCGGATGTGAAATGTTTTCCCGTGGCACTAGCTTGGGCACCTGTTGGTGTTAATAAATACATAACTACAATGATTTTCACAGTCAAGAAATTTTCAAACTAATAATCCTAAATTTTTATCCTTTTCTTTTTTAATTTTTTTTTTTTTTTTTTTTTTTTTTTTTTGAATTGTTATTTTTTGTGAAGTTGTAATTGAGTAGCAGCAGCAGAAGGATACAATTTTCCTAAACCTATAATTATACCATATTTGACTGAATTTGTGAAAAAGCCTCTTTTTAATGCATGAATCACAATCTATCAACAATTTTCATATCCGTAACATTCACATTAAAACATCAGAAATCAAAAACTGTTGCTGTAGATTTAAATTACTAACAAATATTTGAATAATTCCATTTTTAAAAAAATATATACATATCATGTTTTCTTGTTTTGCAGTCCTGCAATGTGTGCTGAAACTATCAGTTGTATCAACTAAAAAAACAATAACCAACAAACCAAATGTGCCACAAAACAAAGGGTTTATACTTAAACATGCATGACAACTATTGTTGTTATTGTAAGACCAAAGTTAATAACTTCAAAACATTTATTTCTGATACAGAAATCAGAATATTAGTGTGAAACATATAACAATGTGAACATGCACTATACTTTGAATTAATAAAACAAATTATGTGTGTGTGTGTGTATGCATGCGTGTGCACACACGCACACACATATAATATACACAGACACAAAGACACATATGTCCATACATACATTTACAAACACACATACACACATTATTATGCTCTTCCAATTATCAGATGCTTTTAATATTCTAATATAACAGTTGTACCAACTGGTTGGTAAATACCAACATGTTGATACCTTCTAATTTCTTATTTTCCATTTTTCTAAATTATTTCACAGATGTTCCAGAAATTATTTAGCAATGGTGAGAAAAGATAAGTATAAATTTATATATTTCAAAATAAAATTATAAAAATTCCTGTCAACAATCAGACTGGTGTCACTGGGTCATGGTTTGTCTGCTGGCAACACTAAATAAATTTATTATATTGCAATACTTTATATATATATATACCAGGGTTTTAACATTGTTTTTCCATTTTCACAAAGATGGCAAGATCAGTAATTAGGAATTAAAAAATCAAATTTTATTTGCCTATTATTTCATAAATCAAAAAACAGAAGAGACAAATAAACTGATTCATTTTCTTTTTTTAAACATTATAGTGTGAGGAAAGGATGCAGGTATTATTAATCAGGGTAAAACAGTGCACCGTTCATGCCAACAATGTTTGGTGATGTTAATAGAACCAAAAAAAAAAAAAAAAAAAAAAAAAATTAACATTCTGGTATAGACTAAAAGAAAAATTTACGAATGATACACACAGCAAAATCTTGATATGACCCGGTGGACGCTAGGCTCATGTTGATGCTATTCCCTTCGTTGCTGCTTACCGTGGTCTGGCTGAATATTGTGTTGTTTGACTTGGTGTTGTTAGCCTTACACTCTGCTAGCACCTGGCGTGCAAGGCGCTTTGATCGCCTCCGTAACGACCTGTTTGGTGCCTGAAATAATAACAAGAAAATCTGATTCAAAATTCAAACAAAAAAGAGATTAGTTCTGCAGATGATGGTCTATCCGCAAAATAGAAATTTTAAATGTGATGTATCTTGTATCTTAGACAGTTAAAACTAATATTATCATTTTCTTTTTGTAAACACCATAATGTTATGCTTATCTTTGTAAAGTGAAATATCTTTGTAATTTTTATTTTATTTTATATGTACATTTCCTATTTATTAAAAAAAAGGTTTAAAACGTATTTCATATGTCGGTTACCTTACTTGATGACAAAGGAGCTCGACCACATGGTGAAGCAAAAATGCTGGAGTGCTGAATACGGCTTACAGAACCAGGTGTTTTTGTTTCATTCAACTGTGTCAACATGCAAAATCATTAGTTTAACATAATTAACTGTGAATGTGCAAAAAGTGTACAGCTGGGAATTAACCAGAGGTAAATTTATCAATGATATATAAATGTTTAAAGTATTTAATTGGCTCTACTAAGAACAATATAAATAATTTTTTTTTTTTTAATTTTATTTTACCAGTCTTTGCTGAATGTCAGTATATTTTGTATGGAGGAATGAGAAAAAAAAGCAAACAGACTGAAGACGTCTTTACAAAATTTTGACATTAATGTATCTTTTTTAATGAAATGTCCCAGTAAATGTTAATCTCAATGTTGTTATTTTAGCAAAGTCTGTTCATAACAAACAAATAAATCATTTGGAAGAATACAATATTATTTTGCACTTTAATAAAATGAAAATTAACTAGATGATAGCAGTCATAAATTAATTTCCAGCTGGTACATTCCCAGAAACAAGTGGTAAGTGACAAATTGTTGTGAAGTTATTAGAAGTATTGTTAAAATCCACAGTCCTGAAGAATGATACCTTCATGCTGTAGTTGATTCGAACTTTCACCGACATCTGAGACATATCTGAGGTAATCTGTTACCAATAAGACAGTAAATCATTTAACTAAATCCTAACCTTACACATTTAATATTTTATGAGTCAATAAATCAGACAAATACAAATGAAAATATGCAAGTCTTTAAGATTGCACTTCTTTTACTGGACTAAATGTAAAAATAAAATCATAATCATAATCTTAATTTACATTAAAAGGCATGCTCTGTATGTTTTTAATTTATTTTCATGTACAGTATATATGGTTAAAAATAATTAATTTTAACTTACCTTTCTAAATTTGCTTGGGGTTTTTGTTGGAGTAACACACATGGCTCTTTTTGCTGGTGTCGTTGGTTTACTGCCGAATGCCATCTCGTCTTGAATTAATTTAGCCTTGGCTTTTTGCTATAAAATATTTGATGTGTATGCTTACTTGTTGAAGAACAAAGAACAAATGTTGCACTACATCTAAGCACTTAACATTCAAAATTCACTAGCAGCATTAACTTACACTTCAGGAAATTAACATCATAACAAAAGTATTTTTAATATACAGTATTACTTTTATCTTTGCATAACTTAAGGACTGTGATTATAAGAAACTATTTCTACATGGATGAAAAACTGCTTATCTTGACATATGTTGATATTGCTAATTTGCTGATTCAACTCAAATAACATATTTTACTGTTTAGACACTGGGATTTAGTTTTAAAAGAATAATGTATTTTGAAATAAAAATTTCTGCCTAAATTGCACATGGGTGTGTGTATGAAAAAGAAATTCATCAAGACAGACAAAAATATTTGAACTTTCACTGATACCTAAGACATATCTCATGTAAATGGTTGTAAATAAGACATGAATTATTTAATTAATCCAGCTTTCACAAACTGGTTATCTGTCTGTCTATCTCTCTCTCTCTCTCCACACACACAGATATGCTGATTTTACCCTTTGTTCCTTTTCTCTGATTTTCTCTTCATGGTAATCATCCCACCTCTTTTTAACATAATCTACAAAAGACATTCCTTCTACCAGAAAGGTTTTCTGGTGATCTTTTTCCCACTTAGTCACTGCTTCCTTTACATCTTCCTCTGCCTGTAACATTCAGTATCCACAATTAATGCATTATTCTGTAGAGGCATTAAAAATGGATTAAAATAGTTTTAAATTCACAGGTATTTGATGCCATAATCATGATAATGAGATTGAAAATTAAAAAATGTTTATAACAGTGCATTTTTTTCTGTAAATTGTTGTTGCTATTTTACAACTTCTTCTGCCCTGTTGTGCCTGTTAAGATACATAACAGTTTTAGAATGTATTAAATATATTTTATCATATTCTTATATGTAAAAGTATATGATGCTTTAATGATTATGGACCATACCAATTGTAAAAAGGTAACATTGAGTATTTTTCGTAAATTATAGATGCTGTGTTGTTAAGTTTATGGCCAAAATTATATTTTATTTTATAACACTGCAGTGATGTTATGCGAGGAACAAATAAGATATTTAACATGTTCTAAAATACATGATTAAGGACCATAAATAGATTGTAAACATGTTTACAACACAGCATATCTTTGGTATATTACAATTGCTATGTTTCACTGTTCAGATATTTACATACCCTTGGAAGTTCTTTTGAAATTTTCCTCATTGCCTTTTCATCTTGTAATATATAGTTATGACGTCTGTTTTTGTAACGATTAGGATCCATAGCTTTTCGCTGCACAATAAAAAATATACATAAATTAACAATTTCTGCATAAAAAAGGACCATGATGATAAATATTAAATTCACAACAAATTTTACCTCATTACATTTAATAAAAAACCAGCATTTCTTCTTTTTTAAAAGTTAAAACATCTTCCCATAAGCAAAAACCATTTTGATACAACCAGAATATATTCAATTTTACATTTAATATCACCATGATTGACCTCAAAAACACATTTCATAAGACAAGCATCTCTTTGCTTCAATCTTTTTAATGTGATGTGAAGAAAATAAAAATAAAATTATTAAAAAACCTAGTCTTGAAGCAAAAATTTCAATTTTTCTAATTTGAATAACAGAGTAACGACAGCAAAAACAGATTACAGAAATATTTCTTTCTTTCGTTTAAATCTTGAAAAGCAATGTGAGGAATATAAATATATCAATATTGTTATCAAATAACCTCCAGTTCCAATTTGTCTTGGAACAAAGATTCCCATTTTTCTAACTTGATGAACAGCTGTTTGTATGTGTTGTAGTAACTCTTCACCTCTTCCAGTTCATTCTCATGTACTTTGAGAAGTTCCTCTGTGTATCGATCTGCAAAGACAACATTCTGAATTCTTATATCATTTTATACATTTTACATTTAATTTATAAATAATGAAATCATTGGAATCCTTTTGATTGAGTTTTTGAGGTTAACAGATATGGGGTTTTTTCTTCTTCTACAATTCACTTTCTTACAGAAACAGAAATGAAGAAAGGTCAAATGTTTAAACAATGTCTAAAAAAACAAACCTTCATGCATAAATTTAAACAATTCTCGCTGCTCTTTGCTGAAGTAACACTTGTTCCACAACACCTCAAGTTCACTCCTGATGCCATCAACAAAACGCTGGATGTTTTGAAATTTAAGTTGTTCACACCTAGCGATTTCTTTTCGCAAGGCATCCAGAACTAATGGTTTATGTCCATCTTTGCCTTCTTTGAATTTTTCTCTCTCTTCATCTGATACATCAAGCCTGTTCCAGAGAGCATACAGATCTGACCACAGTGTCATTGTGGCCTGTTTTAAGTTCTCATACTTATTTTCAAGCTTAAAAATAAAGAGAAAAAAAATATCCTTATAAATTTCTGAACACAAAATGTATTTACAACTTACCATAATTCACCAATTTTTTTTCTAACTACTTTTTGGAGAAAATATGTGGTTGCTAAATATCCCTTTCCAAATATCACAGCAGAGCAGGTTCAGTATGATAAGTTTTAATATGTTAGTAAAATGTGCACAATATTTTAACTGAATATAACATAACGCAAATTATAATTTTAGAAAATAACGCAAATCATAATTTTCGAGATGAGAATGTCTATTTAGCAAATACTGTACAAATTTGTTTTTACTTTTTGCATCTGCCATTACTAGATTTTGCTTATTTACCCACACAAGTGTGCTTAGCATATACCTCTACCATACACCATATACTCAAAACAAAAGAAGTTACAGAGAATAAAATTCAATGAATGAATGAATGAATGTTTAATGATACCCACACATGAAATTACATTGGCTATCATACAGATGTAATTAAACAAACAGGATAACAAAATATATATAATTAAATATAGTGCTAATTCATTGAAACTTTTATGTCTATTATGGTTAAACAGAATAAATGGCAGCATTCATATTTGCTGTATGTTATTTTTTTGAGAATACAAAACGTTGTTAGAGAAATCAGCAACAATACTGGAAAAATTAAAATTAAAGTTTAAATTAAAAGAGTTAAATTTAAAAATTTCACCACTGTTTTAAATATAACTGTTTCGTTTTCTTACTGACATAAGATAATACATATTTATATTTAAGCTCTTCACTATCAAGTTAGGTACTATCATTTAATATTTAAAAAATCAGAACTAAGGTAGAAATAGACGATAAATAAACACTGTGCTGGTCTGATAAACCAAAGATTTTGTTATAACTAATGTGCTGTAAATGGACACTGTAAATCATCCCTTGTACCTCTTCATGCAGACTCTTCAGTGCCGTCATGTTTTCTGTTGACAGTATAAAAGAATCATCATCTTCACAGACAATTTCCCTCTCAAACGATGTGTCTGGGTTGCACTCCAGTAAGTTAAACAGCTCAATAATCTTTTTCTTGGTCGATGTAAACTTAGCTTGTCTTTCACGCTATTACAAAAACAAAAACAAAATACATATTACAAGTTAAAATAACATCAAACCTTTGATTTAATTAATGTAATCTGACTCTTTATTAATGAATATGCATATGCTGTCAAACAAATCAATCTATAATATTTAAATAAAAATAAATTTTTAGTTTGGACTTGAATAGTTACTTTAAAATTGAAAAAAAGCTAATGCTGACAGTTTGACTAAAAAGAAAAAAGTCACACGTACATTTATAAAACGTATTAGGAAACCTTTCTGTCTCACTCTGACATAAAAAGTCTAACTAAAACAGTCCAATCATGTGAAATTATGCTTTACATCAACACTTTTGACCACTGAACTGCCTTCCATTCCTTTAAGTTTTTAACATGAAATCATCTGTGCTGTATTTTAACAAACCTTTTCAACATTCCTTGCTGCTATGTGTTTTTCCAGTTCAGTTAACTGCTCCTTGGTGGGGATTGTTCCTGATGGGATGTAGTAGGGAGTCATCTGAAGGACGTCACACAGATGCTGGTCTTGAAGTTTGAAGTTTTTATAAATCCTCAATCTCTCCGATTTTTCAGCTTTCAAGCTATCCAGTTTGGCTCTGAGATCCTTCTCTCTTTGTATCATGGACATGCCATCCTTTTGCTGAATTATAAATAAATATGATTACTTTTCCTAACAGTAATAATTATTTAAAAGCCAGTCTGTTTTATCCAGAAAAATCCATAAAGTTTGTAAATACTAGCTTTGAAGAATCCTGTGTAGAAAGAAAGAAAATAGCAGATGTGGTTGAAATTATGAAGGAAAAAGTAAGCCAAATGTTATAATGATACTGACAGTTTCTAACATTATTATGAAGATCTTTGTGAAAATGTGTTACATATTCATACACAACCTGATTTTTAACTGAATTCTAGAAAAAGACAACAAGGATGCAGAGCAAGTACTAAATTAATTGCTTAAAGAACAAATGAAACATGAAAACACTTTTGCATTTGATCATATGCAAACACCACTATGCCACCAAATACCAAGACTGAAAGTCAGAGAAATTCTCAGAAGAAATTCTGAAGTTTTGAAAGAATTCATTTTGGTGTCAGTAAATCATGAGTCTGTGGAACACAGAAACATTTATTGAGGCTAGATTTATTGAATCCGTGTGACATTAGTGGTATGACCAACTTTTTATTCAGATACAAGCCATAATACATCCCACAAATTATAAATCCGAACAAGTGTGCCTGCAATTACACCTCACCGACAGAAGACCATGCTTAAGACAGCCGGAAGATTGACACTGGTGACAATCAAAATGAAATGACTGAAGTATCGAACAACCATGGTTACACAAATACAGTCAACACTTCTGATTCTGTAAATATTTTATTTTTCATGCTTGTGGCTTGGAAACAAAACTGCATATACCAGAATTTATAAAAAAAATGTTTAATCAGTATGATATTTTGTGCCTAGTAGATGCCAAACTTGAAGATATTGATAATGTAGAAATACCAGGTTATACAGTATATACAAACAACAGAAATGAAAAATCACATGTTAAACTGAGAAGCACATACCTAGTTTATCAAAACACATCTGAATACATATTATGGTTTAAGTTTAAAGATTCGGTTGTATGGTAGCTTAATACCATGGTGAACAGTGTCAGTCGCTTATTCGTGAACACTGCAGTAAATATATTTGGATATACTAGAAGCAGATCTATCCCCAACTGCAGAAATAAGGCATAGTTAGGTAGTCAATGCAACACAGAGAAACCAGAACAGATTACAAAAATAGGAAAACAATAAATAACAAGCAATGACTTCTAAAGGCAAGTAAACAGTACAAGAATATAATATTAAGACGTAACTGGAAAATAAAAAAATTAAATTAAAGATTTTAGCAGATATGGCATGAGAGCTTTTTGTACACTCCTAAAAACACAACAAACTTGACTGTAATTTACCACCTTTAGAAGCACTGTACCAAGACTTTAAAGATGTAAACATTAGTGATGATCCCACTCCAGAAGCAGATTTTACCACAGTTTGAGAAAGTGAAATATTTATAGTTGTTAAATATCTCAAGAACAACAAAGCTTCAGGTCCAGACAATATAATTAATAAATGTATTAAGCAAACTGTTGATGTGAAGTGCATTAATTGTAAGAACTATGGTACTGACAGGTACACACCAGACATGCAGTGGAAACTACAGGCCCAACATGGCACAGTCGCAGGCACAGTGTAACAAGAGTGAATAAACAAATTACACATGCTACACCATTAGTTAGCTTCATGCAAAGAACAACAAAGCTTCAGGTCTAGATAATATAATTAATTAATTTATTAAGCAAACTGTTGATGATATATGTTTATGTCAAACCTTTTAATTTAGTGTTTGAAATGGATATCTTCCTTGACTCATGGTTAGTCAGGTATAATCAAGCCAATGTATAAAAGTGGTGATAAAAATACTCTAGAAAATGACATACATATTACATTACTTAGATGCCTTGGTAAACTCTAAACCACTGTGTTAAATAATAGATTAAAGCTGTATCTTGAAACACATGATATTACTATTTGAAGTTTAAGCAGGATTTGCTGTATCTAAATGGTGTTATGGTTAACACTGTTACAGTTTATAATGTTTAGGGGAAATGGAACAAGGGAGATATAATTATATGACATCATCGTGAATGTATGTTAGTTTTTGTACGTAGCCATTTTGAAATGAAATAAATTGTTTGGAAACTGAAATGAACTTTACATTTTAATGCTAAAACATAACAATTGCCAACGAGGATGAGATGAACTGTTTCCTGAAATTAACTCTTTATGAAATATGGCTACCTGTAGTAAGGTTGAAGAGTTTGACATAAAAAGTTCCCACTGGGATGAATACATTGAACATTTGGAACAGTATCTGTTGGCGAATGATGTAGACGATGCTGAAAAGAAACGTTCCATTTTGTTGTCTGTATCTGGTGTCAAGACTTACAGGTTGATTCAAAATCTGACTTGGCCTGAGAACCCGGCAAGTAAGACTTACAAACAATTGAAAACCTTGATAGGAAATTATCTCAAACCAAAACCTTTGGTGACTGCGGAACGGTTCAAATTCTATCAACAGAAACAAGAGCCTGGAGAGACTGTAAGTGGATTTTTGGCTGAATTAAGAAAACTGACAGAACATTGTGAATTTGATGCATTTTTGACTGAAGCATTAAGAGACATTTTTGTCTGTGGTCTGTCTGAAAAGTCAATACAGAAAAAACTTCTCTCTGAACATGACTTATCACTGAGGAAAGCCTTGCAAATAGCTGTTAGTATGGAAATGGCAGCTAGAGAAACTGGCATGCTGAAAATTGGAATTAAGTCAGAAACAGAAAAGTTCCACAAAGTTTCTGTCATTGAATGCTTCCGGTGTGGTAAAACTAATCACCATCATGATGCATGGTTTTATAAAAAGGCAAAAAGTGTAATGAAACAGGACATTAGAGTAGAAAATGTCAAAATTAAAAGAAAAAAGTAGAAAGACAGGAACATAAACAGATGGAAAAAGAAAAAAAGAAATTTGAAAAGTTGAAAAAGAAAAACTCTAAATTTCATGTTGTGAATTAAGATTCTGATAGGGACCTAACGGAATCAGAAAGTGGTACCAATGATTTGGAAAGTGAAAATACTGAATCTGAAACAGGTTTCAAAATTCATGTTGTTCATGAAGAAAGTGGAAGTAACAAAACTGAATCAGAAATTACAAAAGCTGTTCTAGAAAATAAAGAGGTTGCAATGGAAAGTAATGACAATGATTTTCTCAGCAAAATCTATGAAAGTGAAAGAAATTCAAATTTCATTGGAACTCAATGGTGTGCCATTCAAAATGGAAGTAGATACTGGTGCTTCTGTTTCGATAATTTCTAATAAGAGTTATCAGGAAAAATTGAAGAAAACAGTGTATTGAAATCAACATCAATTGTGTTGAAAACTTATACAGATGAAGTGGTACCAGTCCTTGGGCAAATTGAGGTGATTGTTAAATGTGGAAAGCAGAAAAAACAAGATTGAATAGCTTGCGTTCTGTTTGGAGAACTGTTAAAAAGAGAACTATTCCAAAAGTAAGTAAAACATGAGTGTTCAATATTGGAGATTCAGTTCAAGTGAAGAACTACAGAGGATCTGACAAGTGGTTGAGTAGAAAAGTACTGTGTCAGCTAGGGCCTGTTACCTACAGAGTGAAAGTTGGAGATTTTGTGTGTAAAAGACATGTGGATCAACTTTGTAAATGTGCGTATTCCGAGGATAATAGGAATGCTTCCACAGAACTGTCGGCAGTTGGTACTCAATCTGAAATGGAATTTGTTGAATGAACTGTTCAGGTAGAGACCGAGATGAAAAACAGAACAGTTACTTCTAATGCCATCAAGGATGCTTCTAATGCCATTAATGATACTGTTGACGATGTACTGCAACTACCAATACATCAACCCCGAGATATCCTAGATGTGCTCAAAAAACAACTCAAAGGCTGATAGAAACTATTTAAAGTGATTTAATATGAATCTTGGTAGAATGGAATTCACTGAAAGATTGTAGAATTAGTGTTATTTGTTTTAAGTTCAAAGTTCATTTGGTTAATTATTACTAATTACATTAATGCACATCCAGAAAGCAGGGGTGGTTCTTGTAAAGTTGGCAAAGGAAGAGCTAGTCATGGCCCACTTCCAGATGTTTACCTGCAGAGCCAGCCACTATGGTCGTAGAGGGACACCAGGCTGGAAGTACTTGCCAAGTGACATCAGAATCAAAAAAAATACGAGTTATTCAAGAACCATGTCAGTTATTCGCTCTACTACTCAGTGTTCCACTACAAAGTTCAATCTTAGGTTTGGATCTCCTGCCACAGATACCTGAGCTGCGTGTGCAAAGTACCAACTTAGGATGAAGAATCGAAATGTGATGGAAGCCAAGAAGCAGACAGATGCAGCCATTTTTATTATTTTATGATATGCTAAGTCAGGTCAAAGATGCCTGCACTGTCTGCTTTGACATGACACAAGAAAGATGTCCATCCAGTGTCAACCTAAGTTAATTGACATGGTTTTACCAGTTTTTCTATATGGTAGGAAAATCTGGGGATTTTGGAAAAATTATGTAACCAGGTTATGAAATTGTTATTACCTGTGAGGAAATCTACTCCAATGAACTTATTAAATGGAGAACTTGTACTTTATTCAGTGTATATTATTATAAAAGTAAAAATAATTGTTTTCTGGTTTTAATTAATCATGGGAAAGTACTTATCATTACTAGTCGTCTAGTGTACAGACTATTACTGAATATAATATCACCAATATTTTAAACCACATATTGATATTACATGCTAAATCTGTTCTCAATGATGTTGGCTGTACATATATGTGATTATCACTAGTGCTTCTAAATCATGTTAGAATCATGCATTAACTCAAGGCTTATAGATCAGTATTTATAAACTATTTAAAGATACAGTTGCATCTGAGACATATTTCAATGTTATACTTTACAGAGAAAAAATACTGATGCCCACTGTTACAGTTTAGACATTCAAATGGTAATCTTCCTATTGAAAGCAGAAGATGGTAATATATACCATTAGAAAACAGAATATGTCCATTGTGCCCAGTATGTCCATGACAACAGTTTCATTATATATTTATATATATGTTTTTAAGAATGTTTTTTTGTCAATGTAAATCAAGTATATTCTTGTTTTGTAAATTATTTAACTCTAAAAAAGCTGGTGTCCTTAGAAAACATTCTATTTTCTGTAATCTAATCGTGAACATTTTTTGTAAATCCTCTAGCTGATATATTTTTTTATTATTATGCACATTACTGTAAATCCACAATCCTATTATAACTGCAATAATTATATTAAATTCTACATGAATGTGTCCTCACTTGCCACAGACTACAGCCTGAGTATGAATAAAGTTCAGTTCAATTCAACTCATCACAAAGTAGCTCTTTAAATTTTGCTATTGACATATTCTGTTCATTCATTCATTAACTGTAATTAAAACATTTAACTGTGGTAAATGTAATTCTGTAGTGCAGACATCTTTTCTAAGCATTCTTGACATATTTTCAGGTTAGAATACTTTTAGGGTAAGAAGAAACAGTTCTGAAATAATAAATCCTTGTACAATGGTGAATGCACTAATACAATTTTAGGATGAGAAACCAATGTGAAATCTTCATGAAATATCTTATATACATGAAAATATAATTTGGTATAGATTGCTGTGTGTTATAACAGCTTTAGGAAGAGAATTTAATAATAATACCTTATACTGTGGTAAATGCAATTCTGTACAGAGTGCAGCAACTTCTGCTGAATGTTCTTGAATATTCTGCTGAATCTCATTTCTCAGTACACTCTCTTCCTCAACCATCTCATCAAGCAGATTGTCAAGATGTTTTAGAACTGCTCCTGCTCGTTCTTCCATCTGACTCTCGCAGATCCCAATATCAGTCCATATCTCATACAGTTTACCAAAAACAACATCAAGTTTTTCTACCACTCCTAGCCGGATTGTTTCCGGACTGAAAGGTAAAAATGTTTATATTATATTAATAAGAAAAATATAGAGCTAATACTGTATATGTGTTATTATCATCTACATCAAAAAGGAAACATTAAAATCTCTTGCTACTGCAGTCAAATATATTGTTTGTCGAAGCTGCTGGACTTGACAATAATTATGGAAATTTGTTCACAGTTCAATTTACATCCATACAAATTTATTATTACTACTACTACCACTACTACAACAGTTCAATGAATAAGACGAGTATGAATTGTTATTTATAAATGGCATTAATTTGCTTAAAATACTGTTATTGTGTTAACAGAATAATACAATTTGTCAAATCTAATTTAGTAATTCAATTGTTTATCTTCACTATACAGTACAATTCGATTTGTTCAGTTCTTGTATGCTGTCAGTCATTATTATTATCTGATAGCAGTATATCAAAACTGATATTATAACTAATAATTAATATTATAATAAGCACAAGCCGAGTTCTGGTGCCCGCGGATAGACAAGACACAAATATTCAAATTCATGATATTCAATTGTAAATTTAATGAATCAGAGAGTCATAACTATCTAAATAATCAATGTATTGCTGTTTTACATATTTTAGATAATAATAAATAGATTAACACTAGGATTATAACTGATACAGCTGATTTCTTTTCTTTCTTTGTTTTTGTTTGGAAAATAAACGTTGGTATACCCCGTATATTTTGGAATCCTCAGCTGTATACGCCTACGGTTAAGTTTATAATTTTCGAACTGCAAACACAATCCAATTATTTAATTATAAATTAAATGACTAAATTTACATCCTACATTTAGTATTTTAAATACTTACCTAAAACTCGCCATAGTTTATATGCGCTGGCTTCCGCAAAACAACAAAAACAAAAAATATTTTTAAATACTCTAAGTTGCTCTTCTTATTGCCGCTTTTCATTTGAAAGGACTCAATGAAAGCTCTATTTTGATTGGAGAGTTTAAAATTACCCGTCATTCCTGTACATGTTTAGTTTGAGGAAGGGACCTCACTCGTTTTGTGAGTCATCGGTTTCACCAACAACTTGTCTCCACCTGTGTTTATACTACTAATATGTACACTAGGTTTATTTATTTATTTGTTTCAGCTCAGTTTCAGCTTCTGTTCTTGACATCAAAGTATCGATTCATGATAAAAATAATAATAATATTAAAAATTCTACCGATATACTGTTTTTGTAATAATTATATTCGTTTTAATTTTTAACCTGTAAGTTATTTCTTTATAGGAAGTGAGTTTTCTAAAACTTCGCAGTATTCCGTTACTTTGATAACATCTGAAAATATTAATTAATAACACGATACGAGAATAGGAAATTTTAATTGGTGGTCGTCTCTAGCCACCGAGATGTTTAACAGTGGTGTTTAAATATCGCAAACACAACAGTTAATTTGAATCTTGGCATTCAAAAGTTTATGATTTACTGTCTTTACTTATTGAGTTATTTTTTTTACTAATATATATCTGTTCTCTGACACCGTGCAATAAACAGAACACTGATAATTAAACGCATACATTGACAGTGAGAAAAAGAGATTAACAAAATAATAATAAAAATATTCAGTAACTAAACATCATTTTTTTAAACGTAAATACATGTTCTTCAAGTTACTTTGTTGTTATTAATTTTATATTATAGTTTATTTTATGTTTTCAATGTGGAAAATATCTTCGATGTAAATTGGTTTCAAAATACTGTTTATGCGAAATTCTGCAAACCATTTTTTCCCCAATCCTTTTAATATGACCTTGTTACGCGTAAAGCCTTTCAGAGAGTTATTCTAAAGATAACGAACGAAAGAAAAGGTTAATGGAGGTGATAAACAAGAACTTTTGAACTGTTTAGAGAAAGGAATTAAGAAAATTTCACCGAAAGCCTAGATTATATAACTGTTTATATCCAGTTAGACTATGCTGAATAGTCAGTGAACGTAGTCAGGTATACACTTTTGACCCTATGCCTAGTTTATTTTGAAATTCATTCCATTCTGCAAGACTATTATCACGATGACGGAGTATTTAAAAAAAAAAGAAAGAAAGAAAGATTTTGAATATGCCATTTAGGCTATTTTTTATTTAGTCTTGTACAACCACAGCATATAATAAATTAACGAAGGTGAATGTGTAATTATGATATGTATGAACAAGTAATATAATGGGTGTCCCAGAAATAGAAAAATAGGAATATAAATATTTAAAGACACAAATACACAACAGATATTTTCAAACATACTGGTTTTTGACTCAAAACACTGTTCTCTACTTTAACGCTTTAACACTTTACATGGTCATGTAAGTTCTTAGATGTCCAGTGCTGACTGCCTGTATCATAAATGCGATCTTGTAACCTTTAGCACAGACCTTAGATTTTCATCTACTAGTTCATTCACTGGGTTCCCTGTCTCCAGTATTTAAAGTTCTATTTCTTAATTTTTTTTTTGAAGTTTCTTATGAAACTGATCCTCAGTCTCACTGCCTGTAGCTGGGTTAGTATTTGAACGAAAGTGAATACGTTGCTCAGACCAAAGGTAGTAGTTTCCTCAGAGACGATGATTTTATTGAAACCGAAAAACGTTAAAGAAAAATAAATCTTGTCATTTTGTATTGTGCGTCCATATGCGTTAATGAATTACAGTTTAAAAAAAAAAAAAAACAATCAACAACAAAACCAAAACATGCAATGTAAAAGACGTTTAAAGCAAGTTGAATTAAAAATTGTATCACAGACAGTAAAACACAGCCATAAAAGGACCCAGTGTATTAATACTATTTTGTGTAGTTATTTTATATTACATAAAACACATTAAAAAGACCAGAAGAAAACTTACGAAAGCGTATTTCTATCACAATTTAAAACTACTATAATTAAACACGATAGTTAAATACAAGTATAATTACTGGAATAAAATGGTTATAATTATACAGTAATTTATTTCATTAAAGCGTATATGCTTTTGATTTATCAATTTTAGTTTTACCGTGTAAGATTAGAAATGCAACAATTCAAAGTTTTAGGATATTTTGAAAATAGGCTTTTGTTTGAAGAGCCAGATCGAATTTCGGTCATTAAAAGAAATATTAGTATAAAAATAATTTGTAAATAATGATTAAGAAACTGTCTTTTATATAATATATATATATATATATATATATATATAAAGAGATAGATAAATAGATAGATGGATATAATGCCATCAGTACGTTTACAGTGGCATGTCAGAATATGTATGTCCATAAAAGGTAAATAGATAAGTGCGTAGACTTGAATGTTTGACTGTTACAGTTTGTAAATTTAAAATAATAAAAATAAATAAAAGCCACACTTTTGTTGATTCTTCAAAAATTATAAACTCAGTTTGAAATTTTTCTTATTCTTCATTTGTTTTCTGTTGTTGTTTTGGGGTTTTTTTATTTTCAATTTTTTTTTTTTTTTTTTTTTTTCTTTTCTTTCTTTCTTAAATACAATGCTCAGGTTTTAAAGTAATATTATTAATTATTATTATATAGAAGTATATATACGAACCAATATCGGTAAATATAACAAAATCTACGCATCGTTTATAGTTAGTATCGGTAAGAATAAGGGAAATAAGACCGAGGTGTGGAATGGTTTGATGAACTGGAACTTGTAAAGGTTGGCCTTTGTCTGATTCTCTGGTCGAGGCTTCTGAAAGATCGATCAAATTTGAATTCCATCTCATCCTCGAAAGTGATGTCATGTTCGACTGTTCCCACGTAGCCGTACGCAGTGGACTGTGGAGGGTATCGATGAACAGGCCTGAAATTCGAAATATCCTGGGTGGCCAGTTTAGTTCTAGCTGCAGAGAGAACGTCATGAGCAGCCTTGACAGCGTCGGTTGATGTGGGACTGATTTTAGCAGGAATCTCAGAGAAACCTGTGTAGAAATAAATGTTCAAGTCACTGTCAGATTACATTTACTACGTTGATACGAAAAACGAACAGATGTATATTTTAAAATAACTCAAAAGAACAGAACACATTATTATTTATCTAACAAATGAATGTTATATTATGATGTAATCGTAGGAAACCATTCAATATATTTTATAATTATAAATTTTAAAATTTCTGGTTCATCGCTTAAAAGACTGAATTTAAAACATATTTGATAAATAAAACAAAAATTATGTAATATATATGATAATTTTTGTTTTCTTTCTTTCTAGATTTCTAGAGAAATATAAACTCAGTGGAACAAAAAAAAAAAAAAAAAAAAAAAACACCCACCTGAATCTGATCGGTTCTTCATGTTAGTGAGTTCGTTTCCCGGGGGTGACGTGTCCGACTTTTGCCGATGATACTTCTGGAGTTCCTGCTCCTGCATCTGAGCGATATACTTAACCGAATCGAGTTCCGCTCTCAGTCTGGCACAAAGACTGAGGGCTCCTCTGGCCACGTAAGACGGTGGCACGAGCTGAGAATCGCACGCCCTCTGAAGGCCTGCTTCACTCATTAGGTTAAAGTTCACAATGTCCAGCAATTCCTGCCTCTGGTCCGAGCTAATTTTGTCTTTCTCTGAATAATAATAATAATAATAATAATAATAATAATAATAATAATAATAATAATAATATTAAAATAATATTTATTTATTTATTTATATTTAAAGCAAGTTGAACTTTTGGATCCCAGTAATAATGACTAGTAACAGATCACAGTTTCATCAAAGAGAAAAGAACTGATTGAAATGGTGATAATATTTATCAGTCATACTGGGATTGATTGGGATCTAAAACCTTTTGGGGTGGTGATGGAAATTTGGATATATTGTAATACCAACCTGATTTCAAGATGTATTCCAAAGCATCATATATTTTATCGTGACTGCTTCTGCAATCAGGTGGCGCTGCCGAAGCAAGAAGTTTGAACGTCTCGGCTGTCAGTACTCCTTTTTTCGCCATTTCTGACATGTAAGTGTCTACAAGTTTTGCAGCTTTTTCCGCATTCACTCCATCCTGACCAGACGACTCCACCACTATGTCGTGAAGCACCGAGGGCGATATAATGCACAGATCTTCAGGCGAAAGCGTGTTTAGCATTTCACTTGCTATCTTTACTAAAAATCTTCGGCACGAACACCCACGAACTGTAGCAACTCGCAGAACCTTCGTCAACCATTCAGTTGTCATGAATGGTCCAGAGTAAGCCTCCTCTGGTAGACTCATCAACACAGCGTCCAAAATTTTCCCTGGATCTCTGACTGCAGCAGGTTCTCTTTTACTCTCTTTGAAGCTGCAGTCGATGATTTTAGAAGCTGGTGAACTCACTAATGAACTACGTGTTTCTGATGACGTAAGCGACGGACTTAGTGGCGTAATAATAGATGGACTCTTTGATATAGTGCTTAAATCGATGTCACTGTCGTCGATTGTTGATGTTGATTTGATTTCGATAGCTTTAGCTATTCCTTGTTCGGATCTGCTCTTCGGGTCTTCGGTTTCTGCACGTTCAAGAACAGATGACACATATTTTACTGCCATCTCTGCTAAGTCAGACAACTTAACACCCTTATCACGTCCCAGTGCAAGAATATTAACAAACCAAATACTTGGAAGTGAACACAAGTTCTTCAAAGCCAGATCGTCAGTGTGAATATCTAGTTGAGGCTTTCTGAATGTAGGACTGAATTTTGTTGGCGGTTTTAGCCAACAGTCAACCAGTGCTTCAATGCAGTGGGATACAATTCCTGTTTTCTCTGCTAATTTCTCTACAGTGCTGCAGTAGAGTAAAAGGGTTATTATTCCTGCAGTTGATCTACTCATCTTTGCTGATGTAATTGTGTCGTGGAGGAATTTTTCGGATATTTCTGCCAAGTTATCAAGCCCATTCATTCGTAAGTACTCGGCTCCGCATCTTATGTATACGATATTGTTCTTGGTAAAGTCAACCGGCATGTTATAGCAGAAGTCAGCTACAAGACTAAATACTTGCGGTCCTCCTGGAAATGATTCTAGTTCAACCGTAGAATCCGTCGATCCAGACCGGGCCAAACTGCAGAAGTAATCCGACTTCGCAAATAACGGGAATTTGTGAAGTTTGAACTCCGAGTCATCGACGGTTACTGTGATATCAGATAGATCACCTGACTGTCGAAATTTCGAAAAATCCATTTTGATATAGTATTAGAGGTCAAATTAATATTTCTCTTTTATTCCCGACCTGATAGTATTTATGTTTCGGTAATAGCTCAGTGAATTATTATTAGTATTATTAACAGCAATTTCTCTTTGTGATCAATTTATAATGCCGGCCGTGCACTTTCTTATGTCCTTAATTCTGAATTATCTTACCAATCTGATTCTGTTAAACAGACATATTCATGAAGAACATTTTCAAATACATTCGTTATCCATCCACAAAATAAAATCCAGAACAAACAATATATAACTTACGCCTTATTGTTACCACTGACGCAAATGTTGGCAATTCTCGCTTCGATTAATGCAAGTCTGAACAAAACATAACAACCGCGAGAAATATAGCCTGAGTTTACTGTTATCAACCAGAGTTGAGTATTACAAGTGTATATATATATAATACGATTTGTCAGGCTGTTATTGAACCTGGTTTCGTTTTGACTTCTTTCAAGGCAGTCACGTAAATCTAATCAGTATGTGACAGTTGAATATATAAGCATTGTTAGATATTCAAACACTGCACGCTACTTACCAGGGTATTATGTTCGAAAAGCATTTAATATTAAAGAACAAAACACATTATGATATAGGCGCTCGCTCATGCACATAAACTCTTACATTGATCTCGAATTCCTATTTTTAAATTTCATTCGACTTTGTGCCTTCATGGTATGCAATAAATAAATAAATAAATAAATAAATAATAATAATAATAATAATAATAATAATAATAATAATAATAATAATAAATGAATAAACAAATAAATAAAATAAAGAGAGTAATATATATATATATATATATATATATATAAATAATATTGCAACGTAAAACTGAAATAAATAATATCTATATCTATATATATGTATGCGGGCAAATAGATTCAAAAACATCATATCCCATAAATTAATTCTAAAATTTTAAAAATAGTTTAATGAAATTATGTCTAATTAACGATCATAATATTAACATAATAGCCCTTTAATTATGGATAACAACTGCTTCTGGTGCATCATAGATGAGACATTTAAAAATTCATTCATTCATTCATAATAAGTAAATAAATAAAGACGAAACGTAAATAACAATGTCATTAATTATTATTTGATGAAATGCGTTAGAGTTATCGCCCGTATCGGAATTTTCCAGAAAGAAACATTCCGACAAAATGGTGAGTAGAAATGTGTTCGGATTTTAATCTCTTCAATCTGACTATTAATTCATAACAATTTTCATGATGCAAAAAATAAACAGAAACAGTTATTATTTTTTAAAATAGACAATGTTTTATTTTTTTACACTGATGGTTCATTCAAATTATATTATTTTTTAAAAGTATCATAGCAACTGCCAAATATCAATAAAATATTCGTCGTACTTACTTGACACAATGACAGTTTGTACGTAAGAATTAATCATCTTAAGAATACTTTTGTCTTTCCATCAGATTTATAGTAACACACCCGTAATATAAATCTGATATTTTAAACATCAGTAATTTACAGAAGTTGTGTTTGACAGAGCCCAAAGAAAGTTCTCCCCACTAGTCTAATGTTAGCTGTGAAAATCTATATCATATATATATATGAAATAAACTTATTTTATAACATGCCATACATATTTAGGAAATATGTTAAGCCAAACTAATGCTTATGTAAACTGAATAAAATTCCACAAAAGTTATCTGTTCTTTACGACTTTAGATAAGCCAACGAATATGCACACCAGCTAGGATAAGAATTCATAAAGAAACCCAAACTCCAAAGTAGAGTTTGTTAAAGGAGAAACCAGTTTTCAAATACATGAGACCTAAAACATTAAGGAGAATGACTAATAAAATGGAAGAATGTTATTGAGAATCACATTTAGGATTGAAATGTATTTATATAGTTATGAAAATGTTTCCAAATTCTTAGCTTTTACACACCTACATGATGTGTATGGAATAATAATGTAAAATAAACACTTGATATTTTTAATTTTAACTTCAGCAAGCACCAATCATCTTGCTGAAGGAGGGAACAGACACCTCCCAGGGTGTCCCACAAATTGTCAGCAACATAAGTGCATGTCTGGCTGTTTCTGATGCTGTACGTACAACTCTTGGTCCTCGTGGGATGGACAAACTTATAGTGGATTCTGGAGGTAATATCTGGATTCATAAATACATGCTACAATTCTTTTATTTTTCTTACTTAGGTAGTTGAGTACAATTATGACAAGTTTTCAAAAAAAAAAAAAAAAAAAAATGATTACCTGAAGTATACATGTTCCATGTTATATTTTAATTATAGGAAAAGCCACAATATCTAATGATGGAGCTACTATTTTAAAGACCTTAGACGTTATACATCCTGCTGCAAGAACTCTTGTAGACATTGCTAAATCTCAAGATGCTGAGGTATGTAGCAAAACTTTATTAAATCAATATTCTTTCATCATTTCCTTTTAATTCCTCACTAAATACATACACTGCAGTGATTTACAGACACAGTTATCAATATTTCAGTTTGAACGTAAATTTACAAAAAGATGAAGTAAGTTCTTGATTCCTTTCTGTACACAGCACTGACTTGTTAAATTTACATTTGTTATTGGTGAACTTTTGCAGGCATAGATTTTCTGTTCTAATTTTCTTCTGTTGTATTTTCTGAAAGGTTGGAGATGGTACGACTACTGTAACATTGCTTGCAGGGGAATTTCTAAAACAGGCCAAACCTTATGTCGAGGAAGGAGTTCACCCACAAATCATTATCAGGGCATATAGAAAAGCATTAAATTTAGTAAGTATTAAGTCACAAAAAGAACCTGAAGAAACAGTTGCTACATTTAGGAGGTTATTATCTGTTGAACTGAAATCTGATCTTGATATGCAGTGGACATAATACACGTTTACTTAAACAGAATAATATATCAAGTGGTTTCTAATGTGAACAACTGCAAATTTTTAGTAATTACAATTCATCTGAAGTCTGCAAAATAATACGATTAACAACTGAAACTGTATAATTATATTTTGTCACATTCATCTGATTAAATATTTTGTCTTTTAAATGTTTCACCACTGCAGTGACATTTGGCACTAATGGACCAAATTCCTCGCAACCATGATTTTTTATTTGGCAAAAATCATACGATTTGAAACTGTATAATTATATTTTGTCACATTCATCTGATTAAATATTTTGTCTTTTAAATGTTTCACCACTGCAGTGACAAAAACAAATGGAAAATCTGTAAAAACAAATTTTTTTATTTGGCAAAATAATAATGATTAACAACTGAAACTGTATAATTATATTTTGTCACATTCATCTGATTAAATATTTTGTCTTTTAAATGTTTTGCACATTTGCCTAATGGACCAAATTCTTGATTTTTTATTTGGCAAAAATCATGTTTATTTTTCAGGCTGTGGAAAAAACAAAAGAAATTTCTGTAAAAACAAAGAAAAGTGATATGAAGTAAGTTTTACTCTGCCTAGTTCTTACTTGCTAAAAATTATGTTTTCAGGAAAAAAGGAAAGTGTTAAAACAAAATGTTCTAATGATACTTTTGAAAAATTATTTTCAGTAGGATGTTTAAATGGTTATATTAATTTTCTTGTGTGAACACTGAATAAACTGCATAGTTATATATTCAAACAAATTCAGATTAACAGTCTACTATTTGAAATAAAATATGTTTGTCTGAAATCAAGGAACTGTTACAGGTGTAATCATGTTAAGTTCTATTCAGTGTTTACCTAACAAACTCTGTATGTACAATTTGTCGAACACTGCACATTTTTAATGTACATGTAGGCTTATTTTTACAAGTTCATCAAATACTTTCATCAGCATTAATGATTTTTAATGATCGTGCACAGTGGATTGTATATGCCTATGTCCACAAGTCTACATAATACTGATTTTTTCTTCTTACTCGTAGTAAGCTTTCCTTATGCCTAGTCTTACCTTAGATGTTAGACCTTTCATGCTATGTGCTTGATGTACAATTTTTGCATAGTCATTTTCTGCAATTAAGCAGTGAGCTGTGATGTTAGTAGATATATCCCAATTGTGATTAGTATTGCCTGGTGTAAAGTGTATGAATAGTCTTATGAAATAATTATACAACAAATGAAACTGCAGTAGAAGATACACAATGGCTTTCTGTCCACAGTACAGAGATGTAGATGTGAACAAAAAAGAAGATAACTGACCTGTTTTTATTCATAATTGTAGAGAACAGAGAAAGTTGTTAGAGAAATGTGCTGCTACTGCTCTGAGTTCAAAACTGGTTGCCTCACAGAAAGGATTCTTTTCTAACATGGTGTGTGATGCTGTCATGATGCTAGATGATCTGCTGCCTCTCAATATGATAGGAATAAAGAAAGTACAGGGTGGAGCTCTTGAGGTTAGCACTCTTGTTAGAGCTTGGTGATAGCTTGTTTAAACCATTAAGGCAAAATGCACTACTTCCATTTATTTTCTTTAATCATTAATAATCTTTACCATTATTTCAGACAGTTTTTTTTTTTTTTTTTTAAATTATTTGTTTGGTTTTGATTGTGAATAATATTTTTGACATGATACATTCATTCACCTGTTGCTTGAATATATTATTTTATATGTGCAGGATTCCTTCCTAGTTGCTGGAGTTGCATTTAAGAAGACTTTCAGTTATGCTGGGTTTGAGATGCAGAGGAAGCAGTATGAGAAACCTAAGATAGCCCTTCTGAACGTGGAGCTTGAACTGAAAGCTGAAAAAGATAATGCAGAAGTCAGAGTTGATACTGTTGAGGTCTGAAAAAGTTACCAAATTCTGTCTTTTGCTTTTATGCATTCAATAAGTAATTTATTGAGACAAATGGTTAGTTGGTTTACGACTGTACAATCAAATGTTCTAAATACCTTTTATTACTTCGAATTATTGTTTAATTCTTTTTCCAACCATCAAATACATGAAGGCTGACTAATTTCTTTTCATGTAATATCATTGCATAAACGAAGAAGTGAAATAAACCCATCAACCAGCCAGAAATGGGAAACTGATAATACAGTTAAGAAGAAACTGAATCTCTGGTTTTTAAAACAGTTTTTAGTATCTTTCTTTTCTTTAAACATTACAACTTTATTACATAATGTTATTTCTAATTTCAGGAATACCAGTCTATTGTAGATGCTGAATGGAAGATTCTATATGACAAACTTGACAAGATTTGTAATAGTGGAGCCAAAGTGGTTCTCTCTAAACTGCCTATTGGAGACGTAGCAACTCAGTACTTTGCTGACAGGTGTGTATACTACATAATGGCTGGCATTCATGGGTTGCAGGATAACTTTTCTTTACTTCACCCTTGATCTTTTTCCACATGTTGTATTTATGGATGTATTATTAATAGAAAAACTCACTTGCAAATGCTCCTGATCAGTTTATAGGAAGCTCCATAATACTTTTATGAACATGGTTTTTTGTATTCCTGTCTTCAGACATGTGAATATTTCACAGATTTCCTCAAATTTGACTTCATTTGGATCTTTTCTAGGAAAGATACAAACACCCAGTAAGTTTTGGTTTGTGTTCCAAGTTGATGCATTCAGCATGTTTTATTTGATTTGTGTTTTCTTTCATTCCAACTGGGCTGTTTGCTTGAGCACAGTTGGTAGGAATAAAATTAGATGCAATTGGATAAAAACAGAAAAAGTAACTTGGAAAATGGTAATTTGTGCTTGGTCACTTTGTTTGAGTATTGCATTGTGCATTGTGTGTTAGAAATTGTTGACTATGCATAGTCCATGAGCCCACTTCATTAAAAACAGAAAACTGTTAAAAATAATTTCTTTTTAAAAACAAGTAGGAAAAATTGTTATGAAGATGAATACTTCACTGGAAGATTTAACCAATGAAATAAATGGACAGACAGGATATGATGTGTTACTAGTAGAAACCCTTTCACTTATAAATGCAGGAAATTGCTCCTGATTCTTTTCAAAAATGCCTCCACAGTCTGTTGATGAAGCACTGTGCTTTGATAAAGCAAATTATTTTCCTACAATATATATAAAAATCCAGTTTCATGGGAGCATTCCTTTGTCATGATCAGTATCACCTTTAACCATTTTTATGGAGCCCTATAATTGTTAATTTTAAACTGTTTTCAGTGTGTTAAAGCATTTCTCAAAGTATATTAAACTATATATCAATTACAGTTAGGTAAAGAAAACAAAGAAATAATGATTATAACCTTAATTCAGATAAGTTCAATCAGTATGTTAGAATGTGTTACAGGTTGATCTACAATTTCAGAAATAAGTTTTTTTAAACAACTTTTCACAATAAATGAAATTCACTAAAAAGAAATAAAATTTTCCCACAGTTAGTTAAATTTTCAATTAACCATCCAGCTGGCATATAATTATTTACATCAGTTTTATAGCATGGTGTTTTAAATTACTAATTTTGGTTAAAGAGACATGTTTTGTGCTGGCCGAGTACCTGAGGAGGATCTCAAAAGAACAATGAAGGCCTGCGGGGGGTCCATACAGACCACCGTGCAACAACTTACTGATGATGTCCTAGGAACCTGTGAAGTGTTTGAAGAAACCCAAGTTGGTGGAGAAAGGTACTTTTCTTACTTTATCAGAATCTCAGAAATTTAACTGTCGTGTCTACTTTGAAAATTGCTGGCAGTAGTTTCGGTTGGGGTGTGATGGGTAATTTGTTTTATTCTTCCAGCTCATATATTACTGTTTGAAATAAGTTTCACAATTTAGAGTGACAAATGTTAATCTGTATGAGAAATCCATGTAATTTATTTTGTTTCTGATTTTGTCATTTTTGTTATTGTTGAAATTTTGTATATAAATACCAGCAGTTTCATTAATTATGATCATTGTTTTTTAAACAGCTGAAATATCGATAGCAAAATTTATAAATTTGGTTCTTACTGATTCATATTATATATTTTAGGACTAATTTCTCTGTCTAAAGGAGTTGTAATTTTCAGAAATGTAATTGATTTAAAATATTTGTGGTTTTATTTTTTTTTGTTCATTGTTATTTTTGAGCATTTTAAAATTCCATTGAAATCAACATAGAAACATTTTTATCAGTAAATAAACTGTCCTTTCACAATTTTTAAACTATTGCCTTGCAGATTTAACTTCTTCAAAGGTTGCCCGAAAGCTAAAACATGCACCCTGATACTGCGAGGTGGTGCTGAGCAGTTCATGGATGAGACAGAGAGGTCATTACATGATGCTATTATGATTGTACGAAGAGCTCTGAAAAACGACGCTGTAGTTGCAGGTATTTACCCATTTTCTTATATGTCAGGAATTCTGTACCAATCTTCTTTGATCTTATAAAATGTGTATCATTAGTCATTTTTTCTGTTGTTAATACTCACCAGAGGGATGGAAGCTGAAGGTTTGTGAAATGCTGTTAATTGGTACCTAATGTAATTGTAAAATGTGATTTTTGAAAATTGTTCATTGATGTTCTGTGGAGGTTAATGAAATTTAATCCAAATTCTTTAAGAAGTAAATAGTTTGTTTATTTAGGTTAATATCTTATTGAAGTTATTGTTCTAGTGGATTTTTTGAAATTTGTATGTTTTATTAAAACATATACATACATATGCACATAGATAGATGTAGATTTGTATTCTACATGGTGGCTTAGTTTTTAAGATTTAGTATACAAATTGAAATTAATAGGGTTTTTTTTGTTTTGTTTTTTTTGTCTGTGTGTAGGTGGTGGAGCTATAGAGATGGAACTAAGCAAATATCTCAGAGATTACTCCCACACCATAGCTGGTAAAGAACAATTACTTATTGCTGCTTTTGCCAAAGCTCTGGAGATTATTCCCAGGCAGTTGTGTGACAACGCAGGCTTTGATGCCACCAACATTCTCAACAAACTCAGACAAAGCCATGCACAAGGTATGTAGCATTGCATTAATTTAAGATGTATATCTTTTTGATGTGTATTTTGTTAACATGTTAGGTATTTTTCAAATGGACAGAATTATTCATTATTCACTGAAAACAGTTATACTCATTGTGCTGTTCTTTGAAAGGCCATTTTTTCAGATATTATATAAATTCACAGCAGATCTGTACAAGTTGACCAGTTACCCATTCTTTTACACCATTTTCATTATGTTTAAATCTTATTTTCTAACTTAATTTTTCTGCATCTGAACTCCTAATAATCTGCTGATTTAACTACATATTTAATAAATATCTGCGTGTGTGTGTGTGTGTGTCTGTGCATGTGTGTATATACATATATTTTTTAAATTTAAATTTCATATTAAAACTTAATGCCCAGTCTGAATAGTTTGTCAATTACGTTTCAGGTGGAGTATGGCAGGGAGTAAACATCTTGAAGGAAGACATCACAGACAACTTAGAAGCATTTGTATGGGAACCAGCCGTTGTTAAAATCAACGCTTTAACTGCAGCAGCGGAAGCTACATGTCTAGTAATATCTGTTGATGAAACTATTCGTAACCCCAAGTCTGGCGGAGAAGAGAGTGGTGGGGCATCCTCGGCTAAGGGTCCCAGGGGTAGGGGTTATGGTCGACCACTATAATAGACAGCTGTATTTAATTTAAAATTTTGTTTACTATCTTCATGTTATCTGTTTAAACTGTGGTCTAATGCTGCTTTGTATTGTAAGGATATGCACTTATAAAATTTGCTCTGTGACATTTCCATTCATTAAAAGCAACTAGTCCCATGGTGAAAAAAATAAAACAAAAATGAAGATTTAACTAAGCACCTGACTTCATGCATTTGTAATACTTTTTCTAATAAATTTTCATTGAAATGTCTCTTTTTTTTTTTTTCTTCGTTGTTAAAAACTGATTAGGAGTGTAACAAATTAAATGTAACTGTAAGAAATCCCTTCAGACAAATTTCAGCTACAGATTGTTTAGCTGAGGACTAAGCTTCAGTTCAGAGGTAGACGTTTGCTCAAGGTTTTGTGTTTTGCAAGCGATTGATCTTGGGTGAACCATTGAGTTATTTCTTGTTGTAGCAAATAACCACAACTTGTGAAATTGAGGTCATGTTATTTACCATCCTGTATAGATGGGCATAAAGAAGAACAAAACTGCTAGTAACATAACAGTAAGTAAAATGTGTGGAATAAATTTTTGTTAATTATATATTTGTGTTGCAAAAGAAAGCTGAAATTATGAAACAAAACAAATTTAGTATGGTGTAAAAAGCTTGTGAAGCATTGGAACAATTTCATTTATAAAAAAAAAAAAAAGAAATGGCACGTCAATTAAAGCAAAACGTTTTCTAGCAATTGTTTATCTTATTATTTTTTTATATACAAAAAGCACCAATTCAAAATTCTGTACACTTGAATTATTAACTATAGTCTTGCAATATTTGAGCTTGTGAATTAAATACTTGTATACATACTATATGTCAAGTGAGAATTCCTTTGTTTGCAATCATTTTTTGTATAAAAACGGTAATAAAAATCTATTGCCATAGATAAATTCACTTTCTTCTGTCTAATACTATTACCAGAGCTGTGTGAACATCGCCACCATGCTGAACTAATCCTTTATGCTGTATCAAATCTCACCAGCAGTAGTTGTCTTGGAATCGTCTGTTCAAAACCAAATTTCGTATTTGTTCCTTTTATTTCAATTTACTCTGCCTATTCTATAAACTGTGTTGGAATGATTTAATATAGCTGCTGTACTTTTTACATAATAAAATTTAACTTCCGACAATAATAATATTTAATGTTATTCTGAGTAAGAGATGGATGCAGAGTTACTAACACTGACAATACATGATCATTAGTGCTGGAGTAGATTGGCATTACTTCCTACAGGGTACGACTAAGGAGTCTGGGAAAGAATAGGAACATTTTGATAAAGCATACTGTTTTAAGTGTTTTACAACCATTTTCCAGGCTTCGGAATAGGAATGATAATAGCTTTCCACCAATCGGAAGGAAAGTTACAGAAACCTGGATTATATTAAATGTATCGGAAAGAAGATTCAGGCAAGTGTTTAATAAGTGGATAGTGAATGTCAGCTGGACCTACTGCAGTATCATGAAATCTGCGAAGAACATTCCATAGCTTTTCTAGAGAGAGAAAAAATTGTACATCTCAGTATTTCCACATTTGAAGTTAATAGGCTGTTTTTAAGTTTTTTCTTTTTCTTTTTTTTTCCCTTTCTTTCTTTTTTAACTAACAGAACATCATCTTTATAAATCGCAGAAGACGAATTGTAACAAAAATTATCAGCCAAAGCATTGGCTATGTCACATCGCAATATTTGTGATAATTGCTAGACAAGTGATGGATAGTAATACTGAATTATTTCCCCTTGACCTTACGGATCCTATTCCATATAGATTTACGTGGAGTTGGAGAAATAATTTCTCAAGATGACTTCTTATTCTGTCTCATCTCTTAATGAGCTTCAGTCCTATCAAGGTGATAGTTATGCAGGTTATGCGTCGTAGGCTTTCGTAGGTGAACCTCTCGAGTATGAAGTATAAAAAGATATGGGATCGTCAGCATCGACAATTGTTGCACTCAACTGCATCAAAGATGCTTAAAAGATGCTTAAACTGCTTCACAGATGCTTAAACTCAAAGATGCATCCATCTCTGAACTCTTTCAAGTGACGCCGACCATTATTCTCTAAAAAGTTGAACCTAAACCCACGACAGTTCCAGTGATTAAATGTATTTGCCATTATGGAGGAACTACGGAAGATATTTTAGTCTTAATCGTTGGCGGTTTAGATACAGGTGGTGGTCATGATGTTTGCATGTTATCTTGAGACAAGACCTCCATCCATCATTAACATATAAGGGAGAAAAAGGATTACTGGAGAGAGAAAAAAAGTTGAATATAATCGATACAAAAAATAACAGCAATCGTCTTTCAGAGCTGATGATGCTTTTCCCAAAAACAAAATGATAATCATTGCTGTTGTTCTCGTGCGACATCATCATCACCATTGCATCATCATCATCATCATCATTATTATTATTATTATTATTATTATTGTTATTATTATTTATGTTTGGTGATTTATATTTTGGTGTAACACAACTACATTAAAATACAACAACAAACTTCAGCATACTATTCAGCGTGTTATAAAAGGACATTTGTATTGATCAAGAATTTTACTTCAGTCAGAAATCTTTATGTACCATCTACATTAATTGTGAACTGTCACCGACAAAACATGCAGCAGGTTTTTTGCCATAAGCAATATAGGACTCATACCGTCTTCTTGCCAAGGCTGTAACAACCAAGGAAATCGTCGATATGGAAATGTAGTGATCTGAAGCCAGTCTTGTTCAACAAAATGTGCGAAGCAAGATGCCAGAATCCCATTAACAACAACTGTTCCCGTTTCTGTCAGTGGACCGTACAAACCTATAAATGTATAAATAATCCAAATTTGTAGTCAGATCGACACATACACACACACATTTCACACGCACTCACACGCACTCATATTTTAAGATAATACCAGCTTTATTCTGCAGAAATGATAGCTGTGCAGGATAAAACTGATGTCTTAAGACAGTAACCACTTATTATTTTCATCTTGCAGTCCTAAATAAAATAAAATAAAAACTAAATGAAATTAACTGTTTTATTCGTCATCTCACCGTGCGCACACACAGACACACACTACCAGATTTACCTTGTTTTAAAGAAACAGTGATTTGTACAACTCGTTCTGAACAGAGATCATTTGGGCAGTTTTCCACGTTGAATAAATAATCACCAGGTTTCACAGATCCAGCAAATCTGAAGAAGGAAAGATATTATTTAAAACAAAAGTAACAGCACATCGTATTTCTTTCCTGCCAGATTATTTACCTGATCGAATTTTATGAGATATGTTCCTATAAGTCTGAAGACAAATTAAGTATGATATTCGTGTATTTTCTAGCTGCTTCCAATGTTAATGTGAAAGACACTTAAAACATTATATTGTGATTTTCTATTAATTTTTTTTTTTTTCAAAACAAAGTTTAAATACAATGATCACAATATAACATTATTTAACGTGTCAAGGTATCTATATTTGCAGTTCTACATATTGTATTTTAATAATATTTAACTAATTAGTGTTTTATATAAAAAATAAAATTATACAGGCTACTCGTTGATGTTTTAACGTTGTGAATTTGATGTTGCACTTTTTGTTAATGATGTAAATAGTAAAAACAAGAATTTTGTTCAGTATCGGTAACCAGCTAAATGTCCGACCTTGGGCTCTGAGATGACGTACATATTTTAAAGAGGAAAAGTTGTTACACATTTATTTATCCACTTACTATATCCACTAGTTCGTTAATACAATGTTCAGGATTGTTTTTATTACTAAAATGTTAGTAATTCTTTGCCTTAGATTTACCATGTATACTTTCCCGTGACGAAATCGTTCATACATAAGCTGTACGAACATTATTTAGGAAAGCCTTAATGATAAATGTACGTCCGAGGGGAAAATTGGGGAAAACAAACCTAGGTTCCATGTCGCTTGACCTATTTTCTGAAACAAATAGAACATGAGATTCTGAAAGAGTAAGTCGACGGCCTTGTTCTGTAATCATTGTCAAATATGTTGTATTTAATTCTGGTTGGCGATGAAGAAATGTTCTGACTTCAGAAAATGTTCGCTTCCCATTTTGTACTGAAATGAAAAGCAAAACACATTTTTTTTTTGGTATGTATCTTTATCTTTAGACTATGTTTAGATATCTGTAGCAGAGCATAATGTAATATGAAAGTATTCATTAAAAGGATAATACCTGTACAATTAAAAATGTTTTCCTTTTTAACGACAGTCGCAAGTGGCAAAGAGTTGCTATTTTGCTAGGAGGATGAAATGGTGCTGCTAATTAATAAGGTGTATATGACATTAATACAAACTTTCGTTCAGTCAGAAAACAGACGTGTTATAAACAGTGAAAGGAAATTCAAAAGTTGACTTACCAGTGAGAACCCTTTGCCCTGCAATAAGATTTTTCATCTGCACGGATTTCCCTGTGTCCAGAAGAACAGTGGCATCCCCAGGAAAACATTTTCCAGTTTCGGGCATCAAGCGCTTGTCGGTAGATTTGTAACTAATCGGGTAACGAAACGTATTTGTTCTGCTGTAATCTGCAAAAAGTTCAATTCTTTATATCAACCTACGAAATATTTATACCTGCAATTTTTTATATTTTTTATTTGGTACTGAAGTAAATAAAATTATCGTTCAGGTAAAGTTCAGTTTTGTTTTCTTTGATTATAATTTATATTCGACAAAACAGAGAACGAAAATTTAATATTTGTTACACAGTATTTCATTACAAACTCACCCCAGGATCACATCAGAATAGATTGACTATTCAGTCTATATACTTCCATTCCTTATACTCAAAAGAAATAGATCTAAACATTAATTATATTTCAGCTGAAGATAAAAACGAATTCACAGTCTTACCGTAACCTCCCACGAAAAGAAGGAAACAAAGAACAAAGAAAAATTGACTCGTGATAACAAAAAGGGTGATGAATTTAGCTTCCATGTAGCAGCTGCGCTTCTTTCTTCGATAAATAACGTGACAGTTATTTAATAAATTCTATCCGTAATAAAGTCGTCGAACTAATTTATAAAAATACAAAAGTGTTTAACCTCTACCGCAAAACGAAGAGTGAGAAGATCTCGTTATTGTTTTATTCTAATAATAAATGCCTGTAGTAGTTCTGATGATCACTGGCGTACACGATTTATATATATATATATATATAATATTTTAAATACATAAAAAAAAAAAGTCGCTACGACATTTTTTTTTTTCTATTTCTGAATATGGAAATATTTAAATTAATGTTGTGAAATATTTCATTTATAATTTTATTTTTAAAATAATTTATCGTTTTACCATTATCTAGAAATAATTAACAAATATTCAACAGATTGTTACGATGGCTATAATAACCGCAAGTGTTTTAAAAGGAAATTTAAAAAAAAAAAAAAAAAAAAAAAAAAAATTATATGCTATAATCTGGATCATTTTTATTCTGTAATAAGAAATATTTCATGCAGTGTTATTTTTAATATTAATCTTAAAAAGTTTGCACATATTTGTGGTACCTGACTTTGGTTGAATATTTCCATTTTGGGTCGCGCAGCATTACCATATTGTCATAATTAGTTATATAACGGGAAAGGTTTTGCAGATTTTTGAAAATTTATTATTTGTATTGCAAATATGTTTTATATATGTGTGCGTGGGTATGGGTGTATGTGTGCGTATTCCCCATGTTAATTATGAGCAGCGATATTTATGTTCTTGAGACACATATTTACACTATTTAGTATAACTGTCTTTGATACAGAGGAAATATTGCTAAACAAAAGTTTGTAAAATTACAAATCTCTTGTATTAATTCAAAATATGTACATATATGTATTTATACAGAATCAAAATACTATTGTAATTTCAAATACATATGTATGTATTTTAAGGACATACGTGTGTATTTTATACGTTATGCATGTATATCACATGCTTTGATACACGCAAGATGTCTCTTTATCTGTCACGAGTTTCAGACAGATGTGTGTTCACATCATCATACGCTGTAAGTTTATTACTCAAAATAAAATATCCAAAAGCAGGCTATGTTTTGCCTTTTTTTTTTTATTTACAGTTCTCTGTTATCTATTCTCTAATTTGAATATTATAATGTGCTTGTCGTCTCTTTTCAGTATGAAACATCGTTCAGCAGAACATAATTTAAATTTATTTAATATGATTTTTCTTCCTCGAATCTTCTGGATCTGTTAAACCAGGTGACTGATTATATATATATTCAACACAGAAAATTGCCCGGATGATCTTAATATCTCTCACTCAAAGTAGGTGATCTTACTGTGTTAAAGAGTAGCTGAAGTAACACGTGTAGTTGGTTGCAATGGCATTGGTCGTGCTAGTGGTACAAGTAGTTGTGGACGATGAAGGAGTAATAGTAGTAGACGACCCTACAGTTTTTACGACTGAGATTATGTCAGTATGAGACATATACGCACACAGACAGACAGAGACAGAGAGAGAGAGAGAGAGTGTTAGTTATTTAGGCTGAAAAAAAAATAATTCTAGACGTAAAATTTAGGACTTTCAGATCTGAGGAGGCCTTTCAAAAAAAACAAAAAAAACAAAACAATTATAATAATAAAAATCATAATAATCGTTGTTGTTGTTTGTTGTGTCGACATCATCATTATGATTATGACCATCATTACCACCACCCTAATCATCAGCATTATCATCATTATCATTGTTATTATTATTATTATTATTATATTTATTATTATTATTATTATTATTATTATTATTATTATTATTATTATTATTATTTGTATTTGTGTTTGGTGAATTATCCAACTACATAAAAATAAAATTATTCAATGTGATAACACATTTTTATTAATCGAGAAACAGAATTTTATTTCAGTCAGAAATCTTTGTGATACATCTACATGAATTCTGAACTGTCACCGACAAAAACATGCAGCAGGTTTTTTGCCATAAGCAATATAGGACTTATACCGTCTTCTTGCCAAGGCTGTAACAACCAAGGAAATCGTCGATATGGAAATGTAGTGATCTGAAGCCAGTCTTGTTCGACAAAATGTGCGAAGCAAGATGCCAGAATCCCATTAACAACAACTGTTCCCGTTTCTGTCAGTGGACCGTACAAACCTGTAAATGTATAAATAATCCAAATTTGTAGTCAGATCGACACACACACACACACATTTCACACGCACGCACACGCAGTCATATCTTAAGATGATATCAGCTTTATCCTGTAAAGATGATCATTGCCCGCCATTCAACTTCAGCAGGATAAAATTGATGTCTTATGACAATAACCACTTATTACTTTCATCTTGCAGTCCTAAATATAATAAAAATTAAACAAAATTAGTGATTTCGCTACCCATCAGAAACAAAATAGTTGTTACATATCTGCAATTTATTTGTCATATTTAAAAATGAAAACTGTTTTTAGATGGTCTTTTAAAATCTAAATAAACACTACAGGATTAACTTAGAGAGAGAGAGAGAGAGAGAGAGAGAGAGAGAGAGAGAGAGAGAGAGAGAGAGAGAGAGAGAGAGAGAGAGAGAGAGAGAGAGAGAGAGAGAGAGAGAGAGGCGCATTCACGCAATCGCACGTAGTGCGCACACACAGACACACACTACCAGATTTACCTTGTTTTAAAGAAACAGTGATTTGTACAACTCGTTCTGGACAGAGATCATCTGGGCAGTTTTCAGTGTTGAATAAATAATCACCAGGTTTCACAGATCCAGCAAATCTGAAGATGGAAAAATATAAAATTAATGACGGTACTTTTTATATTATGAGCAACCTCGAAAATTACCGATGCAATGGAATAATTAAAAAGTCAAAATTTTGTTTAAATGAGTATTCTAGCCGGAATCGTTAGTAGGAAAAAAAAAAAAAAAAAAAAAAAAAAAAAAATGAATATAGTCCTATCTCTAGCGGAGAATCAGCGATATCTTTCAGTTACTACATATTTTTGAGAGAAAAAGTTGTTATGCATTTTTGTATCCACTTACTTTATTCACTGACTCATTAATACAATGTTCAGGATTTATATATATTTACATTTTCCGCTATACGTTAGAAAAATTGAAAACCTGCGACATTTATAGTTGTGTTTGTAAATGTTTTGGTAAAGACCTTAGAGATAAATGTACGCACGCGGAAAAAATTGGGGAATACAAACCTAGGTTCCATGTCGCTTGACCTATTTTCTGAAGCAAATAGAACATGAAATTCGGAAAGAGTAAGTCGACGGCCTTGTTCTGTAATCATTGTCAAATATGTTGTATTTAATTCTGGTTGGCGATGGAGAAATGTTCTGACTTCAGAAAATGTTCGCTTTCCATTTTGTACTGAAATGAAAAGCAAAACACTTTTTTTATTTTTTATATGTATATCTAATTTTAGACTATGTTTAGATATCTGCAGTCATTAATTTCATAATGTAATATGAAAGTATTCATTAGAAAGATAATAGAATTTAAAAACTTTTACCTTTCTAATGAAAATTTACTATAGGGTAGCAATAAAGAACAAACATAGGATAAAGATTGGGAATGGGTTAACAGAATGTTCATAAAATCTATTTAGTGTTATCGAATGAAGGCGGGACCCTCGGGGAGACAGCTACAGAGCTAAGGTTCATCTGAGCCAGGGTTAGTTCCACCTACTGAACTGTAGGGGAATAGGTTATTACCAAAGGATTCTCTGGCACGTGCCAGAGGAATCCGCTACACCTTCGGAAGAAGAGGAGTGGTTCGGCCCACCTACGAAATGCCGAGGGGACAGGTATTGTAATATACTTCGTCTTCGGGGCCGAATTTTACCGAGAGGGTTGTTTTTAATTAGGAATTAAATTTACAAACTGGGAGCCTTGGTTCGCGCCCACTCTCTGATTTAAAGACCAGGAGGGATATAAGCAGCCAACCATGTATACTAGGCTGGCACTGACAAGCCACGTACTTTGTCATGAGGCAGACAGTATGTCTCCAGGGGATCCTCTTTGGTTATTACTTTTAGTCAGTTTTTTTTTTGTATCCAATAATAAAAGGATTTGGGGGTATTTACGTAGATGTCAATAATCGTATATCATGAAAGGTTTCACTTGTACATAGTTGTGTAAATAAATAAATAAATAAATGTATATTACGTTTATGAGCTTAGTTCCAGAAAATATGCGAATTAATGCCCAGATGAAAAAAACAAAACACAAAATGATTATATATAGATAAAAAAAAACACTACAAATGATAATATATATATATATATATATATTATTTGTGGGTGTTTTTTTTTAAACTGGGCATTAATTCGCATATTTTCTGGAACTAAGCTCATAAACGTAATACTGTTCTCAGACACTGTCAAGCATTCATAAGACAAATTACCTCTATTTTTGGTTTAAATAAAGAAAAGTTTAACAGTTCAAGATAAAATACTGCTGCACAGACGTGAATAAAAAAATGTTTTTTTTTTTTTTGAGGGTTTTTGTTGTGGGCTTTTTATTTTTATTTATTATTATTATTATTATTATTATTGTTTTTTTTTTTTTATAATACTAAACTTTGTTTAGTAAGAAGAATAGACGTTGTGTAAACAATGAAAAAGAAATTCAAAAATTCACTTGCCAGTCAGAATCCTTTGCCCTGCAACAAGGTTTTTCATTTGTTCAGATTTCCCTGTGTCCAGTAGAACAGTGGCATCCCCAGGAAAACAAAGTGCTGACTTTCCGTGGTGAACAAAAGGACTAGCAAGCCTAATGATGTATCCACAGTGGCCTACTTCTAACGGATCGTAATTATTGGCACAACCGTCAGAAAGGGGCTGTGAAATCAGTGTGTTGTTTGTGTGTGTGTGTATTATATATATATATATATATATATATATGTAACGAATTCGTTTACATAAAAGAATATGCTTTCTAAATGGAAAAAATGCATTTTAAGAAATAACAGAGAAGAGAGATGTTGTCTTAAAAATTGGCTAATTCTTAATATGAAATTAGGCTGGACTGACAATGAAAGGTTCCTCTGACAATGTTCTCCTCCAATTTAACGACTGCTAGTATTTTTGTTCTGTTTCTTCTGTAGTTTTACTAATTTCTCGTGAATATAAATAAGAAAGAAAGAAAGAAAAAACGAAAAAAAAAGAAAAAATAAAAGAAAGAAAACAAAAAATACAGGCATACGAATGACATATAATTATGTGGCTCGATTATTAACATAAAATTAATTTTAAAAAATCGCCAAAACTTACTATTATGGTGTTACGCTGACAATAGTCTTCACATCTTACATCTAATAATGTAAAATGTAAGTAAGAATAACTATTTAATTCAATAACAACACGATGATATGTTTTTAATTTTCAGAACGTTGGAAAGAGAAAAGAACACGTCCACTGTGAACATCCTTGCCAAACTAAACATACTGGTGAGACCATAAATTATTAGTATAATGAGAAGACTCTCTAACCTGCACAGATTTCTTTGAAATTCAACGGAAACTTTAAAGAAAAGGTTCATTTATTTGTATATTTTTTTCCCGACACTGGATTTAACGAGACATCTAATAATTATAACGAATGAAAGAGACCGTTTTCAAACTGGCTATTTGTATCACGATAATATTTCTGATAAACAGTTTAATACTTTTTCAGCACTTCAAATAATAATTATAATTATAATTATTATTTATTAGTAGTAGTAGTAGTAGTAGTATCAGTATCAGTAGTAGAAGTAGTATTAGTAGTAGTAATAGTAGTAATAGTAGTAATAGTAGTAGTAGTAGTATTCTTTCATTATCTTCATAATATATTTTCAATGCATTTAATTAACATTTTCAAGCAATTCTTTTTGAAATTTTTTGTTCTAAAACTGTATATATACATATATATATATATATTTGTTTTTTGGGGGTGTGTGGGATGAGGCGATTGTCGACAAGAATACATCGGTTATTCGGTTTCATAGAGATCTGTCTATACTCGCATGAGTTAAAGGGCAGTAGTCATGAAAATATAATTATTGCTTGATATTCGCCTTTCACCTTAATTTTATGACATACATGACGCCGAGAAATTCTTCTGCGATAGCTGCAACAAATTTTTGTTTTGAATATGCATCTGCAACGGATATAGATACAACAGAAAGATAGTAAAAGATGTTAAGATATTCTACCAATTTCAAAAAAAAAAAATCGGTATTACTGCTATCATGGAATTAATTTATTAACCGCCCAGTTTAAAAAATGAATGAATGAATGAATGAATTAAATAAATAAATATAAAGATTATATCGTTATTTCCCAAACTGTGACTAAGTTAATAAAATAATTCTCAACTATATACATATATATATATATATGTGTGTGTGTGTGTGTGTGTGTGTGTGTGTGTGTGTGTGTATATATATATATATATATATGTATATATATATATATATCAGAATGTCTATGCTAATTTTCTTTTACATCGACATGATTCCCAACAGCAATGAAATACCAAACACTATTTTGTTTTCTTATTTGACCTAAAAATTTGGTCGAAAAGATGTACTGTCTTCTTACCTTCAGAGTCTGTTAAAGGAATGAAAAAGAAAATAAAGAAATTAGGACTCATGATATTCATCAAAAGAGCAACAGTGAATTTGGCTTCCATTTAGATGCGGCGTTTTCTTTCTTGGGTTTTTGTATCCTACGGAAATGCGACCACAAACAAGGAAGGAGACAGCTCTCTACTGGTTAAAATCTTTAGACAAAGTCGTAATGTAACTTACAGAAAGTATTTAAACCCTCTCGCAAATAAAAATAAAAAAAATAAAAAGAAAGAAAAAGAAGCAACGAATAAAGATGATGTTTCATCAAAATAATGTAGTAATAAATGGCTATAAAGGTTTTGAACGATGTCATTTCAAACAGCTGTCTTCGTCTCACCAATGGCGTAGCTGGGGGGAGATCAAGCGAGCGACCGCTCCCCTTAAACACATTCTTAAAAATTAGCGCCTTTTCAGCAATACTTAACTCTCGTTTCTTTATTCGGCCAAGATTTTGATTTTAAATGCAAAATAAGAATGTATAATGAATTTCAAAAATATAAGGTACGTTTCATTCTCGCTCCCCTAAACTTTCGAACCTAGCTTCGCTCCTTCCTCTTAGGCGTGTGTCTTAAGAATTAAAAAAAAAAAAAAAAAAAAAAAAAAGAACATCTTTTATTTCAAAACCACTTGCGACCATAAAATTTTAAATTATGCGAAAATCCATATTTTAAATTTTATATCCAAAAATGTTGAAATACTTAAGAATAAAAACGACTACTCTGACTCCGCCACCTACATATGGCGTGACTTGATAAGCATCATGAACCTTGCATACGAGCGGGCAATGTGTTAACTACGCATGATCTTGCATGCCCACACGAACTGTCCTGTAGCTTGGCGATTCGTTTGCCAGCTTTGCGTGACACTGTTTCAGCCTCATACAAGTACGTCCCTGGCAAAAAAACAGATTGGTTTTTGCAACTTTATTGCTATGCGCATGCGCGATATTTGAAAACAATAGCTATTATTTATAATAATTAAAACTATTTAAACTTACAAGGTCGGGTTTGGTATTTATATCAACTATAGTTTATTTTAAATTAATTTCAGTCCATTTCATATGTGTACACAGCATGTCGAAATAGCTAATGAAATGTTTTTGAATCTTTCATTGCTAGGTGCTTCTCGCCGTAAATGAAGTTATAGGCATATTAGAGGACACGAATGACTTCGTACAAGCTAAATATGGATGAAAAGAATTGGAATCAGATCGCAGAAATGGTGGTGGCCTGTTTGGATCTCTTATGTTCAAGAATTTTCTCACTTCATCAGAGTATTTGGTCTAGATGTCAAATGATTAGACCAGGTTTGTTCCGCTGGACGTATTTTAGGAAGAATAGAAAAACTTCAAATTTTAACAAAAATAAAAAATTCAGGTCCATAAGTTTAGGTTTTACGATTCAGAATCATGCTTATTAACAAAGAAATCCAGTGTTTATTTTGTTTTGTTTTGTTTTGTTTCCCATTTGGTGCTACTCGTCACTAAACCATCGTAATTGAGGCCAGACTCTGTGCACTTGACACCACAGAGGTCGTAGTTGATGATGTTGTTGAGTCAAAACCACTCTTCTTACAGGCCGTCAGGCTCGAATACCTGCCTCGTGTAAACGATTGCACACTGTCTATTCTACACAAACCTGGTATTGCTGAAGCAGTAGCGGTTGCTGTGGTGGTTCTTTCCCGTAGATGAAGTACCCGTATGTAGCGGTCTTGGGGCCCTGGTGGTTACACGTGGTCTACCTGATCTGGGACTGCCACGTGTTGTTTGGTGTTGCTGGAACCGATACCACAATCTCAAGATGGTGCTTGGGGATTCATGGAACCCCCGGGCTACAGCCGAGAAAAATTCGCCAGCTTGTACACGGCCGATGGCATCGTTTCGTTGCGGTTCACTCAGTCGTGACATTTGTTTGATGTTGGGTCAGAACAAAAATAAGGAACAGAAGTATTCGAAAACCTTGCATTTTTATAACCCTCGTATTCAAGTTTCATGTGCCGCACATGCACATGCACTGGTAATGTTGTTTGCATGTGGGGACGTTTTGGCTAATAAACACAATCATAGCCTTTTTGCTGACTGTAACAAAAGCTATACGCTTGAATCACCAAATGTCATTATATTCATGGTTTGTACATCGATATGTGTCAGTTTACAATAGTTAACTAAGAAATCAACCATTTTGCGTTTCTTTTTTGGGAGAGTATATATATATATATATATTTGTTTTTTATTTTGTTTTTCGTTTTTTCCATTTGGTGCTACTCCTAAAATTCAATGAAAAAATAAATAAATAAATAAATAAATAAATAAACAATAACAAAATAATATATATATATATATATAATATTTGTGTTTATTTTGGGGTTTTTTTTACAAGTGCAGGAGAAAGAAGTGGTCACGTATTCAATAAAATTATTCTTTTTATCAGCGTCACAGAAATTTCGTTAAATTTATTCAAAATCGATACAATTTCCATATATGACTCCTTTTGATGAAATATTTATATCTGTAGCATGTAACATGATAATGTGCATTCCAGTTCATAGACAGGTATCAAATTCTGCATTTGTATAGAACAGAAAGCTGCATTTTACTTTTTTATTTAATAATGCTCATGAATGTATAATGTATACAGTAATACCTCGCTTAACGATCTCCCGCTTTAACAATTTTTTTTAATTGCTCAAAATAAATGGTACAAATGGGTACAAGGCATGTGTTTAAGTCCGTTCGTTTTTCGTTCAGTCATGAACTTCTCTCAGCTGTGTTGATCAGCTGACATGCAGACTTCATACATGCATGTGGTGTTCATATTCTCTCTTCTCTTCTGCTTCAGTTTAGACTTAATTTACTTGTAATTATCCATCCAATATGTCAAAACGAATAGATAGTACACCTGCGAATGCTGATAATAAAAAAAAAACGGAAGACAATAACTTAAGAAACAAAATATATGTTAAATGAACACAAAACCCACAAAAATAAATCCACATTTGTATAAATTGATTTGTAAATGATTTACTGTTTTATATATATATATTAAATCATTTATATCTAGATTGCCGTTTTATTTCTCCACATTTAACATTATAATTTATTTTTTATCAAATATCATCAGCGAGAACATAACCACTGTTTTTAACCATAATTCCATGTAAATTAGTTTCCTGGTTAATGATACCTCACTTAACGATTGGAAATTTGGAACCAATTACATCGTTAAACCGAGATATTACTGTATAAAAATCATAATATACAGTTAACATATAATAAAAATAATAATAATGATAATAATTTTTTTTTTTTTAAATAAAAATAAATAATGAAGAAAAAAGAAATTGGAAATGCAGTGAAATTAATGAATCCAGTTTTTATCTTTATTATCATTAAAAAAAGAGCGACATTAATAATTTAGTGTTTTGTATGATGTAGTGTTGTTTGGATTTTTATCATAAATAACACCTTAGATATGTGCCACAAGATCTGTGTACCTTCGTATGAATAACTTATCTCCAGATCAGCTTTAAAACAAAAATCTTCATCCTGGTTGAAAATGTCTCATGTAAAATTTGTTAAAGAATGTTAGGTCAGTGGAATACAGTTTAATGTAAAATATAAAAAATGGATTATCAAAGACTATGATAACAAAAGTTTCATCAGCATTGAAATGGAGTAAAAGAGTTGTACGATTGATATAAAAGTTTAAGAATGTGAGAAAAAATAAAATAAAATGGCAAACTGATTTTGTCTCAATTCTGGATGAGATTTGATTCTAATGTTTTACTTGTGTTAAGATAAATGATTTATTTGTAATAAGTTGAATACAGTTTGTTAACATAATCAGATATTGTACGTATTGCACTGAAGCACCAATGGATTACCTAACAGCAAGCATATTTAAAATATTATATTGATAATCCATTGTTTTAATCATCAAATTTCTTACACCTTGCCACTAGATGCCATTAAGACAGGTTTATGCTTCTATTTAACAGGGTATATTGGAGATTATTTTAATATGATGATTTACTATTAGCAAATCCCGATCCTTAACAACAAATAAAAGAATCATTTGGTTACATAAAATGTATTTCAGATACAGATTTCCACTGTAAGGATTATAGAGTTGATCTTCAGTACTGTCAGTTTTCTACCAAGACTTCGAGATTGAGTCTGTTGAGGAAATTTTAAAACAAAGTTATGCTTTGTTTGCATCATCAAACACTTCATTTAAGTCTTTTAGAATCACTGATTAGTCATCTCAGAGAGATTTCCACTTGTTGCCTATGACTAAAAGTGTATCACTGTGAATTTATCAACTTGTTTCAACAGAAGATCGTATTTTTATTTTTGAGCATTTTGGGAATTATTTAATTCTTTTATCAGAATAAAAACAGAGTTCAGTTTGGTCACATCTCTAAAACAAAATCATCAGCTGATCTCATCATCTTCTGAATGATCACTATCCATCTCCTCTTCAGATGTGACATCAGGATCATCGGCCTGACTGAGACACTTGCTGCATGAACAGGTGAACAAGTAGTTTTCTCTGAAATGATCACATTTGAAAGTAACAGGTAAATGTATTCGCAAAACTTTGTAAATGAAATTTCGTGCGTGAATTAAACACTTAATTTATGTATGATAACTAAGAAAGAATTAAGATTTATTTTTTAATATATTCTTTCTGATTAGCAGCAAGGAATCTTTTATACACACCATTCCACTGACAGAATAGCGTAGTGTCAACTAAAAGGTTTGTAGGAATATTCACATTAACAAAGTTTTCCTTGATAAATCACAGGACTGCAAAAAATGTTTGGTTGTTGAGGAACTGATTGCAATTAAAGTAATGATCGAGTATTTCAAAGTTTCTCTGAATATATATATATATATGCAAAATAAAGATATTTATTTTATTCACTTTATTCTTTCCTTTTTGGATAATGTATTGTTTGATGTATGATTCACACAAACATACAAGCAGCCTGTACTTATTTGTTTTTGTTCTGCAACACATAAAAGTTAAAAATACAACAACAATGATTACCTCAGTAGTTTATTTCTACTGTGTCGACTTCTTTCTCTGTCACACTCGTCCAGGTAGCTTATGCAGATTTCCTACAAAACAGTAACAGTTAGTGTGATGTTTTCTAACTGTACATACAAATAGCTTTTTTCACACTGAAACTCCAGTAATTCCTGTCAGATATGTGTGAATTTTTTTTTTTTTTTTTAATAAATTAATACACATGAATTTGAAGAAATTATTATATTTATTTAAAATTTTATAATATATAAAGAAAATTCCTTATTTAGAACACATTATATAACAAGGTGAGCTCGACTTCATATGTTCGTCACATAAATAAAAATGCACTCAATTATTCATGGGCTGACCAAGAGTTGTAGAACTTGGCAAACAACATATATGCTCAAATAAAATGAAATAGTTAATTGTATACACCCAAAGTATCGATGTAAATTTATTTTTAAATGATGGAATTGTTAACATGGTGATCATAATTATAATGTTAAGTCACTGTAAGAAAAAAAAAAAAAAAATTAAAATTAAAAAAAAAAAAATTAATAAATAAATAAATAAAATGAACCAGTTTTTCACCTCGTCTGGTTTAATGTCATCCAATGCTACAAGAACCAGGGTGTGATTGTTGTGTGGAAAAGATATTTCTGCATTTGGAACACAACTGTGATTGCCTGAAAGAAATTCTTTGCAATAATAATAATAATAATAATAACAACAACAACAACAACACATATTGTGGAGATAAACATAGTACCAGTTAGTCATGGTATTCCAGATAGTTGTGCTCAATATGGATCAACTTACATTTTACCACAGTTTAATACAATCTATCTTTTGATATATTTCTCTGTGTTGTGTGTTTGTGTGTGTGTTTAGCTTTGTTCTTCACTGAGTTAAAAGCCATCTGAAGGCAAAGAATACAAGTAATGGTAAGCTATCTTTCAGCTATGAAATGTAATGTGGCACTTACAAGCACTCTGAAGCTCATAAAGTCCTGATCCTTCACAGTTGAGAAAATGTCCAGATACTGTAAATTAAAAATAACAAAAAATTCATCTCAAACTGTAACACAATGGAATGTATGTATCAGTCAGACACATATTCTCTCTCTCTCTCACACCACATAAAAAGAAAACACAGGAAGAAATGCAAATGCACTGATTAACAGTACCTCTGTCCATATCTTCATACAGCTGGTCTATAAATAAATCAAGTTTTTCTTTCTCATCATCTGGCAGTTTAAGAGCTTCACAGTTTTTCACCCATCTGCTCACTGAACTGTAAGTTAAAACATAACACACGATAACACAGGCAATAATACATGTTCAAAACACAGGCTATAACACTTGATTATAACACAGGTTATAACAATAACATACTTGATCTTGGAGAAGCAATAATATACTTGTTCGTAACACAGGCTATAATACATTTAATCAGAATTCAGCCAGTAACTCACTTCTTCGTAAAACAGTTTATAGCACATATATTTATTAGATAGCTATACCACATTTGATCATATAGCAGATAATATCACACTAGTTTGTCAGTCATAATATAACATACTACTACTTCATCAGACAAGCTGTAACATACTTGCTGACAAAACATTTGTTTTGAAATGATTGTTACAAGAGCTGGGATCTGAAAATATTTGGATACACTTCTTTGAGCAAAGACTACATCACTTAAATGGCTCACAAAATAAATAAACAAATTGTTTTTACCTGGTGCCCACTCCCTGTCCATTTGTTCCTATCAAAGCAAACAGTGACTGGAAGCCTTCAGGAGTGAACCACTGAAAAAAAAGAATATATTAATGCAAATATTGAAATATTAATGTATAGTTAGTATGAACAAAAATAATATAGGAATATCAGTACCAGATAGTTAAAAATGAAAATGGTAAAGATGATGGTTATGATGATAATAAGATTACATTAATATAACTGATTATTACTAATAAAAAGTCACAAAATTATGAATAATTGTATTTCACAAACAACTTTAATAACTATAATAATATTAATGAAAATTAAAATCTTTACATGAAGAAAATGTCACAGAGCTATAATATCAGTAAAATCATTAAAAAAAAAAATAATATATATATATATATATACACACACACACATATATATATAAAATAAATGTAAAACATTTTTTTTTTTTTTAAATTAATGTAAAGACAGTGAAAAGAAAAGTTCAGCTATTCTTATTATAATTAACAGAAGTTCAGAAATGTTTTTTTTTTAAAACAGCAGAGAGATCTTTAAAAACATCAGGTAACATGTTTTACCTGCTGAACATAATCTTCATACAGAACTTCTTTAATCTGACTTCTTAATACCTCTAGCTGTTCCTGGATAAAGGTAAACACATGGAAGTAATAAAGCAGGCTGAATCTTACTTTTTAATTTTATTTTATTTTATTTTATTTATTGTTGTTGCCCCACATTCAAAACATATACAATTATTCACATTAAAGTACAGGCACAACTATTACATTGTCACATATTTGGATATTAAAAACCTCTTAATAGATTTAGTGTGGGAGATTTTACCTGTTACTGTGAAAAGACCGTAACAAAATAAAGCCATAATGCTATGTTCTGTTTATTTATTAATATTTACTAAAAGCAAAACAAACAATAAATTAAAAAAAATTAAAATAAATTCAAGTTTAATATAAGTCTCTTCAAATGAAATGTATTTTTGTTATGTTGATATATAAAATCAACCAAACCTGAAACTGCTTTCCCAACAATTTGTGTACAATCTGTTCATCTTCATTAACAGTTGTATTCACAAACTGAGAAAATCTTCTGATCACATCTGATTTGTCACTGGCCTGATCTCATTTATAAAATAATAAAAAAAACAACATTTATTTTAGATACTAAAACACCACCACGATTCACATACTGAAATAGTATTTAATTATTCATGTGTGTTTAAATAATACTATATCTTTTCTTGCATTTGTATGACAGAACTAATTGCGTATATTTATTAACCTTAAAATCAATTGTTATAGAAGCTGTTATGGAAGGTGGTGATCTAATGATAAAAAAAGGAAAAGGTAAGTCTGGATAGGTCAGTAACAACAGATAAGACTTTAAATTATAATACAAAGTATATTGTTTTCTGTAATCATTAGTAAAGACACCTTCAGGTTGATCCCAGCCCTTAACTGAATTCTGAAATAAAAATGCTAACTAATTAGGAAATATGAACATGTGAACAACTATCTCATGTCTCTCTCTCTCATTATGTATATGTGCATACATAAACACTTACACACACAGACACAGATACATACATTCACATATAATGATATATACTAATATATATGTTCATTTATTTATACACACAAACACACATTCATACACCAGTGACTTTTTCAAATACCTGTTTAACCATAGCTATCATCTTCAGAATTAACGTGATGCTGGATGTTTCTGGTGGATAATGCATATTCCTGTACAAGAAAAAGTGTTATGAAATACAGGAATCAAAGACACAGATGTGATTAAAAAACACAGTCTTATTTCGTAATGCATCAATAATCTGAAACATTAATTTGTAAGAACGATAGATAATTTTTTTTATAAAATACATTTTTATTTTGTCAATTAGATTTCTAACATAGCTCCAAAATGAATATCAAAGTGTGCAATGATCATTTACACAGATACACACATATACACAAATGTCATGCACACATGCACATACTCACAAACACAATGAAATTAATTAAAATAATAATAATAATTAGAACAAAAATACACAATATACATATTTTATTTCACATTGCACTGTTGCAGCCCAAGTTATTTTTGATGTATACTAGTTTTCAAAGCCCCTCGCTGAACTAACCTCCATGTTTCTTGCAGTCTGTTAATAGGATGTTCAGGATCTTGAGCTGACTGTCCCATACACAACACCTGATGGTAAGTCTGCCAAGCTGCCTGCTGACATAACGCACAGCAGTAAGTCGCCTGTAATTTTTAAAACAATTACTTCTTCATGTAACAAGCGACAAACAAAAATTTACTGGAAACTTTTGAAGAATCTTATTTAATTCAGACAAATAATGTAATGAATTCACAAATATAAATTTTTTTTTAAAAAGAAAAATCAACTGCTGCCATTTTGTGAGTTACTGTTTCCAATTAGATGCAACAGATCTTTTTTATGTGTGCACCAAGAACAAGATGAAACCTCTAATTTAACATACCTGACAATAAGGACACAGTACAAATTGTGCTGGATTAACTTCGCAGCTCTGTGGGTAAGGAAGAGTTAGACATGGGTTATCTGTCAGTCGACGGCTGTTCTCCTCTGACGTTTCCAGAGGTGACATGCAAAATTCACAGGCTCGGTACTTGTATAACTCATTCCATGAAAACTGAGCTGAAACCAAAGGCGTTTCCTCAAAGATCACCTCTCCTTTCTCAAACAATGTCTTTGAGAACAGACCTCGACCCTGCAAGTTGTAGGAGTAAAGAACTCTGTTAGATTTATTACTAACTTTTTAATTATAAAATTAAAGCGCTCTTAATTCTTTAATTGTTTGGGAATGACAAATGTATGAAATATGTATAAAATATGTCTTTTCATACTTCTTGGTGATTCTTTTCAACATTTCTCATCTAGCTTATGTTGACTATTGTATTACCACATCTACGTGTTTTCATTAATTTCTTTATTTCATCTTACTCGATATTTCAACACTGTTGATAGCAGCCAATATAGAACTCTTTACTAATATAGTAATAACTGATCAAAATGTTTGGCTTTGCTGTCGTTCTAGATGAAAAGAAAGATAAGGTCACATTTGGCATTTGCTTTATTTAGTTACACTGACTGACTGAATATCCCCATTCTATTTGTCTTGTAATTATTCAGCATTAGTGTTAGTGCAACCTTTCTGGTGTCACTGTCAGGTTATTACTGAAATAATTTTCGTAAGTTATAAAATTTATTTACTAAGTTACGTAAGTTAAATATGCACTAAACAAGAAATAATCATAATAAATATAATGTTTATAATTCATAAATGATAATCATAATACTATTATTAACAGTACACTGTACAGACGTAACGGAGTACTAAGTAACTTAGTGTAAGTTACAAGTAGTAAGTATATTCAAACATTTATCCTGCACGTAAAAATTTGTGAATTACACATTATGTTTAATAGGTCCGTCGATTTTATTATTTATTAGAAACACAAGAGAACACCATAGATCAGGCAGTTTCATTCACCTTTTTACCATCGCTGTTGCGAACTTCCACGTTATGGAATACCGGTGTCGCCATTTGCAATTTTCTTTGGTAACTCTGACCATCTGAGAAACTGTCTTTCCATGACTGAATGGAATATTAAAGTCAAATATTATTTAATTCTCTAACTGAAAGCAATTTAGTACACTGTTAATAACATAACACTATAACAATACAATATAACGAGAAATAAAAATAAAACTATTTTTGAAATTAATAATAACGATAATGAACAAAATAATGCCCAACAAACGCATTCATAACACAGGGTGAATCAAAGGTAGCGCCCGATTTGGTTTCTCGGCTGTCAGATTATTTTGGGGAAGTCATGTTGTTAATAATAATTGTCTTGCACATTATTAATTTTTATAATTTTTTTATTTCTGATTTTGTTTTGCAGATTATTGCTGCGAGTTTGGAAAGTTACTAAATTTGCATCATTTTACTGAAATCGGGCACCATCTCTCTGACCGTGTATTAAGTGTTTTATTATTATTATCATTATTACTATTCAAAAATCGAGAATATAATATGATTAAGTGCAATTAAAATTATTTCAAATTGCTTACTTTTATTTCTGAAGGAAAGTTGATGAAAAAAGCTCTTACGTTCTTAGATCTATCATGAAAAATTCATAATTTTACTTATTTAGTGTCATCGTCTACATAGCAAATGCAACAGAATTTTTCAGCTTTTTCTGAGAAAGAAATTCGTCTGCTGTTGATTGACCCACAAAAACATGAATAATTTCCCTTGTTTTTGGCAAGAAAATTTACTGATGTATGGTTGTCAGAATGGACAAGACGTGCATGGCTGGGCCTTTTGCCTCCTTGGAATAAACTTCTTTGCTTAAGATATAACGTCTGTTTTATGTATCTTTAAAGTCTGCTGGTTTAGCTAATAATTACGTGGACAGAGACTATTTTAAAACTGCTTCTCTGTTTGAAATAATTAGATTATGTTCCGTACGTGAGGGATAAAAAAATTGTATTTTGTCAAAAAATGGACATCGATCATTTTACGTTTATACTCTTCAGTTATTGTTGTTATTAATAGTAACGTATTAAATATGGTATCACTCATACCAAAACGTCAACCACGTAAAATGTCAGAGAGAGACATAGATGGGGGCATTGAGAGAGAGAGAGAGAGAGAGAGAGAGAGAGAGAGAGAGAGAGAGAGAGAGAGAGAGAGAGAGAGAGAGAGAGAGAGAGTTGTTTACAGATTAAGGAGAGCTATATGTAGGTAACTATATCGGAGACCGAGACTGTGAGTGTTAATCGAAAATCTTTATTGATTCAGACTTACTCTGATGTAAACCAAACAAATAAAATAAAATAAAATAAAAATCTATTAAAGAAGGTGATTTTCTTCTTTTCAAAGTTTTGTGAACGTAGTATGCCTTTTGACCCGCAGTCGTGTGCGTTGGACATCTTTCCTTTTCTATTCATATCTGCTGTGTTTTATTGATAATCTCTAATTTGAAATGTTTGTGATATTTTGTATATTGAAATTAAATAGACGTCAGTATGTTGCTTCTGCGTTCAGTTGTTCCTTATTATAATGAAAGAAAGATTTTTTTTCTCACTTATGGTTGTCTTCTTGCCATACTCGACCTTAATTTTACAAATAAGAATATTACTGTAACCATAGAATCTGCCATTTTCAACGTTTCACAGCGTACTAGAAATACGTTTGATACATTAGTCTGTTTCATTCTTTTAATATAAAAAGTCATCATAGTACAGTAAGGTTTATTACTTACTGTACAGTAATAGCATAGACAGGACAGTACGTGCCACAACTAACTGACGAACTCTAAACCTATGACAAAGATAAAAATTTACAGAAATCAAGTTCATTATTTCGTGTATTTGGGGGCGAACGTGCGACCTCTAAATTCATTACTACTACATTATGTTAATGGTTTTGATTCAACAGCCATGAATTTAAAATCCTTACGTCTGTAATAGTACAAACGACGACCACCTGCGGCGATAGTAAAGGTAAGAAGAAGAAGAAGGAAAAGAAACGAAAAAAAAGGCGCTGCCCAGGTTGTCACGTGCCGCTCGACGCAATAAAAGCCGGGCTCATTGACAACCGAAAAGACCCGTGATAGGCCGTCCGTCTCGTAACAACATGTTCCGATTACTGATATGTTTTTATCTGTTATCACCAGCACTGGCGCAGCATTTTCGTGAGTGTATTTATGTTCTAATTAATATTGTTATTTTAATTACTTTCTGTGTGTTTTTTTTAATAATATTTTTAATACAGTATCTTAAAATGACAGTCTTCTGTGGTAACAGATATCGCGCAACTGTTATCATATAAATCCTAAAAGCAAAGCTCAAGCCATTTGTACTACATCTCACTTTTGACAGAATGATTTTTTATTATTATTTTTTTTTGTTTTCATGAAGATATCGAATTTATTATTATTATTATTATTATTATTATGTTTCAGATGTGGTTTGAAACATTACAATATTTATTTTTCATTTTCAAAATAATAATACGAAGAAAAAAGAAAGAAATAGTAATAACAGCATAAACTAAATAAAAATAATAAACTGAATAAAATAAGAATCCTATCGAGCTATTTAGACGTTTAAAAAGATAAAAAGAAACCAATTTTTCACATACTCTTAGGAGAAATCTGACAAAAAAAAAAAAAAAAAAAAAAAAAAAATGGTATCGCAACAATTACTTAAGTTAACAAGAACCAAAATTCAGCACCTTCTGATTCATCGATATTCTCCCTCAATGTTAGTTTAATTGTTAAAGTTCGATTATTTTTATTTCTTGATTTTTTTCACTCTTTTTTTAAATTTAATTTTATTATAATTATTATTAGTAGTTGTATTATTATTATATTGTTATTATTATTATTATTATTTTTTTTTTTTTAATTTTATTTATTTATTTACTTACTTACTTACCTCTTTATTTTATTTTCATTGGAACGGAGAAAGATCATCTCCAGTTATTTCGATTTGGCCACGAACTCCCATTTGTTTTCACTGAATAAGTGACACCGCAGTTAAATATAATTACCCTTTACTAATATTTCATATGTATAGTTGTGTGTAACCTTATTTTTGTTTCAGTTATTTTTTAATCTTATGTTTTTATCTTTATGTCTTATTTTCAATTCTAAACTTAAAAGTTTTAAAAACACAGAGTGGCATCCCTCTTAGAAACTGCCTAGCTAAATTTGGTGCTTAATATTTCATGCATAAAGTTAGTGAGAAATCTTATGACTTTTATTTCGTGCTTCATTTTATATTGTTATCCCTATACCATATTTACCGTTCAATTCTGACAATAATAATAATAATAATAATAATAATAATAATAACAATAACAATAACAATAACAATAATAATAACATCAACAACAACAATAATAATAATAACAAAAACAACAATAACAATAACAATAACAGTGAGTGGTATTCCTCTCAGAAAGTATTGCTAGTTCTCTTTTCAGATGTCAGACACATTGTGACGTCATTTTTGTTCTTGTACGTAGTTTTGCGATCTCGTGTCAATTTGACCTTTACTGTAAAACCTGTCTAACAGGAATATTTATATTTTAGAGCTCTGTTCTAACAAGAATGCTTTAGTACTGCGTTTTATTAATAATTAATTTCCTTCCATGTTTTTTTATTTATCAGCGAAGGTTCTTGCACTTTGTCACTTTCGTAGATGTAGATAAAATTGGATGGTCCCGATTACTTCCCGTTTTAAAAGAAAAGCAAATGAAAATAATACTAATTAAAAAAAAATTTAACGTCTAATTTAACTTGCTACGCCGCTTGTACAATGTATAATTGGTGTTTATATTGCCATGATTGTAAAAAGAATACATTTTTTTAATATTAATATCATTACTTACACGAATATACAAATTGCGGTTTTAGACCCACAAGTCTTAAAGACACACACACACACACACACACACACACACACACACACACACACACACACACACACTCTTAACGACTGAGCCTAATTTCCGAAGCCGGCTGCGTATTGGTTAAATGGACGCTTTTACGCAATCATGTATTTTCGATATCAATGAAAGATGTTTCTACTGTTCGCACCAACGTTAGTCCTAGATAAGAATATAATTAATGCCAGAAGGTATTAAGAGTGTGTGTGTGTGTGTGTGTGTGTGTGTGGGCTTAGTCCCATATGGTAGAATCCCATTTCGTAGAAAGGCTAAATGTGGTTCAGTGGTCTTATTGACATGTTTGGTTTTACCTCAGTCATTTTAATGAACTGCTCCAGATTATTTGGAAAGCGATTATTATTGTATAAATACAGTAACATCTCGCTTAACGATACCACGCTTTAACAATCTTTCTTCTTTACAAATTATATAAATAGAAATTTAATTTAATAGTTAATTGCTCGAAATAAATGATACAAATGTATACAGTGCATGTTTTTAAGTCCTTTTTCTTTAATTTTTCGTTCATTCACGAGCTTCTCTCAGTTGTGTTGATCAGTTGACACGTCATATGTGCATCTGATATTCTGATTCTCTTTTGTCTTCTGCTTCGATTTAGACTTAAACTTGTTTGTAATTTACCCTTCCAATATGTCAAAACGAATAACAGTATACCGGCAAATGCTGATGATAAAAGAAACGGAAGATAATAACTTTAGAAACAAAATACATTATCTTAAATGAAACCAAAACCCACAATGAGCGGCATATACTTATTTCTTAATGTATTTGTATAAATTGATTTGTAAATGATTTACTGTTTATTTAATATCTACAATCTATTAAATCATTTATGTCTAAACTGCCGTTTTATTTCTCCTTATTTCACCTTTTTTTTTTTTTTATGTCAGATCTCATCAGCGAGAAAGTAACCACTGCTTTTAACCTTAATTCTATGTAAATTAGTCTCCCGCTTACCTCACTTAATTATTGGAAGTTTTGGAACCAATTACATCTTTAATCTGAGGTATTATTGTAGTATGGATATTGCTTATCGCATAAAGTATGCAAATATGACAAATATCGAAATAATCTATGTATCGAATATAGTGAATGTAAATAATTAAAAAAGAAGGTATTTATCTAAAAGTATTCCCAATGATTTGGTCCTTCGTATAAAATTTTTCAGTCATAGCCAAAGTATTTGCAGGTCATAATATCTTTAGTGTACATACTATTAATATACTATGTCACATATATTGTATAATATGTGCACAATCTGAATATGTATGTGTGCATAACGTAAATATGATCAGTAACAGATATCTTGTACATGTTTAAGTTGAATACGGTTGAATTCGAAAAGTTAATGATAAATGTGACGTTCAAATACTCTATTTACTGAATATAAGTAAATTACTCATATGTAAAATATGTTTTGTTAAAAATTATATTTGCTGAATTAGTTATTTATAATATTTTTGTCGTATTCTCTTACAGAAGCAAGCCATTTTTCTTTTCTTTCATTCTTTTTTCGTTTTGTATTTTAATAGATAGATGAAATTGATGTAAAATTGTTTATTATTGGTTGCTTGTTTTGTAACGGAAATGAAATGTTTATGAATTAGAAATGACCAGTTTAAAAAAAAAAAAAAAAAAAAAAAAAAATAATAATAATAATAATAACAATAATAGTAACAGTAATTATAATAAGAAGAATAACAACAATAATAATAATAACAACAATAATAATAGTAATAATATTATAATAATAATAATAATGTTGATGATGATAATTATGATGATGATAATGAGAAGGAGGAAGATGATGAAATAATGAAAAAGTAACAAATCAACAACAAATGAGTTGTGAATGCTTATTCTGCTTTCGGTTGATGTTACATAATCGATTTAGGAACAATGCGCTCCCCCTCTGAATGTTAGAAAGAAACCAGATGTATGCACAGGCCAAGTTCATTATATACAGAGGTAATCAGGTATTGCGGTAAACCAGGTTTTTCTACGAAATGGGAATTATACGAACTGGGAATCTACCAAATGGGAAGACACCGCTCAGTCCTAACAGGATATTTGATTATATTGGTAACATACTGCATTAGTGTATTTTAATGCAGATCACACGGATCCGTACAAATTCTTCGTCGTAAAAACTAACATAAAGAAAGATTAAGTCTATCATTCCTTGCTGTGCTTTATGACAACGTAACAGGTAACACTTTTATTGGCGTTCATCTGTCAGTAACAGAAATTTCGAAATAAAAGATACTGATGTAACAAACAAAATAACAACAAACCAACCAAAAACCCACAAAAACAACCCAAATAATAATAATAATAATAATAGAAGAAAAAATAATATTATCAATAATAAACATAATAATAATAATAATAATAACTAATTAAAAAAACAACATGTGTGTGCAAGATATATCAAGGAATATTTGTAACTGGTGATAACAAAATACATGTATTCTAAATGTGTTCTAAAAATATTACTCAGTCTTTGGAATCACGATCTCAGAAGGTAACAGATGAACAAATGAGAAGATAGATCAGCGCATGGCTGTAATATACACACCATATACTCTAATATGTGCAGCTTGCTGAGTAAAGCTAAACAAAAAAACGAATTTCCATAAATCTGATGCAACAGTAGAAAACAGTTGCCGTCAAGGAAGAAAAATGCCGGCGTCTTGAACGAAGACGCTGTTGTTTTCTAGTTTATATCTTTTTTATGGCTCACATCAAACAAATTATCACATAATATTTTAATCGTTTCGACAGAGGTAAAACGTCTCGGATATTAAAATATAAGCGTGCTTCTTCATGCATAAAAAAAAGAACAGTTAGAATGTTTAGTCATAGGTTATCTATCCACAGACAGTCAGCACTCGGCTAGATGGCGCTGTGGATGCGATGTTGGTTCTGATTGGTTGTGTCTGAGAAGTTGTAACCAGCTGCACAGTGCAAATAAGTTAATTCAAAAATAATAGTAGCTAAATTAATAAATTTAAATTGTATGTGTATCTGTTATAAGAACTGGATCAAGTTGTAGATCCGCATTTTCTCAAAGCTGCGTAAAACTGTTTATAAAAATTATGGAGCCCTGTTTCATTTCTCAGATTCTATCGCTACTTTTTTAATAACAAAAAAAAAAAAAAAAAAAAAAAAACACCTAATAATCATTAACATAAAATATTTCCGTTTAAAATGCTATACTGTTATTAACAGAACATTAAAAAATATAATAACAATAATAATAATAATAATAAATTAAAAATTACAAATATAGGAGTTATAATGTAATTTAGAATTGTTGCTCAGAATTCAGAAAAAATCCTTTCAAGTAAAGAAACGAGTGGTTCTAATAATTACACAGAAAAGGATGTTTTTTTTTTCTTTTTTACCCCAGTAATTCTTAATCCACATTATCAAATTTCTTGTTTAGAAGTGACAAACAAACATTAGAATTTACAGCTCCTAAGTAATGTAAATAATTTTGAAATTATAAGCGATAGCCTTGAAAGTAACAGAACGTCACTCCGATTTTTTTTCCGTACAATTATACGAGAATTTCAAAGCAGGTCTATATTTCTTATAAATAAATTTAATGGTTTACTTCAACTGAATTAAATCGTTTTATTATATGCTAATTTCTTTCAGAATAACTTAACAGGGGTGTTTCCGGACATATGCGACTGAATGTGACTCGGTCATGCGCATAAGAGATATTACGATTTCTTCAGTCACGTTTATTCCAAATAATATTCATGCGGGGGATTTATCGTTCACTTTAAAGGGTGTGGAAAATATGCTTAGAAAAATATAACCAGTAATTCTGGATTAAAAAGGAACAAATTATAACTTTTATATCCGTTTGCCGCCTTTATTAAATTTAATGTATTTCGTTATTAATGTTCTTGTCGATTTTATATAAATCTTTTGGAAAACTGTCACGTTTTATATCTCTGACATTCAAAAACTGAGTCATATATTCATTTACAGATACGTACATACACAGACACACATCTAAATACACACATCCATCCATACATACATACATATTATATATTCATAGATACATACATAAGTACGTACAAACACAAACAAACACACATAGATACATACATACACACATGATTAAATACATACTCGTGGATACAGACATGCATGCATACAATATACATACATACATATTTATAGAGATACCAACAGACATATAAAATAATACACACAGCGAGACAGACATACAAAAAAAACACACATGTGAGACATTATCATTTTTGTGACCCGAACTGTTATTGTAATTCTCTGTAATTTGAATTTGTTCTGATAAAGAATCTATTAGTTACAACATGGAATGTTTCGAGTCGTATGCTCTGCATGTTAAATAGTTAACTCTGCAATAAACTGAAAGCAAAAAAAAAAAAAAAAAATAAAAAAAAAAAAAAAAAAAAAAAAGAAGAGAATAATAAAAACAAACACTGTCCCGAATGCCATTCATATCTACTGGACGCTTTTAACTGCCTGGCAACCGGTCAAAACAACACTGTTCTCCGCCGTGTTACCGCGTGTTTTGTAATTTCGCGTTTTCGACGACGTATCTTCTCACATGAAAACAAAACAACAACATGATTTACAAAAAAAAAAAAAAAAATAAAAAAAAAAAAAAAAAAACCTATTTTGGTTAAATATTTTAAAAAATGTTAACATTAAAAAAATTAATTAAATTTTGAATTCTTTTAATCTTAATTTTTTTTTTTTTTTTTTTTTATTATTTATTTATTTATTTAAATTTGTTTATCCAACTTCTGAATTTAGTAATAAATAAATAAATAAATAAATAAATAAATAAAAGAAAATAAATGAAAAAAAACAAACAAAAACAACAAATAACCCCCAAAACAACAACAAATAAATAAATATATAAAATAAAACTATAGCAAAAACAGATAAATCCAAATTGTGAAGGCGTAGAATAAATATGTTAACATATTAACAAATCAGAATTGGCTTGACCTTTATAAGGAAGTGTCGTTAAGATTCGCTAAGATATGCAATGCAGATAAAAATATCTTTAAATTAAAATTTTAAAATCGTCCACCTCACAAGTAAATTATAAATTTTCCACTAAAATAACCAGGTGTCGAAGTCTGATGTCAGATAACAATGACTCCATTGAAAAATAACAAACTCATTTATAATGTATTAATAAAAAGCTTCCTTCTTCTTCGGCCGACCAGGATGTCGTCATTGTACATTATTATTATTATTATTATTATTATTATTATTATTATTATTATTAAATATTGAAATATTCATGAATTCGCACGTGCCTTGACACACGCTGTTATAAGCAAACGAACGAGATGCATCTTAGATCATTTTTTGTAGTGTTTCTTCATTTTTTTCCTCTTTTTATCTTTTTTAAAACATTATTTATTTATTTATTGTGTATATTTTTATGCCACGCCCGGCTGAATTACGTTAAACTTTTAATAAAATGAAGCTCCATTAAAATAATTCCGTCAAGATGAAAATACCATTGAAGAATGAAAAAAAAAGAAAAAAAGAAAAAGATTTTTTTTTTTTTTATACATCTGATGAACGAACCTACATAATAAATTAGAATAATATTTTAAAATAAGTATTGTTTTCATTTAACGACGCTTGTAAAAATTATTAGATTTTAAAATGAATAATGAATACTTTCTTGCAATCATTGCAGCTTCTGGCCTGGATGATATTCTGAATAACTTGGTAGAACTGTCCGTTATAAACACTCACCATGGCAGAAGTTTCAGAGCCTTGTCGGACTCCTTTTACCAGCCTCGGATTTTAGATGCAAGGTAAAGTAATAAAACTGTCATTTGCTTCGTGTTAACATACCCGGTGCCCAGCCAACGACCAAACGTACAACAGACACTTCGCATATCAAAGTATAGTTTTACAGATTATCAAATTTTTTTTTTTTTTTTTTTTTTTTTAGAATTATTTTCATTTATTTAGTTTAATATTTATTTGCTACTTTTTTTTTTTGTTTGTATGTGTGTATGTTCTATGAGTAGATTTCTATAACTTTGTCAATTTCCTTCTCAGTTTTATAAAATCATGTACGTTTTATTTTTTTTTTTTTTTTTTTTTTTATCCTACAGTTTATAAACGTATACGGATGTGAGTTTAAATTTAGCAACGAATATCAGATAAGTAGTCCAGATGGAAATCATCTTTTCCGAATTGGAAAAAAAAAAATTAAAATTATAATAATTTTTTTTTTGTTTTGAAAAACACTAAGGAAACCAAAAACAAAACGAAACAAAGAAAGAAAGAAAGATTTAAAAAATAAAATTAAGAAATAAAAACGAAAACGATTTTTTAAATACCATACCCAGCATTTCAATAAGTATAGATTTTGGTAGAGATTTCCTCGGCCACAGGTCAATAGTTAACTATACCGCATGACACCATAGAGGATACAAACATGTTGGTCTTCGGCATCTTTATAATCTAGAAATAACAGTTAACTGTTCATCTTTTCTTTTGTCTGATAAGCACTGCGGGACAGATCTCTGCACCATGCTAAAAACCACCTTGCTAGTGCTTTTGCAATGTCACTTATAACTGCCATGGCTGTACAGAAACTGACGATTTTTATTATTATTATTTTTTTTATACAAAGATTTTATATATAAAAAAAAAAATATATATATATATATAAATCTCTATTCCGATAAAAACGATATCCACTGAATGAGGTTTTTTTTTATGCCTACGGTCACCGCTTTAAGTCTACCGACATCGTTGCTTTGAAAGACGTAACTGACGTCAAAGACATCAGCTATTGCCTCGTTTCTCGTTTCAAAAATAGCCTAGTTACGGCCATGATTGCGTTTATTTGATTTTCAGATCTTGCCACCCTAACTCCAGGTACAGGTCTATAGACGGGGCATGTAACAACCTGTTTAGTCCTAACTACGGAAAGACATTCCGAAAGCTCAGACGACTTCTGCCGCCCAGATATGACGACGGTAAGTATATATTTATGCTGACTGTAGATGTTTATAAACTTAGGGGTGGAGAGCACCCGCAGGATTCGACCTTCCTCGGTGTTCCACGTGAATCATTTTCAGTTCAAAGTTGTGAAAACTGTATTTATTTATTTGTTTGTTTGTCAAAGCCACGTCATGTTTTTCTCTTTGTCTAATAATAATTTTTCAAAATGCCTCAAGGGATCGGACGACCTCGTCTGTACCGTGGCAGACAAATACCTCTGCCCAGTGCACGAAAGGTCAGCACGAGCTGTCTGCTTCCCGACAACCCTCGTCTAAAGGATTCCACGCTGACGCTGATGGTAATGCAGTTTGGACAGTTTCTAGATCATGACATCACTGCCACGCCTGAATTGCACAGTAATGTTGTTTTTTTTTAATCATTTTTCATCATCTTTGTTATCATCTAACATCATCATTATTGTTATTATTTTATCATCACCATCATGTTATCGTTATATTATTATCATTCTCATTTATATCAATATTATCATTTTCATTTTCATAATTATCATAATAGATTATATTATATCATCGTTACAATTATCGTCATCATAATTGTAATTATATCATCATCATCTTCTTCTATATTGTATTATTAATATCATCATCATCAATTCATAATAAAGATTATCTATAATTTTGTACATTTTTCTTCTATTGTAGTGCCAAAGGACTGTTGCTCATCTCTGTATGGAACTGTACATAACCATTATTACTCAGGGTATGTCACATCAGCACTTCTTTAAAATATAAACTGTACCGAGATTTCCGATTTGCAGTTTCCTGTAAGAGTGACTGTATATGTTTATTATCTTTTTTTAAATCCATTTTTCTAATTATTATTATTATTATTATTATTATTATTATTATTATTATTATTAATTTCGTAAACTTTATTCAGTGGTTAACAGATACAATAACTATAATACAGCCTTAGCATATTTCCAATTAGTAAGGGCCGGTTTTTTTTTTGCCCTGTAGTAAAGAACTATCTTAAGAATTAATAAGACGCAAGATCATGGTTCTGCAGATGGCTAAAACAAAACTCCAGTGCTGACGAATCAAAGGTTGTGGTATGCACTGTTTTGTCTGTGGGGAAAATACATATAACAGAATTGTTGCTTCAGTGGAAAATGTAGAAAATTTCATCGGAAGACAAACCATATATCAGAATAATTATTATAAATGCCTAATAGTTAATAATCTAAAACAGGAGATCAGTACGTTCTAATGATGCCACTGCATTAATACAACTTTTAATTGTAATTACAGCGGACCATGCTTCCCAATTACAATCCCACGCAATGACAGGCACTTTAGAAACCGTTGTATGGAATTCAAAAGATCTATGCCAGCGAACGATTCAAGTAAGAACTAATAACTGATTAATACAGTAGTGAAAACAATAATTGTACGTATCGTCAAGTAGGTATGCCGCAGTCCTAAATACTTAATATCAATTACATAGCCGTCAGAGAATTCACAGATATGTTAATATAGAAGAAATCATAATATCCTATTGATAAATGTCGACAGTTCTAAATTCGCAGTATCATAGAGAAAGGTAACTGAAAGAGCCCTAAAATGCTAAAATCCCGCAGGTAAATCGCAAATTGTTTGTCTGCGTAGTTTGTTTTATGGTTGATGAAATGGTTGTATTTTCAGTCAGTAATTTGCCGTAGTTTTATTTATTAAAATATTTATTTATTTATTGATTTATTTATTTTAAAAGTTGGCCCGCGAGAGCAGTTGAACGTCGTTACGTCATACATTGATGGCTCTCAAGTTTACGGATCTTCGCAGGAAGAAATGGATCGTCTGAGACTCCACCGCAAAGGTATTACGTCATGCATACATTATCATAAATTATACTTAATTGCGCCACACTTCTGATGATTCTTTAATCTTCTTCCTTTTCTCTCTTTCTTTTTTTCTTCTTTTTTTTTTTTTTTTTTTTTTTTTTTTTTTTTTTTTTTTTTTTTTTTTTTTTTTATTTCTTTTATTTTATTTTTTTTTATTTTATTTTTTTTTTTTTTTTTTTTTTATTTTAATTTATTATCATTATCATTATTATTTATTTTCTTTGCGTATTCAAAATGTAATATACATTTATAATAAATATTTTTAATCATAAAGTGTTTTATACACACACACACACACACACACACACACACAAACATATTTTTCTGTCTCCTATTTATATATCTATAGAAATACCTACACATAAGTATGTATGTGTGTGTGAGCAACCAGAATAATACAACGTAATTCTAACATTTATTTATTTACTGACTTATTTACTTATTAATATACTCATTTACTGACATTTATTTATTTATTATCATCATCATCATCATCATTATTTATTTATTTATTTATTGTTGTTGTTGTTGTTGTTCAGGACTTCTAAGAACATCTTTGTTTAATTTGTTGCCGACGACATCAAGTGATCGTCGACCTTGTGTGGAAAACGACACAAATTTCTGTTTTGACGCAGGTACTATTCTTCGCATAGACTCCATTGTCTACACTAACATTACGAGTAACACACACACACACACACACACAGAAAATACAAAACAAGCTTAAATTTAATTCCAACTGCTTTTCACTGAGAAATATAGTTCTAACTTCGGCTAACGAAAATATACAGCATGGATAAAGATGCTTGTCTATCTATATTTTTATCTATAGGTCTGTCTACCTGCCTGCCTATCTCGCTCTGTCTATTTATTAATTAATTAAGTTATTTTAATTTATTTTTTTCTTATTTATGTATTTTTTTATTTATTTACTTTAATTTCTTTATTTTTTTATTTTTTTTTTTATTTTCTTATTTATTTTTTTTTTTTTTATTTCTTTGTTTGTTTGTTTGTTTGTTTGTTTGTTTGTTTATTTATTTATTTATTTATTTTATTTTATTTTATTTTATTTATTTATTTATTTGTTTGTTTGTTTACTCCAACAGGCGACGTTCGCGCTAACGAATTTCCAGGCTTGACCTCGCTTCACACGCTGTTCCACCGCCAGCACAACAGAATCGCCGCCACTCTGCAGGTCCTCAACCCTCACTGGAACGACGAGACGATCTTCCAGGAAAGCAGAAGGATCGTTGGAGCCATTCTCCAACACATCACCTTCGACCACCACCTTCCCATAATCCTGGGAGAGGCCGGGATGCGGCGACACGGCCTGAACAAGCGGTACCGCTACGATCCTCAACTCCACCCCGAAATCTTCAACAGCTTCGCCACGGCCGGCTATCGTTTTGGTCACTCGCTGATCACGCGCACGTACAGAACCTACTCCAGCCGCGACCAGCGCATCGACCGCATGTTCTTCAGGCCGCATTACCTCACTGGAAACTTCGGCCACGGCGTGGACGAGATCCTCCAGGGAATGGCCAGCCGGCCGTGCCAGAGGGCCGACAAGTTCTTCACGACGGGCGTCACGGATCACCTGTTTGAAGGCGCCACGGCAAACGGCGAGACGTTCGATCTCGTGGCCAGGAACATCCAGCGGGGACGCGACCACGGGCTCCCGTCGTATTCGGAATATCGCAGACTGGCTACCGGCAACGACGGCTACCAGTGGTCCGGCTGGAATAGCCAGTGGGGCAACGGTCTCACGTTCCTCAACGACAGATACAAACGCAGTGCTGGACGCACCAAGCGCTATGCCTTTTTCAGCTGGCTGTGGGATGCCTGGTTCAATGCCCACCACAATCACTCGCAGGCAACGTTCAGCGGACAGGCCCAGTTATCGGGAAGATGTCTTCAGGCATATGGGTAAGACCACAGTGTTGTTACTACTACTACTACTACTAGTACTACTACCACTATCACAACTACTACTACAACCATAACTTCTTCTACTACTACTACCATTACTATTGCTATTATTATTATTATTATTATTATTATTATTATTATTATTATTATTATTATTATTATTATATGCAGAAGTGTATTATCAGAAGCAACAACCAGTATTGTATTGTTATTTATTAATATCTATTTTCAAAGATTTCTATACAAAGTTTAGTATCATTTTAAATAATTAAATTACCTTTTATTACTGATTTTGATTACATACATTTCTGTTTAATGGCAGCCAGAGTCTACGTTTTTGTTCATAACAAAATATTAACTTAACAAAACAAACCCTGAAATTTTCCTTTAGTTAATTTCACACGTCCAACAAAAAAAAAAAAAAAAAAAAATTAAAATGTAAAAACAAATAAATAAATAACAAATACATGTCACAGTCAAACTAATTTCCTTAACAGATATAATTTCAATGACGTTGATCTCTATGTTGGTGGCATGTCGGAACCGCCCGTGGAAGGGGCACTTTTGGGGCAAACCTTTTCGTACATCCTCGGTAAACAATTCTTCCACATAAAGAATGGGGACAGATTTTGGTACGAAACAAAGGATGAAAAACTTGCTTTTACACCAGGTATGACTTGTACACTAAACTTTCGTTTAATTGTGAGTTAGTTATTTGATAAATGCATGAAATGGTGGTAGAGGTAAACACATACAAACGAAGAGAGATTAAATAAATCTGATATGACAAGGTTAAATTTACACATAAATTATGTATGTGGATGTATGAATGTATATATATATACAGAGGCGTACCTAACGGAAAATGGCACCCATGGCAAGCGTTGAAATTGTTCCTTTATCCTAACATCTGACACCCATATTTCATGTAACTTCACAATAAAAAAAATACCAGTCAAGTTTAATTGAAAGTGCTCAGTGCGCCCCTCTTCGAGTGACTCCCAAAACACGTGCATTATTGATAATACGTTAGATACGCCACTTTATATGTACGTTTATTTGTATACGTATATGTATGTGTATATATAAAATAATTATACGTATGTGTATATATATATATGCAATAATTATGTTATTTACCTATCTGTCTGTCTGTCTGTCTATCTATCTATCTATTTGTCTGGCTATCTGTCTGTTTATTTATTTATTTATTTTTTTATTCAGCTCAGCTTAGAGCTATAAAGAAGGTGACACTCTCTCGTGTATTGTGTGACAATACAAATATAGGTTCTGTTCAACTAGACATCTTTTCACAACCTTCTTACAGGTAACGCATAATTATGATTTACTTGTTTGGCTTTTAATTATTATTATTACTATTATTACTATTATTATTATTATTATTATTATTATTATTATTATTATTATTATTATTATTATTATTATTATTATTATTATTATTATTATTATTATTATTATTATTATTATTATTATTATTATTGTTATTAAAATATATAACGTTACATGGGGTTAGATTTAAAATGATTGTTTACCTCAGTTTCATATTATATACCGTAAACAAATTATTATTATTATTATTATTATTATTATTATTATTATTATTTTTTTTTTTTCTCCAGAAATCCAGTTGTTTCGTGCAGCAATCCAAAAATCCCAATCATCGACCTGACGGCCTGGCAGGAAATCCCACTGCACTGAAAGACAGACAGACAGACCGACATTTTCCTTTCGACCACTTAAAATTAGATTTATTTACTATATATCTTTCTTCATCCTTTTTCTTTTCTTTATTTTTAAATTTAAATTTTTAATTTATTATTATTATTATTTATTATTTTTATTATTTTTTATTATTATTATTATTATTATTATTATTATTATTATTATTATTATTTATTATTATTATTATTATTATTATCATACATTTTTTAATAGAATGGTTTAGTTTTGATTAGTTTTGAAAATCTAGTGCGACACCTATGATAAACAAAACATTTACGAATTTAAAATATTGTAATCTGTAATTTTAAAAGCATAAACTAAAAGTAAAAATGGAAGCTTTTCATAGTTAACAAAAAGTGTATATAACAAATTTTTGATTCTTTTGTATTTTTAGTTAAAATCTGTTTCATGTAAAATAATTAAGTTAAAGAATAGTAATTTCTTTCGTTTCTTCAGAATTATATTAAATAAGAGAACTTAATGTTTCATAATTGTAATAAAATACATTTTTAATTCTAGTTAAAAGGATCATATTAATAATACGGTATGTGAACTGGCAAATAACTGTTAATATTGTATATTATAAAATATGTTTTATATAAACCTAGGCCTGATTGTATCTGTATATTAATTGTAATTATCATTTGTGTCTGTAACAGAAGAAAAAAAAACTGAAATAAAAGTAAAGCAAACCAGTTTTTAGTTTTTAGTTTAAAAAAAAAAAAAAAAATAAATTGTTGTTGTAAATGCTCCAAAGCCCTGACATTTTTCGTCTTTGCTTACGTATATGTAAAAAAATAACAATAACAATTTGTTGACAGTGTATCCAATACAGTGACAGCAGCGCATTTCCACATTCATGAATCATGTTAATAACTTAATGATGGGTTTAATAATAATATTAAATAGTAATGTCTTTTAAAACATTTATTAAGTTACAATCAAACATTATGATACAAATACAGTTATTATTTTAATAGCACAAAGAACGTTTCAGAGATGAAGTATCTGTAAATCTTTTTAAACAGAAGCGAATGAAAAGCGAATTCAAAATGAACGATTTCTGAAATAGAATAGCAAACACACCTGTGATGATGATGGTGTCACAACAGTTGATCATGTACAAATCAATGACCATTCCCTTCGCTACTGATTGGCGACAAAGCTGATTAAATTGTTACTACACCAAAAAAATGAAGAATTATGAATTTTTTTAATATATATATATATTAAAAAAATCTTTTTTATGAATTTTTTTAATATATATATATATATATATATATTAAAAAAATCTGTTTTGCAAAAGAAATATAATTACCTTAAATATAACAGAAAATGGCTGCTATTGTTGTATTATTGTATTTCACGCAGTTTTCTTCTGACCACGAAACAGGATAATAATTATAATAATATTCGTATCCTGAAGTATGATCGAATTATTTAGCAGTGTTAAAACGTACATATTACTATGAAGTAATTTAACGGTATTATAATACTTATGCCGAAACATACTTGAAGTTATTGAACAACATTATAACATTTTTATCTTGAAGCATCATCAAGTAACGCAAAACTCTTTTAATATTTTGTATACTTTGTCATTTAAGTCTTTTACCCCTGTATGTTGAAGTATTGTTGAGTCAATTTTTTTTTTTTTTTTTTTTTTTATAATATTCGTGTCTTGAAGTATAATCGACTAGTTCAGCAGTGTAAAAACATGCTTACTATTTAAGCAATTCTTACAAAAAATATTACAAATATTACAAATGTCCTTTAAAATGTAAAATAATCATTTATTATTATGTCTTTATATACCATGGAGTCACTTAACAGTCTTTTAAAAGGCATATCCTGAAGTATGCAATATTCGGACCCTGAAGTATCATCGAGTCATGTAACCATCGTACGCAACAGGAGCTGAATTCCTCATCACTCGTCTGCCATCTCGACTTCTGTCGCCTGACTGCATCTCTTGTAGGGGAATGTTGTCTCTGCGAATAATAATAGTAATAACAGTAATAATAGTAATAATAATAATAATAATAATAATAATAATAATAATAATAATAATAATAATAAAGTAATAGTAATAGTAATAATAATATAAGAACAACAACAACAATAATAATAACAATAATAATAGCAATAATAATAATAATAGTAATAACAGTAATAATAGTAAGGTAATAGTAATAGTAATAATAATATAAGAAGAAGAAGAAGAAGAATAACAATAATAATAATAATAATAATAGCAGTAGTAATAATAATAATAGTAATAATAAGAAGAAGAAGGAGAAGGACAATAATAATAATAATAATTAAGAGCAGAAATATTATAGTAGTAGTAATTGTAACTGAACTTCAGTAGTAGTGATGGTAATAGTAGTAGTAGTAGCAGCAGCATTAGCAACAGCAGGTGCAGCTGCAATATTAGAGTAGTAGTAGCAGCTGTCGTAGTTCACAATACGTCAGCATATTCTTTTTGTTCATTTTTTTGTGTTACCAGGTTTAGTTTCTTGTGTCAGCAGAACATTCACCCAAACAAATCTGATTTACACTCTTTTTTTTTTTTTTTTTTGTTCGTACTTCCAACACTGTTCTAAGTAAACTGTTGTGAACGTGGACGTAGTAGTAGTAGTTTTAAATGAAACGTACGCCACAAACGCGTCGTCGTCGCCGTCTTGGTCAGGGTAATCGGGTGGCAGACGGTAATCTGGCGGAGGAGGATGTGATGACGTCGAGTCTTGATCCCTTCGTCGTCTATCTCTGAATTAAAAAAATTAAAATAAATAAAATAAATAAATAAATAAATAAATAAATAAATAAAAATATAAAAAAGAGGCTAGATTATAAATAAGTAATAACAACACGCAGTTATATTAGGAGACTGAATACAAGACTGCGCACCAAGAACTTTAGATAAATAGGAGGAGCACTTGTTGGAACGGGAACTAAAAGAGCTGCAGCAAAAAGAAGATCATTCGTCTTACGAACCATTAAGCCTTAATTTACAAAAAAAAAAAATGTATATAACTACACCTCATGATATAATATGATATGTGGATACTAATTTCATGACGTTTCAAACAAAAATTTATAGTATTTATAAAGACGTGCATACTGAATGAAACGTTTATTTTCGAAACCAAACATGCGTAATTTTAAAAATGTCCGTTTGCAGACGACACAACAAACCTTTGTAGGGTCCCAGGGGCCGACTGGCACGTATCTCTCGGGCGGAAACCTCTTCTGTATATGTGGTCCCTCTCGAGGGTCATGGATCCGCTCCTGTGACCCATCAGGGGCGTGTCCCTCTTTTTGGACATCTGACGGAGGGTCAGGGAAGCTCTTCTCACCGAATCGTACCTGTTGTACTGTGGACTGAAATGATAAGTTTTAAATGTTTTTGAAATCTCGCGCCGAAGCTGATTCTGGAAACTGAGTGTTCAAAAATAAAGACAAACTGCTAATTGTTATTATTTATTTTTATTTTCGTTTTAATTTGCAAGTAATAGCAGAACAGCTGTTTTCGAGAGTTAAACCAACTCAGCAAATCGAACGCACCAAAGCTGGGTTTTTTTTTCTTCTCAAAAATGACTATGGATTTTACTTACTTACTTAAACAAATAAATAAATAAATAAATAATATATAAATAAAATAAAATAATATAATTGTTAAAGTTAACATTTTTGTTTCTCATTTGATGAAAATCCATAATTCAGTGTATGTAGGAATAATGTTAACAATTTTACATACTCGTCTGGCTCATGTTTTCGTTTTCTGAAATTAAAAAATTAAAAATAAATTTATATTTATAATTATAATTACGTTACATTACATTACATTACAGTATAGTATAGCATAGTATGGTATAATATAGTATAGTATAATATAATATAGTATAGTATAGTATAGTATAGTATAGTATAGTATATTATATACTATACTATACTATACTATACTATACTATACTATACTATACTATACTATACTATACTATACTATACTATACTATATTATATTATATTATATTATATTAATATTATATTAATATCATATCATACTATATTAATAATTATTGTTTTGTTTATTTGTTTTTATTTTTTCGCTCTAGCTGTTACGTGTTTTTACAACACACATAACAAACAATACAGCTTAATCGGTATCTCTATAAATAAATCACCCAGTGTGAAAGCGCCTTTAAGACAAACACCGAGTTTACCTCTTCGTGCCTGAACAACACATGAAGACGGCAAGTGAAAAGGCGAGCAGAACTCCGAGTCCACTGGGCATCACAACGGTTAAGAGAAAATCTAGAAAGAGCTTGTTGCAGCGTTCGTCCCCACAGTGGGTCGGAGGATCGTAGTGATGCCACACTGTAAGAGTTTCGTCCGAAGCCATTCCTGATCTGTAAAAAAATTAAGGTTGTTGCAGTTTGTTTATACACGTAAGCAGATACTTAACTCCAGTGCTGGGTTAAAAGCAAATGGACGCACTGGGGATAGAAGACGTGTGGTCAAAATGTAATAGGATGAAAAATACATTTCAAATTTTAGCACCGATATATATATATATATATATTCACATACATCCTTTACATGTATAATTTATATGAATATTCTCTTCATCTCTCTTTCTTTTTCTCACTTTTGTACATAGTAAAAAAAAAAAAAAAAAAAAAAAGATAGTATCATAAGCATTTAAAAGATAAAAGGGATTATTTGGCGAGTATCTCTAAACTGAAAATCCCCTTCTGCAGAGCTATTCCCTCCCCACAGTTATTGAATCCCTTCTGGAACCCATTAGTGACGTGACCCTCTTTTAGGTGATCTAATGCAACTTATAATTTACTGTGGTTCATAGCGTAAAATTAAATCTAATCATATTGTTCTTTATATGTTTTCAGTCACTTAACTGTATGGAAAACAATGGAAACGAGTATAAGCTGTCACGGGTTGCTATTGTTATTTTGGTGTTTTAAGTTTTTGTTGTTGGTACAGTTTCTTAGGCATAATTAATATTAACAAATGTATACATTTTATATATATAAATGAGAGTATATATATATGTACGTACGATAACTAAAAATGCATTCTGTACTAAAAATTAAGCAGTGATAATTATTTTGTTATATTTATAGTATTTTCATAACAGAAAAAAACATTGGAGTTCTCTCCCATGAAACTTTAAAGCACAAACGGTACAGCATTAATTAATCTCTTAATAAAATAAATAAAAAACTTTGATGATTTTTTTTTCTTTTTCTGTAAAGCATTTTATGTTAACATCAACTACAAACGACTATTTACTCATAAATTAGATTGCTAAAGGATTACATTTAACATTAATAAACATAAATACAAAATAAACCCGAGACGCTGAAAATCGCCACTGACCCGTAATGAATATCTTCAAAGAAAGTGCCTGATTTCGTCCGCCATTAACACGACTTCTCGATTTTCCAAACTGCAAACAAAACCAACGCTTTGCACTTTGAGATCTTTGTCTAATCCAGTAAACGTTCGTCTCCAAACCAAAACATCCTGTAACTTTTTTTGTGTACACGTTTTTTAATTTAAACCTAAGAACAAGTCGAGAGAAACTAAATATAAGAATACTTTAAGTTTAAGAACTTCCTGCCGTCTTTACATCCTCTCTCCAGTTGGTTACCATGGTAATGGAGTTGTCTAAAAATAGAACAGACACCGAGTTATTACGTTTTTTTTTTTTTAATGTTACAATTAGATTGTTTAGCTTCTTTCACTTTTGTTATGTTATTTGATTGTTATACTTTCTCCGAGCGAATGTTTCGATGACATAATTGTCTAAGTAAAAAACGGGGTTAAATGTTACCGCAGACAGCGCTTTTGATGTACGAATTTGTGTCTGGTTTTCTCGTTTAATGAGCTTCGTCCACACAGCCGAACTATTTATACTTACTATTATCATGATGTATTGTATCCTATAATACACCTATGATCTAAAGTGTTTTATTATTTGAAATAAAATTATATCCTTAACTAGAATCAGTATATTTTGTAATTTGTCATGTACTTTGACTCTCACATACGTAGATAACTGGCCTGACAAGCAGAGGGTCACAAGATCATATCTCTTCAGCGAAAGATGAATATAAAAGATGCTTGGCATCGCATCTTTAATCATATTTACGATGTCGTAAAAAACATTGAATTAAAATTATTTTGACATCTGGACTATTTACATTTTACTGATAAACTTGCCAAAAACATTTTTATTTTCATTTTTTTTTTTTTAATTTCTTGCCACATTAATCATTATCAACTAAAAAGTCTTTCGTATTTTAACATTGAAAAATGTCCAGTCCTGTATACTCAGTTCATTGTTTTAGAAATATTCATTTATTTTCTATTTTCTATACTAACAGAAAAAAAAAAAAAAAAATACTACTAAAAACAAACATGCACCACATTTTCCTCTGTTGCTAAGATACAAATAGAAGATTTTATTCTTAATAGATAGTAGCACTTTCTACGAGTCTGGATAAATGTTATTTCCTGAGCATATTTTTTTTTTTTTTTTTTCTCATTCTAAACGTCAAGTGGAATGTTTTCCTCTTCGATAGCCAAGTAAATTACAAAGCTGAGGCGATCCGGGCAACCTGCTGTAAACACACAGGTGATCCGAACCACGTGGGAACCAGACGCCTCGATCTTTTTACCTGCCTGTTTGTTTATTCTCCTACAATACCTGGTGACGTCATTTTGTATACAGCCTCGTTCGAAAGCTATCACGTGTATTTTGGTTATATAAAATACGAGTTAATGCGATTCAACTTGCAAAAATCGTTTTTTGTTCATAACGTAACGTGGAGTGTCAAGTGATCAGGTACTGTCTTTTTCCTTTCGTTCTTTCGTTTTCTCTTTCATTCTTCCTTCTTTTCTTTCTTTATATCGATTTCTCTTTAATTAAACTTTCGTGCATTTATTCTTTCCTTCGATTCTTTTTTCTTTCTCTTTTGCTTTCCTTTTCGCTTAAATTAACTTTTTTTTTTTTTTTTTTTTTTTTTTTCGTTTTTAATTTCATTCTTTCATTCCTTCCTGTTGTCTTTCTTTCTTATTGTTATTCGTTTTTCTCTGTTGTAGTTCTGTTAATGACAAATGATATTTAGCTTTATTAATAAAATATTTAAACTGGGTTTTTATTATTATTATTATTATTATTATTTTATTTAATCAAACTCGAATGGAATGTGACTGTTATAAAATTATTGATAATTATGTTTTATCTTATCGGTGATATTTCAAACAATACATTCTTTAGAAATGAATACCTTTACCTCAGATTGTCGTAGTATTTATTGTATAAGAAAACAGTGGTCGAAACCGATATCTTCGCACAGTGTAGGCTTTCAAAATGAATGAAAGATGCATTTACAGCACTATTACTGACGTTAATCTATGATATATACACAGCGATGATCTAAGATTAAGTTTGCAGAAATATTCTTACAGTTTAATTATTAATTATAACTATTATGTCATGGAGATAATTAGTGATAAATATGAAATAACAATTAACTGGACAGGAATACAAACATATTTTGCTTAATCAGTATTTGTTTGAAATTATTTATTTTTTAATTCATACTTTTTGTGTTTTTAATCCGAGATCTAAAGAGAATATAAATATTTTATTACTGCAAAGTTCACCGAAAGTAACAATGTAAAAATGTAACAAAAAATAAATAAAAATAATAATAAAAAATAAAAAGAGAAGTTTTGAAATTTAGATAATATTTCTCATTAAGATTTTAAAATAACTGTCTTTGTAATAATATTCGGAGAAAACGCCAGAAGTTCATTGGATATATGATAAGTCTATTTAGACTCCTACCATTATAGGCCTACTTATAAAATAATTATTCACCAACTAAAATGTTCTGCTTGAGAGCTGACTACCAAGCACAATGTTGGCGAATACTGTAACGTGATATTTCACTTTATTGAAATAACCACAGTTTATAATGAACCAGTTTGAAGAACGTGTTTCCAACTGAACTCTATTTATTTATTTTTTTAACAAAGAAATCTAAAATAAGAAAGTGTTCCACAGACTGAAATAAATGGGCGTTGTCAGGTTGCCAGCTTTTTTTTTAAATTCCACGTTAAACGGTTCTTTATCTTGTTCGGTGCGAAAATAAAACTTCATATTCTTCTGTTAACCTCTGTTAGTAAACACGCAGGTCACGTGAAGAAGAAGATTTCCAGAGCTATTTATAACCTTTAGAAACGGAACCGGACCTAAGTGCGCATTTGGCAAGCCCTCGCCAAAAAACTTACACGTGTCAGCCATAATATCGTTCCTATGGCAACCGTTATATTTATATCACTGGGAGTATTGGTGTGTTGTATATGGGAGGGGGGGTGTGTGTGAAAGACGACGGTACATGTTTGTTATACTCTGGTTTGAACTACGATTAACAGATGTATGGGATATCTGGTTACCATGCCAACCACTGCTTATCGTTACTTGGCTATTTTTTCTCTCTCTCTTTACTTTGAGCAGGGCAAGTTATGCCAATTTGTTTCATGACGTCAACACATCGCGAGATTACCGTGGAGCGGCTTGTCGGTACGGCAATGGCGACAGCGCCCTCTGTCGCCCAGCCAGCGTGTCCGGCCTGTCCCGACGTTGTCGCGCAGAAGGCGATCCTCGAGCAGCTGTTCGACAGGAAATTCGTCGAGGCGGAGTACTGGTACGTCGTGCTCGCCGAATGGATTGAACACCTGAAGAAGTACCTCGGCATCTCGAGCACGCGAAAGTACTACCAGAAGCGCGTCACGTCTCCGCCCGGGCCCATCCTGACGAGGCGGGACTACGCGCACACCGTGGACGCGGTGCACGAGGACGCCTGGCGGATGCTCGTGCAGTGGTACGGCCTGGCGGAGGGACACAAGCCGATGAAGCTGATCGTGTACGGCTACTCGCGCGCCGCGGAAATCGAACACAACCTCAACTCGTTCAAAGTAATGCTGACAACCTCGCCGCTCGAAGACTTTCACAACGTCAGATTCAGCAAGATGGAAAAGGTGGGCCACGTCGAGGCGAAGATACGAGACTTGTACAGGATACCGAAAAGTCACGCGTCGCGCCTGTGGGCGAAAGCCGATGTCGATAGCGACTGGAAGGCGCTGTTTCACAGAGACCGGACAATCGGCAAGTGTCTGGAAATCGATTCCGACTTCACCAGACCCATCTGCGCTCTGGAAGTCAACGACGGCGACGGGGTGTGGAGTCACAGTCCCGAAAACGTCGAAGCCAACTACGACTACCCCGTGGGTCCGCTCTACGAGCACAACCTCTTCGAAGACGTCACCTGTGCGTGGGAGATTGACATACACGAACAGATTGAACAGATAGGGAAAACGTTCCTGGAAAAACTTCATGCCAACTTCAGTGGTTTCGTCATGAGGGCTCGTGAGTACGTGGATGATCGGGAAAATCACGTGCGTGAACGAGAACGTGAAATGTGCGACAGAGAGACAGTAACGGACAGACTGAACATCAGACTGCAGGAAAAGGAACGACACCTAAACGCAGAGATTGTAAAAGTAAGCAAGCCAAAATTAGAGCAGTAGAAGTTAGAATAATAGTACTAGAACTTAGTAGTAGTAATAGAAGTAGTAGTACTAATATTATTATTAACAGAGTATTACAGTTTCTTCTAACGTCACAAACATACCCTTCTCAGTCCGTCGTGTACGCGATGACGTCACGCCTCTCCACTTTTTTAAAAAGTAAAATGGCGTCGTTCAAATGTTTTATAACAGTATTGTTATAATTTGGTGTGAATGATAATAACTCTCACAAAAAAAAAAAAATAATAATAATAATAATAAAAAATAAATAAATAAATTAATAATAATAATAATAATAATAATAATAATAATAATAATAATAATAATAATTTGGAAATGAAAATAATTTTTCACCTTAACAAGTAAAATAATCTGTAAGTGTCAGTTTCTTTCGGAGACGTTTCAACATTAATATCTAAAAATATTATCATCTTTTTATTATTTGCCAGTGCGACCAGACGATTGCTGAATATGAAAACAGACGCCAAGAACTGGAAAAACAGTACAGTGAAAAGATCGAAACTGCTGAAAGGTCATTACTACAGAAACAGGAGGAGTTTGAACGGGAAAAAGAGGAGTTACGTAAAGAACGAGAGAGATTTGATGCGGAGATCAAAGTAAGAAAGCTAACACAGTGACACAAAAGTTTAAAAAATAATAATAATAATTTAAAAATTGAATTTTTTATATTTAGAACTGACGGGATTATATTAATTCATTAATTAACGTGTTGTTATAATCCAGTCAGTTAAAGAAATTAAATTCAAGTCTTAAAAATAAATGTATGTATGTATGTATGTATGTATATAATAATAATATATAATATGTAATATATATTATATGTAAAATATCCATTCTTTGTGAGTATATGAAATCACTGCACATGGATAATAACTGATATACACAGTCTGTAGCAGTAATGATAAGAGCAGATGTAATTTATACACATCTGATCTGAATTAAAAACTCGTATATTAAGGGGAAAAAATCAACCAACTAACAAAATACATATGTGTGTATCTATCGTTATCGCTGTAAGACACAGCTTGTTTAAAATACACGCGTCTTAAAATAGACTTTGGGGCATTAAGCTCGTAAAATCTCACAAACAGGAAGGTCTCGCGCCCCGGTTTTAAGTGAAAAAAAAGAAAGAAAGACAGTAATAGCAAAGTTTTTACAGCTTCTCTACGGCTGTAACTGCACGCATAAATAAATAAATAAATAAATAAATACACTGAACAAGGAAGCAAGCAAACTAACAAAAAAGAAAAAAAGAAACAAGCAAATAAATAAATAAAAATATGCACATATATACCAACACTGATAACATATATTCAATGAGATTAAAGTGTCGTTTTGAAATGAGAAGATAATTTAAAGTAATGACCAGCAACGACCTAAATACAATTCTTACACATTCAAGTTTCTGTTTCATTACTGTTGGACTTTAACAGTAATATCAGTAAAAAGTTTAACAATAGTGAAATAGACATCTAATCTTATATTTATCTAAAACTATTATACCATTTTCCAACGTTTCGTGGCAGAATTTCGGATTCAGAACTGCAAAGAATATGTTCACAGAGTTGGCCAAGTTACTTGGAAGACATATCTGTTTCCCCGAGTTCTTTGAACCAAAATGCGAAATGACAGCCTAGAATGTCGATATGTGTGTTAGTGATGATGCCAGATGTAAAAGAGAAAATAAATAATATCAGTGGAACGTTACCATTGTTTAATCTACTAGTGTTTCAGAATGTATAAAATACAAGAAGTAGTGAAATAATAATTTCAAAATTGTTTCAAAATGTATAAAATACAAGAAGTAGTGAAATAATAATTTTTGAAAGAAACATATGTATAACTTGATGAAAATATGGTGTGCAGATGTGTCATCTTTTGTTTTGTACGTAACACTGGTGTCATCAAAAAATTAATTTAGAGAAAAGATATATATATGTACATAATATACATACATACATTTATATATATATATATATATATATATATATATATATATACACATATACATACATATTTATTATTATTATTATTATAAAAACTGCATAAATAACCAAATATATTTTAAAAAGTAAAAATATATTTACTAAATTGATGAAAGGATATATGTATAAAGTTACCTCAATAGCAAGCAAATTACAATTTAAAAAAAACCAAAAAAAATAAAAAAAAGCCACAAAATATTACCGCATCATCAACTATAACAAACACAAGCAAGAATGTGGAAACGAACGGCGAACTCATGAGTATTTTTTTTAACACCTTAACAGATTTTTATTAGTTTTTCTCTAATTATGTTTAATTTTGTGTCACTGAGAGTTACTATAATAGTAACATGAACTAAAATGTCTATACTCTAACTGCTGACTATTCTAACAAAATTTAATGACTACGTTTAACCGTATTTTAATAACAATGATTCTACTATGCTTTAGCTGATTACATATTTTATTACTTCAACATTAAAATAAAATATAAATGAATTTAAATAACTAGAAGTAATAATAAAGACATATTACAAGATCGAGCAAAAATAATAAGTAGACTAAAACATTTTGTTTCTGTGATTCACGACAGATTTAAAACAAAAGCTACACTAAATCAACACAGGACTTCAACATCAAAAAACGTTTTTTTTTTTTTTTTTTTTTTTTTTTTTTTTTTTATGGCTTATGTTTGATATTTAATAATTTATAGAAAATACTATCATTTTTAATTCTTTCTAAACATGACCTCCTATAGTTTAAAACCCCATTCTGTGTCTACAATTCTAATTTTAATATGACTCGCCAACAAGCATTATTCAGTAATCGATTTTCCGCCATTTTGTTTTCTTCCAGAGAATGTCAGAAATCTACAGAATCCAGGACAGCCGCATCAAGCTGGACATCGGCGGCCACCAGTTCACCACGTCCATACTGACGCTCACCAAAGACCCTCATTCCATGCTGGCAGCCATGTTCAGCGGACGTCACGAGCTGAAGCGAGAACCGGACGGAAGCTACTTCATAGACCGCGACGGCACTCACTTCCGCTACATTCTGAACTACTTGCGAGACGGGTGCATAAAGGAAGGTGTCCTTCCGCAGAGCGAGAACGTGTGGCGGGAACTACTTACTGAGGCGGAGTTTTACCAGCTCGGAGGACTTGTTGAGTACCTGAGCTCGCTGGTTTATGAGAAGTCCTACACGAAAGAAGGAGATACGTTTGTTTAGTGTATAAGACATTTGTTTTATTTCTTCCTTGTACTTTTTTTTTTTTTTTTAACACGTCCATTGGGATACGTTTATATAGAGCCCAGGATGTACGTGCTTGTACAGTTAGTGAGAGCACAGGACAGGTGGTTGATTAGTTCACAAGATATTTTAATTTGTCAGGAAAAAAACGTAAAACTGAAACTAATCGTCAAATGTTGTTAGGTGTGGTATTAAGCTGATGCTGATATTGTACACAGTCTGTCTCAGAGAATACAAAAGAAAAACCAACCCAGTAGTGATAATGGTTATATTAATGATCAAAGTGGTAATTAGATCAATACTGATGGCAAGCAAAACAAAAGAAGGAACTAACAAGACAATATATCATTTAATTTTTTTTTTTTTTTATATAATCCTTAAACAAATTTAATATTTAAATTAACATTTATATTCAGCCTTTTAATTTCCCCAGTGTCTGGAAGAGAAGATGGAGTCGCTGTTTGCAAATTATAACCAAGGGCCGTTACTCTTATTCTATCGCATCTCAGGAGAGTTTAGTTCGATGGAACACTATTTATATTTATAGTCTGTACAGCATACCCTAAAATGTCAAAATCACCAAACCTTTTTCTCGTAATGTAATACAATTAACTATCTATGCTGAGCTTATCGGAAAACAGAAACCCCAAACAAACACACAAAACAAAACAATGAATAGATAATTGTTGAATACTTTTGAAATTAAACGGCATGAGCTTTGCTCTTGAAATCTATTATAATTCTAATATAAATATATTATTTTCGGTTATTTTTCAGCTAATTGAATTAACGTACGTTCTCGCATTTTATTTTTGTATATCGATCAAACATTTTTTTTATTAAAGATTTTTAAATACCTGTCTGATATCAGTTAATCAAGATTCCGTCCATTTATACAAATGTGTTATAATTTTCGTTATTGTTTCGCAATATTTCTTGTCGCCATTGCTGAAGAAAATGGTTCAATCGCATTAAATGTATTTATTTTAAAAAAGCCAAGATTATGTGCGATTTTTCGAAGTAAGTGGCAAATAAAAATTTTGAAAAATATATTTTTTAATTGTTAGCATTTTGTTATATTATTTTCCTCTGATTTCAGTTCTAATGTGATTTATAATAAGTAAAATACGTATAATGATGATGATAATAATAATAATAATAATAATAATAAAATAATAATAATAATAATAATAACAACAACAACAATAATAAGTAGTAGTAATAGTAGAAGTAGTAGCAGTTGTTGTTGTTGTCTGTGGTAGTAGTAGTAATAGTAGTGGTTGTAATAGACATGTAGTTATAACAATGTAATAATAATTGTACTAGTAGAAGCAGTAGTAATAATAGCAGTAATGATAGTGGTAGCAATAGTTACAGTGGCAGTAGCAGTAGTAATAGTTGAGGTAGCTTTATATTTTATTCTATTTTAATTTATTTTATTTATTTATTTATTTTTGTTATTTTACACCACAAGAACAAACAAATTAATTACTGAGTACTTGGCAATTCTTAATAAAAACCGTCTCCTTTGCATTTTTATAAGAAATCGTTACTGTACCTTCCAGGAGAGAGAAAAACACGTGCACTTTTGACAGTCACTAGCAGCAATGAAAAACAGTTCGCTAAAGAATCTTAGAAGAAGAAAAAGACATAGTAAAAAAAGTTGATATTAACGTATTGAAAAGAGTATTTTATTTATTAAAATATCCATTCTTTATTAATTCTTGCAATATTTAATTTTATATTTTTACAGTTTATTCTCATTGTTGCTGCTGCTTCTTATTTGTTTTTTTTTTTTGTGGCTTTTACCTGTTTTTTCGGATTAATCTAAAATGAAAAGAAAACAGAATTACAAGTCAACATTACCAGTGACAAGAAAGATAACTCGTGTAAGAATAACGCACAAAAATCATACGAATATTCGTTATTCACAGGAAAACGAAAATGGTAAAGAGGAAAAGAAATTTGAAAAAAACAAAAACAAAATCCAAACAAAAACAAACAGAAAACACAGAAAACAAACATCCAACTAAACAAAATATTTAGAGCAATATTCATTCATCAAAAATAAGTAAGTAATTACAAAAACTGGATTAACATGGGTATTTATAAATACATGTGTCTGTGTGTGTGTGTGTGTGTCAGTGAGTGCGTGGGTTCGTGATATTCTAGATCCTAGAGAGTAAAAATTATAATATTATTTAATTAAAAAGCAGTATGTGACAATCTGGTATGAAACCAAATTACTGTGTGTATGTGTGTGTGTGTGTGTGTGTGTGTACGTGTGTGTGCGTGCGTGCGTACGTGTGTGTGTGGGTAATTTCTTTTTTCTAAATAACAAAATAATGACTGTAAACAATCAAAAGAACAATAACAGCGATGGTGATTAAAAACAACAAAGAATGGGACAAAAACAAGTGGATTAATTATAGTTAACTTATAAATAAAATAACTGTACATTATTCGAAATCATTGTAATAATTATGTAATAAATAAAAGAGAATGAATAATTTATCATTTGTTTATATTATATCGATATACAGATAATAATAATAACAACAACAGTAATAATAATAATAACAATCATGGTAGTAGCAGCAGTTGCAGTAGTAGTAGTTTTAGTAGTAGTAGTAGTGGTGGTGGTGGTAGTAAAACCGAACACAGTATAAAAATAGTCACGATGAAAATGCAACAAACAAACAAACAAACAAACAAACAGAGAGATAGATAGATGGATATAGATCATTAACATATCTAGAATATGTTTCTATTTTCCACGTAGACCTACAAAACCACGTCGTGTGCACTACGTCCTCAACAAACACATTACGTAACCAAAAGACGTCGTCGTAGGCGTGGGATATCCTGATATAGCCGGTGTATTTCAGATCACGTTGGAATGCAGTAGTCCGTTGCTGGTACGTTTAATGTGCGGTATGCAGTAATGCTTACATTGAAAAAGTGGCTGATATAGCTGTCGTTGTTGCCGTTGTTGTAGTTGTTGTTGTTGCCGTTGTTGTAGTTGTTGTTGTTGCCGTTGTTGTTTTTGTTGACATCATTAGATCACAATACTTTTTTTCATTATCGGTATTTGGAGGTAAAATATTTGGTAGTTTGAACAAGTAGTCCCAATTTATTTATTATCATCATCATCATTATTACACCATCATCATCATCACCACCATTATTATTATTATTATTATTATTATTATTATTATTAGTAGTAGTAGTAGTAGTAGTAGTAGTAGTAGTAGTAGTATGCCAGTGTTGCAGCGTGGGCTATTTTACATACACTTTTTCCACACAGAGGGAGCTGTAATTAACCACGCTGTTTGTAATTGTCATTCACATATCAGCTGTGAGCCTACTGGGTTAAGTCTCCTGCTTCAAAACTGACAGGACCGCGGATCGAATCCCTCTAAACAGAAATATGATTCTTTTCACGTTTCTCTTTCTCGAAATAGCGCCAGGACAGCTGTGTTTGCGATTTACATTTTTCCACCATTTCAGATGCTATTAGTAATCACTGAACATTTATCACAGTATTGTATATATTATTGCTTCATTTATCCATCAAAGGATCGATCTAACACAACATTTATCTCTATCTGTTTGCCAATCTGCGTGTGTAAATATGCGTGAGCATGTGTGTGTGTGTGTGTGTGTGTGTGTGTGAGAGAGTGTGTGTGTGTGTGTGTGTGTGTGTGCGTGTACTTGTGTGTGTGTGTCGTAAATAATTTTCTCAAATTTTACGAAGTCGCAAGAAATTCTGTTGTAAATATAACTTGTTTCCACCGTGGATAAATTTTGTCATATCAACAGTACTGTCATAAGTAACATGAAATACTCTAAATGTAATATTATTTTGAATATTTCCAAGTTATGCTTTATTGAAGGAATCTTGGGGTGTTTTTTGTTGTTGTTTCCCCCCCCCGCCCAATCTTAATTAATAATGAAATATAAAAGTACAGTTAGTAAATTATAGGTATATATATATATATATATATGTATGGCCGCTGCCATTTTTCTGTCGTATAGTCGTGACGTCATCTCGTACAAGGTAGGCTGATTTACTGTAACGTTTCTTTTGATGTTATCGGAAAACATGCAGCTGTCAGTCGGCTACGTATATGATGACGTCATAACTACAGTTGTTAAGAGATAAAATGGCGGCGTTTAGAGACATATATATATATATATATATACAGTATTATTTTATTGTCATAAATTATTATTTACGACGTCAAATCACTCAAACCAAATAAACTAGTAACATAAAACAAACAAACAAATAAATAAATAAATAAATAAAATTTAATCAAGCAATTGTTATGACACAGATAATATTAAGATGAGCTGAATAGACGTTAGGTAGACATTCGTTCTGGTTATGTTGGGATGTAGCGAATGTAAAACGACGATCGTTTACCTCATTAGCAATTTTCTGCATTCATTTGTGGTTTAACCTAGAATCATTTCGTTCTTACTAAGACCTTGCTAAGCAGATCTGGAGTATTATCTGCTGCAAGTTTGTCAGGCCTAACTGACCCTACGTCTGA